>CM058236.1:69744632-70944632 GCA_030180135.1 Orychophragmus violaceus | reverse complement strand
TTCCATAAAAAAAAAATAGTCCATAAATATATCATTTATTCGGATATTCAAATAAGCCAAAAATAAAATCCTACCCAATGCAAGATTACATAATTTTGTTATCAACACTATAAATATATATTAAAAAAAAATTATGCAAAAAACATCATATTTTTATTTTTAACTTTATATAATTTTTATATAATAATTCAACACACATTCAACTTTTACTTTTACAGTTTAAATAGTTTAAATTTGTTTGTTTAACAAAAATAGAAACCCTAACTTTTATTGTTAGCTCTGAATATTTTTTTTTTTCATCTGAAAGGATAATATTTATAAAACTGAAACCGTTTAATACAAGATCCAAGCCAAAACTTATACATCGAGCAACAAAAGCCTATAAAAAAACAACTAAAACCTAATCAACATGCAGCTTGAAACCTACAACTAATCAAGCACAATCGAAGAGATTCAAACCTACAAATAACAGAAAAAGCTTGCGAGTCCAAATCTTTGCGAAGAATCCTGAGCGAGAGTTATCGAAGCAGCCCATGACCCACCAAACGATAACACCAACTTCTTAAGACACAACTGAGAGTCACACTCACAAACCTAGAGAACCTAGACTTCATAACCCGACAAGACGGAACCTAAGAAAGTTCCATTAAATCTTGCGGATATGGTAGAAACGCACTCCTAGCGCTCGGATAACCCTAAAATAGAAGCCCAAAACCAACCCTAATCTCACCAGAAAAGGGAAAACGAAGTCAAACCATTCGAAGAACACCGAAAACAAGACGAAACCGGTAAAGAACCCGACTGGAAAGCACTCACAAAAGACTCCGAAACAAACCAGAACTACGCAAACTCAATCGCTATAAACAGACGTTTGACCCATCGATTAACTGATTAGCAAAGGTGAAATCTGATACATACAAAACCCAACCAATCCAAGACAAAGAGAGTCTGGTAGAAGAGGTATACCTAAAGCCGATCTCCATAACGCCAACACAAACCAAGACCCGGACAGCAAAAGATCTAACCTAAACCAACCCTTAACCACAACCCCAAACCCACAGATCTAAGCCTAATCTACGAAACCCGACCACACCCACCCGGAAATGAAGCACGAACCAGAACACATACCCCAATCTCAGCGAGAGCTCGCCAAAGAGCTGAAGCACGACGGAGGTAGGAGGACGCGATGCCGAGGGCGAGGAGGTGAGGCGCCGGGAAACGCAGAGGCGACTGGAGACGGCGGAGGCTGCGACTGCAAACAGGGAGAAGGGAGAAGAACGACGCCGAAAACCGTTGGAGAAGGTTGAGAGGCAGAGGAGCTAGAAGTTACCGGCGATTACGGCTTTCCCTCCCCGAACCGGCATAGAAACCGTCCGGAGAGCTAAAACGGAGGCGGCAAAAAGGGGTCTCGAACAGCGTGCCTGGGAGAGAATAAGATTTAGTCCTTGGTTAGCTCTGAATACTATAAAAGGATTTATTAGTACAAATGGTTAATAAAAATGAAAGTGGGGCAGATATTTTTCATAGCTTTGCTAGCGTAGGAAAAGTAAAAGTTGATGTGGACAGGAGTTATGAGACGTCACTCACAGGTTTAAATACCGTAGTGTCTATGTTCCCTGATATATATTAATAAATATACATATATATATATACTTTTTTTTACATAAATGTGTATATGTTAATAGTAGGACAATGCACATAAACCAAAAGCGAAGGTAGGCTATGTACACCAATTCGTGCTTGTAGTTTCTCAATCAGTGCACCCCTCCACACATGACGTGAGCGAGGAGATTAGGACCTGTCTAAATATTGGTATTGTTTAATCGCTTATATAATAAGATTCCATTTTGTTTTCGGATTTTAAAGTTTCAATATGATAGTGGTGTTTTTTATTCAAATGAAATCAGTATCATTTGTAGAGTTTTCGTCAAATAGAAATCACAATCTACCTTCAACATCTGCGGTTTTTAAATAAGATCCGTTTTTCTTTTTCAATGGTGTTTTTTTCCTTCAAATGAATCACAATATTATTCAAATAAATAGAGGATTTTTTCAGATCGAAGTCAGGGATCAAAATTCTCCATCTACAAATATCATAGTTTTTTTTTTTTTTTTGAATTTTCAGGTGTATCCGGGTTTAGTCCGACTAATCACCTGACCCGGGAAGATTTGGATCTTACCAATACCTTAGACCTGCAAGGCGTGAGGCTCCCCTCCCAACGAGTTTCGAACTAGGGACACACTAGAACCAACTCCATGCACTAAACCACTAGCCTACCTCCGCGTTGATGTTTTTATTTTATTTTATTTTATTTGCTAGTATATATAAATACGTAAAACGACAAGAATGGTCTTGTAGTACAACTGTTACCAACATCTTTATAAATGTTAGTAAACTTTTATATAAAAAAAAACATCTTTATAAATGTAAGGTGGCGGAATCAAGTCTTTTTAGTCTTATAGAAGGGCAGAAAACATTTTGTTTGCTTAAAGGCATAAAAACATATTGGACCGCACATTGAGAAGAGCCACCGTTGCTTAATACAACCAATGTGTGATATAAACCCACTTTTACAATAGTTTAACTATAATTTATATATTTTTATGGTAATGTAAACATGTTTTTATTGGTTTTTAGGTAACTGGTTATTAAGTAATTTTCATATTTTGTAATTTTAATAACTTTTCAGAAAATAGTTAAAACAAGTAAAAAAATTCACATGTTGATAATGATGTATTCCGTCAAAAGATCCATATCAAATGAAGATTTTTTATTGTTTGATCACGCTCAAATATGAACTCAGAGTAATGAATTTATCATCACCAAATAGCAACTGTTGGAACAATTTTTAGATAAAGACATGATAAAACATGAGTTTTATCTAAAATGTATTTGTGTGAAAAGAAATGAGTTAAACTTATAAAGAATGAAATGTTTTTATTGGCTATAACTATTTGGGAAGGGAAAGTTTCTCACATTGGAAACAAGGAAAGTTTTCACTTACCATATAAGGAGTCCAACTTCTACTTGTATTACAAGAAAGTTGGATAGAGAGGAGAAAGACCATACACGCGCGCTCGTCGTCGTCGTGGCTCGTGGCACGTTGCTCGTTGCTTCGTTGGTGTGCGGCCCAACTCGGAAAAGCTTGGTGAACAAGTTCGCGGACTTGTTGCACAAGGTTTATTTCTTAAACCTAGTCTCCTCTCTAATCCTATATATACGACCCTTAAGACTTTCTTATAGGGTATCCGATTAAATATTCACACAGAGAAAAACTCAAAAGAAGTTCCTTCAATTCCTTTCTAATTTAGGTTAGTGTCTAAATTCGAGAGTATTGTAGTTCATATGTTCGACAGAACCGATATCGAGTGTTGCGATACGGTTTCCTATGGTTGTATCTTGGGACTCATGACTTTTAATGATTCCATAACTTTGTAATAGTGGAGTACAAACGGATACTTCTTGAAAGAAAGTTGATGGCAGATCACCTAGTAAGTGTGAAATGAGGCCGTTTCTAGGAGAATGAATGTAAAACTATACTCTCTAACTTCACTCACGAATACCAGGCATGTTCAAGGCCACAATGAACACAATAGAGAACATAGTTCTACGAGAAAATGTCGCTGTGCGATACCTGTTGTCTCGGTTTACATCAAAATTCGGGTGGTTCAAGACATCATGTTCACCTCCTGGCCGAGTAAACCCGACAGATATTAAAAATGATTGGTTCAAAGCTGAAAAATGCTACCTCTCAGATACAGTTACATTTTCGTATACTCTCGAAAGTCTGTCTAGTCTAGTCAAGTCTAGTCAAGTTAAGTTAAGTCAAGTTAAGTCTATCTATCTGAGACTGTTTAAATAGTTGCATATGTCTATGTTTAGAGTCATTTCTATTCATGTGGGGGATTGTTGGAACAATTTTTAGATAAAGACATGATAAAACATGGGCTTTATCTAAAATGTGTTTGTGTGAAAAGAAATGAGTTAAGCCCAGAAATAATGAAATGTTTTCATTGGCTATAACTATTTGGAAAGGGAAAGTTTCCCACATTGGAAACAAGGAAAGTTTTCACTTACTATATAAGGAGTCCAACGTCTATTTGTGTTACAAGAAAGTTGGATAGAGAGGAGAAAGACCACACATGCGCGGTCGTCGTCGTCGTGGCTCGAGGCTCGTGGCTTGGGGATCGTAGCTCGTGGCTCGTTGCTTCGTTGCTTCTTAATTGACTCTTAGGGCTCTATAAGAGTGAGCATGGTTAATCTCTCTTAACCGAGATTTAATTTTTTAATTAATTACGTCAATAAAACTTACAGCCCAAGTTGGTGTGCGGCCCAACTCGGAAAATCTTGGTGAACAAGTTCGCGGACTTGTTGCACAAGGTTTATTTCTTAAACCTAGCCTCCTCTCTAATCTTATATATACGACCCCTAAGCCTCTCTTGTAGGGTATCCGATTAAAAATTCACACATAGAAAAACTCAAAAGAAGTTCCTTCAATTCCTTTCTAATTTAGGTTAGTGTCTAAATTCGAGAGTATCGTAGTTCATATGTTAGACATGACCAATATCGTGTGTTGCGATACAGTTTCCTATGGTTATATCCTGGGATTCATGAATCTTGATTTAACATATCACACTACGGGTAAATCTTTGAGTTAAGGAAAGAGATCAAATCTCGCTTCCATATATTCTGATTTCTACTCCTTCTGTCCAATCGTTTTGATATCGTTTCCTTAACGCTTATTGTTTATTCGTGATTAAATCGCTTTTAACGTAGTGCTGTAAATTTTGGTTCTACATCAACTTGTTTGAAGAAGGACCAACATTTTAATCTCAAAAATTGTTTGGAGTAATATGGCATGAACAGTTATCGAAGAAGCCACTCCCCACGACCTTAGCCACCCATGCCACAGAAAATCACCCTTGGCCACGATCTTAAGGCTCATGTTCACGGCCATACATCTCGTCGGGCTAACCGATTTTTTTTCCCTATTTTTGGCCGTTTGTAACATAAAGCCCAAATGGTATAGAAAAAATTATCTCACATCGAAAATTGAAGAAAAAGTTAGGGTTTTCAATCCCTGTATAAAGAGACGATCATACTTCTTTGTTTTGGAGTACCACGAATAGTGATAAGTGACGAAAGATTCCATTTTATCAACTGAGTTTTGAAAAAAACTGTTGAAAAGAATCGAGTTACACACAAATTTGTGTCTCTTTATCATCCTCAAGCTAATGGTCAAGCCGATATTTTGAACAAAGAAATTAAATCGATCTTTCAGAAGATCACTAAGGCAAATCAAAAGGATTGATCATCCAAAATAAACGATCATTTTGGACCTATCAAACTGCATTCAAAACCCCCTTAGACACTACACAGTTTAATCTCATCTATGTAAAAGCACATCATCTTGAGTTCGAGTTAGAATACAAAACATAATGAGCAATTAAGAAGATAAACTTCAACACCAAGACCACCAAAGAAATAAGGATGAACAAACTGAATATATTGGAGAAAATCTGATACAATGCATATGAGAACTAAGGTTCTACAAGGAGAAAACAAATACGTACCATGAAAAAGATCATACCAGATCATTTGCTGAAAATAACTAGGATTTTTTTCAATTCGTGTCTTAAACTTTTTCCAGGATAGTTAAAGAATTATGATGGTTCAGACCTTTTAAGATAAAAGAGGTCAAACCATATGGAGCAGACGTTTTAGTTTTAGTGTTGCTTTAGTATTACGTTAAATATAATGTGTTATTGTACCATATTAACATTGGAGAGTTTATTTACCACCGGTGTATGTGGTCTAGTGGTTTAGTGCAGGGGTTGGTCCCAATGCACCCTAGTTCAAGTTTCGGTGGGAGGGATGTTTAACGCCATACGAAGTATTGATAACTGCTGATCCCGGCCTGAGGGGGGATTACGGCCCAAAGGGCCCGAACCCATCTCGGAATTAAAAAAAAAAAAACATTGGAGAGATTGTCACACCAATTTAACGGGTTAAAAATGATCTCATCGAGTTATTAAAAAAAAGTAACAATCTTTGATGTTAAGCAAAATTTATTTCGATTTTAGAAAATATTTTATTGATAACTAAAAATTCATTAATATATAATCTCTTTATTAGGATAAACATTGGTTTATTAGGATATGTAAGATTTTAGTTCCGCGTATCCAAAGATAGCAAGCACTTTAGGGTTTTAGAATTAGGGATTCTAAAAGAAGAATTAAAGAACACGATGAGAATTAGAAACTTTAGGGTTTGTATGCCGGCGTTTCCGAGATGGAAGTCGGCAAAGAAAGCTATGTGAGTCGCCAGAGAGAAATTAGGTTAAAGTCAGCTCTAAATCTCTCGGGCGCAAAAGTATTAAGAAAAGCGTATCTCTTATTGATTAACTGGGTTCCCTTTTATAGGGTTACAAGTCGGTTTATCATATAAGGAAATAAAAGATAAATACGAATATTTCCTAAAATCTCGGCTTTATCTCGATATGGAATATTTCTGTATTTACTGATGTCGCCGTGCGGCGCCTTCGCCTCAACACCTTCTAAGCCCTAATGTAAGCCGGTCACCCCGAGCTCGGTTTAACCTAAGTTTTACCGCCTTGGGCCTTTTACCGACTTTCCACTCTGGGCCGACCTAAGCTCATGAATAGGCCTTTTAGGAAAGTGCTAAGCTTGACTCCAACAATAAGCCCCCCCCCCCCCCCCCCCCCCCCCCCCCCCAGTGTGGCGACTTGAACTCAAGTCGGCATTACAAGGAGTTAACTTTTGGTTTAAGAAATGAGTTTATAGGCCCATATTTATCGTCTAGCGAACTTTATTTTTGTTTCGGCCCATATGCTTATCGGGCTGATCCGGTTTTGACTCAGATCGGTGGTAGATTATGTAAATTGGTTTAGAACCGATGGAGATTCGATGAAACCGGAATTGATTCTCGGTTCAATCATCGGATAGGTGTGAAACACGAAGCGTCGCCTAGGTAATGATGTGCTTCGATCCCTGCGCCGTCATTTTCACTATAAATAGTCCCTTCTTACTTCTTACTTCCTCATTTCGCTCAAGTGAAGAAGTTTTGAAAGGTAATCCTCTCTCTGTCGTATTTATTTTCCGGCTGTCTCTCCGCCGTTGCTCCGCCTTGTGTTCTTAAGATTTTTAGATCAAACATTACTTGTTGTTTGTGTTCTTCATCCGTTCTTCCGCAAATCATGTCTTTGATCCGTTGTTCGTCGAGCAAAGATAAGGAAATCGTTTCCGTCTCGTCTGCGGAAGACTCATCAAGTCGTCGATCTACTTTTGCTTCCACATCCTCGAGCACTTCGTCCGACTTGAGGAACCATCCCGTCCATCTTGAGATTGAAGAACTCCGGCGTCGCCGCGAGGCGTCACGTCGAACCGATGCTGCCGAGAATTCTGGTCGAGAAGACTTTGTCATTCCGAAGCTACGAGACTCTGATGGTGATGAGGACGCCATTGATATTGATCAAGACGGTTCTGATGGAAGTGTCCCTTCTCTTGTATTGTCTGGTGGACCTAGTGAATTGTACGATAACGTCTCTGGGACCCGATCTACTGCAGAGTTGGTTAGGTCTACGCTTCGGGGTTGTGGATAGACCCGAGGGTCAAAGTCATTATTCCCTTCCCGCTTGACCGTCCTTGGAGTCCTCCGCCTGGCTACATGACCCTATACGAATCGTATTTTATTAACACCAATTCTGGGGGTTGTCGCTGCTGGCTCCCGCTACCTGACTTGCTAGTCTCGTACTGCCATCGCCGTGAAATTGCCATTTCCCAGCTCTCAGCCGTCGCGGTTCGCCACATGGTCGGTCTTCTAGTGCTAGGCGCTGAAGTCGGTGTCACGATAACTGTGAACATCTTCGAACAAATGACGTCGATTAACGCCATGAAGACTAGTCCGGGATGCTTCGCGGTCAAGTTCAAAAGCGGCAATCGCATATTGATAGACGCCCCCAAGAAGATCAATACCTGGCAGAGATATTATTTTTTTGTCAAAATTTCTTCGTTAGTCGTTCCTGACGAACACAGGGAACTTATCAGGACGTCTTGGAACACAAATCTTGGTAGATGTCGTTCTAAATTTGCTGTCATTCACATGTGATTATTTACTTAATTCTTTTTTGTCATTGCAGTGCATCATCCTTTCCTTAAGCCGTACCCCGACAACTACTTCAAAATTCTTGAAGAGATCCAGTCTCTTGGTCTTCGCAAGTGGTCAGACCTTTCTCGGGATCGTATAACCAGGATGCTTCCGCGAATATCCAAAGGTTCGTTTACCGCTTTGTGATAGGCGTACTTTGCTAGTTTTCTAGATTTTCATTCCTCCTCTTTTTATTTTTCTTTTTAGTTAAGTGGGATACCAGGGTAAAGGTTGCTCCTGATCAGCTTGTAAGATCGTCGAAGATGGGCAAAGTGAAGCGGATTAACTCTGTCGACTACTCCAAGGAAATCTCATCCCAACCGTCTTCTTCCACCAAGCCGTCAAAAGGAACGGACGCACCTTTACTTGCTCAAGGCGGTAGCAATCCTCCCGATGTTGGCGAGAAATCACTTACCCCCGTGGTGAATCCTCTTGGTCTTCCTCCCAAGGTCCCATCTAAGAAAAGGCCTGCAGAAGATAAATTGGCTCAGGAGAGACCATCAAAGAAGACGTCCAAGACGAGCAGGTCGGTTGAGGACGCCTCTACTGAGATAGCGGCTTCTGGTGAACCTGCTAGGCAGAAGGACCCGTGGAAACAATTCTACAAATTCAAAGGGGTTGTTCCTGATTCATCTGGCAGCTCAAAGTCTTTTGAATCCAACAAAGAACTCGTTTTGGTGCGACCGAGGCGTGAGGTGAAAGAGGGGGAAGTCCGCCCGTCTATTCACAATTTTGCCTATCAGTACGCGAGTGAGGTTCCCTTTATCAATAATCCTCGAGCCTGCTTTGACATGCTGACATGTGTAAGGGGAAACGAGTCAGATTGGCCGGTCTTGGAGGAATTGCCTCATTCAGATGCCATCCTCATGCTAAAACAGGCCGAGGCTACGGTAAGTTTCCTTTTATTAGATCATGTACTTAGTTTTCCGAAATAACGTCTTTTGTCTGTTTTTAGATGATCGCGGCCTCTAATCGTGTGGCTTTGGAGAGTTCCTGGGCGGCAAAGAAGATGGCCGATGCGGTCACCAAGCGGGATGATCTTCTTAAGAAGATCAAAGAGGAGAAGAAGGCTTTGGAAGGGAATAACCTGGTTCTACAGGGTAAGCTGAAACAGGCCGAAGAGAAGTCGAAGGCCGATCTTCTCAAATTTAAATCGGAGAAACAGAAACTGCAGAAATCCTGTCTCGATCTGGTTCGTAAGGAGAGGGAGAGAGTTGAAGCCGTGGCCAGGACAAAGGCGCAGTCCCATTTCGATCTTATCTAGCGCTTCAACAAAGATCAAGAGGATGCCGTCGCGCTTCAAGTCAAGCAGGCTCAGATTTCTGGGCTCGGGAAATGTTTGGTGAAGCTTATCGAGGGGGGCGTGCCGGTTCCTCAGGACATCTTGGATAAGATCGCTGCTGACGAGGTTGCAGTGGATGCGGAGCTAGACGTCATGGAGTGTTGGAATTGTGTCCAGCAATCTCTGTACTGTCTCTATAACGTAAGAGTATGTCAGTGATCAGACATAAGTCATACAATACTGGGGGTCATGATGGCTTGCTAGAGTCCGCTCATGATCTATAAGTCTTGGACTTATTGCCTTTATTGTATGATCCCATATGGGTCACACGCTTAAGCTAGCAGGAAATAATGTTGAAAGGCATAGCAGAAGTACGACAAAAGTGCTAGGCATTTGTCGTACTAAGAGAGAATGAATAATGGGTCTGATTAAATGGGATTTAATCAGATTGGGCCCAAAAGCCCAAAAGGGAAAGAGAAGGCTTTTAATGTCTAAAAGCCAAGTCTCTTCTCCCTAACCCTAAGCCTCCCAGCCGCGAAAACTCTCTCTCTCTGGCGCCTCCCTCAGCTCGGTCTAGCAACCAGTTTCCTGTGATTGCGTGTGTGAGCCTTTGGAGGATTCATCCCTTGGTGTATCTCCCTGATCTCTGACCTGTTCATCAATTCCGCTGCAAACAAACAGGTAAAAGGTGAGATCATATTGTTTCTAAATAAGAACACCTAGATCTGATGCATGTTTAGGTTGATATCAATATGAGAATTGAATCAGGATCAACCGAAACTTCCAACAGTGGTATCAGAGCCATTGGTTCTTAGGTTTCTTGTTTTAGATTCATTGTTTAGGTTGTTTAATCTGCTTAGAATTGTTTTTGAATCAATTACTGATAAGATAAAACAGTTAAGAATCAGAATTGAACTCTAAACACACAAGAAAAATCGCAAAACATGAGCTATATGACTCAGATTTGCGATCGGCCGGGTATTGGATCGACCGGCTTGGCCGGTTGGTGATTATGGCCGAGAGGTATGGCCGGTTGGGTCGGGATCGGCTCATGGGCGACTGGATCGGACACGACGCACGGACGGATCACGGATCGCGTCGCGTGGTCGATCCGATCAGCCGAGGATCGCACGATCGATAGCGATCGGATCGTCGCGCCTCGTCCCGCCTGCGATCGTACCGTCTCACGTCCCGAGCTCGTCCCGTCCAGCTGCATCCCGATCGCGTGAGGCTCGGCCGTCCGTGGATCGTGGATTGAACGCGGCTGGTCGGCTGTGATCGTGTGGACTAGGTCACGGCCATGGATGGTTCGTGACCGGTTCGATTTCGGTTAGCTGGTTCGGTTTAAAACTTGATTAAAATCAACGTTTCGGTTTAATAAACAGATTTAATAATTTTATTAAATCTGGTTAAACCGGAATAAGAAATCCAATGTCGAAAGAAATATTGGATTTAGTGCCTAAACCGGGAATTTCTAATTTGATTTGGTTGGACCAAATAAATTGAGAGATTCCGGTTTAGTAAATAACCGGTTGACAATTGTGGTCATCGTAGTAATTAAAACTTGGTTAGACCAGTTTTAATGAACCAGACCGGTTATGTCAATTAATTGGACAATTGGGTCATGTCTTGGACATGGACCAATTCTTGGGCCTCGGGCCAAGAAGTTAAAACAATTGGGCCAGTTAATTGAGTCTTTCTTCAGATAAATTTAAAATTTATTTTATAATATTATAAAGTCGATTTTAAATTAAAGTTTCCGAAATTTTATAATTAGAAAGTTTCTTAAAATAGAAGTTTCTGAATTTGCGGGTTTTGGATTTTAAAGAAATTTCTAAAGTTAGAAAGTTTCCAATTTTAGAAAGTTTCCAAAAATAGTAGGTTTCCATAAATAGAAA
This sequence comes from Orychophragmus violaceus, assembly GCA_030180135.1. NCBI lineage: Eukaryota > Viridiplantae > Streptophyta > Magnoliopsida > Brassicales > Brassicaceae > Orychophragmus > Orychophragmus violaceus. Next base: position 70,933,285 of record CM058236.1, on the reverse strand, counting down.
GTTTCCCGAAATAGTAATCTTCTATTTTGGGAATGAATTTTAATAAACCTACGAACCTCAAATAATATCAAGCGTTGGATGTCTTGTCCAGGCTATGTCAGCTGTCAAAGCCCATTCAATTGCATTCATGGCCTTACAGTGTGAGGATGTCTGCTTTTGCGTGGGTAAGACGGTTTGTGATTCATAAATGTCATTGGGAGTCCCAGACATTAATGATTACATGACTGTATAGTCCGGTTTTCTTGACTAGGCCATCGGGAGTCCCGGGCCTTGAGACATCAGAGTGGATTGGGCCTCGGGCCCAGATTCACAACCAAGAGTTATATCACGGATATAATTAGCCGAAATAGGGCTTACCGATATAAGCTAAGGTTGGGTGACGGCCAGTGGCCCACTTTGATCTTAGTTATATGTGGATCTTGGAATCATTATATTCTATTGAGGGTAACTTATGTTATTGAATATAATGCATGATTAATCATATTATACTTTAATACGAGATTAATCATTTTGAACATATAACTAATAACCTTTTTATTTATATATTTCAGATATGACTACTACAAGCACACAAAACACATTCTCGATCCGGTCTGTTCTCGAGAAGGAGAAGCTGACTGGAACGAACTTCCTGACATGGTCAAGGAACTTGAGGCTGGTCCTCAAGCAGGAGAAGAAGGATTATGTCCTTCGAGATCCCCTCCCCGAGAGGCCTCTTGCCAATGCTGCCAGGACTCTGCACAATGCTTGGGAAAAGCATTCGTCAGATGAAAATGATGTTTATTGCCTGATGTTGGTGACAATGACTCCAGAGCTGCAAAAGCAGTTCGAAAGTGTATTGTCTCCAATCGAGATCATGGCAAGCCTGAAATCGCTTTGGACTGTAAGTTGGCTGCGAATGCGGCAGTGAGTCCTCATGTGTTGAAGATGATGGGTTATCTCGATCATCTTCACAAACTCGACTGCCCAATCAGCCAGGAACTTGCCTGCGACATCATTCTGCAGTCTTTACCTGCAAGCTATGATCAGTTCATCCTGAACTTTAACATGCATGGCTTGAGTAAGACACTGCCTGAGCTTCACGGAATGCTCAAGACTGCAGAGCCCAACTTGAAGAAAACCGCCAAGGACCCCAATGTACTTATGGTACAAAAGGGCAAGGGGTTTAAGAAGTCTTCTGCTAAGGATAAGGGAAAGGCCAAGGGTGTCCAAGTCGAGGACAAGGACACGCCAAAGCCCAAGCCCAAGTCCAAGGCTGGGCCAACTGACATGTGCAGGTTCTGCAAAGAACTGGGGCATTGGAGAAGAGATTGCAAGAAATTCCAGGAAGGTCTAAAGGAATTGAAGAAGAAGACTTTCGAGACTTCTTCATCAGGTATTTTTGTTATAGAAGTTAATACAACTACTTCTGACAAACCTCATGGGTCATGGATACTGGTTGTGGGGCTCATATTTGTACTAATATGCAGGCACTCAGCAACAGTAGAAGGCTGAAGCAAGGACAAGTAGAGCTACGAGTTGGGAATGGAGCGAAAGTTTCAGCACTAGCTGTAGGAACTTACTTGTTGTCTTTACCTTCGGGATTGATTTTAGAACTTAATAATTGTTATTTTGTACCTGCTATAAGCAGAAATATTATTTCAATTTCTTTGTTGGATTTGGAAGGTTATGATTTTTCAGTTAAGAATAAATTATGTTCCTTCAATCGCAACAATTTGTTCTATGGTTCTGCCCCTCTTACGAATGGGCTTTACATACTCGATCAATCCGCGCCAATTTATAACATTAATACAAAACGGTTTAAACCTAATGAGGAAAACCGAACGTTTCTATGGCATTGTCGTTTAGGGCACATCAGCGAGAAACGCATCAAGAGGCTCCATTCGAATGGACTTCTTGGCTCATTTGACTTTGAGTCATGTGAGAAATGCGAATCCTGCATGATGGGCAAAATGACACGGGCCCCCTTTAATAAACCTAACGAGAGGGCCAGTGACTTATTGGGCCTGATACACACTGATGTGTGTGGCCCAATGTCCACTAATGCAAGAGGAAACTATCAGTACTTCATTACCTTTACTGATGATTTCAGTAGGTATGGATATGTTTATTTGATGAAACATAAGTCTGAATCTTTTGAGAAGTTCAGAGAATTCCAAAATGAAGTACAGAACCAACTTGGCAAAAGCATTAAGGCTCTTCGGTCCGACCGAGGAGGAGAATACTTAAGCCAAGAATTCAGTGATCATCTGAGAGAGTGTGGGATCGTATCCCAACTCACTCCTCCTGGAACACCTCAATGGAATGGTGTGTCTGAGAGGAGAAATCGGACCTTATTGGATATGGTTCGATCTATGATGAGTCACACAGACCTTCCAATATCCCTTTGGGGATATGCTCTGCTAACAGCAGTGTTCACTCTAAACAGAGCGCCATCAAAAGCAGTAGCAAAGACACCATATGAATTATGGACTGGAGTGGCTCCAGTGCTGTCTTATCTAAGAATTTGGGGTTGTGAAGCCTATGTAAAGAGATTAATCTCAGATAAGCTTACACCAAAATCTGATAAATGCTACTTCATTGGTTATCCACGGGAAACCAAGGCTTATTACTTCTATCTACGTTCCGAGAACAAGATCTTTGTTTCCCGGGATTGTAACTTTCTTGAGAGGGAGTTTCTCTCTAAGAAAGACAGTGGGAGTAAGGTACTGCTTGAAGAAATTCAAGATGAACAGGATACTGCTCAACCTAATGAGGAAGAGCAGCAGGAGGATCTACAAGAAATTGTAGAGCCTGAACCTGTAGTACATGAAGTTCGAAGATCCGGGAGGATCCGTCACGAACCCGAGAGATATCAAGGATTCCTCGTGACTGACTGTCATGATCTTTTGATCATTGATGGTGATGAACCATCGAACTTCAATCAAGCCATGATGGGCCCAGATTCCTCTAAGTGGCGCAAGGCCACTGATTCCGAAATGGACTCCATGTCGGTCAACCAAGTCTTTTCGTTGGTTGACTTACCCGCTGGTGTAAAAGCCATCGAGTGCAAATGGATCTTCAAGAAGAAGATTGACGTGGATGGAAATGTCCAGATTTATAAAGCCAGGTTGGTGGCAAAAGGTTTCAGACAAGTTCACGGTGTGGACTACGATGAAACCTATTCACCGGTGGCTATGATGAAATCTATTCGGATTCTACTAGCAACTGCAGCTTTTCATGATTATGAAATTTGGCAGATGGACGTGAAAACCGCCTTCCTGAATGGTATTCTGGAAGAGGATGTGTATATGACACAACCTGACGGTTACATAGATCCAAAGAATGCTGGGAAAGTATGCAAGCTTCATAAATCCATTTATGGATTGAAGCAAGCATCGAGGAGCTGGAATCTTCGTTTTGATGAAGCGATCAAGCAATTTGACTTCATCAGAAACGAAGAAGAACAATGCGTGTATAAGAAAACTAGTGGGAGCAAAATCGTTTTTCTTATTCTGTATGTCGATGACATACTGCTTCTCGGAAACGACGTTCCAATGCTGAAGTCTGTAAAAGACTGGCTTGGAAGTTGTTTTTCCATGAAAGACATGGGTGAAGCCGCATACGTTCTTGGAATTAGGATCTATCGGGATAGACCTAAGAGGCTGATAGGCTTGTGTCAAGACTCATACATTGACAAAGTCCTACAAAGATTCAGCATGAAAGATTCCAAGAAGGGCTTCACGCCAATGGTACATGGCACTACGCTAAGCAAGAAGCAGAGCCCTACGTCGGCTGCTGAGCTTGAGCGCATGAAGAATATTCCTTATGCATCTGCAATAGGATCTGTCATGTATGCCATGATCTGTACTCGTCCTGATGTTGCTTATGCATTGAGCATGACGAGTAGATACCAGTCAAATCCAGGTGAAAACCATTGGATTGCCGTAAAGAATATCTTGAAGTATCTAAGACATACTAAGGATAAATTCTTGGTGTACGGTGGAAGTGATGTGCTTAAAGTCAGTGGATTCACGGACGCAAGTTTCCAGACAGACACTGATGATTTCCGGTCACAGTCCGGTTATGTCTTTTGTCTGAATGGCGGTGCAGTAAGTTGGAGAAGCTCCAAGCAGGACACCGTTGCTGATTCCACTACAGAAGCTGAATATATCGCCGCCTCGGAAGCAGCGAAGGAAGCTGTTTGGATACGAAAGTTCATTATGGAACTAGGTGTGATACCAGATGCGGCTGAGCCTCTGGCACTGTTTTGTGACAACAATGGTGCTATAGCTCAGGCAAAGGAACCAAGATCACACCAGAAATCCAAGCATGTTCAAAGAAGATATCACTTGATACGTGACATCATTAATAGAAAGGAAGTCAAGATCAGCCGAGTTCCGACAGATGATAATGTCGCTGATCCGTTGACAAAGCCACTCCCAAGGCCTAAGCTCGAGTTCCTGACTGAAGCTGTAGGCATTAGAAACATTGAAATGTAATCTAAATTTGAGTGGGAGTTTTGTGAGCTTTATTTTAGTTATTTGATATGTTCTTGTAAAACATTATTTATGTTTTAATGAAATTATTATTTCAAGATTATTTTAACTGTGATGAAATAATCGTTCCAAAATGATATGAACCATTTTATAGGTCATCGAAGTAAATGATTTGATCTTGAGTCATCGAAGTCATTTAGCTTGATCATGAGATCCTATATTTGATAAATGTTTTATATCATCCTGTCCCTAGTCGAAGGTTGTTGAAATTGGAACATCAACAACCGTGTGAGACTGGATTGGTACGTGACTTATGACAAAGTCTCAGTGTGTCATAGATGCTCGGCATCAAAGTCAGTACATAGGTGTATGTTGGGAACATACGACCGGACAAGACCCGCTAATAAGAACTCTTCAGGATATTTATATCTGTGTCATAAGAGATTCTTACTACGACTATAGAGTATAGTCCTTAGACCTGAGTTCGCATGCATGTGGCTGCATATGGACTGATGCACTTTGATCATTGTCTAACGCTATCGTTATGCGATAGCTATAAGGACCTTGTTTGGGTACATCATGAAATGAGTAGTTTACAGTGATGGAACAAGATGGGATTTGTCCCTCCAATATAAATGGAGTGAATATCTCTAGGCCAATCGGAGATTTGAATACTGGAAAACGCATGGCCATGCTCAAACGGACTTTCCCGAGTCGTTTGTATTGTCAGTATCAAATCAGAGTCCGATGAACAAGATTAGGCTTTATAAGGATGACACTAATCTTGCCTTATGACTAATCGAGATATTGAGACGAAAGGGATTATGAATACAGAGATTCCAGTTCAAGTGGGAGATTGTTGGAATTGTGTCCAGCAATCTCTGTACTGTCTCTATAACGTAAGAGTATGTCAGTGATCAGACATAAGTCATACAATACTGGGGGTCATGATGGCTTGCTAGAGTCCGCTCATGATCTATAAGTCTTGGACTTATTGCCTTTATTGTATGATCCCATATGGGTCACACGCTTAAGCTAGCAGGAAATAATGTTGAAAGGCATAGCAGAAGTACGACAAAAGTGCTAGGCATTTGTCGTACTAAGAGAGAATGAATAATGGGTCTGATTAAATGGGATTTAATCAGATTGGGCCCAAAAGCCCAAAAGGGAAAGAGAAGGCTTTTAATGTCTAAAAGCCAAGTCTCTTCTCCCTAACCCTAAGCCTCCCAGCCGCGAAAACTCTCTCTCTCTGGCGCCTCCCTCAGCTCGGTCTAGCAACTAGTTTCCTGTGATTGCGTGTGTGAGCCTTTGGAGGATTCATCCCTTGGTGTATCTCCCTGATCTCTGACCTGTTCATCAATTCCGCTGTAAACAAACAGGTAAAAGGTGAGATCATATTGTTTCTAAATAAGAACACCTAGATCTGATGCATGTTTAGGTTGATATCAATATGAGAATTGAATCAGGATCAACCGAAACTTCCAACATGGAGGTCGTGACGAAAGAGGAGCTTACGTTCGTTCTTTCACCGATACATCACCCTCTTCTTAATCTTTCCCATGACTCTCCTCCTCCTGTCCCGAGGGATGTCGATCAATTTGGGACCAACCATGGGATAATTCCGGAGGCGGTTCCTGCTGACCTCGTTCAGTCTGTTCGTTCTGAGGTTGCCGCGTTGGATGTCTCTCCTGGGATGCAGGATCGGAATGTCGAGACCGAAGAGGTCGGCGAGACCGAGAAGTCGTCGGCCGGGGTGGAATAATATCCTGTTTCTATGTATCGACTTTGTAATTTTGTTTTTCGAATTTGCAAATATTAAATCTTTTTGTTAATTTCACTCGTAATCTATATTAAGTTTGCTTCTAAGACTGATAGCGACTTGAATCGGTCTAAAAGCTGTCTGTCAAACTTAATTAAATTGCGGTCGGGAATATGCACTCTATAATTAAGTCGGGCCAATCTTGTCCAAATTTGTTCTTGGACAATTTTTAGATAGTTTAGCGACTTGAGTACATATTTCTAACCAAATCGGACTAAAGTTTGTATTAAGTTTGTTGTCAACAAGTCTAAACAATTTAGCGACTTGAGTACGTGCTTGTAGTCAAATCAGACTAATCTTGTTTTTTAAACTTGTTGTCAAACTTAAACAATTTTAGTCACTGTGATTTGTTACCAAGTCGTGTTACTGCATTCAAACTTGTTCTTTGACAAAAAATTTTAAGCAAGTAGCGACTTTTATTGTGATTTATGCCATAAGGCGTTTTGCGAGGCTTATGGCTGCTCGGCTTTATTCTAAGGGCGGACGAATGTGCGAATCTTTTGTGTTCGACTTATTTATTATCGTCTACCACGAAGAATGTGCGAGACGGATCTCGGCTTTTCCTTACCACGATGTGCACCTCGTGCGCAAGGAAGACCACACTCCTGGCCAGGGAGCATGATGCTAATGCGAGTTCTCTCAGACTCGTCTTTCTGCGAGTTCTCTCAGACTCGTCTTCCTGCGAGTTCTTTTAGACTCGACTTCCTGCGAGTTCTTTTAGACTCGACTTCCTGCGAGTTCTTTTAGACTCGACTTCCTGCGAGTTCTTTTAGACTCCACTTCCTGCGAGTTCTTTTAGACTCGACTTTAGGTTTTACAAGTTAGAACTCGTCTTTCGTTAGTATTGAGAAATAAATTTGTTTTAATGAAAAGACTGACCTGATTTGGTTTTTGAAGGCGGTATATGAGCTGAAAAATGAAGATTTTATTAATTTTGCGACTGTGCCGGTTAAGGCTGCCTACGTATCTTCCTAGGAAGAATCAAGTCGCTCGTAGTTCATACATTTTTTTTTTGTTTTTTTTTTGTTTGTAGCCGTCTTAGAAGTATTCTTTCAAGCTTGCCGAGTTCCATGATCGCGGTAAAGCTTTGCCCTTCATTGACTCAAGCTCATAAACTCCCGGCTTGACGACTTTCGTGACTTTGTAGGGTCCTTCCCACTTTGCCCCTAGTTTGCCTGCTTTCCACTCTTTAGTGTTTTCGTAAACTTTACGAAGGACGTAGTCACCGACTTGAAAATGTCGCTCCTTTACTTTCTGGTTGTAGTACCGAGTTGCGAGTTGCTGGTAATTCTGAATTCTGAGTAGAGCTTGATCCCGCTCTTCTTCTATAGTGTCGAGAGCTTGGATCAGCATTTTTTCGTTGATCTCGGTATGGTGCGGCATGAGAGATCGGCGGAGAGTGTAAATGTTTGCTTCTGCTGGTACCATCGCTTCTACGCCAAAGGCTAAGGAAAAAGGGGTAGCTCCGGTCGCGCGGCGGGGGGTCGTTCTATGTGACCAAAGGACTCCGTCCAGCTCGTCGGCCCAAACTCCTTTTTTGCTCTCAAGGCGTTTCTTTATGCCGGCAATGATGATTTTGTTCGTGGCTTCAGCCTGTCGGTTGCCTTGTGGGTATCTCGGTGTTGACTTGCTAAGACGTATATCCCACTTCTTACAGAATCCTTCGAATATGTTCGAGATGAATTGCGACCCGTTGTCTGTGACGATCTCATATGGCAATCCAAACCGACATATGATGTATTTCCACACGAAGTTCTGGACCTGGACATCATGGATTGCGGCGTAATCTTTGGCCTCTACCCACTTTGTGAAGTAGTCGGTCATGATAAGCAATAAACGCCTTTGATTGGATAGCGGTAACGGTCCGACGATGTCCATAGCCCATCTCATGAATGGGTAGGCCGCAGTCGAAGTTGTAAGCAGTTCTGTGGCCCGATGTATGAATGGTGCATGACGCTGACACTTTTCACACTTGTTGGAATAAGTCTCGCAGTCAGCTACCATAGTCGGCCAATAGTGACCGTTTAACTTGATTTTGAGAGCGAGGGATCGACCTCCAGAATGATTGCCGCATTCTCCTGAATGTGTTTCTTCGAGAACCCGGCTTACTTCGTCTCCGTGTATGCATCTGAGAAGGATCTTGTTGGCCGAGTACTTGTAGAGAATGTTGTTGAGTATCGTGTACCGTGCACTTCTGACTTTAAGTCGTCGTGCAGCCCATTTATCTTCTGGAAGCTTTCCTTCCGCGATGTATGCTCTTATTTCTTGTCTCCAATCCTGAGTTTTGTTTGTCAATAGTGCGATAAAGTCTGCGGTTTTCGCTGTATTCTCAAGACACATGTCGTCCTCGCCGTCTTGCTGTGTTGAGACATCATCGGGTTCTTCATGAGTACCTTCAGGGGGCGGAATACTTAGTTCGTGGATTGTCTCCACTGGAATCAGTCGACAGAGGTCGGGATTCGATGCCAGAGATGCGAGTGCATCTGCTGGAGCATTTTCTTTCCTCGGTATCTGGATGATGTCAAAGAACTCGAAGGAGTTGGTAAGCTCTAATGCCGTCTTCCGATAAGCCTCCATTCGTTCATTTTTTGCTTCATAATCTCCGTTGATTTGGTTCGCGACAAGCATGGAATCGCAATGGGCCAGAAGATGTCGTACCCCGATCTCCTTGGCTAGCCTAAGACCGGCCAACAGAGCCTCGTACTCGGCTGTATTATTAGACGCCGTGAATCCTAGTTTGAACGATTGTTCTAATACTTCACCGGTTGGTGATATGAGACGTATTCCTATCCCGGCTCCTTTTTTGGATGAAGCGCCATCGACAAATAGTTTCCAATTCTTATCTTCTATCTCGGTGCCGACTTTCAATTCAGGTGATAACTCTACAAGGAAATCAGCTATTACCTGCGACTTGGCGGTTGGCGGTTGTCCTTCTTGGGACCTTTCTTTCCTTGTTCCGTGTTGATCATACGTGATGGTACTCTTATCTTGCGTTCTCTCGCGAAGCATGACCGACTTGCTCTTTGGCATCCCTTAACCGTCTGGATCCCCTTGGGTGACGGGAATTTCAGACATTGATGGTAAGTTGAGGATACCGCCTTCATGCTATATAGCCATGGGGTGCCGAGGATCACATTATAAATGGTTGGTTTGTCGATGACATGAAACTTTACCATTTTGTTAACTCCCCCTGCGTAAACCGGCAGCTTGATTGTGTTGGGAATGTCCTGAAATCTACTGTACTATCTCTAGAAAGTATGATAAGTGTCGAGATCAGACATAAGTCATAAATACTGGGTGATCATGATGACTTGCTAGAGCCCGCTCATGATCTATAAGTTTAGGACTTATTACCAGTATTGTATGATCCCTAAGGGTCACACACCATAGCTAACGGGAAAGTTAAATGGAATAAATACGGTAAGATGCAGTGGCATTTACTGTATTGGATCAGAGAATTGGGCCAGACAAAATGCAGGTTTATGCCTGATTTGTGTCTTGGGCCCAAATGATTAATGAGCCATTAGTCAAATGACTTGGGCCCATTAATGAGAGGTTAAGGATTCGAAAAAACCCTAAGGGATTAACCATCCCTGCGATTTACTCTTCTGTGGCCGCGAGTTACCTCTCTCTCTAACCTCTCTCTCTGATCATCCATCTCTTTGGTCTATCAGCCATCCCTTGCTTGTAAGAGTGTGGATACTTGAGGAGGAGCCGATTCTCATCAGCTCTAATCTGATCTTGTCATTACCACCAATCACTCCGCTGCAAAAAGGTAAAGATCAGGTTGGTTTTATGATTCGTTTTGCAAGAACCTAGATCTGTTTAAGGATTTGTGTTAGGTTGTAATTGAGAATTAAACCATGGAAAACACCCATAATCCTTCAGATTGTCCCAATCGTGTATGTCGTTTCGCTAGTAAAACCCGTGAGTGGCTTAGCTTTCTGCTTGATATCTTCTTCCTTGATCTCCATCTTCTTAAGTGTATCTAGGAAGATCAGGTCTATTGAACTTCCAGTATCAACCAATATCCGAGATACCTGGCAGCTTCCGATGAGTAGCTCAACCACCAGTGGATCGTTATGGGGATAATGGGTTCCGTAGAGATCTTGATCAGTGAAGATGACGGGAGGATCGTCAGACAGGATTGGTTGAGGTGCGTTCTGCGCAGCTAACACCAAGCGCTCGTATACTTTAATTGACCGCACCGAATCGTTTACGGAGATTAGGCCGCACATAATCATGTTGATTCTTCGGACGGCCATATGAGTCTCTTCTTCGTCTTCTTCTTCCTCTTCTCGGTCGCGTTTCAAAGCTATGCTCTTGATGCGCCACTGCTGTTTTCCTTGCTTAGGCGCTTGTCCGTCGACCTTTCGCTTTTCTCGTTGTTGTCCGGATTCTTCCCTCAATCTGTCTATTGCCGCTTTGATTTCCTCATCAGAGAGTCGGGCATATAATGCGTCTTTGAGGTTCTGACATTCAGCAGTATCGTGCGAGGTGGCTTTATGATACTCGCAATACTTTTCTTTCGTAGTGGAAGCAGCTTGCGGTGCCGTTTCTTTTCCCTCTTTGCTTCGCTTGTTTCAAGGTTTCGATGAGCGCGGTTTGTCGGTTTTACCGACAACCATCGTCGTCTTGGCCCCTTTGTCGTAATGTTGCATGGGTTCTCTGTCTTCCTTTTTATCGGCCTGTTTAGTTGTGCCGAATTTCCTTGCTAGGGCCACCTTCTTCTCTTCTAATTCTACGAATTTATTTGCTCGATGAAGGGCGTCCTCAATGGTCAATGGCGGGTTGACGACTAGGTCCTGATAAAATGGTGACTCGTGCCAGACGGCGTTTGTCAGGGCTGCAATGGTGATTTTATCCGGGGCCTCTGCTCGCGTCATGGTTGCCTTGAACCGGTCTACGAAGGTTCTTAATGTTTCCTTCTTTTCTTGCGACATGGACATCAGCGCGTTTAGCGATGTATCCTTGTTTATGTAGGCAAAGTGATGCCTTACGAACGCTCTTATTAGGTCTGAGAAGTCGTTAATCGACTTAGGCGGTAGTCGATAAAACCAGGTTAGTGCATCTCCTTCTAGGGTTTCAGCAAATAATTGACAAAAACCGATGTCGCGTTCTCTGGATGATGAGAACCGTGCTTTAGCTGCCATGATCTTGAAAGTCGTTAGGTGAGTGGCGGGATCCTTCGTCCCATTGTACATTGGCAGTCTGAGCTTTTCCTTCTGACGTATGTACGTATCTGTGATGCGCGACGGGAAAGGTGTCCTCTGAGTCTCTTCAATGATCTGATCAATCTCGGGAGCGGATCCTTTGACGTTGTGAACTTCGCCCTTCAATTCTTTCAGGGTATCTCTAAGTTCGGTCAGCTGCTTCTCAACTTGGTTACGGCTTGCTCCGCGAATAGGCATTTCATGAGCTTCCTCGTGGGATGTACCTCGCTCATGGCGATGGTTATCTGATAGGTGTATATAGTTTTATCCCTATTCTACTGCAAGTGCACAGTTAATGCAATCGTAGTATATAAGGTATCGAATCCCACGAGGACTCTCAGTCACACAATAGATTATTAGTAATTCGGATTAAATTAAGCGAAGCAGATGTGAAAACAGTAAACGAAATAGCAAAGTAAATCAAGTGAGTTTGTAAGCAAAAGGGCCAAGCGTTAGGTTTCAGGAGTTCTCAGGAAATCAGGAACGCAAGCAATCAATCTATCTAGATCCAATCAATAACTATTCTAGAACTCAAACACTGATATAGAATTAACCAAATTCCTTTGCGATAATTCTCTAAGTCTAAGTGCAGCAAACCAAACTTCCGTTTGCGAGAACTAACAGATTAAACTAGCATTAATTCCAAGTTTGATATGTTCACAATTAACCTGAACCAAACTTCCGTTTGCGAACAGTTTAATTGCTTATCTAAGTTCTTTCTAGTTAAATTAACCAACTTCCGCTGAATTAATCAACCTAACATCATAACTCTGATTAGCTACTTCAGATTTAGCATTAAGAACAACTTAGATAAAGAACTAGCAGATATAAATCTCTACAGATTGATTTAAACTATAATTCTCTGAAATCCCTGATGAGAATCCTTCAACCTAACAGGTAAACTACTCAGACATGTTCATCGAAACAGAAAACATCTTAAGTAGAAAACCAAATATCATAAAATCAAATAAGAATTGGGGTTCGAAATCAAGTCTCTTTCGAGATCACGATAAGCCCCTCAACTCTCTCTCAGCAAAACTTAACGTAAGAAAAGCTTGTTAAAAGCGTAGCCTAACAAGTGGCTGTAAAACCTAATTATAATCCTAAAACACGTTTTGGGGCTTCTTTGTAAATATCAGGAACTTATGGGCAGAACTGCAATTTCATTATTCTTCATTAAACCGTCGTTTGGCCCATCTCGCTGGTGCATCGATCGATGCTAGAGTGCAACGATCGACACCTTTCTCTGTTTTGGACAGTGAACTCCATCTCTCGGCCAAATACTCCAATTAGCTCCAGAAAGTGTCTAAATCACCAAATATGCTCCAGATGTGCTTGTACCTAATAAATACCTGAAAAGACTCTAAAACATAGTAAAAGACTCTATAAATAACACATATACCATGCTTAAAAGCTATAAAATCCACGGTATATCAACTCCCCCACACTTAGCTCTTGCTTGTCCTCAAGCAAGACAAAGAACCAAATGTAGTCAAGAGGTTTGAAAACTCTTCAGAAACTCATTCCATCCTAGAAGCTACAATACTCAGATTCCCCTTAGTAAACCACTGCAAAAATCAATCACAGGATATCAAGACCACAATGTACTTCCCCCACACTTAGCAACTGTCCTAGGTAAACTCCACAATCACATTCAAGCATTCAAATTCTCCCTACTGACTTCTGCAAGTATTTAAGTGCGGTCTCACCTAAGGAGTATCGATCAAAGGGCACATGGATTCTTACCTTATCAGCTCTAGACCACCATACTATCTTTCTCTAGTCCCTTTCTTCTCTTTCCCTTCTTTAACAACTGATTTTTCCCCACTGGGTATCATTTTATTTCTTTTTATCAGTGTTCTTCCCGTTATGGGGTGTACTTTGGACACATTCCATGGATCACATGAGAGATAATAGTGTTTGCTACTATTCCCATGACCACTTCGGAGTTACTAACTCATCCTCAGTTTATTATCTTTTTTTTTTACTTTATAGAAGGGGAGAAGGGAACTAAATAGGATAGGTTAACAGGCTGTGTCAGAACTAACAAGGGAATCCGACACAAAGTATACCAAGCCCTTAGGTGAGAAATCTAAGTCAGTATTAAGGTTGAAGTCAGTAAAAGGATCCTCTGATACCTGAAGTGATGTGGGTGTTCCCAGTAGGTTGATCTGTGATGGGGTTTTCTAATAGTCAGAGATAGATCCTGCAACTTCATCCCAATGGTTACTTAAGTTCCTGCAAGTCTTGTAAATCTTCTCAGAAAATCATAGTTTCTTACTTAAACAATTTTGACTCAATAAAACAAATTTTTTTTTGAAAACGGACTGACTCTTAAGAAAACAGAAAACAAAAGTCAGTAGCACCTCCCCCACACTTAAGACACAATGTCCCCAGTAGTGTCCAGTGAAGGATCGGTAAAAAGAAAGAAAAATTGTTAATGGATGTTTGTAGTTCTGTCGGGTTTTACCTCTGTCGCACAAGCATCGATCGTTGCACTAAGTGCACCGACCGTTACTTGGCGATTTTTCGTTGAGTGTCGATCGTTGCTCAAAGCAGCAACGATCGTTGCTCAAAGCAGCAACGATCGTTGCAATGCGCATATCGGATCAGACAGCTAGTTAGCAGGTTAGTCCGTCGGTTTATGTCAATTTTTTAAAAACCTGAAAGCTGAGAACACTAGAAACACAGTAAAATCGAAGCAAAAGAAGTACCGAACAAAGTACAAATCATCCAAACATAGCAAATCCTAAATAAATGAAAAACAAAAGCGCAAGAAAAGATAAAAAGTCAGAATACAGAACCGAAAGTATGGAGACTACTCTCACTCGCTCACATCGTCTATCCCACCATACAATGCATCGTCATCGGCTGCCTCGGGTGCGGGATCGGTATCAGTCGGAGATCGCTGTCGACGACAGTCAGGTACGGGCTGATGGATCTGTGGTGGCCTCCTGCAGCTGCAAGTACGCATGAAGTTCCAAAGAACTCGAAACATACCATCGGATCTCTCTCTCCACTCTGCCTCAGAATATGCACCGTAAGCCATTGCAGGCTCGGGAAAGGGACCCACAATGTCGACCGGGGCAGGCGCGGGAGCAGGAGCAGGGGCAGAGGATGTCGAAGCTCGTGAGGAAGGCTCTCCCAGCGGATGAGCCATGGTCGGAATCCCACGCTGCGCAGACTCAGGAGGCTGAAATCTCAGTGCCTCTAATGTGTCAATCTGTGTCCATCTGGCAGCGGGAAGCTCGATACCAGTCCTCCCAGTGGTCAGATCAGTGTAAACCCAAATGCGCCCCTCCTTGAGCCAGGTAGCGCTCTGCAGATGATTGAGATCCATGAACTCGCGAGCCGTATCACGCTCTGTGCCATGCAGAGGAATCCCACAATACTCAAAGATGGGAGTAAGTAAACTCCCTACCGTCTCTGTACCAGCTCCATCAAACGGCTTCAGCTGCAAATCAACCAAATGTTGTGCGAAAATAGCTCCCAAGTTGAGACCCGCAGTCGGATCTCTCACTCCACTCTGCCTAAACTGATCTCTCAGCCCCATAAACAGCAATTTCATCTCAAGTTTGCGCATCTTGTTGGCCTCAAACTTGCAAAGCAAGCTCCAGCACAAGATACGCGAGACATATCGCAGCACCGGATGTCTCATCTGCACTACTGGTGTGGTCCTGGAGTTGTATCGACCGCTGCCAATACTCTACCAGAATGTGCGTGCCTCCAACGGATCCCACTCGAGTGGCATGGCTATGCGTCTCGGTGCAGTACTGAATCCGTAGATCCTGCAGAGATCAAGTAGAGGAATCCGATACCTGACTCCCCAACTCATGAAGGTGAAAGCACCCCCTGTAGCGCTCCTGTGGTCGGGATCCGAGTAAACCACTCTGCAAGTGGCCAATAGCTGCCTGACCAGCTCAGGATAGAGGTCATAGTGTCGCATCGGCATTGTCCCTAGACCAATGCCTCTGCACACAGCCATCACCTGCTCATCGATCCCCAGAATCCTGCAGGTGGAGTAGTCCGCGAACTTGGTTGGCTTGATGATCATCCCACACCAACCACTGTAGAGTAGCGAGTCATACTCGTCCCAAGAAGAGAGCAATGGCCGCTCTGTGAACTCAGCGGACCTTAAGAAACGTGTGAGGTCCTCCGGCCACTGTCGGGTCGTCGGAAAAGGTGTCGCGTCCTCTCTGGGCCACGGTAAAGCAATTGGTGGCCCATATCTGTTGTACGGTGCGGGCGACTCTGATTCCCAGTTAAACCATTCAGGCGGTGGGGTGTAGTGTCTTGTTGCTGTGGACGCTGTGGCTCGCTTCTTGCGGGGTTGCCTTTGAGACGCCATCTGCAAAAACAAAGTTCAAATCTTTATAAGTCTCGGCAAAATTTCACTGTGAAATCGCGAAGCATCGACCGTTGAATCTAAGACATCGATCGTTGCAAGGCGATTTCGCGTTATCGAACATTTCCCAAAATCGCAATGCAACGACCGCTGCTCGAGGGCAACGACCGTTGCAGGGCGATTTTGCCGCAAGCAATTCATCAAAAATCAGTTGAAAATAGTGTTATCAACCACAAAATCAACAACAATCCATCAGTAAACAACCTAAAGCATAATCATGTCAACATGCATTCATCAATTCCATCTAAAATCTCCAATTTCTAAAACCCTAAAAGTTGAATCCGAAAATCCGAAAATCGAAGTGCATTACCTTGATTTCGTGAGAGATAGGTCGGGGAAATGGATTGGGATAGTAAAAACAAGCAAAAAGCACTTGAAAACAAGAAATTTGACGAAGAAATGATGATTTTTGGGTAGAGGTTTTCGGTGTGTCGACCAAAGGAAATGGAGAAGAAACAGAGAAAAATAGGGTTTAAGGTAACTTACCTGGTCGTGGGTGCAACGATCGTAGGAAATGCCAGATTGATTCCGGTTTAGCTCAACGTACCTTAATTTCGATTTAAACCAAGTGCACCGACCGTTGCACATGTGAGCAACGATCGACACACATCTCCAGACTTGTGTTCTGTATCTAATAGCTAACAAAAACAACTAAAAACGTGAAATCCTAAGAAAAACACCAAAAATGAGAAAGAAAAATAATTAAACCTAACAGTGGGTTGCCTCCCACTCAGCGCTTGGTTTAAGTCATTAGCTTGACTTTTGGAAAGGAGGTCAAACTTATGGTGGTTTCAACAGAGACTTTGAGTGTCTCTGTGAATGCCTTATCATCCATGGTGGTGTGTAAGCAGTAGCAGCATGATGTCGTCCTAGGAACGTGGGGAGGAATGTAGGGTGAAATTTACACTTGGGTGTTTTAACGCTCTTTCCTGCATTCATAACAGTGGAGTCAGGAGGTTTAGACTTAGAGGATTTATGTTTTACCTTTGGCAAAGATTTGATGTTCGGAGCCCTCTGTTTATGAGTAGTTTTAGGCCTTGCAGATGTTAGAATAGGCTCTTGTGGAACCATCATCTTCTTGTCAACCACCAATGTGCACTGAACCACATTTGCAGATTTAACGGGAGCTTTCGGGAATGGTATCGGAGGTTTGTAGGCTTTTTCCTTAGCAGGTTCTCGAGATATGGGTGAAACTGGTTCCTTTCGGGGAGCAACGATCGATGCGTGTGATGCAACGATCGATGTTGTCGTCTCAACTCGAGTTTCAACTACAGTCTCGGGTTTATCTGCTTCTCGGTCCATTCCAGCTGTCTCAGATTCAAATTTCTCTTCTTGGCTTGGTACCGCTTCAATCTGGACTATCCAAGTCAAAAGATCCATGTCAATCTCTGTTGAGTCAGGTGCATCGAAGCTTTCGAGCTCAGGTAATCCAACATCAAATTCTCCTCTGTCTTCCACAAATTCCACAGCCTTAACTGCTAGACATGATCCATGATCCATCTGTGTGTTATCCTGAGTGAGAATGTTGCTGTCATGAGCTCCTTGAGAATCCTTTGTTGGGGTAGAACTTGGAACTTGATCCATCTGTGTGTCCAGATGCTTCATGCGAGTGCTCAAGGATTCAAATTTCTCATTCAAATTAGTGTACAGGTTCTCTAGCTTCGAGCTGAAAGAAGCTGTGTTCTGCTGTTGTCTTTCAATCGATTGCTCCAACATCATCTCTAGTTTGCTCCTTTGTGTAGGAGATGCCAGATGGGGAGTATAATTATGGTCTCTTGATCCTTGAGTGTGCCTAGAACCCTGTCTCTGCTGATGTTCCAATGCATGTCCATAAGAGTCGGCTCCAGCCATATAATGTACCTCTGGAAACTTATCAGTTTCTGCCTCTGCTCGGAACTGTCTCTCCCTAAGTAAGATGTCGTGGATGTCATCTATCTTATGTTGCATCTCAGCTACTTGCCCAACCAATGCATGGTAATCTGGTAAGATGGGGTTTCCTTTCCCATCTATTTTCTGACCTTTTGCGTTGCATATGTGACCCTCTTGGTCTCGTAAAACGCCGTTTTCACCGCGAATCAAAATCATAGGTTTCATGGCGCGGAACCTATTGAACGTCTCAGATCTCAGCATCGCTGTCTTCGCCTTGTGTCGATCGATGCAAGGTGAGCAACGATCGATGCAGTGCGAATCCCTGCGAATCCAAAAATCAAAAACGTGAGTAAACAAGAAAATTAAAAAGAATGCTTAGTCTAAATCCTAGTACTAAATCTATAGGTGAACTCAAAGAGTCCCCGGCAACGGCGCCAAAAACTTGATAGGTGTATATAGTTTTATCCCTATTCTACTGCAAGTGCACAGTTAATGCAATCGTAGTATATAAGGTATCGAATCCCACGAGGACTCTCAGTCACACAATAGATTATTAGTAATTCGGATTAAATTAAGCGAAGCAGATGTGAAAACAGTAAACGAAATAGCAAAGTAAATCAAGTGAGTTTGTAAGCAAAAGGGCCAAGCGTTAGGTTTCAGGAGTTCTCAGGAAATCAGGAACGCAAGCAATCAATCTATCTAGATCCAATCAATAACTATTCTAGAACTCAAACACTGATATAGAATTAACCAAATTCCTTTGCGATAATTCTCTAAGTCTAAGTGCAGCAAACCAAACTTCCGTTTGCGAGAACTAACAGATTAAACTAGCATTAATTCCAAGTTTGATATGTTCACAATTAACCTGAACCAAAATTCCGTTTGCGAACAGTTTAATTGCTTATCTAAGTTCTTTCTAGTTAAATTAACCAACTTCCGCTGAATTAATCAACCTAACATCATAACTCTGATTAGCTACTTCAGATTTAGCATTAAGAACAACTTAGATAAAGAACTAGCAGATATAAATCTCTACAGATTGATTTAAACTATAATTCTCTGAAATCCCTGATGAGAATCCTTCAACCTAACAGGTAAACTACTCAGACATGTTCATCGAAACAGAAAACATCTTAAGTAGAAAACCAAATATCATAAAATCAAATAAGAACTGGGGTTCGAAATCAAGTCTCTTTCGAGATCAGGATCAGCCCCTCAACTCTCTCTCAGCAAAACTTAACGTAAGAAAAGCTTATTAAAAGCGTAGCCTAACAAGTGGCTGTAAAACCTAATTATAATCCTAAAACACGTTTTGGGGCTTCTTTGTAAATATCAGGAACTTCTGGGCAGAACTGCAATTTCATTATTCTTCATTAAACCGTCGTTTGGCCCATCTCGCTGGTGCATCGATCGATGCTAGAGTGCAACGATCGACACCTTTCTCTGTTTTGGACAGTGAACTCCATCTCTCGGCCAAATACTCCAATTAGCTCCAGAAAGTGTCTAAATCACCAAATATGCTCCAGATGTGCTTGTACCTAATAAATACCTGAAAAGACTCTAAAACATAGTAAAAGACTCTATAAATAACACATATACCATGCTTAAAAGCTATAAAATCCATGGTATATCAATAGTAACTCGTTTCCAGCAGTTGCTTCAACAAGTCGGTCAATATGTGGCAGAGGGAAGCTATCCTTTGGGCAGGCTTTATTGAGATCTGTGAAGTCGACACATACTCTCCACTTCCCGTTTTTCTTTTTCACGACCACCGGGTTAGCTAACCAGTCAGGATATTTGACTTCCTGGATTAAACCGGCATCAAGTAATTTTTCTACCTCGTCATTGACCGCTTTAGCCCTTTCAGGACCGAGTTTTCGTCTCTTTTGCTTAATCGGTTTATAAGTCGGGTCGACGTTGAGCTCGTGGGTCGTGACGGTTGGGTTGATGCCTTTCATGTCTTTTATTGACCACGCAAATGTTGCGACATTTTGCTGTAAGAAGGCGATTAACTCCTTTTTGATGTCTTCTGGTAGTTCTGCGCCAATCCCTACGCACTTGCTTGCATCGGAGTCGTCGATGATGACTTGCTGGATTAGCTCCTTCTCAGGACTTTTCCTTCCTTGTTCCGCATTGATCATGCACGAAGGTACTCTGATCTTATGCTCTCTTGCGAAACACGATCGACTCGCCCCTTGGCATCCTTTTACCGTCTGGATTCCTTTAGACGTTGGGAATTTCAGACATTGGTGATAAGTTGACGATACCGCCTTCATGTTGTATAGCCATGGAGTTCCCAAAATCACGTTGTAGATGGTTGGTTTGTAAATGACGTGAAACCTCACCATCCTGTTAACCCCTCCTGCGTAAATCGGTAACTTAATCGTCCCGATTGTATACGTCGTCTCGCTTGTAAAACCGGTGAGTGGTTTGACCTTCTGCTTGATATCCTCTTCCTTAATATCCATCTTTTTTAGTGTATCCATGAAAATTAGATCTATTGAGCTCCCGGTGTCTACTAGTATCCGAGATACTTGAGAGCTTCCGATTAATAGCTCCACTACTAGCGGATCATTGTGTGGGTAGTGAGTTCCATAAAGATCTTGGTCGGTAAAGGTGACGGGAGGGTCGTCTGGCAGGATTGGCTGAGGCGCCTTTTGTGCGGCTAATGCAAGGCGTTCGTAGACCTTGATTGACCGAACCGAGTCATTTACGGAGATTAGACCGCCCACGATCATGTTGATTCTTCGGACGGTTTTAGGAGTTTCCTCGTCGTCTTCTCCCTCTTCTTCTTCTCGATCGCATTTCAAAGCTATGCTTTTGATGCGTCGCTGTTGCTTGCCTTGCTGGGGAGATTGCCCGTCAACTTTGCCTTTGTCCTGCTGCCCAGATTCTTATTTTTTCAACCTTTCAATCGCCGCCTTGATTTCTTCATCTGAAAGTCGGGCATTGAGCGCATTTCTAAGGTTCCGACATTCAGCAGTGTCGTGTGACGTAGCTTGATGGTATTCGCAGTACTTTTCTCCCGTGATGGGAGTGGCTTGTTGTGCCTTTCCTTTCCCTTCTTTATTTCGTTTGCTCCAAGGTTTCGATGAACGGGATTTGTCAGCATTGTCGACGACCATTGTCGTTTTAGCCCCTTTGTCGTAATGTTGTCTAGGTTCTCTCTCTTCCTTCTTGTCTGCATGTTTACCGGAACTGAATCTTTTGGCTAAAGCGACCTTTTTCTCTTCTAATTCCACGAATTTTTTCGCTCGATGGAGTGCGTCTTCAATGGTCAATGGCGGGTTGACGACCAGATCCTGGTAAAAGGGCGACTCGTGCCAGACGGCATTTGTTAAGGCCGCGATAGTGAACTTATCTGGGGCTTCCGCTCGCGTCATGACTGTTCTGAACCTTTCTATGAAGGCCTTCAAAGTTTCCTTCTTTTCTTGCGTCATGGACATCAACGCGCTTAGCGAAGTGTCCTTACGTACGTAGGCGAAGTGGTGCCTTACGAATGCCCATGTGAGGTCGTAAAAACTGTCAATTGATTTGGACGGGAGTCGGGAAAACCAGGTCAGTGCGTCTCCCTCCAGAGTTTCGGCGAACAGTTGGCAGAAGCCGATGTCACGCTCTTTGCTTGATGAAAATCGTGCTTTTGCCGCCATGATTTTGAATGTCGTCAGATGGGTTGCTGGATCCTTCGTGCCGTCATACATTGGTAACCTGAGTTTTTCTTTTTGCCTGATGTATGTATTTGTGATGCGCGAGGTGAAGGGTGTCCTCTGAGTCTCTTCGATGATTCGGTCGATTTCGGGTGCAGACCCCTTAACGCCGTGGACTTCTCCTTTTAGTTCTTTTAGGGTGTCTCTGAGCTCGGTTAGCTGTTTCTCGACATGGTTACGACTTGCTGCGCGAATAGTCGCTCCATGAGTTCTCTCGTGCGACATACCTCGCTCATGGCGATAGTTATCACGGTGTGAGTCATTCTCATGTTGGGAATTTCGTCTGTGATGCAAGCCCCGTGTCTGGTGGTCGGTGCGCTCGTCCTTATCGGGTGAGTACCTCTTGTCGCTCTAGTCGTCGTGCTCCCGGCTCGGGCTGTGTTTAGGTTCTGAATCTCTCTTTCGATGTGTGCTCCGTTCGCGAATGTCCTTCTCATCGCGTTCCTTGCGTGAGTTGCTCATGGATTCGCTGCTTCGGCTTTGTTCTCGGTGGCTCTCCTCAGATGTATCGTAGACTAGTCGTCTGGCGACTTTGTCTTTTACTTTTGGAGGCACCTCTCTCTTGGACTTCCTTGACTGTTGGTCCGAACGGATCTTTGCTTGTTCTGACTGCAATAAATCAATTCTTTCCGAAAACGTTTTGATCAAATCGTTCTGTGATTCGATTTTGGCCATCAAAGTAGCTAGAACTTTGTCTCGCTCGATTTGTTCTTCCGTTTCGCTGAGTGACGGGACATGTTTACCGTCATCTCGAGCGTTCTTCGACTTAGTGGCGTCCCGCGGTTGTTTGCCGTCATGCGCCGTATCGTCTTCGTGATCACTTTGGTTGTAATCACTTTCTTCATGATCGCTTAGGTCAACCCTTGGGTTTTCCGGATCGATTTCGTTACGGTTTCCCGACATCTCGTTCAGAAATTTCTCTTAGAAATCCCCACAGTCGGCGCCAATTGTAAGATCTTAGTTCCGCGTATCCAAAGATAGCAAGAACTTTAGGGTTTTAGAATTAGGGATTCTAAAAGAAGAATTAAAGAACACGATGAGAATTAGGAACTTTAGGGTTTGTATGCCGGCGTTTCCGAGATGGAAGTCGGCAAAGAAAGCTATGTGAGTCGCCGGAGAGAAATTAGGTTAAAGTCGGCTCTAAATCTCTCGGGCGCAAAAGTATTAAGAAAAGCGTAACTCTTATTGATTAACTGGGTTCCCTTTTATAGGGTTACAAGTCGGTTTATCATATAAGGAAATAAAAGATAAATACGAATATTTCCTAAAATCTCGGCTTTATCTCGATATGGAATATTTCTGTATTTACTGATGTCGCCGTGCGGCGCCTTCGCCTCAACACCTTCTAAGCCCTAATGTAAGCCGGTCACCCCGAGCTCGGTTTAACCTAAGTTTTACCGCCTTGGGCCTTTTACCGACTTTCCACTCTGGGCCGACCTAAGCTCATGAATAGGCCTTTTAGGAAAGTGCTAAGCTTGACTCCAACAGGATAAACATTAGATTGTTTTAGATATATTATAATATCCTATTTCTATTGAGATTAAAATATCTAGGTCACTACAAGAAAAATATGATATTCCGTTATTTTTCCGTCGGTTTTGGCTTAAACCGACGGAAAAGTGACGGAAAATTTTGTCGGTTCTATCTCGTCGGTTTTCAAAATCCGTCGGTTTTCCGTTGGAATTACCGACAGAATTGTGACGAACTATATCCGTCGGTAATAACCGACGGACAACCGACGGCAACCTTACCGATGGAAAACTGACGAAAAACTGACGGAACCGTAAACCGACGGATAACCGACGGATTTGTAAACTGACAGATAACCGACGAATTTGTAAACCGATGGTTAACCAACGGATAAGTAAACCGATGGAAAACCGACAGTTCCTTAAACCGACGGAAAACCAACGGCTAGGAAAATCGAGGGCTTGAAAACCGACGGATAACCGACGACTTATAAACCGATGGCTTAAACCATCGATTTTCCGTCATTTTCTTAATTATTATTTTATGTTTATATTATATTTTATAAATAAATTCGTTTAAAAATATTGAATATAATTTTTTTAAAGAAAATATTATTAGAATTTAAAATATTCATAAAACATTTAAGACATAATTATAAAACATTAAAAACATAAAATTATCATAAAACATTAAAAACCCAAGAAATCTACTTCCTAAAACCCCGTCCATGTCCCCGTCCCTATCTCTGACCCTGTCCCCGCCTCCGACCCTGTCCCCCTCTCCGACCTTGGCACATAGTTATTAAACCTTGCATCAATCTCGTCGAGCCTTTCCATCATCTTCGTTCGGTCTGCAAGCAAAGCATCAATTATATCGTCTTTAGCTTTCAATTGCGCTTCATATTCCGCCTGTGTCGGAATAAACCGAGAAGACGTAATGGACTTCAGTTTTTGGCTCATATTGCCTAAACCGAGCCAACGTCCTTTACTCTTCGGTGTTTCCTGTATAACAATCGAGAAAACAAAATTTAGAAATAAATTAATATAAACTACAATAAATACGTATTAAAAGTATATCTTACCTCAACGACAATTTCGTTGATTGCTTCGTCTGAGAGGGAAGTGGCAGTAGACCCAACCTCAAACTGTTGGGAGAGAAGTATTTCTGAAACTCGCTTCTTCGAGGCCTCGATTACTCCGCGAGCCAGCGGATCTTGGATTGTGCCATCTTTCTTCCTTTTGTGGGTGAATTCCAAAACCTCGAGATAGTGGGGGGGTTTACGGCTCTTTTTCTTGGTCTGCAAAAAATAATATTATTATCAAAAAATTAAATTATAATATTGTAAAAAAAATTAAAACTTACAAAGTTGTACTCGGCTTGAACCGAACTCATTGCTCCTAGATTATGGGTCGACATCCCGGCACCGTTCCTATCACTCTTCCGATTTTTGGAGTTTTTGGAAGATGTCGATATTGTGTCCGGTTTGTTCCAATGCACCACTAGACCTTCCCAAAATGTCTGGGACGGTCCTGGCAGTATCTTTCCTTTCCGCCACACCTGTTTCCAATCGCAGAGCGTGTCCAAATACTTGCGAGCACATTTCTTGTGGAACATTATCTCCACCTCTCTGGTATGTTGTGGATCCTAAGTATACTCTTGCTACAAAAAAATCATTAGTAATAAAATTATTAAAATACATGATAAGATAAGCATTCAGTAAGAATAACGTACCATGAATTGACGAAACCAAATATTTTATCTTCCCAAGGCATACTCTCGTAGGTCGGATAAAACCGAGTGAGCATGCCATGCATCATTTTCAAGATACTTCTAGAAATCTTCGCCTCAGTATAGCCAAACCTAAATACATCAAAATAAATATCAGTTAGAATAATAAATTTTTAAGAAGTTAGTAATATTTTAAAAACATAAATACCAGTAAGCATTATGGCCCCTAAGTTCGGGATCAAGCCGTATGTGCCGCTCTCGTCCGGGCTGACTAACAACAAGCTTGATCTCGTCAGCGATCGTAGATCGGTCAAGCTGTTCGGGTGCAGGAGTCTCAGAAACCTGAGTCGGTATCCGCTGGCTACTGCTCGGCGATTGGTTGTTTTGCACGAACTGACGGCCCTCGGACATCTCATACCGCATGAATGAAGGATTCCTTACAAAAAAATTCATTAGTATCAGAAACATTATTCTCATCAATAGAAAAAAAAAAAATACTTTTAAAACAGTTATTATTAACAAAGTCATATAATTATATAAAAATATTAAAAATCAAATTTTTAAAAAATTTAATTTCGTAAAAAATTAATAATAAATAAAAACGTCTATATATTAATATTATTAAAAATTAATTTAGTATTAAAAATAAATTTAGTACTAAAATTAAAAATAAATGTATTACTATAATTAAAAAATATATTAAAAACGTTTACAAAAATACTTATAATTTTTTTATGCGTCTTTTTTTTCGCGGTTCTGCGGTAAAATCAGGCGGCAAACCGAAAATTTTTGGCACATTGAAGGGATAAATTGTTCGAAAATGTTTGGCATATTGAAGGGATAAATTGGTTTCTCGCCTCTATCATCGTGTCGAGGTGGGCGTCAAGTCTTCGTTGGTACATGGAACGGAAAGTAATAACTTGCAAAAATAGAGGCCTCTTCGTTGTTATATTGAGCGACGATAGAACCCTCCACTTTAGCGGGGTTCTTCACTTTATTTTTAAGGTGAAACATATAGCACTCGAAAGGATACATCCACCGATATTGTACTGGGCCACCAAGTTTAGCCTCTCGAGAGAGATGAATGAGCAGATGTTCCATAACATCAAAGAATGACGGTGAAAATATTTTCTCTAAATTGCATAAGATCTTAGGAACATTTTCCTCCAAACTTCTTATACCGTCAACTGTAAGTGACCTCGTGCATAAATCTCGGAAGAAAGCTCCAACTACTGCAATAGCTTTATGCACATCTTTTGGAAGGAGATGAGAAAATGCAAATGGTAGAAGCCGCTGCATCACAACATGACAATCATGGCTCTTCATTCCGATAAACTTCCCTTCTCTAATGTCAACACAATTACGCAAATTAGAAGCGTAATCGTCAGGAAATTTCACTTCTCGCATAATCCAATCAAAGAATGCTTCCTTCGGTACCTCATCTAACCAATACGATGGAATTGGGCATGCCGTTCTTCATTACATGAAGCTCAGGACGAGAACAGATTTCCGGAAAATCAAGTCTAGACTTCAAATTGTCTTTCGTCTTCCCTTGCACATTTAGAACCGTGTTCATGATGTTATCAAAAAGTTCTTCTCAATATGCATGACATCAAGATTATGCCTTAGTAGCTGGTCCTTCCAATATGGCAAATCCCAAAAAATGCTTTGCTTGTGCCAGTTGTGGGATGAACCAGCTCCAAAAATATTTTCATGCCCATTTCCACCACAGTCAGGAGTTCTTTGCGCACCATAGTTTGACAATAGCCCCAAATTAACCGACCCGCTCTCGTCTGGAGGTGGATCATCAAACACCTTTCTCTTCTTCGTAAAAAGTTTGGTGTTTCTCCGAAATGGGTGGTCATTCGGCAGAAATCTTCTGTGACAATCAAACCAACATTATTTGCGTCCGTTCTTCAACTGGAATGCATCAGTCTGTTGTTGACAATATGGACATGCTAACCTCCCATGCGTTGTCCATCCAGATAACATACCATAAGCCGGAAAATTGCTAATGGTCCACATTAGTACAGCACGCATTTGAAAATTTTGCTTGCAAGAGACATCATATGCTTGAACACCATGCTCCCATAACAATTGCAGCTCATATATCAAAGGTTGCAAGAATACATCTAGTGATCTTCTTGGATGCTCTGGCCCAGGAACGAGTACGGAGAGGAAAAGAAACTCTCGACGCATGCACAAAGATGGCGGTAAGTTATAAGGAGTCAAAATCACAGGCCACAACGAGTATTGCCTTCCATGCCTTCCAAATGGGTTGAAACCATCGGTACATAATCCGAGGTATACGTTACGTGGCTCATAAGTAAAATCCGGATATACTCTCTGAAAATGTTGCCACGCCTCTGCATCCGAAGGATGTGCAATCTCTTCTCCTCTACTATGCTCAGCATGCCATCTCATTTCTCCCGATGTCCGCTGAGATTGGTATAACCGCTTCAACCTATCAGTTAACGGCAAATACCACATCCGTTGAACAAAACTTTATCTCTTCCCCTCGTATCCTGATACCGCAGATGCTTACAAAATCTACATTCAGAACAGTTT
Source organism: Orychophragmus violaceus (assembly GCA_030180135.1). Classification (NCBI taxonomy): domain Eukaryota; kingdom Viridiplantae; phylum Streptophyta; class Magnoliopsida; order Brassicales; family Brassicaceae; genus Orychophragmus; species Orychophragmus violaceus. The sequence goes on along the minus strand of CM058236.1, from coordinate 70,906,028 downwards.
TCATCTTCTCGCCAATATATCATACAGTTGTTGATGCACACATCTATCATCTGATACGGCAGTCCAAGCCCCTTGACAAGATTCTGAACCTCGTAATATGAAGCAGGTGCAAGATTATCTTCGGGAAGAAGGCCTTTCACAAAATCGCAAATTGCATCCACACATTCCTCCGCCAAATTGTAATCCGTCTTTATGTTCATTAATCTAGTAGCAGATGATAATGACGAATGACCATCTCTACAACCTTCGTACAGTGGCCGCTTTGACGCGTCTAACATGTCAAAAAATCTCCTCGCTTCTGCATTAGGCTCTTCTACACTAGTATTTTGGTATTCACATACTTCCTCAACATTTTCTCGATAAGCATCATTAACCATATGAACAGTACCTACACCATAATCAACTTCCTCTCTACTTTCCTCAAGTCCTTCTAGATTATATGGTTCGCCAGTACTACCAAAAGGTTTTCTACTACTACTGCCATAAGGTTCCATAATAGTACTACCACGTCTTTCTCCATGAAGAAACCAAATCTTATAACCCGGCATAAACCCTTCCTTATACAAGTGAATCCATACTAGATCAATCTTAACATTCCTAGCATTCCGACAAACATTACATGGACATTGTAGCTTACAAGATTTTTTCGTTGAAGGTTGACTACATGCAAGCTCCATGAATTCACAAATACCTTCTGCATAAGGCTGCACCAATAAGTTCGTCGCCGGATCGTGAATCGGTCCGTCCATCCATGATCGAAAATAGTTTGAAGAAATTTTTCTGGCGGTTGAAAACGTTTTCGAGTGAGAAGAAGAGAGAGATAAGTGAGAGATTTGTCAAATGTGAAGAATGAGGAAGGAGATATATATAAGAAAATAAAAATTGACGGAAGACCGACGGAACGGTCGTTCCGTCGGTTTTCTGTCGGTTCCTTTTAAATCGTAACGGTAAAATTACAACGGATATATCAACGGCTAAAAGGAAATGACGGTTTTATGACGGAAAACCGACGGAAAAGTGACGGATAATATTCCGTCGGTTTTCCGTCACTTTTTCCCTTGTTTTCTTGTAGTGGGTGTTGTATAAATACTATTCTACATTGTTAATAATAAAACAACACAATATTTTTTTTAAGGTAATAAAGGAGAAAAATCCTCTGACCTAATACCTCTTAAAAATTGCAGTGTGTATTCTTTTGAAATCACCGCTGGGTTTTTGTTCTCTACAATTTGATAACCAATTACTACTTCTATACTACCTACATAATCCACGATTATGTCAGTAACATCGTCAATTGTAGGCGATGAATCCACCTCTAAAAGAACGTAGAATGTGTTGTTTTATTATTGAGAATGTAGATGTGTATTTATACAACACTTAGAGATCTTAATCTTAATAGGAATAGGATATTAAGATAGTCTAAATCAAACTAATGTTTATCCTAACAAACCATTGTTTATCCTAATACCGTCCTTCAAGTTGGCGGTGAAATGTCATGAATCCTTAATTTGGAGAGAAGATAATGAAAATAGGTGCTGGAAGTGCCTTAGTGAGAAGATCCGCAGGTTGTTTCTTAGTCGAAATATGCATTGTTTTCAACAAACCCTCATCAATATCATCTCGAACAAGATGGCAATCAAGTTCAACATGCTTAGTGTGTTCATGAAACGCATGGTTAGCAGCAATGTGAATTGTGTACTTGCTAATCGCAATAGAGTGTCATGGGTCGGACTGAGCATTTCCAAAAGACGCGAGTAGTTTCTTTACCCATTTGAGTCCGCGGAGAGCAAAAGACATGGATCGATATTCGGCTTCAACTGAAGACATAGAAACTGACTTTTGTTTCTTTGTATTCCATGAGATATGAGAGTTGCCCAAAAGAACAGTATAGGCGCTTAGCGAACGACGTGAGATCGGACAAGTTTCTCAATCATAATGATAGAAATATTTAATGTGAAGATAAGAGTTTTCCCGAAGACGGATACCCTAACTCGGACAACCCTTCAAGTAACGAACGAATCATAGCGCAACATGCCAATGCTCATCTAAAGGATGCTTCACGAACCGGGACAGAACATGCACAATGTAGCAGAGTTCGGGTCTTGTAAACGAGAGATAGATTAGGCATCCTCCTAACCAGCGATAAGATTTTGGTTTGTCGATTGGATCACCCTTAGCTAAAGAGAGCTTATGATTCAGCTCAGTCGGAACAGAAGAGGGCTTACAACCAAGAAGTCTCGTATCATCTATGATGCCGAGTGCGTATTTTTGTTGAGAGAATAAAATACCTTTAGGACTGTGAGCAACTTCGATTCCAGGAAAGTATTTGAGCTTGTCGAGATCTTTTATATGAAAGCAAGTATGTAAATAATTATTGAATCGTTGAAGAGGAGATATGTCATTGTCGTCCACAATGAAATCATCCACGTAGATCAAAATGTGTAGCCAAACGGATCCGCGAGATTAGGAGAAGAGATAGTAATCAACCTTGCCTTGAACAAATGCATACGAGAGAAGAGATGTCTGAAGCTTGGAGAACCAACAACTTAAGGGCTTGTTTCAGCCTGTGAAGAGATGTCTTGAGGAGACAGACCTCTGAAGGATCCGAACTTTTGAATCCCGGAGGAAGTGTCATATAAACCTCTTCATGAAGATCCCCATAAAGAAAGGCGTTCTGAACATTCATTTGATGTATTTCTCATTTCTTAGAAGCAGAAATTTCAAGCATTACCAAAATATCCTTGGTTTAGCGACTGGAGCAAAGGTGTATGTGTAATTCAAACCTTCTTTTTGGCAATTTCCCAGAGCCACCAAATGAGATTTGTGGCGAGCTATCTTCCAGTTTGAGTGATATTTGAGTTTATAAACTCATTTACTACCGATAGCACACTTTCCATGTGGTAGTTTGGTAATGAGCCAACTCTGATTGTCCTAGAGAGCTTGCATTTCATCTTGCATAAAGTCTTTTCAAACTTTATCTTGAACAACCATCTTATAAGAGGATGGTTAAGTATTAGTAGTAACAATAGCGATGAAAGCTCTATATGCAGGTGAGAAATTTTCATCAGAGAGAAAATCAGAGATGGGATACAAAGTGTTACCTGGAACTGGGTTAAGAGAATTTTGAGTATAGGAAGGTGAAGTGAGAGAAGACTGTATTACAATGGAAACTTTTGTGACAATGTAGTCTTTTGAGGAGAATTGAAGGCATTTTCTTAAACGGTGTCCTCATCCAAAAGTCTCGGAAAGTCCCAGAGATGGATGCGGTGTTGGTGAACCGTGTACTGGTTCTTTCGTATTTGATGTAAGAGAGATACAAGATTCCTAACTTTAGGAACAATCGATGTTGGATAATTCCTTATGAATTTTGATGTCTTCGATATATCAATGGGATTATGTTTTCTTTATTTTATGGTTGTTCCATGTCGTATATATATCTAAATCTATTATTGGAACCAATCTGTGTTGGTGCAATTGGTAAAAAAATGTTAATAGACTTTCGCTAATTTAGATTTGATTCGGGTTAGATACCAAAACTTTCATATGGACTTTTTAATTTGAAGATTAATTGGTTAAACCGACTAATGTTGTAAAGAAATCTATTATTGGTTATATAGCCACACAGCCTAACAATAAATCTTCAATTCCAAATTTCTACTAGTCAAGGAATGAAGGAAATTCAAAGAACCATGTTAAAGTCGAAATGAAATAATAATATCAAAAGAATATAAATTGATGCTTTTTGGTTGTTCCTTGCTGCCCATTCACAATCACAACAGCTATATAATATTAAATAGTTATATTATTATTTTTATTTTATTTTGACGTCAAATAGTTATATTATTATGCATGCTAATCGGTACCTGTGGCCCACTGGGAAAAAACATGTCGAACAAACATTGCGCTAAGCCGGCTATAGAGATTGTCAAAATACGAAATTTTAGACCCATAATTTCTTTTTAAATTTAGAATAACTTATAGAAATTTCAGTTTAAAAGTAACATTACTTACCAACACCTAGCTATATGTTACAAGCTTATATAATATTCAGCTTTGAAAGAGCGCTGATAAGAGCGCTAACCGGAGTCTCTAGGTCTGGTGGTAAAGGACCCTCAGCTGAGGTATCCGCTATCACGAGTTCGAGCCACGGCCACCCCAAAGAACTGCGGATAAAACGGGGTGCGCACGTGAACTGTAGTCTTGAGGTCTAGATAGCCGATGGGATATCACGTGTTTAAAAAAAAAAAAAAGAAAAAAGAGCGCTGATAAGATGCCAAGAACAAAAAGAAAAAAAAAAGTTTTCTTTGAGTTTAAAAAGTTATTGAGTTTTAAACACGTGTAATTGTTTTAACATTGTTTTATCAAAATTAAAACCGGATAAATGTTCGGAGTACGGTTCAATCTGAGCCAATTTACTGCTACTCAACTTAGTTTGTCAAAAAAAAAAAAAAAAAATTACACTCAACTTCTTATGGAACAGTTCGGTAATAAGATATATATTGCCTACCTAAAGTAGGAACAAGATTTTGTAAATTTATATAAATATCTTCCTTTAGCATAAACAAGGAAAAAGGTACATAGAACTTTTCTAGAAAGATTCTACAAAGTAGAGAATGAAAGGACCGAAAGGTTGCTTATCCACCAAATAAATTATTGTAGAATAATCTGCATGGTCCAAATTTATATAAATATCTTCGTTTAGACCAAAAAAAAAAACTATATTTTTTGTAAGGGATCACTTATAGAATAATGATATGTTCAAAGTTTCTATTTCATGCAAGTGTACGTTGTTGGTTATAGAGGCATGTGTCCCGGCCTAAATATATAAAATGTTGTTTCTAGCATGATAGAGAATTTGTTATATAGCTCAGCGTAGCTTTAAGTGCTTAATTGAAGCCGTGGGGACAAGTTGGCTAGGAGATGTTTCGATTTATCTTCGTCTGGCGGCGTAAGGTTGGGTTGAACCCTCATCGAAGCGATGGTGGTGTGTCTGGTCCGAAGCAATAGATCTTAGAAGATGTCAGATCTGGGGCCGAGCGAGGACATTGATATACCAGGGACGGCGCGGAGACTAAAGGGGAGGTCTGGTTAACGCCGCATATCGCATATGAAGTCGCAGAGGTGTTTCGGTTGGTAGGCGTCGCTTGTTGACGAAGAACTGCGGCGTGGCTTGGTGAGATCGTCACGGGGTTTCAGAGTTTCTAGACGGCGATGGCGCTTGGTGAGGTCGTTGCTAGCGGTGGCTCCAAGCTCTTCCTTGACCGGACAAAGGTAAGTTTGGTAAGCGGATGGTTAAGAGATAGGCACCGAGCGGAGAAGAGATTTCCGGGAAGAAAACGGTGACAAATTCTCGCTTTGCGGGTTTTCACCGGTTGAGTCCGTGAGTTTCTTGAGTCGGGCGCCGGAGTCGCCGGGAGACGGGAGGAGGGGATCAGGCCCTCCGGGCTGTGGCTCGGTTGTTGGGGTCAACTCTCCGGTATGCAGGGTCGGAGTTTCGGTGTGGACGCAAATTTTCCTGTTTCAGAGTCGTCGGCGGCAAAGGTTAGAAGATGAAGAAAGCATCTAAGGAAGCCGTTTAACCTAACCGGTTTTGATTTTCGGTTATGGCGTTCTCTTAATTTGTCCTTTGTTTTGCCGTTTACTCCTGGTTTAATTTTGTTGTAATCTCGGTTTTAAATCCGCTTTCGTCGGTTTATTATATCAATAAAACATTATTAAAAAATAAATAAATAAATAAATGCAACCATCTTAATTCATGCTTACGAGTTCGATGTCCCCATATATCACCTTCTTTCACGTTTTTAATGTTATTGTTTTTTTTGATAAAATAACTTTTTATAAAAAACTAGTCTCCATAAACGGAGTAATTGTTTCCAAAATACATCACCATCGTGGAATAAAAAGCTGAAATTACAACATGATAAATGGAAAAACATAGAGAGGTAGTGCCTACAAAGCATTTAAACAAATCAAAGTCGCGGAGAAGTCCTCGAATCTCATCGACGATTGAGTTTTTAAGTAAGAAGAAGCCTTGGGTAATGGATCGAACACCCGAGATTAGAATATCAACAAATGCACAAAGTTCCATCTCCAGAATGGCTACAAAGGCGATTAAACACCTATAAATTGAGTCTTTGATAACACCCCTTGTAACCCAACCATTTTGATCAAATGGTGAACTCAAGGGAGCAAAGAACCTCGTGAAGGAGGTAAAGAGACTACTAGAGTCCAAGACCTCCCGATAAACGGGAACAAGATCCTCATAAAGAGGCAATATAACGAGATCCTCATAAAGAGGTAAGGGTGAGCTAAGAACAATTTTAGCATCTTCATAAAGAGGTAAATGAAATGACAAAAATTTAAGACTAAGGAGAGTGAATCTTGCAATAGGACCTAAATCAATCAATTCTAAAACAATCCAAAGAAACGACCATATCGAACCTGATAGATATTGAACAGAGAGATCATGATTGGTCTGAGGATTGAATGGGCACAAGCTAGGTAAATGTCATGGAAGACATAACAAAAACCAACGTCCTTGATGAGAGGAACTGAGGCGGGAGAGATGAACGCAGTCAAAATAGCCATGTATCCAAAGTTGGAGAGGTCAATACTGCAGTGATGGAGACGAAAACCGAAGAAAAATCTGATAGAAGGAGCCTTAGAGTCCGAAAGCAGATAGGACCTGGTGGGTCGGGAAGCACTGGTGGCGGCGGAGGAAGAGCCACCATAAAGCATCTCCAAAACCTTAATGGCTGAAGCAGGCAACGACGTGCCAGGTTTCTACAGAGAGCAGCTATATCTCGCATACCAGGAGAGTAAGCAAATCTTGAGGCTACAAGGAAAGCTCTAAGCCATAACGAAAGATGACGGGAGAAGATTCTGCATAAAGCAGCAAACAGTCGCATACTAGCGAGATAATTGTACACTGATACATGAGATTCAGCAGTTAACAAAACCATATGCTTAACGTTCCCACAAACTTGTGTCGAAGTTACAAAACACCAAGGTGGAGAATATGAAGCATGAGGCGTATCTGTGAACAAGGTCCGCAACGGAGAGAAGGACGACTTGAGCGGCGGAGCAATGGGATATCTAAGCTTCGGCGGCGGGAACAAGAAAGGAGATGCCGACGAAGGAAGAACATGCGGAGTGAAACACCCCGACCCGACCTTCCTAGGACCCGGTCGATGCGTCCCAATGGTCAGGCCGCTTCCAGGCCTGAACCTTCCTAAATTCCATCCTAGTTAAATTTTTTCTTTTAGGACAAGTATTCCTCGGATCTTCCTATTGACGTCTAGTCTTAGATCCTTCATACTTAACAATACGCAGCGAAAATCCTTATCTAACTTCAATATTGTTCTTCTAAAGAACGATCCATCCATGAACCTCCTACGTCCTTAATTGGTTTCCTTAAAACCCTTTCGAGATTCCAATCCTATCTATCCATTTTAATCACTTAAGTCTTTCTTAGATTGTTCCATTCACCTATTCAGTTCTAATCATTCCTTAGAACAATAGAAGAGTACTTGAACGTATACCTTATCCTTTGGTGAAGCCGGTGTGAAGCTAGCTCCGCGTCAAGCTTAGCTCATCCGTTCATCTAACTCATAGAACACATATACCTTGTACCTAATCATTCAACCAACCATCCCCACATGACCAAGCAGAAGAGAGATCTTCTAGTTCCTTCCTTTGACCACCATTCGTTCTTGCTCCTTGTTTTCCATTATCATTCGTCCTCTTGCTTGAACCGTGTTTGCTTCCAGCTTGTTTGACTCTTAGACCGATCCAAGTCCTTAAGTACGATCAACTCCATGACCCGGACGTTGGCACGGATCGTGTCCTGTCCAAATCACTTCACCGGTCGCCCTTAATATCGCCGAACATAGCGACCCGTACATGGTCAGACTGATTCACCCAATCACTTACGTGGATGGTCTGATCCGTGGTTCGTACCGTCGGCCGTCGACCCAGTTCCTCCGACTGTTCGACCGGTCTGCACGCGTTTCGACCACGTGATCCTCCCGATCCGATCCGCGGTCCAAACCAATGCCGACCCGCTAATCCGAAATTGACCATGGTTGATCTTCCCGATCAACCTAAACGGTTTATTGGACATGAATCTGTCACGTCTGCTGTAAACATCAAAGGTCATGACCACGAACAGGCACGTCTGTTCCACGAACGGACACAGACGTCCCACAAACAGTTACATTTTTCCCACGAACAGACGTGGACGTCCCGTGGATGGTTATGTTTGTCCCACGAACAGACGCGGACATCCCGCGGACAGTTACGTTCGTCCCACGAACAGACGCGGCCGTCTGTTAACGGTTACGATCATTCCGCGAAAGGATATGATCGTTTCACGAACGTATACGATCGTCCGTGAAGGTTACAATTATCACGCGAACGGATACGATCGTCCGTGAACGGTTACGATCGTCCCGTGAATGGATACGAACGTCCCGCGGACAGTTCCGTCGTCCCGCATGTGTATTAGATTAACCCGCGGATGAGTACGATCGAACCACAGACGGTTACGGACGACCCGCGGACTGTCACGGTCGACCTGATGATCCTTACGGTCGACTCGATGACCCCTACGGTCAACCCGATCATACGCCATTGGCCCATCTTGGTTTCTTCTTGAATTTCACTCATGTCTTAGAGAACTTCTGGGATTTTCCTTTCCTTTTTATGCATTGCTCTGAGTTGCTCAAATCCTAATTGAAACCGCCGGCCATATCCTTAGAGATCCGGCCATACCCCCTTTGAATTCTTCTCTCCAACGTCACGTTTTGTCTTTTTCATTTCTGGGCATATTCCTCCATGTGAGTATGTATGATTGTGTACGGTTTTCACTAAATAAAACCGCCCAATCACCCTTCTAAGCTGGCCGGCTAATCACCCCTTAATTTCTGGCCAAAGCCCTCTTTGTTCTTCCCCTTTGCCTTGTGATTTCTTGTGAACCATGGCTGGGTTTCCTCCTGTTTTTTTTAGGCGTAAAAAGAGGTGTAAAATATGTCCATTTTCGTTCATGCCATCGTTTATTTATAGGCCAAGAAGACCCATAACCGTCAAGGAGTGAAAGGATGCCAATGGTTGGCGAATGGGTGCCAAACCATTGGTGTCCATTCGCCCATGACCAGATAGTGTCACTATCTGGTTTAGACCACAACCTGACCCAACTACCTAACACTCATCCCAGCTGAGTTGAGCTGACTGTCAGCTAACCCAGCTGACCAGCTCGACTGTTCAACTCGTTTCAGCTGAACACTCTTTGTTCAGCTCGGCTAAGCTCATTTCTTACTGAACTTAGCCACTTTTAGACCATGGAACACTCCTTATTAGTCTTTCCGGCTGATTGTTCAACGTTCTGGTCTCATGTCTCGATCCCCGATCCTTTTAGGGTCGGTTCCCGGGATATGGGTGTTACACGGATAATCCGGCGGAAACGACAGTAAATATGGCGGGACCAGTAGAGTTGAGGGAGGTTTTGTAGATCTGAGCAGCGTATATAGATACACAAGCCTTTGCGTCGGCCCGCCAAGAGGAGGCGGCGGTTGTGGTTTCACGACTTGTAATAGCGACGGAAGAGGTGGAGGCGTGAGCAGCTGAGTTCGAGATGTGAGCAGAGAATGCGGAGTCGAGAGAAGCGGAGGCAGATACGTGAGCAGCATCGACAGAGACGTGAGCATCAGCAGCGAAGGCGTGAATAACAGAGGCGGAGATGTGAACGGCGGCGGATGTGTGAGCAGCAGAGGCGGAGGGTCGGGAGGCTTAAGGAGCTCAGAAACAAGCATTTCACCGCCGCACATGGTGAAATCCAGAAGAGGATGCGGCTAGGCTGTGGAGCACGATCGGTGGCGAAGAGAGGTCATGGTGTCGCGAAATGGAGCCGGCGGCGGAGTCCTTGAAAGATCGTGCTCGGGAGAATTCGCCCTAGCACGTGTCTCTCACCTGCATCTCTCTCTCTCTCTCTCTCTCTCTCTCTCTCTCTCTCTCTCTCTCTCTCTCTCTCTCTCTCTCTCTCTCTCTCTCTCTCTCTCTCTCTCTCTCTCTCTCTCTTCTTTTCTTTTAAAGTTATTATTATAATATGAAAATTTGGTGTGAATTCTGACAATTTTTGTGTGTGTGTTCACAGTAAATAATTTACCAAAGATTTTATTTTATTTGTACATTATTAAAAATAAATAATAAATATATAGAAGAAAGAGAAAAATGTGATGATAAGAAGAAATATTAACTTCTTACAACTTATTTTTATTGTTAGCCCATACTAAACATAAATAAATAAAAACTATATTGAATAATAGCGTACTAACTAAGTAAATATAATAATTGATGATATCTAACAATATTATATGATATCCATAATATGTTAATATATAAAATTTTCAAATAATATATATATTTGTTAACACTCTTTAAATGTGTTAGATAATATTGTCATTATATTACAAATATTCGTTATTTTTGTTAGCTCATTTATAATTGTTTTAGCACGATAACATTCGGTATAACATCAATAGTGATGAATAGTAGTTAACAATTATGATGAAAAGTATCGATTGTAATTGAAAATAATGGTTATTGGTATATCTGAAATTAGTTAAAAACAAAAGGATATATATGATAAAAAATTGTTTCTCTATGTTAGGTTGTTAATTTTTTTTAAATTATTAATGTTAGATACTTATTATTTTGGTCAACAATGCATATTAGTTAAATTCAATCTATAATTTATAATTAATTTATCCAAATAATTTTTTTATTCACTTCAACAAATTAACCAATTCATATCAGTATTTCAGATATATTTTATTAGATTATATTTTATAAGAGTATAAACATATTTTTGTCTATAAAAATTGTGTGGATAATAAAAATATAGTATAATAATAAAAACTTGTTGTTATTTTTTTAATATTAATTTTTTATTTAAACTATATAATTTATTTATAATTTTAGGCCCCGGTTAGAAAAGATTTTGGATCCGCCACCGAATGTCCAGAATGCAATTGTAATATATAGGGATCAATTTTATAGAGACTTTACTTTCACATTAGATTTGTAATTTTGAATTAAGCTAAGCAAAATGTGACGTAATAATAAAAGACACTGCAATAAGGTTATTATTTTGATTATGGGGAAGCTAAGTTTAAGGAATTTCTAAATAAATCATATAATGCAGACCAATCATCCAATTATAATTTAGATTAAGCACATGTTCTAAAACTTATATCACTAAACTATAATTTACCAACTTCCGTTACGAGATTAAATATGTATAGAAACTAAAAATTCAAATTCATTTACAATTCATAAAGTCTAAACATGCATTTAGCCCATGTTTGATTTTTTCACAAATTATCTAATCTTATTTCCTTTGCAATCATCTAATTTGAGCATTCTATGTTCTTTCAGGTTACACATCACACTTTCATACCAATTTATCAGCCTAATATCTAATTTCTAGGTAATTAATCGAGAGTTAACGTTAAGAACAATCTAAGTTAAGAACTAACCAAGTTATAAATCCTAATTAACCTATCGTCCGAGACCAGCAACCTGTAAACTTTGTATGGACATTAACTTATATACGGTCGACCAGCTGATTGACCATCAGAGCCGAACATGGAAAAAATCTTTGATAGAAACGGTACAGAGTATGCCAATAAGTAAGTTGATTCATCCGGACAGATTTGGTTGGCACTTTACTAAATCGGGACGTTACTCCGTAAAATCAGGGTATCATACAAAGAGAGAATTCCCGGATTCCGGTACTCACGATTGATTTTTGGGACCATATATTAAAAGTCTGCAATCACATTCATGGAAGTTGATTTGTTCACCAAAATTATGACATTTTATATGGCAGATATTATCAGGATGTCTCGCGGTGTCAAAGAATCTAAAAACCAGGGGTATTAGATGTGATCCGTATTGTGTTCGATGTGGTGCAGAGGAGACAATAAACCATGTCCTATTTGAATGTCCTACGACACTTCAGACCTGGGCATTATCATGAATTCCTACAAACCCAATATGCTTTCCTACAGAAGCGCTCTTTACAAATATTGATTATTTATTTTGGAGATTACCACCACATGAAACAAATTGCTAGTTTTCTTGGATCATATGGTATATCTGGAAGAGTGGAAATGATATGGTATACAATCAGATTTATCGGGATCCCCATGAAACATTAAGACTAGCAGAAACGGAATATCTGACATGGGAAGGAGCCCAAAAGAGTGTATTAGACAATACCCAAAGGATTAGGGGAGGTCAAGGTAATAACATAACTAATGAGGTTTGTAAAGGGCAGTGGTGTTTTGTTGATGGAGCATAGATTGAGGGGGATGCATTCACAGGACAAGGATGGTATAGTTGTTATGAAGGAGGAGCAAATGTGATGATGGGAGCGATGAATATTAGGCAGAGTTTATCGCCCTTGCATGCGGAGCTCGAATCATTGATTTGGGCTGTGGAATGCATGCAATTTTTTAATCAAAGACTAATCACATTTGCAACGGACTGTTCAAAAGTGGTGAAGATAGTGTCAGATCCAGAGAATTGGCCAGTCTTCTCAGTTTACATAGAGGAGTTTGAAAAGAGGAAGATGTTCTTTACTACATTTGATCTCAAGCATATATCTCGCACAAACAATCAGACGGCAGATAAGCTAGCACGAAGTGCTCGCTGCAGATAGTCATTAAGCGCGCATATAGGTCTGGAGCCACTGATATGGATGATAGAGAAATAGCGTTCTATTTTGTTCACATTTGTTGTCCAAAAAAAATTCCAATTAACCAATCAATCTAGTATTCCATTGAATTCATGCTGAGAACTCTAAACCTAACAAGAGATCTTCTCATACATAGCAATTAAATCAAAAGACATAATCATGAATCTTACATAAAATTAGGGACATTTTTCTCTATTGAAAATGTCCACATCAACAACAAAAATATTAAATATAATAACTCAATTTATTCACATATTTAATATTAGTATCATCCAAAGATCACTAAATTCATACCAATGCTTTTTTTTTCCAACCATACCAATGCTATAAAAACATAAAAACAATTTAATAAAATACAAAAAAATATTTCAAATAAAAATCAAAAAATTTGAAAGAAAATATTAACTTCAGGTAAAAATAATTTAATATAAAATATTTTCTAGAAAAGGGCGAGTAAATTTTCTTATAAGTTGTATGGTATATAAGAAAGAATTTAATACTTAAAATAAATATAATTTTTTATAGATGTTTTATATATTAAAAGTACAACCATACATTCACATATAAAAAATACAGAATGATTATATATCATATTATTAGAAAAATACTAAATGTAGTTTCGAACACACTATCAATATATATTAGTATCATATAATAAATAATTTATAAATCATATTTTCTGTTTAATCTATTTATAGTTTTCTAACTTAAAGGTGAACTTTAAAAAAAAACAAAAAGGAAAACATTAACAACAATAACATTTTAAAATAGTGTAATTTTTTAAGAAAATAATTTAATCTAAAATAACTATAATCAGTAAAAATCTGTCTCATGAACTTCAAAAACAAAACAAAACAAAAATCTACAATTTAAATTTTTTGAAAAGGCTAATTGAAATACGAAATAATTTACAAAGTTTATATGTAATAGTAGTGAAAATTATAGAATGTTTTTTTTTATAAATAAGAATATAGTTATGGAAAATATATTTTGAATTGAATACTAAGTTTGAATAGTTTTTTATTTAGACATATTAAAAAAATTCTTCCATTAGCAACTATGTATGTGAATTTTATACCGTTAGAATGGATACATAGACCACTTAGGAAGCTTTAACTTTGTTACAGTTTTTTTTTTTTTAAATTCAAATTAAATATTATATGTAAATTAATATTTAAAATCATAATAAATTAAATATTTAAATTGAAAAAAATATATATGTCATGAGAATTTCGCTAAGATTTTAATGCTATAAATTAACCAATAAATCATGCAACTGATTAAAGAACCAATATGTAGGAAGATGGAATAAAAATATAGTTTTGTGATATATGAACAAAGAGAATATGAAAAAGAGTAAATTCGAGAAGCAATAACTGTAACTTCAAAAATCAAAGTGATGAAAGAACTGACTGAGAAAAATAAGTGAACTAAAAAAAAGGCTAAAGCTTAGATAGATGTCTTCTTTTTTTTTTGACACTGGAAGATTTTTGATTTCATACCATGGTCGGATACAAGATTCGAATACAATTACAAGAGACTAAAGCCGGCTATCACAACATGATACCGGAGACAGAAGCCGGCGGATTAATGGATAATCCCCAGAGACTAGACAAACCAAAAGATAAATAAATGGCAAACCAACTACAATTAGAGATTGCGAGAATCAGATAGAGATCAACACCAAGACACCCAAGCAGCATATTAACCATGAGACGAGAGAGAAGAGACAAGAAGCTTCAAAAGTCGAACATTATTGAGGCAGCGCCACCGGCTCACATTATATTGCTCCAACATCTTAGGAGCCACGAGAGACCGTATGCAGAATACCAGAGGAAGACGAAGGAACCAAACTTTTTACCATCCGACGACCTACGACCAGAAGCGAGAAGAGCCGCAGCTCCAAATCCTAAAGTTAGAGCCGGAGAACCCTTGCATAGAGCAGAAGATAACGAAGAGCACCACAGGAACTAAACCGAAGCTACCAGAAGATAGGATAAGCGATCTCTCAAAAACACAGCCTCAATACCACCAAAAGCAAACGAAGATGAACCAAATACAGCAAGAGGACAAATCACAGCCAGACAAGGAAGACCTTAGACAACTGCATAAAACAACCAGCAAACACCGAGCCCAAGAAGCCGGACCACACGGGTATGAAAGCTCAAGGACAAGCCAGCAACACTAAGCACACATCCACCAAACAGAGCTGCAGATCGAGATCTCGATCTAATATAGCAAAGTCTAACTAGAGTAGTAAGCCATAGACAAACTAAGAAACAACAAGACCAGCCCATCCTAACCCAAAATCTAACTCGAAAGAGCCCACAACCCTAGAGACTCCGAGAGGTAAACATGAGCGAGAAGACACTTACGGATACAATCTCCGAGAACGGAAATCATCACCCACGGCGCTTTTGCTCCGGCAACCAGCCACCACCTTAACGATGATAGGGACCATAACATCCCGGAGACAAGAGGAACTCGACCTAAAAAAACCCTCCGCCTTAGAGGAAACACAGAACTCGCCATAAACAGAGGCACACACCAACAGCGATGCACAAACTACAGGGACACCGGAGATAACCGCGGCTCCGAAGACGACGGCCGAGGGAAGGAGGAGGAGGAGACATTCAGAGCAGATGGGAGGACGCCGGCAGAAACTATACAAGACAAGGAAAAGAGACAGAGCCTCTCCCGGCGGCACAGGCGCAGATCGCCGGCCGCCGGAGAGGAAACGAGATCGATCAAAGGTTGACGGCTATCTAGGGGTGCGGGTCTTAGATAGATGTCTACACAAAACTAAAATAATCTCTTTCATATCTTCTTTACTATGTAAAATGGAAAAAAAAAATAGTACTAAATTATTTGATCATATTGCATAGTCAGTGAGATACGATTGAGATATTCTTGCCAAAACAAATAAAATAATTATGGCACACTACCCTTGTTTCGATGGATATAACATGCTTATCCAAATCATTTTTACCCAGTATCAAGTATGTACATTTGTGTTTAATGATATTCAAACTCAATATGTTTTCGTTTGATATGGGGGTTGCTATGCTCGCATTAGCATTTTATTGTTTGTACTATTTATATTTATGGTTAAAAACAAAACTTCTATAAAGATGCCTCACAAAATTTGAATATGAAAGAAACTTTTTCCAAGATAAACACTACAGGAAAAACAGGTATTAATAACATAGGAAAAACGCTATCGTAGGGTTTTGATAGCGGAAAGGTAAGCGCTATTTCATGTCCCGCGATAATAGGTCTGACACTTTAGATAGCGTTTTTCTTAAATGATATCGTATATATTTTAAACATAGCGTTTTCAGTAAATGCAATGGTTACATATATTTAAGATAGCGTTTTTATTAAAAGCTATGTTATATATTTTAAGATAGCGTTTTAGATTATTCTACACTATGGTATTACAAAAAAAAAATAAAAAAAAAATGTATAAATAATAAATTAAATTTAAATTGAATATACAATTACATTTTTCCAGAAAATACAGTACATTATAAACAAAAATTGTATAAATAATAAATCTCATCGGAAAATGACGCCGGTGAGATACGCCGTCGCCGGTGAGATACGCCGTCGCCGGTGAGATGCGACCACCACACACTCGCCGCATCAACAACGAGACATCGGACTAGCCGCATCAACAACTCGCCGCATCCTTCGACCACCGCCGCTGCTTCGACTTCTTCTCCGGTGGTCCATAACGCCTCCACCGCCACGACGAATCTGTCATTCACCGCCACCGCACCACGAATCTGTCCTTCACAGCAACCGCTAAATCTGCTCTGCACACATGAGAGCAACTGCAGCTTTCTGGATCGCTAAATCTGCTCTGTACCTCATCTCTCTGCAGTTGAAACTAAAACAAGAACTGACTCGAATCATCAGAATCATTTGAGAATCTAAAATCAAAGGGTAGTGGTAAAGAGAGAGAGAGAGGGAGAAAGAGAGAGAGAGTTACGTAGGTCAGGATCCACGAGACGACGGAGTGTTGCTCTAAATTCTGAATTGGAGCCGTTCGTGAAGATCCTCATGGCTGATCTTCGCGTTCGTGGAGAAACGGCGGAGAGTTGTGACGACTGGTGATGCACGGTGAGATCCTCACGGCTGGTATGTGCGTTCATCTTCGTCGAGAACGATGGAGACAAGAGGGAAATCGAAGATGGTGGCTGGGAAGCAAGGGAAATGGAAGATGGTGGCTGGAGAGCAAGGGAAATCGAAGATGTTGGCTGGGAAATGAAGATTATAGGTGATGAAGAGTACAGATGAAACATCGAAGAGATGGGGGCTGGGGAAGAAGGGTCAATTTTTAATTAGGGCTTCTTTGCCTCTCTTTTTTTTGTCAACAAGA
Organism: Orychophragmus violaceus; assembly: GCA_030180135.1. Taxonomy (NCBI): domain Eukaryota; kingdom Viridiplantae; phylum Streptophyta; class Magnoliopsida; order Brassicales; family Brassicaceae; genus Orychophragmus; species Orychophragmus violaceus. The sequence goes on along the minus strand of CM058236.1, from coordinate 70,888,887 downwards.
TTTTTGCATCTAACGGTGAGTATTAAATGAATATAGACCTAATGGTTCAGATTGCAATCCGTGTATATTATGAGAAGCTGTGTGAACCGTAGATAGCTTTTAATCAATGGCCCAGATTTACGATCCGCGTGATGGCTCTCTCATCCAATAGAATTATTTTGTCGTTTAATTAATATATAATAACAAAAAATGATATAAAAAATCAAAATTTTAAATTATGAATAGCATTAAAAATTAATATACTTTTTAAAAAGTACAAGTAAATTTTTAAAAATTAATTATGTGAAAGGTATATGGGTAAATGGTTTAAATATTATTTTTAGTATATTATAATTATATTTTGTATTTTAATTTTATAGTTTATGATTAAAAACAAGGTTTATATAGTATGTTTATGATTTATAGTATAAATATTAAAAATTTAGGGTTTAGGATTTGTATTTAGTGAAGAATTAAGATTTTAGATTTAGGGTTTAATGATACAAGTGTAGGATTTAAGTCTTCAGGGTTTGAGTTTGAGTTTATAGCCTAGATTTATGGTTTTGGGGTATATGATTAGGGTTTAAACCCTAAACCTTATTTATACTCTAAAAAAATTATCATTAGTTTGTCTATACAACAAGTATAATAATATAAGTGAAAAATAAAAAAAGTTTTGGGGTTTAGGGTATAGATGTGGTTTTGGAGTTTATGCATAAATCCTAAACCCTATATTTCAATATTCTGAACCCTATTTATAACCTAAGCTCTAAATAAAATAATAGTATTTTAAACCCTAAACCTTATCTATACCCTAAAATAAAACTGAAAATTTATTTTTTATTTTATAAATTTTCTTTTTATTTTATGACTTTTCAATGATGAGTTTACATTGTCAAAAACTCTAACTTAATTTTTTTCTCATCGCCCTAAGTCCTTTTCACATTCTTATATACACAATGCTTAACGACACACCCACAAGTACATGAATGTACAGAAGAATTACATAAATTTGGTAAATTTAATCAGATATATATTTATCATGTTTGGACACGAACAACATGGAAGTAATTCAATGGAAGAAACAACTTGACCAGGCTTGACACTTAAAACAAACTCTCGTAGATAGATCACACAACAGCCAGAAACAAGCACACACACACACACACACACACATGAAGCAGCAGATGATGATGATGATGATGATGATGAAGATGCAGTGTCTTTCTTCTCCTCGTTGTTCATCGCCTGCACTGGAGGAGGATCCATAGTAGTTGATGATGAAGCATCTGCATCAGAAAGATGATTTTTCATCTCCATGTGTTCTTGACACAAAGCACACCAATGCAAGCAACAATGAACCATACAATGATCACAAGGCGCATTCTGCAAGATAAAATCACAATGATCATATCTGAAAAACCTGAGAATGATTCTGATGTGGAGTTTTATTTACCTTGAGATGATATTTCTTCTGCAGTTCTTGGCGGAATAGGCCTGAATAGATTCCACACATCCACCAAGCGAAGAAGAGGCCCTAGCATATCATGACGGTTGTTTGTGGATCAATGTAGCCACTGAAGAGTGTTGTTACTGCTGCAAGTGCCATTCCTCCTTCAACACATATTGCATGGCATAAACATGGTTGGGTCCAAGGAATCTCTTCCCTCACTGCTTCAACGCGTCCACATCAAATTCACATTAATAAAAAAAACTAAACAAAGGCCAACATCAAATTCTGAAGCTCGAAGAAAATATCATGTCAATTAGGATTCTAAAATAATCATTTGTTTAGATTTGCTTAAATCAAGCCTAAACTCGCTAATCTAGTACAAATCAGCCTCAGAATCGATGATATTAAAGACCTCAAACAACAAAAATCTGGAGAAATCAAAGCTCGAGAGATTACAGAACTATACACTCGAGGGCTTGTAGATCTAGTAACTACTAACACATATTTCACAGACAAATATCAACAGAAGCCAAGCTCGATTACTGGATTTAAACAAACTTCGTTTTGCTTGGGCTATTCTCCTTCACCAAGCAGCAATTTCGCCATCCTCTATTTCAACGACTCAAATTCTACTCACTTAGAAAAGGGAATTATCAGATTTTGTTTGGTTTGGGATTTTTTATGTGAAACAGGGAGACTCACAAACCTGAAAGTCTCTGTTCCGATTTTTGTGGGAGATTTCTTTTTCCTCCACGAGCCTTTCCCTAACAGCCATCCAAGGAGCTGGATTTCTTCGGAGGAGATGACTGCGAATAAACAGATCTCTTCGCTACAGACGACATCGTAATAAAAAATTAGGGTTCGTCTCTGATTTCTTGAAAGGGAAAAATTATTTGTGAATCTTAAGAGAGAACGAGGAAGGAGATGAAATATTGTTTTTCTCTTCTTAAAAAAAGTTCTATGAAATTGTTGGATTAGAACAAAGAGAATAAAAAAAGAGGAAAAGTTTGAGATCTGAAACTATGGAATGAGAGGGAACTAAAACAAGTGAGAGGGAGACTAAAAAATTTTGGGCGCTTGATAGGGTAAATTTTTAGTTTTTCTCTTTGGGCGCTTGTTTTTTTAACATCTAAACTCTATCATAGCGTTTACAAATATATAAACGCTATGTAAAAATTAGAGGTATATCAAACATAGCATAATCGTAAAAAATGCTATGCTCGTCTGCTATTAAAACCCAGATTTCTTGTAGTGAAAGAGTCATAAGTCTGATGTCATTTTTTCATCATTTGAGATTTTTAATTGAATTATATTTTAATGATACATACATATATGTTTTTTTCTAAAAAAAAAAATTATGAACATTATTTATCACTTGATAAATTAATATGTAGATAAATTTTATATAAATTTTTGATTTAAAAATATATATATTGATATTTATATTTACTAAATAGTATTAGTAACATTTAAAACTTGAAACTCCGCTCGTCTGCGGGGACATAAATCTAGTAGATATCAAAAAGATTGAATAGATATAATAACAAGAATCCGAAATCTTATCTTAAAGTTATAGAGTATCATATCATCCTCAAATTCTTAAAAACCTTCAATCTCTTAAAATATGAAATTATGAATAATTAAAGCTGTAAAAACCTAAGTATAATCTTAAACACGATTTGGGTGTCTTTTGTAAAAAAAAAACTTAAGGGAATAATTACAAATTTTCAAAACTCTTTAAAACTCGCGTGGGATTTATGGTAACGAGCTTGGTGTCGACCGGCACCATTGAAGGGTGTCGATCGACACTCACAACCACAAACAACAACGAATGGTACTTCCCAGCTACAATGTTCCAAAATGTCTAATAATCTCTAATTGATCTTCAAATGTCGTAACAACTTGTACAAGATTTGAAACAAATAAAAGATGCTATATACAACCAATATCATGGTTAAAATCTTAGAAAACCATGATATATCAACTTCCCTATATTTAATTTTTGTTTACCTTCAAGCAAACATAAAACACAAACCTGAAAAAGAAGTTTGAAAACATAGAAACTCATTTCCTTGTAAGAACACTACATCCACAATTCTCATAGTAAACCACATGAAAAACCAATCTGACAGAATTCAGACCACCATGCACTTTTCCAAAACTTAGCAATTATTCCAAACAACTGCATAATCCAAGTGAGCAATCCAAATTTAACATAATAACCTCTCTAAGTTAAGGTGAAGACTCATAGAGGGAGGTATTGATCAAATGACACACAAATTTTATTACATCTGGTTTATTTCCTCTTTATTTTCTCACTTCACCCGCTGATTTTTTTTTATTGGGTGCATGCCCTATTACTCGTAACATATATTATTCCAAGAGATGCAACAGAGTCAATGCCATACTTTGGCATCAACTAATAAAGAAAGTGAACAAAAAGAGAGTCAAGAAAACGGGCTATTGTCATCCCTTTACAACATTAACGTCTCTATGTTGAGCAATGCTACCTTGTATCATACACTGAGGGGTCTTTAATCCACATTTCTCTAACTGATTTCATAATAAATATCAAAATAAAAAAAAAAGATCAGAAGAAAACAGTATACCACAGTATAGGCATGAGAATATCATCTAATGGTATGGCGGCCTTGGTGCTGGAAACTAATCGAAGGAGAACACATTAAGTGGATATTCTAAACTACGTAAAAGAAAAGATAAAAAAAAAGCTGGAGCGTTATACAAGAAGAGTCAGATATACCGTCTTGGAGAAATTGGGAAGATAAGTTCAAGCAAATATTCAACAACAAGGGCATGTGGAATCTCTTCAAAGTAACTAAGGCACTAAAGGAAGGATGTTTCGTCTCCTTTTGCAACGCCTAATACTCATTTCTCACATGGCGGACTATCCACAATTGCATATCAACTAAACATCGCATGAAGAATTGAGAGATGAAACAGAGAATCGACTATGGATGTTCTAGTGGACAGTAAACAGCACAAGATAAAGCTATATCTGATGAGATATCTATTCCAGACTGTGATCTACTCTATATGGGGCCAGAGGAACACTCGGAAACATGGGGGAAAGTCTGTTCCACCTGCCGTTTTAGTCCGAAATATTGACAAAATCATACGAAATCGATTATCTTCGATATCTATGATGGGGGCTTCAAATTTCAGGATGCTATGCAGCTATGGTTTGATTCACAGTCACAATAACATCGTCGTCAAAGTTTACTTTCTCTGCAAAATGGCTCAAATGAAGGTAAAAACAGTGTAAAAACTTTTTTCTTTTGAATTAATTTAACATTTATTCAAAAAAAAAAAAGGAAATACAGAAGAAACAAGGGAACACCTGTTCTTCCATTGCAATTCTCATCAGAAATTTAGAAGACTCTCACTTATAGGCTTCTTGCTAGAGACTACACCAGTGAATGAAACCAACCCGTCGATCTGCTTCAAGAAGCACAGTTGGCTCGCCTAGAATTATTTCTAGTTTTGTACATATTTTAAAAAGTATATACCACATATTTGGAGAAACAACTGAAGACATGGCAAACCACCTCTACCACAATTCAAACTCATCAAATTAATTGACAAAAACACATAACACAATAAACTCGACCAGATCCACGAGAGATCACTCTTACGAGTAAATGATGTCCATGTAGCTTGCCATAAGGTCATAATCTTTAAGTATAGAATAGATGCATGCAAATAATAGAAGAGAATGTTGCATAGACGTTAGAGGGATATACTGCCCAAGCTAGAAATTTGTTCATCATTCGTTTTCACTTTCATTTCCTATTCTTTTATAAAATTACATCAGCCTTTCTCTGCCTCGTTTTACTATATATTTGGAGAATATATATATGACAAATTAACCACTTTGACTCGGCAACTTTGAAAACTCTTCAACCCATATCCAAATGGTCATAACCTTTTCTAGGAGCGAGATTTTATCCATAGTATCTTACTGGATTAGATCAAAGATATTTTTTTGGTCAAATAGTCATTGATCTCAAAGTTATATTTTATATATTCCCATTAAAAATCAAAGGAATGAAAATGCATAGAGATGCCACTAACCATCCACTTCTATGGGCATTCCCGCGAATCAATGCAAAGTCATTCACTTTTTTTCAAAGTCATTCATTTAGTCCCAACTTGCCCCATTTTTTTTTCTTTTGTTAATCACAGATTCTGCTTTTTATCTTCATTACCCCAAAAGAATTATAACCTTTAAATTTCTCTCAGTTCTGAGTTTCTCCTTATTATCTAAAGCTCCCAAAAATAGAAGAAGATCCCAATTTTAATGGCGGACGTTAAAAACCCTAACCCTAACAACAATCATAATCATCATCTTCATGCTCTCTTGATCCCATACCCATTCCAAGGACATGTAAACCCATTCGTACACTTAGCCATCAAGCTCGCGTCGCAGGGGATTACAGTCACTTTCGTCAACACTCTTTACAACCACCACCAAATCAACTCCGGTGATATTTTCGCAGGAGTTAGATCGGAGTCTGGTCTTGACATACGGTATGCGACGGTTTCCGACGGACTTCCGATCGGATTCGACCGGTCTTTGAACCATGACCAGTATCAATCTTCTTTGTTGCACGTGTTCTCGGCTCACGTGGAGGAGCTTGTGGCGAGTCTTGTCGGAGAAGGTGTGAATGTGATGATCGCCGACACGTTTTTTGTTTGGCCATCGGTAGTTGCGAGGAAGTTCGGTTTGGTTTGTGTCTCGTTTTGGACCGAAGCTGCTTTAGTTTTTTCACTATATTACCATATGGATCTGCTTCGGATTCATGGTCATTTTGGTGCTCAAGGTAATTATTCTCTTAATCTTCTTCTTTTCTTTATTTGTTTATTTTGCCTCCCCCATTTAATTATCTAGTTTTGTGTTTAAAAGATAAATAATAACAGTAGATCTTCCGCATAACTCGTATAGTTCATCCTAGACCTAGTAATCATTGGTCTTAGTCAACGTCTATATTTATTTCGAAATGTAAGACAAGAAAAGATATGATAGGTTTGTTGTGTAGGAAATGCTAGTGATTACTGATTAGTTTACTATAAAGAAATACACATTACATATTCGCTTTCTATATTTGTAAAAAGAATTTATTAAAAATATTTTTGGTTTATAAATAGCGTTTTAATACATGATGATATCACGATTAATAGTTTGAATCGTATTAGTTAAAACTATCATTTAGTTAGGGCTGGGCCAAAACCCGGAACCGAAATACCAAACCGAATCCGAACCGAAAAAGAGTAACCGAATCCGAACCCGAACCGACAAAATATTCGAATGGGTTCTAAACCTCTATACTCGAAGAACCGGAACCGAACCCGACCCGAACCGTGAACCGAATGGGTATCCGAAATATCTGAACTATAATTATATATCAAAAATATTAATTATATTTAGACTTAATATAACATAATTATCTAAAACTATAATTATCAACTCATATATATTGATTATTTTTAAATCAAATAGCTAAAATATTCAAAATAAACGAAATATACGAAATTTTTTGCTATATTTGTCTTTTTTTAACAAATTTTTGTTCAAATTAACCAATTTTATTTTCGTTTTATGATATTATGGGTATCCGGACCCGAACCGAAATTATAAAATACCCGAATTGATCTTATATGCATGGACCCGAAAACCTAAAAATCCAAAAGATCCAAACCGAATCCGAACGATACCCGTAGGCCAGGCCTTTATGGTTCCATTTTACCCAAAAAAGTTATGCTTCCATTGTATCATTCTTTAAATAAGCCTAAAAACGATACCTACCTACCTGACTCTTGTTTTAACACGGCGTCGTATCTACAATGATACAATGGAACCATAACCTCTTTTTTTTTTGATCAAATGGAACCTAAGTCACTATGGTTCCAGGGACCATTTTTGTATGGTTTCTGTTTCTTATTGATTTTCAGAAACATTTTAATTTTTTATATAAAAAATCTAAATGTTATTTTCTATTTTTTTTTGTCGGAAAATAGCAGCTGTCCATAAGTATATAGGAGCGTCTCGATTTGCCGACCAAAAAAGAAGAAAAAAACAAGAAAACAGTAAAGCGTAACGATATAAATGTGGGGAAAGTAGGGACTTTACATTAAATTAAAGTGTAGCTGTTTTGTTATCTAATGGCGCATGTGAATAATGTCAGGTGTGGTTGGGTCCATAAACTAATACTCGTCCTTCAATTAATTTCCTCACTAATCTAAGTATCCCTGTTTCTTACTGTCAATTAACATGAGGTCCATAAGTGACTTTGTTACAGATATATTATCAAACTTGTCCTTACATTTGTCTAAATCATCTAAATCCGACCTGTTTCTTTTTTTCCCATTCAATCAGAAACCCGCGGCGATTTAATCGACTACATTCCGGGAGTTGAAGCAATAAATCCGAAAGATACAGCGTCGTATCTACAAGAAACCGATATCTCCTCGGTGGTTCATCAAATCATCTTCAAAGCATTCGAAGACGTGAAGAAAGTCGATTTCGTTCTCTGCAACACCATTCACCAATTCGAATCAAAAACGATCCGAGCTCTAAACTCCAAAATCCCTTTCTACGCAATCGGACCGATAATCCCATTCAATCTCAAAACCGGTTCTTCAGTCACAACGAGTCTCTGGTCAGAATCCGATTGCACCCAATGGCTCAATACTAAACCGGCCGGTTCGGTTTTATACATCTCTTTCGGTAGCTACGCACATGTCACGAAGAAAGACCTTGTCGAGATCGCTCATGGGATCTTGTTGAGCAAAGTTAATTTCGTCTGGGTTGTTCGTCCTGATATAGTTAGCTCCGACGATACAAATCCGTTGCCGGATAGTTTCGAATCGGAAGCTGGAGATCGTGGGATCGTGATTCCTTGGTGTTGTCAGATGACGGTATTGTCGCATTCCAGTATCGGAGGGTTTTTGACTCATTGTGGATGGAATTCGATTTTGGAGAGTATATGGTGTGAGGTTCCGTTGCTTTGTTTCCCGTTGTTGACTGATCAGGTTACGAACCGGAAGCTTGTGGTTGATGATTGGGAGATTGGGATGAATCTGTGCGAGGATCGGAGTTTTGTTGGGAGAGGTGAAGTGAAGATGAGTATTGACCGTTTGATGTGTGGAAAATCGAGGGAGGAAGTCAAGGATGCGATCGGACGGGTGAAAATGAGTTTGGAAGGTGCGTTGAGATGTGGTGGATCATCGGAAAAGAATTTGGGTTTGTTTGTAGATGGGCTAGTGTCTAAGGTTGGGTTATCAAACAAAAAATCTTAAAAACTAAATGGGTATCTGTTTATAAAATTTGTGAGAAACTTATAGGAATAATTGTATCGGTTTTGTCATCAGGGAACTTTTTATATAATTGATTTCACTTTTTACTGTAGATCGTGTTAACGTGAAACTATCGTTACAAATTAACTGGACGCTCGGGGTGTAGCTCCACCGATACTTTGGATTAAGTTTGTAACTATCCGGTTTTTTGGTCATATTGTTTAACCACACAAAATCATTTTTTCGAGTTGTAACCACATAATGTTAATTTTCGGTCGACTTTTAACGATTCTGTTAAATAGATGTTAATCTCAATCCAAAACCGTTAATCTGAATTAAAATTATGACAAAATCATACCGAAGATGTGAACTGAACCGAAACAGGAAATTAAACGGAAGACAATAATAATTAACCAAACTCTGTTTTAAAATCAAACCCAATTCATCCCTAAATCAGAAGAATCCAAACCCTAACTCTCTCTTTGGACAAAATCAAATTCAACCCAGAATCATGAGTAACACAACAACTGGATCGAGTTCGGTTTCAAGAGGTGAAAGACGCGTTCATGGGATACCGAAGATGTGTTGGTGTGGAGATTTAGTCACAGAGTTCGTTTCCAAAACTGATACTAACCCTGGTCGCAGATGTATAGGTGTCGTTTTGCTGCAGATCGGAAGCTGAAAACTGATGGTTCACATATATTCAAATGAGTTGATGAGGCCTTGGTTGAAGAAAGAGAAATGGTTGAAGAGAAAGCAAAAACACTTGAGAAAGAGGTGAAGGTAATGAATGAGATCATCATGGAGAGCTTAGAAAATGGAAAAAAACTGTTTGAGAAGATGAAAATTGATTTAGAGGAGAGGTTTATGATTAAGATTGAAGATGCAATGTTGGATGCCAAGTCAAGTTTAAGGAAAAATATGTGTTTTCTTATTGTTATTGGATGCATCACCATCATTGGATTTAGCAAATTTTTTGATGTGTGAGTGTTTCTTTGTGAGAGTAATATCTTGTTGTTCTCTACTTGTTTTTTCACTTTGTTTATGTACTTTTGTTTTGTTATTGCTATCTTTATCAATCTTAGTTTGATCTAAAGAAAATGCTTAATTGAGTTTCAAAACACATTAAACATGAGTTTACATAGGTTTGACAAATAGCTAACGCCACCAAACATCTAACACGACAAAATAAGAAATCGACCGGGCACGAACTCGACCAAATGATCAGACATCAACTCGACCAGATATCAACTTAACCAAACAAGAACTCGACCAAACTAACAGACAACAACTTGACAAAACGACCACAACACCATTCGTTTACGGATTTAATTCGGGTTAGTTATTAATTTGTCCGGGTTTTAATTTCGTTTTCGGTTTGAAAATGTAATTAACGGTTTAAAAATCAATTTAGCATCTGTTTAACAGAATCGTTAAAAGTCAGCCGAAAGTTAACATTATGTGGTTACAACTCGAGAAATGATTTTGTATGGTTAAACAATATGATCCAAAAACCGAATAGTTACAAACTTAATCCAAAATATTGGTGGGGCTACAACCCGAGCGCCCTAAATTAACAAGATGAAACTATTTCGGCTAGAAATTTGTGAGAAACTAATAGGAAAGTTTATAAACAAATTGTTTTGTTTAATGACACATTATTTTGCCAGTGTCATAGTTATTATGGCGGTTAGGCGAGAGAGACTGGCACCAACGACGAAAACGTCTTATAAACCCTTTCCAACGCCAAGCAGTAGATTCTTCAATCATCAGCTCTATTCCAGATGAGATCTCCACCACATTATCTACTTGGAGCAACTCCACTTGAGTTGTTTTGGTGGTTTACTAATTAACTGTCTTGATCTCACTAATCACTGAGTCTGAGGAGATTGGCGATTACTTGGATCGGGAATTATGGAGATTCTATTATTTGAGATTGTTAAGGGACCATGTCCTTAAGCCGATGTCTCCTCTTTGACCGAAGCTAGCCTTCACATTTGCATTAACAAACATTTTTTCTTGGTGCCAGAAAAGTTGAAAAATGTAGAGTTACCGTTTTTTTCTTTTCTTTTTATGATTAAGGTTTCAGTGTTTATGAACCTTCAAAGCCAAATGAACATATGTATACTATGAACGCCTTGAAAAACATCAACATGCTAACTAGTTTGTGACATAATTATTAATTAATATAGTTTTCGTTATGTTTTTCTTTTCCTTTTAGGATTTATATGTTTCATAATATATGATAAGTATATGACTTTTCATCGTGTTTTGCTAGAAACAATGGTTGTTCAATCTGCTATTCAGAGTATGGCAAGGTTGTTACACTTTCTATGATCGATTGATAATAAAAATTTGTGGTGGAGCTGGTTTCAGTTTCCAAGCTTTATTTGAACCATTATTTTGTCTGCTCAATGTAAAGCAAACTCAAACCAAGAATCTGAACAGTTTTCATTTTCAACTACCAAAAAGACTAATAGGCATTATCTAAAACCATCAATCATCTATCTAGAAATGTTATTCTTCCTATGACAAAGTAGTAAACGATCAGCCGCATTCTTGTTTAGGCCAAACCGTAGTAAAACGTAAACAATTAAACGGTAGCCAAAAGCCATAGCCAACAACACAAGCATGTTCCTCCACTTGGAGCTTCTGTCTGGAGATATCTGGTAGTTTCCTCGTATTGCTTCGTATCCCGATATACTCCTCACTTCTCCAACCGCAAACACTTCCCCGAGGTACTCGTTCTCCAAAAGACCCTGCAACATTCAATCAAACAAGAATGTCTCAAGAGTTTTCCACGGGAGAAGCAAACATTGTTTGTTTTGTAAGTGTAACCTGAATGGAGTAAGTGTGGAACGATATGTAAGCGAATGGGTAAGTCCAGACGGGTTTTGGCAAAGCGTTACGGATTCTGAAGTGACCTGCAGCGAGCATCATGATTACCTGCAATGAACAATGAAAGATCAATCCTAAAGAATGAAACATTAACTTTCATTACTAAAGGCGGTAATCTTCTTTTACTAATCACCTATACATTACCATTCAAATAAAGTCACTGAACGCTTTAGTACATGAATTTCCTTAAGTTGTAAATCAAGTCAAATCTAGCATTAAGAAGATATACTAAAAGCATGCCTATTTAAATGAGAAAAGGAACAAAAAAACTCACGTGTACAGAGATGAGAGTCAAGGTGCTCCAGTAAACATCTCGCCAGATGCAAGCAATGGAAAGCATCAATCCTTCGTTCACCAACAGGCACATGAAGAAGTTGAGCACAAAGTACATCAACAAGCTGAAATCGTCTCTTAATCCGACCATGAAGTAGAACACAAGACTTGACGAAATGGACATGAGAAACAAGAACGGTATGCTTCCCAGAAACTGCCCCAGCAGGAAGACAAAAGCACCTGAATGCTGGTTTGATGCCTCACTTCTATATGTCTATTCAAATGAACAAAATAAGTAAACTTCAGAGCTCAAACAAAGATGTGATCATCAAATATTAGAGAAATGGTTACATTGACTTCTTTCAAAAGCGAAGGTATTCCAGTAATCCCCAATAGTGAGGCAAAGGAGACAAAAACAAACACAGCAGCAACTCTTGTCTGCAAGAAATATTGACATCAAACTATAAATTGCATGTCTTGGTGCTCATCTTGTGAGAATGGTGTAGAAGACTTACTGCAACAGAAGACAAAGAGTGACCCAAGCCAGAATATAATGTGCCAATACAAAGTGTTAGAATCATGTAGAGGATAAGTCGAAGCCAATAGTATTTCCATTCCCTAGACATAACCAAAAGCGATCTCCAAGTGAGCACTGCAACACGAGTTGCAGCACCAGCTTTTCCCTTGGATTTAAGCTGTGTGCCCTCCTGCAAAAATAAAAGGAAACTTAGATATACTAACATAGATGTGTATTTACAGTTCCAAAACTTCGAAACTAAAATTAGTAATAGACGATTGTTACCCTTTCGGTAAGTCTGAATATCATAGTCTCGACGGATGCAGCATCTGCAGATGATTTATAAGTGGCCTCGAGAGTGCGAATAGCAACAGCAGTATCCATATTCACCGCTGAAAAGTCACCATTATCGTCCTGTTGTTTACATATCAGAAAAATAATGTTAACAAGAAAGAAACAAGATCCTATATTTCTCTCTAGTTGTCTAATGGTGTATTTACCTGCCAGTTTTTGCACATTGCAATAATCCTATCGAAATCTGTGTTTATAGCCCTCAGAAAATGATCTGATGGACTTTGCATTATCGGGCATGGGAATCCCGCATTTGAAAAGTGCTACAAGGAGACATGTCACGAGTAAACATAGTTCAGAGAGTGATCTTCTGGCCTTGAATATGAGAAACTTTTCAATTCCAAAACATTACATTACCTGTAAGCAAGCAAGTGTCTCGCCAAAGAAGAGCGTGTTTCCATTTGACAAAAGACAGATTCTATCAAACAAACCAAACACTTCTGTACTGCTCTGATAAATCGTGAATACAAGTGTACATCCCATGCTCGCAAGCTTTTTTAGTGTCACCATCATAAGCAGTGCTGAAACACTATCAAAAGAGCAAAGATTTTACCTTTTCATAGAGGAAAGATAATAAACATAAGTCAAGAAATGGTTAAGAACCTATCAAGATGATAAAGAGGCTCATCGATGAATAAGATATGTGGTCGCATCACAAGTTCACGAGCGATAGAGACACGTCTTCTTTCACCACTTCGGAGACCCTTCATGTAACAGTGACCACCTATCAATTTGTTTGCGTAATCACTCAGAGACATTGCCTGAATTGCATCTTCCACAACACTCCTTTTCTGACAGAGGAAACCCGGAAGCTGAAGCAGCGCTGAATAGTACAGAAACTCACGAACTGTAAGCGATCCAATCAGTTGTGTCTCCCTCTCAACATATCCCTGCAACACATCAAAAGAAAATCACAATTTTAACAAAATGAAATAAAAGATCAAGAAAACTATAGACAATAGTGACTCACGTAAGATCCGTAAGGCATATGTGATTTTGAGCCATTCACAAACACCTCGCCATACATTTTGGCTGAAGGAGGCAATCTTCCTACAAAAGATGAGATCAAGAAAATATGAAGAAAAAACACAAGAAAAAGGAGTTCTTCATTTACGATGAATTAAGTGACAAATACTTACCAGCAAGTGCCCTCAATAGAGTAGACTTCCCTGACTTCGCAGGACCCATAATTACCGTCATAGTACCGGGAAATGCATAGCCGTTCGAGCTCTTTACCACCTTATCAGAATATCTTCTCTTCCCTTTCATAGTAACAGTCAAATCTTTCCAAGCAATAGAAGCACCTGCGATTTTTCTAACGACATTTCCCGCTCCTCCTCCTCCTCCTCCTTCAGGCACAGTAGGAGAAGCCATTGAACCACTATTGATTTTCGACAAAGAAGGCGAAATGGGCGTTGTTGTGGCATCGTTAATAGAATCTCCACCACCACCACCACCACCACCACCACCAGCTTCATATTCCATTCTTACATCAGCATCAGTGTCTTCCCATTCAGGAGAGTCTTCAAAGGATATAGGTTGCCTAAGAGAACCAGGTTTTCTTACGTAGAAGAAGTGACTAGATGGGACTCTACTAGTTGGACTACTTGCAGAAGAGGAAGATGAACGGTAAAGATCGGATTGAGACTGTATCTCCTCCATTTTTGATCCTCAAGAACACAAATTTTCCAAGAAAGTTTCCAACTTTCCTTAATCAAATACACCAAAACAAAAGAAAAGGACATAAGTAAAGTGATTACTTGAGTTGGAGTAAATCAGTAGAACACTAAAATGGGAAACTGACATTTAGTTAAAAATCTAAACTCTTGTTCTGCTTTTCCATAAGCTCACTAAATTACAGTCAATGGAAGTGAATCCTAATTTAGCAAAACCCCAGAAATGATTCACAAAAACCCTTTTTCAATTTCTGCATTTTTTGAGACCCTAAAGCAGATATCTTCTAGTTCATAGTTTTTTTTTTGACTTTGTGACTTTCTGAGGACTTGAAACGAAGAGTAGCAGAAGCAGAAACCCTTTTGGTGAAACACAAGTTACGATGAGATTAAGGAAGACAAGAAGACAAACCTGGATCTGAAAAAAGTAGATCCGCCCAAGAGAGACGCACAGAGAAAGGCGAATCTCTTCTTCAGAAGAGTCAGACTTGCGTTGTTGAAGAGAGAGCAAGACACTGAGCTCACAAGTCTCTCAAACTCTTCGGGTTCTGAAAATATGGAAAATACAATGAATGGGGAAAAATGTCTGAACCAAAATGTATCTGAGTTTTTTTATTAAAACGTTTTAATTAAATTACGGAAAGAAAAATATTTTCTTTTTCGCCAAATATAAGAAAATATTAGTCTTTTAATTTTTACATGTATTTTATTATTTGGATTTAAACTCGTATTTTATTATTAATGTACAATAAATAAAGTTCGTGTATATAAAAAGAAATAATACTAACTTCAATTTTAAGCTTTACTTGATCCAAGGTTTGGCCTAGTACTTTGTTGATAATGCAATAAAAGCTGCTGAAATGAAATTTTGAATTTGGTATTAGCATCAACTTTTCTTCTTTTTATTTAATGAAAAGAATGTGATATTAATTGCAATAAAGAAACAGCAATACTTTATAACGCGGGCACTGGGCCTAAGGCCCAGGGAAAACCCTCTCAGGTGAAGCTGGCCTGCGGCCTAACTGGGCCCAGGGAGATTAGTCTGAACCACGGTCTGGGATCCTCCCTGGATTAACAAAAAAATAAAATAAAAAAAATAAAGAAACAGCAATACTTTATTTATCTCAAAATGAAGCAAGTAACTAAAATATATAAAAGCAAGTAATTAAAATAAGAAAATAAGTTATTTGTATGAAAAAATGCCAATAAAAGAAAAGTTTTAAATGGGATCAAGTAAATAAAATATCTCAATGCAACTAACAGTTTCTTCGGATGGGGTGAATAAGATCTGCATACCTCAAGTGTATGGTGACCGTTGATTCTCAACTCGATCTATTCTAAGATATCAAGAATTTTAGGGTTTGTTTTTAAGGGATTTTAAAAGAGGATTAAAGAACACGGAGAGATTATGAAAATTAGGGTTTCACTACAGGTTTCCGAGATGGAATAAAGCGGCGGAAGAGTGCTCAAATCGCCAGAGAGAGATTATGTCAAGTCGGTCTGCTAATGTCTCTCTGGCAAATTGTATTATGAAAGCGTGTTCTTATTCATCGGCGTGATACCTTCTTTTATAGATATACAAAGTTGGCTAAATAATAAAGGAAAACTAAAGATAAATGAGAATCTTTCCTAATATCTCGCTTTGTGTATATCCTTTATTTCGGCGCGTCCATCATGCGCGCCGCGTTTCCCTTTTCTGATAGCCGCATCCCTTGTAACCCTAAATGTAAAGTCGTTTAGACCGGGTTGGGTTTAACTCAGTTTTACCTGTTGGGAATGTCCTGAAATCTATTGTACTTGCTCTGAGTGAAAGTCGTATAGTCGAGATGAAACAATCACATAACACTAGGTAGTCATAACGCTTTGCTAGAAGCCACTTATGATCAATGAGTTGAGAACTCATTGCTAGTGTTATATGATCCTACAGGGTCACACACCTAAGCAAACTGGGCGTCAAAGACGAGGTTGATCATTAATGTAATGATCCAGTGAATGCATATGTGATATGCATTCGATATCAATGTTCTGGGACAGCATCGATCGTTGCAGAGAGTGCATCGATCGATGCACTCGCGGATTAATCAGATTAATTCGGTTTAATCGTTGGTTAATTCCGTTGTGGTTTAAGTCGACATATATAAGATATATGGTCGACCTAAACTCGTCCCTAACCTAATACACAGCCACCAGAACACAGAAAGAAACCTCTCTGGAGATTAGATCTCTGTAAGGCACTAGCATCCCTGCGGTCCAGTTTGTGTGTGTGTGGATACCAGTAGAGGCGCAGCATTTGAGGCGCTTCGTGATCTCGATTATCTGCAAACCTTCCGCTGCAAATCAACAGGTAAATCTGAGATCCCATAGATTCAATTACATGAACCTTAGATCCTAGGCTTGGAATTCAGACTAGGGTTGCTAATCCTGATTAGAACTGCTAGAAATTCCTTCAGTGGTATCAGAGCTTTAGGGTTCCATTGAATCTGTAGCATGTTGATTAGATTGGTTGAATCTGAATCTGTGTATGGTTGATACAAACTTGCTAAAATTCGTTTTCATGAAAAACCTAGTTTAGGGTTCTGTTCGAAAACGATTTAGGGTATTTTCGCATGGTGTCGATCGATGCCAATCCGGCATCGATCGATGCAGGGCGAAAACCCAAATAAAATTTAGGGTTTTCGCATGGTGTCGATCGTTGCCAATCCGGCATCGATCGACACAGGGCGAAAACCCGAATAAAACTCAGTTTTCGCCTAGTGTCGATCGACACAAATGTTGCATCGATCGACACAAACCTCGCGAGATTGATGAATCGGTTCAATTGGATTGGACCGGTTATCGAGCTTGGTTAAAGATGGTCGAACACTGTGAATGGTTTAATTGCGATTGTCTTGATTAGGTTGGAATCGACCGATGCAAACGTAGCATCGATCGACGCTGACCGGTATTCAAAACCGGATCAATTGGATTGATCGGTTATCGCGGATTACTTTTGGTTATCCTGCATCGATCGACACTATAGTAGTGTCGGTCGACATCAGTTTTGATGATTGGGTTATTGAACCTGAAATCACAGAACCGAAGCAAGACAAATCAATTAATTATAAGAATTAAAACATAGTAAAACTGAACGTTTTAAATGGTTCCGTTCCTCAACCAAATATCAAGTAATACTTGATGTCTTTCCAATCTTTTCAACTGTCAAGACTCATTTCATTGTACGATAGGCTTGCAGTGCAAAGTATCAACAATTACATGAGTAAGGCAGGAAGTAATCGTGTTAATGGGCTTGCAGTGCAAGGCATCAACAATTACATGACTGAAGAGATTGGTTTACTTGACAGGGCTATCAAAATAGTTTTGGGCCCAGAGACATCAGGTGGATTGGACATGAGATGTCAATCCACTACCAAGAGTTATATTGGATATAACTAGCAAAGTTGTTGCTTACCTAGATAGCTAAATTTGGGTGATAGCCAGTGGCTCACTCAAGTTTAGTGAAGTATGGGTCTTGGATCATTATATTCATCTGAGGAAACATTGTTTTGAATATAATGCGAGTTTTCTTAAAAGTTAAGATTTCTCATTTCTTGAACATCATAACTAAACCTTTTTCTTTCTTTGTTCTCAGCTATGACTAACACTCATAATAACTCTTTCTCCCTGCGATCCGTCCTTGAGAAGGACAAGTTAAATGGATCGAATTTTCTCGAATGGTATCGGAACTTGAGAATTGTTCTCAAGCAGGAGAAAAGGGACTATGTCCTGGAAACTGTTCTCCCTGAAAAACCGAGAGCCAATGCTGCACATGCAGAAAGGAGTGCTTGGGATAAGCATTCCAATGATGTGGTCGATTTGAATTGTCTCATGTTGGCTACCATGAACTCGGATTTGCAGAAGCAATACGAGAACGTGGAGTCGCCAGTGAAGATGATTACTAGCCTGAAAAGCATGTTTCAGGAGCAAGCACGAACTGAGAGATACCAGACGGTTAAATCTCTCATTGAATGCAAGCTACCAAAGGACAGTCCGGTCAGTCCTCATGTCATTAAGATGATGGGTTATATTGATAACCTGGGGAGACTGGATTGTCCCATTAGCCAAGAGTTGGCTACTGGCATCATTCTGCAGTCACTGCCGTCAAGTTAGGATCAGTTTGTTATGAACTATAACATGAACAACTTGACGAAGACGTTGACTGAACTGCATGGCATGCTCAAGACAGCTGAGCCTAATATCAAGAAGGGCACTCCTAATGTACTTATGGTACAAGGGGGTAAGAAGTTTAAGAAACTTGGCAAAGGCAAGGGAAAGGGCAAGGCAGTCCAGGTTGAGAACCAGGACACGCCTGCACCAGCCCCGAAGCTAAGCCGGGCCCGTCTGAGACTGATAAGTGCCATTACTGTAAAGAGCCTGGGCATTGGAAGAGAAATTGCACCAAATTCTTGGAAGAGAAGAAGAAGAAGAAGAAGACTTTCGAGACTTCATCTTCAGGTATTTATGTTATAGAAGTAAATGTTACTACTTCTGGTTCTACTTCTTGGGTATTGGATACCGGCTGTGGTGCTCATATTTGTACAAATATGCAGGGCCTAAGCAACAGTAGGACGTTGGAGAAGGGACAAGTGGACCTGCGCGTGGGAAATGGAGCAAGAGTTGCTGCATTAGCCGTAGGAACATATAACTTGTCTTTACCTTCTGGTTTGGTGTTAAAACTTAATAATTGCTACTATGTACCTGCGATAAGCAGAAATATTATTTCTATTCCTATTTTGGATGTGGAAGGATATCAGTTTTCAATAAAAAATAAATGTTGTTCTTTTGATTACAATGATATATTTTATGGTAGCAGCCCATTAGAGAATGGGCTTTATGTTTTAAACCAAAACACACCAATCTATAACATTAACACTAAGAGATTCAAATCAAATGACACGAATCAGACTTTTCTATGGCATTGTCGTTTGGGCCACATAAACGAGAAACGGATTCAAAAGCTCCATAGTGATGGGCTTTTGGGCTCATTTGATTATGAATCATGTGAGAAATGTGAATCTTGTTTACTAGGCAAAATGGCGAAGGCCCCTTTCAACAAACAAAATGAAAGGGCCAGTGACCTATTGGGCCTTATACATACAGATGCATGCGGCCCAATGAGCACAAGTGCCAGAGGAAAATTTTCGATACTTCATTACCTTCACTGATGATTTCAGCAGGTATGGCTATGTCTATCTAATGAGACACAAGTCGGAATCCTTTGAAAAGTTCAAAGAGTTCCAAAATGAAGTACATAATCAACTTGGCAAAAGTATTAAGGCTCTTCGATCAGATCGTGGAGGAGAATACTTAAGCCAAGAATTCAGTGATCATTTGAGAGATTGTGGAATTGTTTCACAACTCACTCCTCCTGGAACACCACAATGGAATGGCGTGTCTGAGAGGAGGAATCGGACTTTATTAGATATGGTTCGATCAATGATGAGTCTCTCAACTCTTCCATTATCCTTTTGGGGATACGCTCTAGAAACGTCTGCGTTTACACTTAATAGGGTTCCGTCAAAATCAGTTGCAAAGACACCACATGAGATGTGGACTGGAAATGTTCCGAATGTGTCTTTCCTGAAGATTTGGGGTTGTGAAGCTTATGTTAAGAGATTAATTACAGATAACCTCGAGCCCAAATCTGATAAATGCTACTTTGTTGGTTATCCTAAGGAAACCAAGGCATACTACTTTTACAACCAATCCGAGAACAAAGTGTTTGTTGCTCGGAACTGCGTCTTTCTTGAGAGAGAATTTCTTTCCAAGAGAAACAGTGGGAGTAAAGTACAACTCGAAGAAGTTCGAGAACCGCAGGAAAATGCTCAACCCGTAGAGGAAGAGCAACAGTTGGATCTACAAAGAGTTGTAGAAATGGCACCTGTGGAGCCTGAAATTCGCCGATCCGAAAGGATCCGTCACGAACCCGAGAGATATGGATTTCTCGTAACCAATTGTCATGATTTGTTGATCATTGACAGTGACGAGCCAGCGAATTTTGAAGAAGCGATGATGAGGCCTGACTCCGAAAAGTGGCTGAAAGCCGCTGAATCCGAAATAGGATCCATGTCACAGAACCAAGTATGGACTTTGGTTGATTTACCCGATGGTGCAAGACCCATTGAGTGTAAATGGATTTTCAAGAAGAAAATTGATGTGGATGGAAATATTCAGATATATAAAGCAAGGCTAGTGGCAAAAGGTTTCAAACAAATTCATGGTATTGACTATGAAGAAACCTATTCACCTGTCGCCATGCTTAAATCCATTCGGATTCTCCTAGCAACAGCTGCTCATTATGATTATGAGATCTGGCAGATGGACGTGAAAACAGCTTTCCTTAATGGAATTCTGGAAGAGGATGTGTACATGACACAACCCGAAGGTTTCATCGATCCAAATGCAGCTAGGAAGGTATGCAAACTTCATCGATCCATTTATGGATTGAAGCAAGCATCTCGGAGTTGGAATCTTCGTTTTGATGAAGCAGTCAAAAAGTTTGATTTCATCAGAAGCGAAGAAGAACCATGTGTTTACAAGAAGACTAGTGGGAGCGCAGTTGCATTTCTCGTGTTGTATGTAGATGACATACTTCTTCTCGGAAATGACGTTCCGTTGTTACAGTCTGTTAAGACTTGGCTCGGAAGTTGTTTTTCAATGAAGGACATGGGAGAAGCCGCATATATTCTTGGAATAAGAATCTATAGAGATAGATTAAACAAGCTAATTGGACTGTGTCAAGATACCTATATCGATAAAGTCTTACACAGGTTCAGAATGCAAGATTCCAAGAAGGGCTTCATACCAATGTCTTATGGCATAAGTCTCAGCAAGAAGCAGTGTCCTAAGACACCTGCTGAGCGAGATCGCATGAGTCGGATTCCCTATGCCTCGGCGTTGGGATCCATCATGTATGCCATGCTCTGTACTCGTCCAGATGTTGCTTGTGCTTTAAGCATGACGAGTAGATACCAATCGGATCCAGGTGAAAGTCACTGGACAGCAGTCAAGAATATTCTGAAGTATTTGAGAAATACTAAGGATAAATTCTTGGTATATGGAGGAAGTGATGAGCTGGTAGTAAGTGGTTACACAGACGCAAGTTTTCAGACAGACAAAGATGATTTCCGATCGCAATCTGGTTACATCTTCTGCCTGAATGGCGGTGCAGTCAGCTGGAAGAGTTCCAAGCAGGACACTGTAGCAGATTCCACAACTGAAGCTGAGTACCTCGCTGCTTCTGAAGCGGCAAAGGAGGCTGTTTGGATCAAGAAGTTCATCACTGAACTTGGTGTGATTCCTAGCATTTCTGAGCCAGTGGCTTTGTATTGTGACAACAATGGAGCCATTGAGCAAGCAAAGGAACCTAGATCACACCAGAAATCCAAACACATAGAAAGGCGATATCACCTTATCCGTGATATTGTGAATAGAGGAGATGTGAAGATCAGCAGAGTCCCGACGGATGAGAACGTAGCTGATCCGCTGACCAAGCCCCTCCCAAGGCCTAAGCATGAGTTTCACACTGCTGCTGTAGGCATTAGATTTCTTAAGATATGATCTTGGTTTCAGTGGGAGTTATATTTGGTTTTTAGTTATGACTTGATGTTCGTAAAACATAATTTGGTTATGTTGTTTTAATGAAATTGTTTCAGTATTATTTAATTGTGTTAATTAAATATACATTGTCCCAAAGTAATTTATGACATTTTATAGGTCATCAAGTATGTGACTTGATCATGAAACCCTATAAACAAAGATTGTCATGAATTATGTTGGTCCCTGGTCGAGGTTGTTAAAATGGGACATTAACAACCACGTGAGACTAGTATGTGAGGTGACTGATGACTATGTTTCATGGAGTCATTTAATAAGTGTATTAAAGTCAATCACATAGATATGTATTAGAGAACACATGATCGGACTTGACCCGTTAATGAGAACTCTACAAGATGTTATATGAGTGTCATAAGAGTTTCTCATTACGACTAAAGAGAGTAGTCCTTAGACCTGAGTTCATCATGTCCTCTCTTATATGGATTGGTTCGTCTTGACTTTGTCAAACGTCAGCCGTAACTGGTGATCATAAAGACACTGATTAGGCGTATCATGAAATATAAAAGAGACATGGATGGAACAAGAAGGGATTTGTACCTCCTATATAACAGGAGTTAAATATCTCTGGGCCTATCGAAGATTTGATACTGGAAATGCGTGGCCGCGCTCAAACGAGGTGATTGTCAGTCGTTTGTTTTATCAGTACAAATCGGGATTCGATAAACGTGATCTGGCTTAATAAGGATGACACAGTTCTTGCCTTATGCTGGATTGAGATATAGCTACAAAGGGATTAAAGGAATAGATGATTCCAGTACAAGTGGGAGATTGTTGGGAATGTCCTGAAATCTATTGTACTTGCTGATATATCATGGTTTTTACCCACTTTATACCATGATATAGTTGTGTTTTTAGAGTCTTTTGTATTAGTTTAGAGTCTTTTACAGGTTAAATCAGGTTTGGAGCTAATTGGAGATATATGGAGCATTTTGGGCATTTTGGGACGTTTTGGCCGAGAGCTTTATTCACTGTTCGATTATTTGATGTTGCATCGATCGACACGCATTGTGCATCGGTCGATGCAGTCGCGAGATGGGCCGTACGCGTCGGCGTAACCAGTATTGAAGATTTGCAAAGAAGCCCAAGATACTTTCAGTATTTACACAGAAGCCCCAGCCGAGATTATGCCTATATATACTAGTTTTTGGCTTTTATTTTAGACACGCTTTCATACTTAGAGCTAAGAGATTTCTAGAGTTTTCAGGGGCTGATCTATTTCCTTGTATTCATTTATTTTGGAGAAGATTTCGAACCCCTTTGATATTTTAATTTCTTATATGCAATCTATTTATTCTATGATTATGTTTTCATCAATCATGTCTGAGTAGATCCATAGTTGAGTTTAGGGTTTCTCACTAGGGTTTGATGACTTGCTAGACTTGTTTAATTCAGTTAGGATTCATATGATTAGAATGTTCTTCAAACTAAATTGTGCTTAAAGCTAGTTCTAACCTGATCAATTAGAATCTAGATCCTAGGTTACTAAATACGTCACGAGAGTGGGGTTTAGGAATCTGAACTATTTAGGTTGAGCAATTGAATTATTCGCAAAGAGATTTGGTTTAGTTTAATTGTGAACATATCGAACTTGAACTTAATGCTTGTTTAATCTGTTAGTAATTGCAAAGAGATTTGGGTTACTGCACTTAGGCATAGAGAATTCTCGCAAAGAGATTTGGTTAATTCTATTTCCGTGATTTGAGTTCTAGAACTGAGTTTAATTTGATCCTGACTGATTAACTTGTCTGCTTGTCTGATTTCCTGAGAATACCCTAGGCTTGACGCTTTTAGTTTATTGCTTACAAACCGATTTCCTGCTACTGTTTACTTTCTTGCACCGCAATTCATTACAATCACTACTTGCTTATTTCTAGTATTTATTCCTACAGTTTGATCCTCTTGAGACCAAGTGTCCCTGTGGATTCGATAACCCTATATACTACATTGACTATACTGTGCACTTGCAGTTTAGAATAGGGTAAAACTTAGAACCTATCAAGTTTTTGGCGCCGTTGCCGGGGACTCTTTGAGTCTTCGCTAGGACCGAACTTAGGGTTTTACTAGAAATTTTTCGTTTTTATTTTTGTTTTTCGTTTTTATTTTGATTTTACTGATTCTTTTCTCTGTTTCTTTCCGTCGCAGGTACGACTTTCGCCTTGCGTCGACCGTTGCACATCTTGCGTCGATCGACACTAGGCGATTCTGAGATTGAATCGATCGTTGCACTGATAGCATCGATCGTTGCTGGACGATTACAGACAGTTTATGCCAACGCAGAACACTAGAAGTAATCCGAACTCGAGCTTGGTTAATCTCAATCTAGAGGAACTTGGACGTCTAGAAAGAACAATCAGAAGAGAAAAGAGAGAGAGAATGGTACGAGAACGCTTGATCTTGATACCAGATGCTGATGGAATCCTGAGGGATCCAGAGAACAATCCTTACAATGCTGCTGGGCATAGGATTGATGCTGAGGGACAAGTGATCCCTGATGAAGCTGGGCCACTGGGCCAGATGGTTGTCGGTGAAAGGACATTAGCTGATTACAACAGACCTGACGAGTTTCATGCGAACCGAGCAGCTTTAGTGCTTCCTGCCTTTGAGAGGAACGACTTTGAGGTAAAGACTATCTACTACCAACTGATGAGGCAGATTGCTTTTCATGGTCTTCAATCAGAGCAGCCTATGGATCACATAGACAAGTTTGAGGACATAGTTACTGGTATGAAATACGATGGAGTTTGCCAGGACTATCTGTTCCTTAAGCTATTTCCGCACAGTCTTGCTGGAGACGCTAGTGCATGGCTGAGACAACTGGCACCTGGTCAGTATACTACTTGGGCAGCCTTAAAGAGTGAGTTCCTGCGTCATTTCTATGACAATGCGCGTTCAGACCAATCTAGACAGGACATACTTACTTTCTCCCAAGGAGTTGTGGAACCTTTAAAGACTGCTTGGATGAGATTTAAGCAGTATCAGCGTGACTGTCCGCACCATGGATTCACTGAAGTTCAGCTGATTGGTATCTTCTTCAGAGGAATAGATCTTCCGTATCAGCAAGCGCTGGATAATTCTAGTGATGCCAACTTCAACACCAGGACTCCTACACAAGCTAAGCAGTTGATCGAGAATTTGATTAGCAGCAATAGTTGCAAGACTATGGATGATAGGAGGAAGAAATCTGGTGGAAGTATTGATAACTCGGAGATGGCTGAATTAAGGTCCAGAATGGATAAAATCTGCACTCTTCTAGGAGAGAAGAAAGCTGTCCACTTTGCTCAAGAAGTAGAAGTAATTCAGACTGAGGAGGACACTCAGGAAGAGGATGTAAATTACATCGGAGGATCTGGTTTCCAAGGAAACAGATTTGGATATCAATCTGGGAACAGATTTTCCGGTGGAGGACAGAAAACTGCCTACACGGGCAATCAGAACTCTTCAGGCTATGGACAGAATGCTCAAAGGACCTACGGATCTTCATCTTATCAAACACCTACTACACCTACTGCTTTCGAGACTAAGATGGAGACAATGATGGAACAGTTGCTGGAGAGCCAAATCAAGACTTCTGTGGACTGCAATAAGAAGATTGATGCTATGTATGGAGATCTCAATGGGAAGATTGAGTCTATGAACACTCACATGAAGCAACTGGACACTCAGGTTAATCAGATTTCAGGTACTATGAAAGGAAAAGGGCCTGCAGATACTCATATTAAAGCCTGGTCTGTACTCGTTAATGATGGATCTCATCTGGGTGAGAAGTTTGAGCTAAGCACAGCTGAGTTGGTTGATGAAGCAGAATTTTCGGATTTGAGTGAAAAACTCACGGGTGGAATCCGCGACGATCGCATTGCAACGATCGACACACACCTTGTGTCGGTCGATGCAGGACGTGAACAGACAGTGTTGCCAGACGATTATGAGACTGATGCAGAACTGGCCCGCCTATTCCCTGATGTGTCTGAAATCACTCAGGAGGAGATTTATGCACAAGCCATTAGGCAATATCCCAAGGTATCTGAGGTAATTAAACAGGAGATTGAGGAGTTGAAGAAACTAGAGGAGAGTGGTGAAGACTTGGAAGAAATTCCACCGCCTGATGATCCACCTTATCATCCCTGTGTGCAGAGGTATTTGAACAAGATGCTACCATTGGATGATGACCTGAAAGAATGGGTGATTGTAGTTCCCCAACACATTAGTGAAGTGCTACTGAACAAGATCCCAAAGAAGTTACCTGACCCTGGAGTCTTTATACTTGATTGCTCCATCTTCGAGAATAGCTTTAGACGCTCTCTTTGTGATTTAGGAGCTGCTGGAAGTATGATGCCTTATTCTGTGGCAGAGAAGCTGGGGGTGCTGAATTTTTCTCCTACTAGAACCCGTCTTATCCTAGCTGATCAGTCTATACGAGTTCCAGAAGGAGTTTTAGAAGACATACCAGTGAGAGTTGGAAACTACTTGGTTCCAACAGACTTCCTTGTGCTGAAATATGATTGCGATCCGGATGAAGCACTGCTACTTGGAAGACCATTCTTGGCTACAGTAGGAGCTGTGATTGATGTCAGACAAAGTCTAATAGACCTCCACCTGGGAGATGAGACGCTGCGATATGACATGGAGAAGCTGCGGAAGCCACTGATAGATGGACAGACTTTCACAATCATGGAAGCAGAAGATGACCAGCCAGATGGGCCTGTGATTTTAGATCCTGGAGCACACTTTACTCCATCCTTTCTTGGGCTGAAGCATTCTGCGACAGCTTATTCTCCACCATGGATGAGGAGACTTGAACAGAGACAGAAAAAGTCTCTGTCAGGATCTCTAAGTGCCTGAAAGATCTTGTGCGTCCGGTCAAGCTAATGACCTTAAACAAGCGCTGAGTGGGAGGCAACCCACTGATAGGTTTAGTTGTTTTCTTTCTTATTTTTGGTGTTTTTGTTAGAATTTCACGTTTTTTTTGTTTTTGTTTTTGATGAGTATCAGATGCAGAATTCGAACCTGGAGATGTGTAACGATCGATGCACTTGTGCACCGGTCGTTGCAAGGAGATTTGACGAAGAGGGGATATCGCATTGTGACGATCGTTGCTCCTAAGCAACGGTCGTTGCAGTTGGTTCGATTGCAAAATTAAGGTATGTGTTTAAACCGGAAATCGAATTCGATTTACGAAGCATCGATCGTTGCCCCTAAAGCAACGATCGTTGCAACCCACGACCGAGGTAAGTGCCTTAAACCCTTTTCTCTTCTCTTCTCCTCCTCATTTGCTCGCCGTCCGTACAACCGAGAGCTATTTCACCTGAATCTCTAATTCTTCATCAATTTTTGCGTTTCAAAGCCTGAATCTTATTGTTTTAACCCCCTTTAGCTGATTCCATTACCCATTTACAACGAATCGAAGGTATGACTTCTCATTTTCGCCATTTTTAGAATGGATTTTAGGGTTTATGGAATTTGGGATTTTTGGCTTGAAATCGACGATGATATGCTTAAATGGACATGATTTAGGTTGTTTAACAGGAGGTTCTTGTTGATTTGATGCAATGTGGTTAGATTTGAACTGAATTTGATGATTTGTTTGCGGCAAAATCGCCTTGCAACGGTCGTTGCTTTGCGATTTTGGGAAATGTTCGACGAGGTGAAATCGCCTTGCAACGATCGATGCCTTAGATGCAACGGTCGATGCTTCGCGATTTCACAGAGAGTTGCCGAGACTTATTTGTGTTTCAATTTTGTTTGTTTTGCAGATGGCAACTAATCGACAACCCCGCAAGAAACGAGCCACAACTTCTACAGCTTCAAGGCAATACATACCACCACCTGCCTGGTTTAGCAGAGAGTCTGAGCCACCCGCACCATACCAGAGATATGGACCACCAGTTACTTTACCCTGGCCCAGAGCAGACAAGACACCAATGCCGACAACCATAGAATGGCCAGAGGAACCTCAGAAGTTCTTCAAGTCTGATGAGTTCACAGAGCGTCCATTGCTCAGCAGTTGGGACGAATATGACTCGCTTCTCTATAATGGTTGGTGTGGGATGATCTTCAAGCCAACCAAGTTCGCTGACTACTCCACCTGCAAGACTCTTGGGATTGATGAGCAGGTACTCGCTGTATGCAGAGGCATTGGTCTAGGGACAATGCCGATGCGACCTTATGATCTCTACCCGGAGCTGGCCAGACAGTTATTGGCCACTTGCAGAGTGGTTTACTCTGATCCTGACAACCGGAGTGCTACAGTGGGATCATTTACATTCATGAGCTGGGGAGTCAGGTATCGGATCCCTCTTCTTGATCTTTGCAGGATCTACGGGTTCAGGACTGAGCCGAGGCGCATAGCCATGCCACTTGAGTGGGACCGTGATGAGGCCATACGGTTCTGGAAGATTATTGGTAGTGGTCAATACAACTCTAGGACCACACCAGTTGTGCAGATGAGACATCCGGTGCTGCGATATGTCTCGCGTATCTTGTGCTGGAGCTTGCTTTGCAAGTTTGAGGCAAACAAGATGCGCAAATATGAGATGGAGCTGTTGTTCATGGGCCTGAGAGATCAGTTCAGGAGTTCTGGAGTGAGAGATCCTACTTCGGGTCTCAACTTGGGAGCTATTTTTGCTCAGCATTTGGTTGATCTACAGACGAAGCCTTTCGATGGAGCTGGTACTGAGACGGTTGGGAGTTTGCTTACTCCCATTTTTGAGTATTGCGGGATTCCTCTTCATGGCACGGAGTGTGTTACAGCCCGGGAGCTCCTAGATCTCAGCCATTTGCAGAGCGCCACTTGGCTCAAGGAGGGGAAGATTTGGATTTACACTGACCCGACTACTGGGAGGACTGGTATAGAGCTTCCTGCTGCCGGATGGACACAGGTTGACACATTAGAGGCTCTGAGATTTCAGCCTCCTGAGTCTGCGCAGCGTAGGATTCCTTCTATGGCTCATCCGCTGGGAGAGCCTTCCTCTCGAGCTTCGACTTCCACTGCCCCTGCGCCTGCCCCTGCCCCGATCGACGATGTGGGTCCATTTCCAGAGCCTGCGATGGCCTACGGTGACTATTCTGATGCAGAGTGGAGAGAGAGATCAGATGGTCTGTTCCGAGTTTTCTGGAACTTCATGCGTACTTGCAGCTGCAGGAGGCCACCACAGATCCATCAGCCCGTACCTGATACACGTCGTCGACAGCGATCTCCAGAGGACACCGGTGCTGATCCTTATGCCGGTATAGATGATGAGAGCGAATGAGCGTAGTCTCCATTATCAGTTTATCGGTTCTGTATTTCTGACTTTTTATCTTTTCTTGCACTTTGTTTTTCTTTTTCTTTTAGGATTTGCTATGTTTGGATGGTTTGGCATGACTTGATACATTTGTTGTTTCAGTTTTACTCTGTTTCTAGTGTTTTCAGCTTGCAGGGATCGAAATTGACAAAAACCGCCGAATTAACCTGCTAACTCGCTGATTGTTCGTGACAATCGCATTGCGTCGATCGACACACGTTTGTGTCGATCGTTACAACAGAAATCGCATAGCAACGGTCGGTGCACCTAGTGCAACGATCGATGCCTGACTGCGACAGAGGTAAAACCCGAGAGAACTAACCATTCAACTATTTTAATTTTTCTTTTCTTTAACCAATCCCTTGCTTGACACTACTGGGGACAGTGTGTCTTAAGTGTGGGGGAGGTTCTACTAATTAGTTTCTTTTGTTTTCTTAGAGTCAGTTAAATTTTTCGAAATTTGTTTTTCGAGTCAAAATTGGTTTAAGTAGGAAACAATGATTTTTGGAGGAGATTAGCAGCATTTGCAGGAACTTAAGTGACCATTGGGATGAAGCTGCAGATCTATCTATGACTATTAGAAAACCCCATCACAGATCAACCTACTGAGAACACCCACATCGCTTCAGGTATCAGAGGATCTTTTACTGACTTCACCTTAATACTGACTTTAATTTTTCTCACCTAAGGGCTTGGTATACTTTATGTCGGACTCCCTTGTTGGTTCTGACACAGCCTGTAAACCTGTCCTATTTAGTCCCCTTCTCCCCTTCTGTAAAGTAAAAAAAAAAAAATATAATAAACTGAGGATGAGTTAGTAACTCCGAAGTGGTCATGGGAATAGTAGCAAACACTATTATCTCTCATGTGATCCATGGAATGTGTCCAAAGTACACCCCATAACGGGAAGAACACTGATAAAAAAAATAAAATGATACCCAGTGGGGAAAAATCAGTTGTTAAAGAAGGGAAAGAGAAGAAAGGGACTAGAGAAAGATAGTATGGTGGTCTAGAGCTGGCAAGGTAAGAATCCATGTGCCTTTAGATCGATACTCCTTAGGTGAGACCGCACTTAAATACTTGCAGAAGTCAGTAGGGTGAATTTGAATGCTTGAATGTGATTGTGGCGTTTACTTAGGACAGTTGCTAAGTGTGGGGGAAGTACATGTTGGTCTTGATGTCTGTAGATTGATTCTTTCATGTGGATTACTAAGGGGAATCTGAATGCTGTTGCTTCTATGACAAAATGAGTTTCTGAAGAGTTTTCAAACCTCTTCACTGCATTTTAGTTCTCTGTTTTGCTTGAGGGCAAGCAAAGGCTAAGTGTGGGGGAGTTGATATATCATGGTTTTTACCCACTTTATACCATGATATAGTTGTGTTTTTAGAGTCTTTTGTATTAGTTTAGAGTCTTTTACAGGTTAAATCAGGTTTGGAGCTAATTGGAGATATATGGAGCATTTTGGGCATTTTGGGACGTTTTGGCCGAGAGCTTTATTCACTGTTCGATTATTTGATGTTGCATCGATCGACACGCATTGTGCATCGGTCGATGCAGTCGCGAGATGGGCCGTACGCGTCGGCGTAACCAGTATTGAAGATTTGCAAAGAAGCCCAAGATACTTTCAGTATTTACACAGAAGCCCCAGCCGAGATTATGCCTATATATACTAGTTTTTGGCTTTTATTTTAGACACGCTTTCATACTTAGAGCTAAGAGATTTCTAGAGTT
Organism: Orychophragmus violaceus; assembly: GCA_030180135.1. Lineage (NCBI taxonomy): Eukaryota > Viridiplantae > Streptophyta > Magnoliopsida > Brassicales > Brassicaceae > Orychophragmus > Orychophragmus violaceus. The sequence continues at coordinate 70,857,764 of CM058236.1, read as the reverse complement.
TTCAGGGGCTGATCTATTTCCTTGTATTCATTTATTTTGGAGAAGATTTCGAACCCCTTTGATATTTTAATTTCTTATATGCAATCTATTTATTCTATGATTATGTTTTCATCAATCATGTCTGAGTAGATCCATAGTTGAGTTTAGGGTTTCTCACTAGGGTTTGATGACTTGCTAGACTTGTTTAATTCAGTTAGGATTCATATGATTAGAATGTTCTTCAAACTAAATTGTGCTTAAAGCTAGTTCTAACCTGATCAATTAGAATCTAGATCCTAGGTTACTAAATACGTCACGAGAGTGGGGTTTAGGAATCTGAACTATTTAGGTTGAGCAATTGAATTATTCGCAAAGAGATTTGGTTTAGTTTAATTGTGAACATATCGAACTTGAACTTAATGCTTGTTTAATCTGTTAGTAATTGCAAAGAGATTTGGGTTACTGCACTTAGGCATAGAGAATTCTCGCAAAGAGATTTGGTTAATTCTATTTCCGTGATTTGAGTTCTAGAACTGAGTTTAATTTGATCCTGACTGATTAACTTGTCTGCTTGTCTGATTTCCTGAGAATACCCTAGGCTTGACGCTTTTAGTTTATTGCTTACAAACCGATTTCCTGCTACTGTTTACTTTCTTGCACCGCAATTCATTACAATCACTACTTGCTTATTTCTAGTATTTATTCCTACAGTTTGATCCTCTTGAGACCAAGTGTCCCTGTGGATTCGATAACCCTATATACTACATTGACTATACTGTGCACTTGCAGTTTAGAATATGGTAAAACTTAGAACCTATCACTTGCTCTGAGTGAAAGTTGTATAGTCGAGATGAAACAATCACATAACACTAGGTAGTCATAACGCTTTGCTAGAAGCCACTTATGATCAATGAGTTGAGAACTCATTGCTAGTGTTATATGATCCTACATGGTCACACACCTAAGCAAACTGGGCGTCAAAGACGAGGTTGATCATTAATGTAATGATCCAGTGAATGTATATGTGATATGCATTCGATATCAATGTTCTGGGACAGCATCGATCGTTGCAGAGAGTGCATCGATCGATGCACTCGCGGATTAATCAGATTAATTCGGTTTAATCGTTGGTTAATTCCGTTGTGGTTTAAGTCGACATATATAAGATATATGGTCGACCTAAACTCGTCCCTAACCTAATACACAGCCACCAGAACACAGAAAGAAACCTCTCTGGAGATTAGATCTCTGTAAGGCACTAGCATCCATGCGGTCCAGTTTGTGTGCGTGTGGATACCAGTAGAGGCGCAGCATTTGAGGCGCTTCGTGATCTCGATTATCTGCAAACCTTCCGCTGCAAATCAACAGGTAAATCTGAGATCCCATAGATTCAATTACATGAACCTTAGATCCTAGGCTTGGAATTCAGACTAGGGTTGATAATCCTGATTAGAACTGCTAGAAATTCCTTCATTACCGACTTGAATTCTAAACCGACTTTCCTTTCCGGGCCGACCTAAATTCCTGAGTATGCCTTTTTAGGGAAAGTGTCAATCTTGACTCCAACAATAAGCCTCCCCCAGTACAGCGATTTGAATTCATTCAAGTCGGTGGTACGAGGAGTTTACTATTATGGTCCAGGAAGTAATTTTGGTGGACCCAGGTTTTACATTGTGATGAGCCTTCTAAGCCCAAAATTGGCGGACCAATTATGGCTGGACTTAAATCGGGGTGAGTTGGATAGGTGGACTTGAACCGGTTTTGGGTGAAAATCAGATTGATTCGCGGTTGGACCGGTTTATAGGTGCGAGAAACGAAGCGTCGCCTAGGTAATTATTGCCTCGAATACAACGCCATCATTTCCGCTATAAATGGTCCATTCTCGCCTCTCAATTCTTCATTTCTGCTTAAACAAAGAAGATAAAAGGTAATTTTCGCTCTCTACCGGTTTTTATTTTCCGATTTGCTTTCCACCGTTGCTCAGACGTAGTCTCTTAGGATTCTAGATCAAACGTCTACTTTTGTCACTTGTTCTTGTCTTGTTCTTCGTCCATCATATCTCTGATCCGTTGCTCGGAAAGTAAGAATAAGGAAGTTGTTACCGTCTCGTATGAAGATAATTCGTCAAGTCGTCACAGCGCTTCATCCGGTTCGTCTTCTTCGAGCACCTCTTCCGATTTGAAAGACCATCTTGGTTATTACGCGGTCGAGGAGCTTAGACGTCGTCGCGATTTATCACGACAAACTGATGCCGCGAAAAGTTCCGGTCGGGAAGACTTCGTAATTCTCCAGCTTCGGGATTCAGATTTCGAGAGGCCTGATGAAGATGTCGACAATGAAGGGAGTGATTCTGATATTGACGGCGACGATGTACCTGAAGGATTATGGTGTTTGTTCAAGGTTTAATTTACAAATTACAACCTAACACATAATCTTAACAGATCTAGGTTCTTGCAAAACGAATCATAAAACCAACCAAACCTGGATCATTACCTTTCAGATTGCGCAGCGGATAATTGATGGTAATGATGAGATCAGTTAGAACAGATGAACAACCTGCTCCTCCTTTGGTATCCACACTCTTACAAGCCGGGATGGCTGCTAGACCAAAGAGATGGATCAGATCAGAGAGAGTAGAGAGAGGATGAGATGGTTTTCGGCCACACTAGAAATCGCAAGCCGTCATGGGTTACCAAACCCTAATCGTTTTCTTAATCCTCATTAACTCTCTAATGGGCCCAAGTCTAATGACTAATGGCTCATTTATCATTTGGGCCCAAGACACAAATCAGACAAAAGCCTGCATTTTGTCTGGCCCAATTCTCTGATCCAATACAGTAAATGCCATTGCATCTTACCGTATTAATTCCATTTAACTTTCCCGTTAGCTATGGTGTGTGACCCTTCGGGATCATACAATACTGGTAATAAGTCCTAAACTTATAGATCAAGAGCGGACTCTAGCAAGCCATCATGATCACCTAGTATTTATGACTTATGTATGATCTCGACACTTATCATACTTTCTAGAGATAGTACGGTAGATTTCAGGACATTCCCAACAATCTCCCACTTGTACTGGAATCCTACACAGGACATTCCCAACAATCTCCCGATTGTACTAGAATCCTACATTCCCTAGTCCTTTTGTCTTAATATCTCGATCTGGCATAAGGCAAGATGCGTGTCATCCTTATATAGCCAGACCATGTTTATCGGAACAGATTTGATACTGACAATTCAAACGACTTGGGCAAGTCCGTTTGGGAATGGCCATTCTCTTACCAGCTATCAAATCTCCGATTGGCCTAGAGATATTACCTCCGTTAAACGGCAGGGACAAATCCCATCTTGTTCCATCACTATGAACTACACAATTCATAATACACCCAACCAAGGTCCGTATAGCTCCCAGTTACGAAACAGCGTTAGACAATGATCAAAGCGCATTACTCCATGTGCAGCCACATGCATGCGAACTCAGGTCTAAGGACTATACTCTATAGTCGTATATGAGAACCTCTTATGACACATATATTAATATCTTGCAGAGTTCTCATCAGCGGGCCATGTCCGGTCATATGCTCCCCTACATATACCTATGTGTCGACTTTGATGCCGCGCATCTATGACCCCTCGAAACCTGGTCATAAGTCTCAACACAATCTAGTCTCAAGTGGTTGTTGGTGTTCCAATTTCAACAACCTTCGACTATGGACACTATGATTTATGTCACTTCGTTAAATATGGGGTTTCAGGATCAAGTCTACTCATGTACTTCGATGGCCCATATATAATGACATGAATCATTTTGGAACGATTATTTATATCACAATTAAAATAATCCAGAAATCATAGATTTCATAAACATAAAATATTATGTTTACATGAACCTTTCAAAATAACTAAGTAAAGCCCTTTACAAACTCCCACTGAAATTAAGACTACAACTTAATTTCACTCATCCTGCAGCTACAGTCCGCGACTCGTGCTTAGGCATAAGGAGTGGCTTCGTTAATAGATTAGCAACGTTCTCATTTGATGACACTTGCTGATCTACTTAACACCTCTGTCATTTATCTCACAGAATAGGTTATACCTATCCTCAAGGTGTTTGGACCTCTGATGTGCAGCTAGCCTCATCTATGCTGTGAATCACATCAAGTTCAGTGATGAACTCTTCTATCCAAACAACCTCTTTCGCCGCTTCCCAAGCTGCGAAATGTTCAGCTTAAGTCATGGAGTCAGCAACAGTGTCTTGCACCGCCAGTCAGACACAAGATATAGCCGGACTGTGACCGGGAATTATCTTTGTCTTTTGGAAACTTGCCTTTCAGACTCTATCGACTTTTAGCACCTCACTTTCTCCGTAAATCAAGAATTTATCCTTAGTATTCCTCAAATACTTTAGGATATTCTTTACGGCAATCCAGTGATTCTTTGCTGGATTTGACTGGTCTTTACTTGTCTTGCTTAACATTAAAGCAACATCAAAACAAGTACGTGTCATGGCATACATGATAGATCCAATTGCCGACGCATATGGAATCCCATCTATGCATTTAAGCTCAGCAGTTATCCTAGGACACTGTATCTTGCTTAACGTAATGCCATGTGACATTGGCATAAAACCCTTCTTGGAATGCTGAAAACGTGTAGGACTTTGTCAATTTAAGAATCCTGACTTTGTCCTACGAGCTCTTTTGGATCTCTATTTTTAGATCCAAAATCCAAGAACTATGTGGCTTTACCCATGTCAATCATAAAACCAACTCCCAAGCCAGTCCTTTACCGACTGCAGCATTGGAACGTTATTTCCGAGAATCAGTATGTCATCGACATACACTATGAGAAATGCAATATTGCTCCCACTTATCTTTTAGTAAACGCACAGTTCCACTTCGTTCCTGTTCAAGTCAAAACCTTGACTACTTTAACAGAACGAAGATTCCAACTCCGATATGTTTGCTTCCATCCATGAATGGATCGATGAAGCCAACTTACACAAAATGTAATTTTTCGGAGTCGGGGCTCACTTTCGCTTCTTTGAATTTCGCAGATTCGTCGCTTTCAATGATCATCAGATCATGCGAACTTTCAATGATGCATCAGGTTCAACTAATGACGAGAAATCACTCTCGGATTAGTGACTGATTCATTCAGATCTGCGAACTTCAGGCTCTACAGGTGTAGATTCTACAGAAATCTGTAAATCCATCCTGTATTTCTCGAATTTCTTCGAGTTATACTTTTACTCCCACTGTTCTTCTTGGAAAGTAACTTCCCTTCTAAGAAAACATAATGGACGTAAAAGTAACAAGCCTTGGTTTCCCTAGGACAACCAGCGAAGTAGCACAACTACAAATACTCAGTAAAGACGAATTTGGATCGATTTCAATCCACATTTACGTGGTGTCTTTCAACTGATATTGGTGGAACTATTTCAGCGTAAACTTAGATATTTCTAGAGCGTTATTCTTAAGGAATATCATGGAAGATTCGTGTGACTCATCTTTAATCATTTCTAATAAGATCTGATTCTTTCTCACAGAAATACCTCAAGGTTTTCAGGAGAATTGAGCTGTGAAACGACTTCACACTCATTTAGATGATCACACAATCAATGACTTAAGTATTCTCACTCGTGATCTAATCCAGAGTCTTAATACTTCTGTCATTCAGATTCTATACTTCATTCTGGAACTCTTTCGACCATGTCAAAGAATTCCGACTTGTGTCTCATCAAATGAACACAGTCACACTCACTGAAGTAATCAGTAGAGACAATGAAGCACATGGAATTTTCTCTGGCATTACTGCTCATCGGACCACATACATGAGTATGTTGAATCTCCAATAAGCCTTTGGGCCTTTCTCTAGCTCGGCTAAGATGGGCCCTTTGTCTTTTGGTCTAGTAAGTAGAATTCAAGTCTCATAAGATATCCATTCAAATGAGCCCAAAAGTCCATAACTATGGGGTTTCTGAATCTGACTTACTCTATGTGACCAAAACATTTATGCCAAGAAAATCAGGTTTAATTCATCAGATTTAAACCAATTCGGTATTTATGTTACATTTAGGCACTCTTTGGTTTAAGATATAAAACCCATTCCTTGAATAGGGTGCTACAATTAACATTTCATTAAGGTCAAAAGAACAAAACTTGTCTTTATCAAAATGAAAAACATTCAAATTCTTTACAAGAAAATGAAAGACAACTCTGCTTAAAGCAGGTACATTGTAGCAATTACTTAATACAAAACCAAGCCTCAAAGGCATCTACAAGTGAAAACCCTACGGCTGAGACAGCATCCCAAGCTCCTTCCAGACACGCAGTTTCACTTGCCCTTCCTTCAACGTTCTACTGTTGTTCAGGCTCTGCATATTATAACAAATATCAGTGCCACAACCAGTATCCAATACCTATAAGGTATAACTTGAAGTAATAACATGAATACCTGAGGAAGTAGTCTCATACATCAACTTCAACTCCTCATAATCTTCCATGAATTTAATGCAATCTCTTTTCCAATGCCCAGTCTCTTTACAGTAGCAGCACTTACCAACGCAAGAGGTATCTGATTCGGGCTCAGAAGACACTCGCTTGCCATGATTTAAAATCTGGACAACTTTGTCTTCACCCTTGTCAGCATTAGGTTTAGTAAACCTACCCTTCTCATTCATGAGATTGAACAGGGTTCTCTTCACGTTTGGGTCAACTGTCTTGAGCATATCATGCAGTTCAGTCAGCGTCTTCGTTAAGCCTTTCTTGATATAGTTCCTTCTGAACTTATCATAGCTTGACGGCAGTGACTGCATAATGATCTCAGTTGCCAATTCTTGGCTAACTGGATAATCCAGTTTCCTCAGGTTATCAATGTAACCCATCATTTTACTGACATGAGGACTTACTGGATGATCATTTGGTAGCTTGCAGCTAGTGAGAGACTTAACCAACTGGTATCTCTCCACTCTTACCTGCTCCTGAAATTTCAATTTCAGGCTGCTGATCATCTCTATTGGCGACTCCATGTTCTCATATTGCTTCCGCAAATCTGAGTCCATGGTAGCCAATATCAGACCACGCACATCTACCGCATCATTATAATGCTTATTCCAAGCATTATATACTGCATGAGAGGCATTGGACCCGATCCTCACGGGGAGAGCTTTCTCAAGGACATAGTCCTTTCTCTCCTGCCTGAGGACTAGCCTCAGGTTCCGCGACCAAGTCAAGAAATTTGATCCGTTCAGTTTGTCCATCTCAAGGACAGACCGGATCGAGAAAGTGTTTTGATTGTTTGTGCTCGTCATAGCTGAAATTTAGAGATAATTAGAGTTTTAGTTATTTAGTTCATAAAAGAGTAATCTTAATAACTTATAAGAAAACTCGCATTGCATTCAAATTTTCTTTGTTTAACCTCATAAGAATGCAATGATTCCGAGACCCATGTTCAGCTAAATCCAAAGTGGGCCACTGGCCGTCACCCGGAATTAGCTTTACTTGGTAAGCATACACACAGCTAGTTATATCTCATATAACTCTCGGTTGTGAATTGGGACCAAGGCCCAATACACCAGATGTCTCAAGGCCCGGGACTCCCGATGGCCCAGTCAAGGAAACCAATCTCTTACAGCCAAATAATCACTAAAGTCTGGGACTCCCAATGAAATTAGTGACTATATACTACTTTACTTACGCGAAAACAGACACCTCACACTGTAAGCCATATCTGTAATCGAATAAGCGTTAAGTAGCTTACAAGACTGGAAAGACATCCAAGCTTGATATTGTTTTTGAGGATTTTAAGTTTTATTTCCAAAAATAGAAGATTACTATTTTGGGAAACTTTCTTATTTTAGAAACTTTCTAAATTTAGTAACTTACTAAAATTAGAAATTTCTAATTTAATATTTTATTAAATATTTTGGGTTGGGTCACAAATTATAGGCCCAATTCTTGGCCCAAGACCATAGAATTCCAGCTGGCCCAATAATTTGACATAACCGATCCGGTTTATTAATTCTGGTCCAAGACCAAATTAACTATCAAAACCATCGGTTATTTACTAAACCAGACCAGCTCTAAATTATTTGGTCCAACCAAATCAAACTTAGACCAGCCTTCGGTTTAGTTTAAAATTCAATTTTTTGAATTTTAATCCGGTTTAACCAGAAATTAAATAATACCATGTATTAAATAATTTCCAGCAAACCGCGATTCGGGTTAACCGCTTGAACCACCAATTAAATTGGATCGGTTCAGTTAAATCCAAAACCGGGAAGAAACACCTAGTGTTTTAGCCAATTTGATTTAACTTGCGGTTTAAGGCTTTAAACACACAATTAACCGCCAATTAAATGGACCGGTTAAATCGGTGTGGTTTTGGGCAACGAACCGCGAAGCTCGGTTTAACCGATTGACTATTCGCGGGACGTAAAATTTTAATGGGCCAAACGATCGTCATGATCGATCCAAGATCATCCTCGGCCCATGATCACGTTGATCATTCACGGCCCATGATCACACGATCCACGCTAGCCTCACGATCGAATGATCGATCTCGGCCAACTGATCACGCGGCCATGCGATCGTCGATCCACCCATCCGATCGGCCCTTGCATCACGATCATAAAGGATCGGTCTTTGCGGCATGATCTCTCGGTCAATCTCTCGGTATCACACGATCGGCACACGCACACATATGAACGAAAGTGAGCTTAGGGTTTTATTAATCGGCTCATACATGAACACACGCCTCACGCATACACACATCGTGAGCCAACTAATGAGCCAATTAATTAAACATGCCGAGACCAAAACAAAAACGATTAGGGCATTAAGGTTTTAATCAATTTTAGCATAATTGATTCTCTAACACATTAAACAGCCCTATGATCCAAATTACAAGAAACTAATGCCTTAGCTCTGATACCACTGAAGGATTATGGTGTTTGTTCAAGGTTTAATTTCCAAATTACAACCTAACACATAATCTTAACAGATCTAGGTTCTTGCAAAACGAATCATAAAACTAACCAAATCTGGATCATTACCTTTCAGATTGCGCAGCGGATAATTGATGGTAATGATGAGATCAGTTAGAACAGATGAACAACCTGCTCCTCCTTTGGTATCCACACTCTTACAAGCCGGGATGGCTGCTAGACCAAAGAGATGGATCAGATCAGAGAGAGTAGAGAGAGGATGAGATGGTTTTCGGCCACACTAGAAATCGCAAGCCGTCATGGGTTACCAAACCCTAATCGATTTCTTAATCCTCATTAACTCTCTAATGGGCCCAAGTCTAATGACTAATGGCTCATTTATCATTTGGGCCCAAGACACAAATCAGACAAAAGCCTGCATTTTGTCTGGCCCAATTCTCTGATCCAATACAGTAAATGCCATTGCATCTTACCGTATTAATTCCATTTAACTTTCCCGTTAGCTATGGTGTGTGACCCTTCGGGATCATACAATACTGGTAATAAGTCCTAAACTTATAGATCAAGAGCAGACTCTAGCAAGCCATCATGATCACCCAGTATTTATGACTTATGTCTGATCTCGACACTTATCATACTTTCTAGAGATAGTACGGTAGATTTCAGGACATTCCCAACAGTACCATCTGCTCTATTGTCGGCTGCTCCGAAGGAGACATTCAGATTAATCCCAATTAATTAACCAATCTATAATTCCATGAAATCCCTAATGAGAATCCCTAAATCTAACAAGAGAACTACTCAGACATGGCAGTCATAGCAATATACATAATCAAAGTAGAAATCATATAAATCAATAGAATAAGAAAAGGGGTTCAAAATCTCTTCTCTCTCGAGTATAAGACCAGCCCCAAAATCTCATAATCTCTGATAGATTAAAGCTTAGAATCCAACTTAGCCTAACAAGTGGCTGTAAAACCTAATAAATAGCTTAAACACATTTTGGGGTCGAATTAGAAATAATAGAAACTTCTGGGCTCTGTGTAAATCTTCATGACTTTTCTGAAACGCTGCGCTTAATCTGCCATCGCACTCAGTGTCGACCGACACTAACACCATAAATCGGCTCCAAAGTCTTCTTCACGTACAAGTGCTCCCAGAATGCTCCAAAATCTCCAATTAGTTCCAAACGCATGGAAACCTATAAAAGACTCAATAAACTCCAGAATATAAGGTTAAAGACTCAATATATACACTTATAACATGGTTGAAATCCTAGAAAAACCATGATATATCAGTAAACTAAAGATAAAAAGAGATCCTTACAACTATGAGGTTTAACAGCACAATATAGTAAAGTTCCTTTTTGGAAGCACTAATCAACATGAGCAAAGAAGCCAGAGATTGCTAACGAGCCCTAGAAAGTGTGCAAAAGAATCATCCAAAATACCTGTGAAATCTAAATAAGCACATTTCATATCCAAAGAAACTCCATTATGTCAACTATAAAACAAAACTCTGCAAGGTTAATTACAAAATCTATCAATCGTGGTTATGCTTTTGCTCTATGTTGCATTTCTAAGTTCAGCCGCAAGACTGTTATCATATTTCACTTTGTAGAACCTAGTCAGATCGACATTATTTTTTATCCAAGAGCATGCCACATTGTAAACTTTCAGAACATCATGAAAACCTTCATTACTTTGCCTTATTGCTTCTCTTTTCTCTTTTCCAAGTCCCAATAAAGTCTCCTTCGTCGTCTCTTTCTCCGTTTCATCTTCTCTACTTTTTCTCCAAGCTTCTTTATTTCCTCTTATTCCCTCGACATCTCTTTCTTCATCATCTTCTTCTTGTGATTCCACTCTATTGCCTAAATTGCCGCACTCCATAATAATTTAGATGCCTCCATTACAGTTTTCTAGTACTTCCCATGTTTCTCCGTGAGTCTTCCCGACGTTGATTGAAACATATCCAATGTTATGTTAACTCTCTCTTTGATCTCTTATATTATACTTCGACAAGTCTCATGAGTCACCGTGAGGCTTTTATCAAGTGATGCTTGATCCTCTAAGTGCTTAGCTTCTCTCTCCTAAAAGATTATCCTTTAGTACATGTTCGGTTATCCTCAGTTTTTGGTTCGCTAAATGTAGCTTAACCTAGATGTTACTGATATTTTCCATGAGAGTTTCTAAACTTGACCTGACACCATGATGAGAGCAAACCTGTGATTGTAGGTGTCGTCAAGACTTTGATTTCAGGGTTAGCGTCGGTTTCAGGAGAGTTCTCCCCCCACAAGCACATCAGTGACAACATGGTTCTCCGCATCCATAGCTTCCAGACCAGAGGACCCCAACTTTGGCTCTCTAGATTCCAATCCAGGATCCGGACCTGGTCCATGATGATACTAACAAGTCAGTACCTCAAGAACACAAGATAATCAGAAGCTCATATTCACCAAGAAACAGAAACCTCTCTTACCAATTGAGCTTCCAATCCCGACGATGAAACTCGAATCAGCGTAATCACTCAAGAACAACATAGAGAGAAGAAAGAAACTGAGATGTTTCTCACTAAATTGCAGAATGAATACAATGTAGTTTGTTTTTCTGTTTTTAACAGTACATTCAACTCATTTGAATAAAAGAATCGTAGCCATCCACGTGTCTACATCTGCATCTATTTATTTGTATATAAAATCTCCCCGGTTTGCAGAACCTTGACCACAAGGTTTTACGCAAAGAATTCAGGGTACTCCTTCTGCAAATCATAAAAGAACTCAAATGTGGACTCATCTGCATGCTTATTCTTCCATTTCACCAACACCTTAGTGACTGATCTCCCTTGGCAAAGAGTTTATGCTCTCTCATTAGCATAAAAACACATTTCAGCTGTTCCAAATGTGAGTCCAAGTTTGTATTATAGATGAGGATATCATCAAAGAAGATGAGTACAAACTTACGCAGAAACTCTCTGAAAACTGAGTTCATCAACCCTTAAAATGTTACAGGAGCATTTGTCAAGCCAAAGAGCATTACCATATACTCATAGTGGCCATTATGAGTCTTGAATGCTGTTTTATGTATATCTTGAGGTGACATTCTGACCTGATGATACCCTTCCCTAAGGTCAATCTTTGAATATACAGTAGAACCATCCAACTCATCCATTAAGTCTTCAATAAATGGATCGGGAATCTATCCTTTACTGTCAAAGCATTCAGACCTCTGTAATCAACACAGAGTCGCCATGTACCATCTTTTTTCTTCACTAACACGACTAGTGAGGCAAACGAACTAGAAATCGGTTGGATCGTTCCCATGTCTAGCATCTCCTGAACAATTTTATCAATCTCGTTATTTTGGTGTAATGCATACTTGTATGATCTTTGATTCACTGGATTAGACCCCTCCAACAATGGTATTTTGTGGTCATGTTGTAATCTGAAGGGAGGTAGGGACTTTGGCTCCTCAAAAACATCCGGGAATTCCTCAATCAGTTGTTCTACTTTATGTATTGAATCCTCAGAATTTGTTGCTTTGGTTGTGGCAATGGTTCTTGTCTCTTCCGGAGTGTCATCAAAAAAAATCATAGATCATGGAGATTTGGAGTTCTTCTTCAGGAATTTTGTTAACTTTTTCAGCTTTAATAGTTCTCACTGAATCCTTCTTGATTCCTTGTAAGAATACTCTTCTGTTGTTCCATTTGAACATGACTTCCTCTTAAAGTCCCATGTTACTGTACCTAATTCCTGAAGCCATTGAACCCCCAACACCATATCACACCCACTTAGAGGATTGACTAAGAAATCAGCAGTGAAGGTTACATCATGAAATGTCCATTTGAGGTTCATGATTCTCCCTTGAACCCCCAATTTACTGCCATCTGCAACTTTCACCTTTGCATTTCCCATCGGTTCAATCATGCAATACAACTTCTCAGCTGTAAAAGGGTCCATAAAGTTGTGTGTTGATCATGTATCCAATAGAATGAACAAAATGCGCTTATCATGAATTCCCTTAACCCTCATGGTCGAGTAGTCTGTATGTCATGCCACTGCATTGAAAGATATTGTAGCTATAACCATGTTTTCTTTGTCTTGTTCCTGATTATCCACTACTTCAATTGTTTCCTCATCCTCAACTTCGAGCAAGAATAATTGTGAATTCTTGTGTATCTGATAGTGACCTAGGGTGTACTTTTCAGGGCATAAATAACACAATTTTTTTGTTCTTATACCATTCATCTCCTCTGTTGTGAGAAACTTCTTTGGTTGCACCAACTTTTCCTTTGAAACCTCATTCACACCTCTTTTATCCATAGGTTTAACAAAGTCCTTCTTGACGGAAAGAATTCTTTTATTGTTGTAGGATTTAGCAGGCAAATATAAATTGCTAGGTGGATTGGGATGGGCTGTTTCATAGTATTTACCCAACATAAAGCATTGCTTAACTGTCTCAGGTTGAAACATATGGATTGATATTTGTGTATCTAAACGCAATCCATCCAAATAGTTACTAACCATAACCTCCTCAGTCAATGAAATTCGCATATGAATTTTCTCAAATTTAGTATGATAATCTACAATTCCATTTGTCTCTTGTAGTTTCTTCAATTCAGCATGTGGATCTTCGAATACTTCCTCAAACCTTTCCCTAATCAACAATCGATATTGTTCCCAGTCAGTTAGAGCAGTACCGGTTACCTCAGATTGTATCAATGCCTGATGCCAAGCTGCTGTGTCTCCTTCCAAATGCATTACAACCAGATTGACCTTCATATCAGGTGAAGTATGGTCCAGCTCATAAAATTTCTCGACCTTGAACAATCAATCTTTAATATGATTGCCATTGAATCTTGGAAAACCCAACTTAGCTAATCGCGTAACACCGACTTGATTTTGATGATAGCCAGAACAATTTTGTTGTTGATTCACTTGATCTGACGAAGTTTCACCAGAATTTTGTGGTCTTTGCTTCGATAATAATCGAAGTGCTTCGAAAAAATCGGCATTGCTCTTCGCGATTTGTTCGGTCAAAGATGCAATTGAACCATCGATGTGCTCCTTGTTTTTACAATCAGAAGGTGGAAGTAGAAGAGTCTGTTTAGTTCAAAAAAGAGAGTAGAGGAGTCGGGAATCCAAAGATTCATGGTGGCTTTACCTTGCAATATTCATTAGGTGTAACATCTTTCTTATTAGGTTGAATCTCCTAATGGGCCAATTTTTATCGACTGCAGAATACAACACTGGTTGAAGCTCTACTTTTTTCCAAAGATTTGAGATATGTGATGCTTGATGGAAAAGAGAACTCTCCTATTATATATAATTTATTTTCTGTTTAGTTATTTTCAGAAAATATATTTTTACCATTTAATATCATAAATATAGAATTAAAAATGATAGAAGAAATAAAAACAACCAATAAAAATCTAAAAATAATAGTTGATTTTCCTGTGAGATTTTTCCTTAAAATGTAATTAAAAAACAACTCTTTGGGATTTAATTTATTGTGAAGACAAAAGAGTAAAATGGTTTGGCTCGAAAGATGTATTCAGAGGAAAGAAAATGTTTTCTCAGTATAGCAAAGTTTGAGCCAATAAGCACAACAAAAGCTGATGCTTGTCGCAGTCTGTGTCCGTCATCACCACAGTTCCGAAGATCTGAGGACGAAAGCGATCTACTTCTTCGAGCTCTATTAATCAAATCATTCAGCAATTAATTTAATACAGAGTAAACCTTTTATCTTCCCTCTTCGCTGAATTTCCCTATTTCGTTTCCTCCGTCGTTCTCCAGTTACCTCCCAAATTTCTCCGTCTGACTACGAAATTTCCATTAATATTAAAGAACTTCGAATACCCATTGTTTAAAGTTCCATCTTTTGCGGCTGATTCGTGAGTTTCGTTCCCGTGATTTCTAGGGTTTTCAGTGAGGTTGATGTTCTTTTTGTTTCATGTATTATCATTTGATTTTCGCAGGTGGGTTTTAAGGGTTTGTGAAGATTTTTCCGCTATAGGAATCGTGTAAACTTTCCTTGCCTTGTTTCGTTTCTGAAGGAATTAGCTTCCAAAAAGGTGAGTTTTTAATCCGAAGAACAGTTTTAGCCACTGTTTTTGTGTTCACTGGTATTGTGTGTTTCAATCTGTCTAATGATATGAGTGCTAAGTGTGTGTGTGTTCTTCAGATTGAGTCAGTTTATAGTATTTCATTTCTATTAATTAGTTTCTTCCAGTTGATTGGTGGGAATTTTAGGCCTCAAATCTCGGATGATCCTTTAACCTTAGTGTTTTGGTTTCTACATCATCACTTATGTTAGTTTCTCATGTGTTTTAGCTAAAAATTCTAATTTTATATGGTCTCTAACTTAGACATCATTTCTTATGATGTGTGTTGGTACATTACATGTCATATATATTATGCATCCATAATAAGTTTTCTTGTGAGATTTGGAATGTACGAGAATAATTACACTGTTTATCAATCCAAGGCATACTTGTTTCTGTTGTGGTAACGATCAATATGTTTTTTTCATTTATAACTCTTGTGGTCTATTAATTCTTGAATCGTTTGGTCAGCTTGGTACTAGTTCGAAGAAAGGATGGGGAAAAATTTGTCCAAGAAAAACTGATATACACTACATTCTCTGGTCCAACTTTCTTAAAACTCTATGCATCTTTGGATCCTTAGTTTTGTCAATTGGTTTAAGAATAGAATTTACCAATTAGTCTGCAGACAAATTAGAGTTCGCATCATTGTTTACATTTCTGCTTTTTTCCTTTAATCCAGTTGCAAGATTCAGACATCAGTTTCTGATGGTGGATTCTCATGCTAACTTACTTTATTACGGTTAAGTTTGTGCTTATATTTTTTTCAGGCACTAGGTGTTAAATCTTTTTTCAACATGAACAACCAACATCCTGATGATGATCCTGTAAGCTAGCTATTAAATTTAGTAATTTTCATCTTGAACAAACGAACAGAGTAAATTTCTAGTCTCCTGCGTTTAAATATTGTTCTTTCTTCTTCTTCTTCTCAAACTCAAGGAGGACACAACGGTTGCCGGATTTGAAGTACCTGTATCGCCGGTTTCAAGTTACAACAATGTGTATTCTGCAACTGAAGATGAGACCAGAGATCCTCCAGCGGTACCACCACATCTTCAACATTCTCTGTTAGGAAATCCAGTTAGCAACGAATTGGCTTCAGTGCCACAAAATGTTGTCCTGAACCACCTTTATATCGAAAACCGAGATGCCCCAAGATCAGTTGTAGCACTTGGTTTCTCGCATCGGTTCAGGTCAAAGTATGTCACTGTGGTGATATACAAGCCAGTCCAAAGAAGAGGAAACGCCAATGTTTGATGATGATCATGATGATGATGCCTCTTTCTTAATGTAATGTTGGCATCTTGCTTCATTATGGATTCAATTCGGTATACAAAAACCAGCTGGTCCGGACTAAATTTTCTTCTTCTCAGTTTAGGGGATTCGACTGAAATCGTCTTGTATGGACGTTTATATAAAAATTTCCTGCATTGTTTGTAATAAATGGCTTTAGGTTGGGTTGTTTAGCTGAGTTCGAATATCTCAATTGAAGTTATGCATTTAAAGATCCGTAAATCATTTAAAGCTATCATCTAAAACTTGTATGTCATAACCAGTTAAAAACAGACTTGAAGGCGAATTGGAACGTTTTTGGGATCAATGGATTGGCCCGGTCTGATTAGGGGTAAACAATTTTTTTATTTAATGATTTATCAAATAGAAATATTATTATCGATCTATCTATCTTCTATCTATATATAAATAAGTTTTTTCTTTCTGATCCTTATACCACCTTATCATTATTTAAACATTTATATCATTTAAGTTTTATATAAATAATTTTATATATACTTAACTTTTATAAAAAAAAATATGAAAAGTTACTTAAAATATATAATAAAATATAATCATTTTAACATCATAAATTTAATAAAAAGTACACAGCCATTAGCCATTAAAGAATATAACCAAAATTAAAACTTTAAATAGTATAAATACATTATAATTTATTTAAAACAAAAATACATGTCAAGACATTTAAAAGTATTTTTCATGGAATTGACATCTTTCAAGTAATTATTTTTAAAACAATGTTAAATCCCAGAAACTAAATGTCTGCAAAATTATATAGAAAAATAATTATTGGTTTAAATCATCGGTTTAAAGCAAAATGAATAAGAGAAAATGATTATACAAACTGACTAAAAACAAACATCTAAGATAGAAAAATAATATTTGAATACCAATCCACATTTCTAAAAATATTTGTTAGATTTGTTTTTTGTTTGTGTAAATCATCGATTTTAAGAAAAAATAAATAAGAAAAAATGATGATTCAACTTGATTAAAAGCAAACATATAAGATAGAAAAATAATATTTGAATAACAATTTGCCATTTTTAAAGACATTGTTATAGATTTGTTGTTGAAATCAATGTATAACAAATAATAAAAACAAATATAACCAATTTTATTTTTGAGAATCTTATATTTATATTGAGATAAACATATATATATAAACTCTTATAAAAATAGTCAAAAAAATATTAGAGAGTATTTTCTACTTAAAAACTCAACTAAACATTTTCAAATCTATATTAAAATTTACGATGTAGTTCAGATTAAAAAATATTTTATTTTTTTTATCCGTTCACCCATTCGTAGGGCGGGTTAATTTACAATTCATCACCATATCCTAAAGATATATATTTTATAATATAAACATGATAATTTATTATGAGCCCTAAAAAACCACATTATAAAAAATTATTTAAGACATGTTTATTGATTTAATTGTAATTCAACCCAACAATTTATATCCTTCCTCTATCTCCTAATCTAACATCACCTATACTCTTTGTTCGAAAATTCGCTAGGCGTTGTCCGTGCGGCCAACCTAGGCCTAGCGCCTAGCAAAAAAATCGGAGATTAAGCGGGAATTAATCAAGAATTAATTTTATAAATATTTATATGTATATTAGTATATATATTATTTATGTTATGATCTACCAACAATTTGCGCCAGCATTAATGGCGAACGCTTCTCCCTTTAGGGCTTCTCCAACGTGAAGGCAAAACAGTAATTTTGGTGTGGGATTGGCTCCAATGGAACTACAAACAAGACCGACAAATTTTTTATTCATATTGTATTTAAGTTATTGTTTATTAGTTGATAAAATTTTAATAACGTGATTAAATTGTAGTTTTCAAATGATTAAAATTTTATTTTGATAATAAATTTTAATAATAATATAAAATATTAATTTGAAAAACTATACGTAAATTAATCAAGAATAAAAAATACATGAAATTTTGTTTTTGGTCTTACCAATTGTAATTTCATATTTTACTTATAATTAGTTAGTTATAGAAATAATAATTATTTACTAAAACTATTAAAAAATAACAAAAGCTAAAATTTAGTAATATAATAATATATACTATTATTTTTGATGTGAAATTTGGTGTTGTGGTTGAAGATGGAAAATATTGGGATACCAAAACACCAAATTTGGTATTTTTTCAACACCAAATTTGGTGTTTGGGTTGGAGATGGTCTTAGAGTACTTGCAAGAAGGGTATCTTAGTGAGTTTCTTAAGATTAAAAAAAATGAAAATAATCGAAAAGAAGAGGGAGAATCATATGAGTTTCTTAGCAAAATACCAAAGATTCTTTTTAAAAAACTTTTGGTATCTTCTTAATAAACTCTTCTAACATATGTTTGTTTTCTATTGGTTCACATTTACTTTTAAATTAAATTTTAAAAATATAATTAAAATAATAATATTTTATTAGTAAAAACTTCAAGTTGAGGTTTTAACCATTGAGGATACTCTTACTGCTACACACCGGAGTTCGAGGCTAGTTGCATGCGTCGGGCGGATTTTTTTCATTTTCTCTTTAATGAACATATAAATTACTAAACTACCTTTGTCTTCTACTTTCCACATATGTAACCCTAGTCGCAAACTCCATTTGTTTTTGGGATTTCTACTTATTTTAAAGATTTCTTCACATTTTTTTGTTGTTTCAATTGATACATGAGAGATTTAAGAAGAAAATAAAGATTCAAGGCATGAAATCGAAGAAAAAAAAGAAAAACTTTTTAAACTTCGATTCTTTAACGCTTTCTTCAAATCGCGGTGGGCGAGCTCCGCTGAGCGCATCTCCGGCGAGTAATCGGCCGCCTGGAGTGATTTTTAGAACATAGTCTATACTCCATAAACTTTGCAACACTGGCCGCTGATTACACACATTCACAGATCTCTCTTACTCATTCTCCGTATTCCCTACCTGCACACCATATTATTGTCCAATTCCTAGCATCAAACCATTAAGTGCCCCTCCTCATCCTCCATTAATATCTCCGCCGCGACGTGTTGGCACAGTTTAACTAGGACCCACTCTTCTGTTGGGAATGTCCTGAAATCAATTGTACTTACTCTTATTAGAGTCGTAACGTCAAGGTTCAACAATCGTGTAATATTAGACGGTCATAATGTTTTGCTAGAAACCGCTTATAATCTATAGATTGAGAATCTATTACTAATGTTATATGATCCTATAGGGTCACACACTTAAACAAATTGGATCAATATTATTTTGGGTTCTAAAATAATATGATATATATATATATATATATATATACATATTTGTTATATATGTGATGTAACATATTATTCATATACATATGAGATGTTAATGAATTATAATTATGTATATATATATGTGTTATATGATAACACACACGGCAGCATGGTTGAATATACGATTAACAATAATCGTATTATTCAAATTGGGCTCAGCCCATTATTAACATGTATAGCCGACATTAGTGTTATATATATATATATAACCTAATGCGGTGATTATGATCAACATACGCAAGCCGTTTTTCATAAACCCTAATAACACGAATTGTTCGTGGTATTTTTGAGATTTGATCTCGACGGTACTAGCATCCCGTTTCGATCCAGTTTGTGTACGCGTGGATACCTGTAGAGGCACAACACTTGAAGTGCTAAAAGAATTTCGATTCGCTTTGTTAATCTTTCCGCTGCAAAATATCCAGGTATATTCGAAATCATAGATCTAGATTTATTTCAGTATTTTCATGAGATCTTGGCTAGTATATTCATATTATGATTTATAAAATTGTTTTATAAATCGGTATAAATTCCAACAGTGGTATCAGAGCATATTTGCTTAATACTGAAATTAAATCTTATTTAGTCTATATTTGATGTAGATAAATAATCATGTATTTTTGATACTGTTAGAAATTGTTTATTGATCGTGTTAGTAAACTATGACATTACAAACAATTTATTGCCGTATGTGTACGCTCGTGATTTGATTAATTTTGAGTTTGAAAAGTTCGCAAGTATGTAAAGTACATACGCATGTGCAACTTATGAAATCAATTGAATAAGTCTCTTGGTTTAGTTGGTTGGTACCATGGTTTAATCGTTTTGATCTTTATTTGATTAGAACTTTATTTCGATTGAATTCTAAGACTGAGTTAAGATCAAAGAATAAATAATTAATTATTTTAACTAGATTAAAATTGATCTAGTTATTTATAATCCAATAAAATACATATAAGATATGTATTAGTTGTGTTTATATTATACATTAGATATAAATTTAAATACAAACTAAAATTGGATTAAAATCAGTTCCTCATCTAATATCAAGTATTTTGATGTCTCTACAATCATATCAACTATCAAAGCTTATTTCATTGTGTGATGGGCTTGCCAAAGCAAGGTGTCCACAATTACATAAGTGAGGTAGATGGTAATGGTTACCATGTGAAACAAGATTGGTTTACTTGACTAAGCTATCAAAACAGTTTTGGGCTTAGAGGCATATGTTGGATAAGACATAAGATGTCATCTAACAACTAAGAGTTATATTTGATATAATTAACAAGATGTTGTTTACCTAAATAACTAGACATTCGGGGGTTGAGCCAAAGTTCACTCGAATTCTAGTAAAATATGGATCTTGAATCATTATATTCAATTTGAGGAAATTGTTATTTGAATATAATGTGAGTTTTCTTAATTGTTAAGATTTCTCTTATTCCCGAACATCATATTAACATTGTTATTCTTTATCTCCAGCAATGTCAACTCCCCACAACTCGTTTTCATTGAGATCTGTCCTTGAGAAGGATAAACTTAATTGATCGAATTTCCTCGAATGGTATCGAAACTTGAGAATTGTTCTCAGACAGGAGAAAAAGGACTATGTCCTTGAAAAGGTTCTTCCTGAAAAACCTAAGACCAATGCTCAGCATGCAGAGAGAAATGCTTATGACAAGCATGTCAATCATAGGGTGGATGTGTGTTGTCTTATGTTGGCTACCATGAACTCAGACTTGCAGAAGCAATATGAGAACGTGGAGTCGCCAATTGACATGATCACTGGCCTGAAAGGAATGTTTCAGGAGCATGCACGAACTGAGAGATACCAGACGGTTAAAACTCTCATTGAGTGCAAGCTACCAAAAGATGATCCAGTTAGCCCACATGTCATTAAGATGATGGGTTATATTGATAACCTGGCAAAACTGGATTATCCTATCAGCCAAGAGTTGGCTACTAATCTCATACTGATGAACCTAACATCAAGAAGGACACCCCAAATGTCCTTATGGTACAAAAGGGTAAAAAGTTTAAGAAACTTGGTAAGAACAAAGTAGATGGCAAGACGAGCTCGATTGTGAATTCAAGCGAGTCTAACCATGCTCCTAAGGTTAAACCTGGTCCTTCTAAAGATGATAAGTGCCATTATTGTAATGGTTATGGGCATTGGAAAAGAAACTGCAATAAATCCTGGAAGATCTGGAAAAGAAGAAGAAGACTTTCGAGACTTCATCTTCAGGTATTTATGTTATATAAGTAAATGTTACTACTTCTGGTTCTACTTCTTGGGTATTAGATACCGGCTGTGGTGCTCATATTTGTACGAATATGCAGGGCCTAAGCAACAGTAGAACTTTGGAGAACGGACAAGTGGACCTGTGCGTGGGAAATGGAGCAAGAGTTGCTGCATTAGCCGTAGGAGCATTTCATTTGTCTTTGCCTTCTGGCATGGTTTTAGAACTTAAGAATTGCTACTATGTACCTGCTATAAGCAGAAATATTATTTCTATTCCTTGTTTGGATTTGGAAGGATATCAGTTTTCAATAAAGAACAAGTGTTGTTAATTTGATTACAATGATATATTTTATGGTAGCGGTCCATTAGAGAATGGTCTTTATGTTCTAAACCAAAGCGTGCCTATCTATAACATTAGTACCAAGAGATTCAAGTCAAATGACACGAATCAAACTTTTCTTTGGCATTGTCGTTTGGGCCACATAAATGAGAAGCACATTCAAAAGCTTCATAGTGATAGAGTTTTGAGCTCATTTGATTTTGAATCATATGAGAAATGTGAATCTTGTTTATTGGGTAAAATGACCAAGACTCCTTTTACTGGACATAATGAAAGAGCTAAAGACTTATTGGAACTTATACATACTGATGTATGTGGACCGATGATCATAAATGCTAGAGGAAACTACCAATACTTCATCACATTTACTGACGACTTCAGTAGATATGGTTATGTTTATCTAATGAAAAATAAGTCTGAATCTTTTAAAAAGTTCAAAGAATTTCAGAATGAAGTACAAAACCAGCCTGGCAAGACAATCAAAGCACTTCGATCAGATCGAGGTGGTGAATATTTGAGTCAAACTTTCGATGACCATCTGAAAGATTGTAGAATTGTTTCACAACTCACTCCTCCAGGACCGCCACAGTTGAATGGTGTTTCTGAAAGGAGAAATCGAACTTTATTAGATATGGTTCGATCAATGATGAGTCATGTAGATCTTCCATTATCCTTTTGGGGATATGCCCTAGAAACGTCTGCGTTTACGCTAAACAAATGTCTATCAAAATCAGTTGAGAAGACACCATATGAGATATGGACTGGAAAAGTTCCGAATTTGTCTTTTCTGAAAATTTGGGGTTGTGATGCTTATGTTAAACGTATGTTTACCGATAAGTTCGGGCCCAAATCTGATAAATGCTACTTCGTTGGTTATCCTAAAGAAACCAAAGGTTATTACTTTTACAACCCTACTGAGAACAAAGTGTTTGTTGCTCGTAATGGTGCTTTTCTAGAAAGAGAATTTCTTTCCAAAAAAAACAGTGGGAGTAAAATACATCTCGAAGAAGTTCGAGAAACACATGAGGTTGTTCCAGATTCTCATGAAGAGGATCAATAAGATTTATGAAGAGTCGTAGAATCTACACCTGTGGAACCTGAGGTACGTAGGTCCGAAAGGACACGTCATGAACTATTAGATATGGGTTTTTGGTGACTTATCATAATGAACTATTGATAGTAGAGAGTGATGAACCTACGTCCTTTGAGGAAGCAATGATGGGCCCTGACTCCGAAAAGTGGCTAGAAGCCACAAAATCAGAAATCGAATCCATGTCAGTAAAAAAAGTATGGACTTTGGTTGATTTACCTGATGGTGTCAAAACCATTGAGTGTAAATGGGTTTTCAAGAAGAAAACAGACATGGATGGTAATATACAGATATACAAAGCTAGATTGGTGGCTAAAGGTTACAAGCAAATTCATGGTATAGACTATGATGAAACCTATTCCCCAGTCGCAATGCTTAAGTCCATTCTGTTTCTCCTAGCAATTTCCGCTTATTATGATTATGAGATATGTCAGATGGATGTGAAAACAGCTTTCTTTAATGGAAATCTCGAAGAGGATTTGTACATGACATAACATGAGGGTTTCACAGTCCATGCAAGTGCTAGGAAGGTGTGCAAGCTTCAACGTTCCATTTATGGTTTGAAGCAAGCATCTCGGAGTTGGAATCTTCGTTTTAATGAGGCAATCAAAGAGTTTGATTTCATTAGAAACGAAGAAGAACCTTGCGTTTACAAGAAGACTAGTGGGACTGCAGTTGTTTTCTTAGTATTGTATGTGGATGACATACTTCTGATTGGAAATGATATTCCTATGCTTAATTCTGTAAAGACTTGGCTAGGAAGTTGTTTCTCAATGAAATACATGGGAGAAGCCGCGTACATTCTTGGAATAAAAATCTATAGAGATAGATTAAACAATCTTTTTGGATTATGTCAAGATACTTATATAGATAAGGTCTTGCACATATTCCAAATGCATGATTCCAAGAAAGTTTTTCTACCAATGTCTCATGGCATAACTCTCAGCAAGAATCAGTGTCCTTCGACACATGATGAGCGAGAACGGATGAATAGAATCCCATATGCTTCTGCTATACGATCTATCATGTATGCCATACTCTGTACTCGTCCAGATGTTGCATGTGCTTTGAGAATGACAAGTAGATACCAATCTGATCCAGGTGAGAGTCACTGGACAGCAGTCAAGAACATCCTTAAATATTTAAGAAATACTAAGGATAAGTTCTTGGTCTATGGAGGAAATGATGAGCATGTTGTGAGTGGTTACACCGATGCGAGTTTCCAGACAGACAAAGATGATTACCGATCACAATCTGGTTTTATCTTTTGTCTTAATGGAGGAGCTGTAAGTTGGAAGAGTTCCAAGCAGAGCACCGTAGCAGACTCTACAACCGAAGCTGAGTACATTGCTGCTTCTGAAGCAGCAAAGGAAGCTGTTTGGATTCGGAAGTTTATTATTGAACTAGGTGTGGTTCCTAGTATTTCTAGCCCAGTGGATCTCTATTGTGACAACAATGGATCTATCGCACAAGAAAAAGAACCTAGATCCCACCAGAAGTCCAAACACATTATGAGGAGATATCATCTCATTTGTGAGATTGTTGATAAAGGAGACGTGAAGATTAGCAGAGTCTCGACGGATGCAAATGTTGCTGATCCACTGACTAAGCCTCTTCCACGGCCAAAGCATGAGAGTCATACTGCTGCTATAGGCATTAAGTTTCTTAAGATGTGATCTTGATTCTAGTGGGAGGATTTTCCTTTTATATGATGTTCATGTTTACATACATTTGGTTATGTTTTCAAATTAATGAAATTTGTTTCAGATTTATTTGGTTATTGGATAACAAATAAAAGTCCCGAAATAATTTATATCATTTTATAGGTCATCAAGTACGTGACTTGATCATGAAACCCTATAAGTGAAAGATGACATAAATTATTGTGGTCCCTGGTCAAGGTTATAAAAATGGAACGTTAATAACTGAAGATGACTAGTATGTGAGGTGGCTGATGACTAAGTTTCGTGGAGTCATTTAATATGTTGTATTAAAGCCAATCGCATAGACATGTGTTGGGGAACACAGGGTTGGACTGACCCGCTATGAGAACTCTACAAGATTGTTATATGAGTGTCATAAGAGTTTCTCATCACGACTATGGAGTGTAGTCCTTTGACCTGAGTTCGTCATGATTTCTTACTTATGGATTAGTTCACTTTGACTTTGTCAAACGTCAGCCATAAAAGGTGACTATAAAGACATTGCTTGGGTGTACTATGAATTTTGTAAGGAACAGGGATGGAACAAGATGGGATATGTCCCTCCTATATAACGGGAGATAAATATCTCAGGGCCTATCGAAGATTTGATACTGAGAAATGCATGGCCGTGCTCAAACGAGGTGAATGTCAGTCGTTTGTTTAATCAATACAAATCAGAGTTCGATAAACGTGATCTAGCTTAATAAGGATGACACCGTTTCTTGCCTTATGATGAGATCGAGATATAGAGACAAAGGGATTATGGAAATAGATGATTCCAGTACAAGTGGTAGATTGTTGGGAATGTCCTGAAATCAATTGTACTTACTCTTATTAGAGTCGTAACGTCAAGGTTCGACAATCGTGTAATATTAGATGGTCATAATGTTTTGCTAGAAACCGCTTATAATCTATAGATTGAGAGTCTATATCTAATGTTATATGATCCTATAAGGTCAAACACTTAAACAAATTGGATCAATATTATTTTGGGTTCTAAAATAATATGATATATATATATATATATACATATTTGTTATATATGTGATGTAACATATTATTCATATACATATAAGATGTTAATGAATTATAATTATGTATATATATGTGTTATATGATAACACACACGGCAACATGGTTGAATATACGATTAATAATAATCCTATTATTCAAATTGGGCTCAGCCCATTATTAACATGTATAGCCGACATTAGTGTTATATATATAACCTAATGCGGTGATTATGATCAACATACGCAAGCCGTTTTTCATAAACCCTAATAACACGAATTGTTCGTGGTATTTTTGAGATCTGATCTCGACGGTACTAGCATCTCGTTTCGATCCAGTTTGTGTACGTGTGGATACCGGTACTGCTAAAAGAAACTCGATTCGCTTTGTTAATCTTTCCGCTGCAAAATATCAGTATATTCGAAACCATAGATCTAGATTTATTTCAGTATTTGCATGAGATCTTGGCTAGTATATTCATAGTTTGATTTATAAAATTGTTTTATAAACCGATATGAATTCCAACATCCTCCACGTCTAACTCATTTATTTACCTATATCCACTCAACAATATATATAGCTCTTCAAAGGTAAGGTTTCCACATTCATCTTTTGCTCTCTTTACAATACTCTCCTTCAAAAAAAAAAAATATAACTTTAATGTTGATTTCTCTCACCTCAAATCTGGATGTGGTGTCTAATTTGTTTTCAGTAGTTTGATCCGATTTTGGGAAGCCAGCAACATCAAAGAGTCGGCGAGCTCATAGATATCGACATGCTGCTTCTCGACGAAAATATAAACTTCCTTATGATTCTATTTAACTATTATCTTCCGAATACCCACACAAAAAAAGTTATTTCTTCTTAGTGTACGATGATGCAAGGCTCCATTCATTCTACCACCTTCCAATCTTCCAACCAATTTTGTGAAATGGATTAATCTATGTTCTCATCGGTTTCGATGTGACAAGGAGTAGCCACCAATTCAAGATGATTGATTCCACCTTTCCATCCGCTTCAGTCAAATCACTTCGTTGGTTCCACTTGACGATACGTTTGGCTAAATTTCAAAAGAGCTATTCAGGTTCTGCACATACAACCAACTACTTGCCCTAGGTAACACCAACAATGAGGTTCTTGATGTGTCTCTCGCACTTATCATACTATTTGCTACTAACGATTTTAACATCTACAACTAACTAACATCTTTAACATCACATACATCATTGGAGAATTATGGTCCAAAAATCATATTTCAACGAAACAACTTTGGCTTTGCAAAGAATTTTGTTTAATATCCGCCTTGAAAGGTACTAAATAATCTCAATCACCGTTTACAATGTTTAACTGTATGTTTCACCGACAATTTTGTACCCTCCGTCATTGACTTCCCCCAACGGCGAGAAACTCCGCGTCAGTGCTTTTGATGCTCATGCAAACACACTCACTAATATCTTTGCTACAAAGAAGCAGAGACATGTGTGATGTTGGCTACAAATATCAATCCCAAGTTTTTTGGAGGTCTGTCATATATAATCTACGTTGTCAACATCTATTAAAACCACCTATAAAACTCAAAATATCAATTCTTTCCAAGGTGAGTTGTACCTCAATGCAACTTATGGGACAAAGTTTACTTTGACGGCAGCGTGCAAGTTACCAACTCTCTTTTCCAACGGTACCATTGGACATTCTCCTACCAAATATAACATTTTTGCTTCACATACTTGATGTATTATAACATACAACAACTTAAAATACAAGGAAAACCAAGAGAGCGACGCTGCTACTAAATACCATGGAGTGCAGAAGATTTAGCACATGACAATTAGGGGTATATGCTGTTAGAAAACTAGAATTGAGAACTATGCTAGAAGATATATATGAGTACACTAAGCAACCCATGTAGACTAAGTACATGTACAAACTAAATCCCTCCAAAACAAAATTTAAATGTTTTAAATATGCAAACTGAAGGAATTTTTCGCAGTTCCTAATCTAATTAGGCAGCCCTAGGTATAAATTCCAAGCCTAGGATCTAGGGTTCATGTAATTGAATCAATGGGATCTCAGAATTACCTGGTGATTAGCAGCGGAAGATTTTCAGATAATCGAGATCTAGAGCGCCTCAAATGCTGCGCCTCTACTGGTATCCACACGCACACAAACTGAACAGAAAGGATGCTAGTGCCTTTAGAGATCAGATCTCTCAAGAGGTTTCTATTTCTTTTCTGGTGGCTGTGTATTAGGTTGAGATCGAGTTTAGGTCGACCATATATCTTATATATGTCGACTTAAACCACAACGGAATTAACCAACGATTAAACCGAATTAATCTGGTAATCCGCGAGTTGTGTCGACCGACACACTCTTTGTGTCGATCGACACTGCCGATATGTGTCGACCGACACGCTTAGTGCGTCGATCGACACTGCCCAGAAACTTAGTATTGAATGCATATCAAATATGCATTCACCCGATCATTACATTAATGATCAACCTCACATACAACGTCCAGTTTGCTTAGGTGTGTGACCCTGTAGGATCATATAACACTAGCACTGAGTTCTCAACCCATTGATCATAAGTGGCTTCTAGCAAAGCGTTATGACTGCCTAGTGTCATATGATTGTCTCATCTCGACAATTCGACTTTCTCTCAGAGTAAGTACAATAGATTTCAGGACATTCCCAACAATCTCCCACTTGTACTGGAATCATCTATTCCTTTAATCCCTTCGTCACTATATCTCGATCTGGCATAAGGCAAGATCTGTGTCACCCTTATTTAGCCAAGATCATGTTCATCGAACTCCGATTTATACTGACAAGACAAACGACTGACAATCACCTCATTTGAGTGTGGCCACACATTTCTCAGTATCAAATCTTCGATGGGCCCTGAGATATTTATCTCATGTTATATAGGAGGGACAAATCCCATCTTGTTCCATCCCTGTTTCTTCACACACTTCATGATACACCCGATCAATGCTTTTATAGTCACCAGTTACGGCTGACGTTTGACAAGGTTAAAGCGGACCAATTCATATGTAAGAAAACATGATGAACTCAGGTCTAAGGACTATACTCTATAGTCGTAATGAAAACTCTCATGACACTTATATAAATATCTCGTAGAGTTCTCATCAGTGGGTCATGTCCGATCTTGTGTTCTCCAACACATATCTATGTGATTGACTTTAATACTCTTATTAATGACTCCATGAAACTTAGTCATCAGTCACCTCACATACTAGTCTCACGTGGTTGTTAATGTCCCACTTTAACAACCTTGACCAGGGACCAACATAATTTATGTCATTTATTATCTATAGGTTTCATGATCAAGTCACATACTTGATGACCTATAAAATGTCATAAATTACTTTGGGACTATTATTTAATAACCATTATTAAATAATATAGATGTTAGATTTCAATAACATAATCAAATTATGTTTATACAAACATCATAACCAAAATTAATAACAACGAGTCCCACTAAAATTAAGATCACATCTTAAGACATCTAATGCCTTTAGCAGTAGCCTGACCCTCATTCGCCCTTGCTCAGCGTGTGTCGAAAGACACTGCGTCTTGCTAAGAGTAATACCAAGAGTCATTTGCACGAAGTCCTTCTTGGAATCCTGCATACTGGACCTGTGCAAGGCCTTATCACCATAAGTATCTTGACACAATCCAATTAACTTATCCAATCTATCTCTATAGATTCTTATTCCAAGAATGTATACGGTTTCTCCCTTAATTTTATCGAAAAACAACTTTCGAGTCAGGTCTTAACAGACTGAAACGATGGAACTTCATTTCCGAGAAGTAGTATGTTATCAACATACAATACTAGAAATGCAATTGCGCTCCCACTAGTCCTCTTGTAAACACACGGTTCCTCTTCATTCATGACGAAGTCAAACCTTTTGACTGCTTTATCAAAACAAAGATTTCAACTCCGAGATGCTTGCTTCAATCCATAAATGGTTTGATGAAGCTTGCATATCTTCCTAGCTTCATTAGGATCAATGAAAACTTCAGGTAGTGTCATGCACACATCCCTTTCCAGAATTCCATTAAGGAAAACTGTTTTCACATCCATCTGCATGTCATCATAATGAGCGGCGGTTGCTAGGAGAATCCGAATGGTCATAAGCACGGTGTCTGGGATTAGGTTTCTTCACAGTCAATACCATGAATTTACTTGAAACCTTTTGCCACCAACCTAGCTTTGTACATCTGAATATAACCATCCATGTCAACTTTTCTTCTTGAAAATCCATTTACTCACAATGGTTTCTACACCATCGGGTAAATCAACCCAAGTCATACTTGGTTCTGTGACATGGATCCCATTTCGGATTCAGCGGCTTTCAGCCACTTTCGGAGTCAAGGCCCATCATTGCTTCTTCAAAATTCGCAGGCCCGTCACTTTCAATGATCAATGGATCACGGCAATTGGTTACGAGAAATCTACATTTCTCGGGTTCGTGACGGATCCTTTCGGATCTGCGGGCTTCAGTTTTCTGTAAAAGTCACGCACACATATCTCATATGTATACTTTTACCACGACCTAATTAACCAAGATTTAAACCGTAGTTAATTAAGTCATAAACCAAAATCAATATTTGGTTCGCGATCTGTGTCGATCGATGCAACTTTTGTGTCGATCGACACTTCTTCAGAAACTCGCCATTTAAATGTATATCGAATATACATTCACCAGATCCTTTATAAACATTAGGCACCACATGTGCAGGTTCTACAACTCTTTGTAGATCCAACTGCTGCTCTTCCTCATCAGGTTGAGCAGTCTCCTGTGACTTTCGAATTTCTTCGAGTTGTACTTTTACTCCCACTGTTCTTCTTGGAAGGAAAATCTTTCTCAAGAAAACATTGTTCCGAGCAACAAACAATTTGTTCTCGAACTGGTTGTAAAAGTAACATGCCTTGGTTTTGTTAGGACAACCAATGAAGTAGCACTTTTCAGATTTGGGTGTGAGCTTATCAGAGATTAAACGTTTTGTATAAGTCTCGCAACTCCAAATCTCCATGATGAATAAATCAGAAACATTTCCATTCCACATCTCATGTGGTATCTCTGTAACTGATTTTGATGGAACTCTATTTAATGTAATCTCAGACATTTCTAGAGCGTATTCTTAGAAGGATAATGGAAGATCTAAGTGACTCATCATTGATCGAACCATATCTAATAAAGTCCAATTCAGGAGGAGTGAATTGTGAAACACTTTCACAATCTCTCAGATGATAACTAAATTCTTGACCTAAGTATTCACCTCCATGATCTCATCGTAGAGGTTTAATACCTTTGCCAAATTGATTATGTATTTCATTCTGGAACTCTATGAACTTTTCAAAGATTCTGATTTATGTTTCATTAATAAGACATAACCGTACCTACTGAAATTATCAGTAAAGGTAATGAAGTACTGAAAGTTTCCTCTAGCACTAGTGCTCATTGGCCCATATACATCCGTATGTATAAAGCCCAATAAGTTACTGGCCCTTTCATTTTGGTCGTTCGCAACCTGTATCGACCGACGCACCGTTTGTGTCGATCGACACTACTTTTGTTGAAAGGGGCCTCCGTCATTTTACCCAATAAACAAGATTCACTTTACTCATTATGATTCATAATCAAATGAGCCCAAAAGCCCATCACTATGGAGCTTCTGAATCTGTTTCTCATTTATGCGGCTCAAAACGACAATGCCAAAGAAAGAGTTTGATTCGTATCATTTGATTTGAATCTCTTGGTACTAATGTTATAGTTAGGCACGTTTTGGTTTAGAACATAAAGTCCATTCTCTAATGGATTGCTACTATAAAATATATCATTGTAATCAAATGAATAACACTTATTCTTAATTTGAAAACTGATATCCTTCCATATCCAAACAAGGAATAGAAATAATGTTTCTGCTCATAGCAGATACATAGTAGCAGTTCTTAAGTTCTAGAATTATGCCATAAAGAAAACAAATGAAATACTCCTACGGCTAATGCAGCAACTCTTGCTTCATTTCCCACGCATAGATCCACTTGTACTTTCTCCATAGTCTTACTTTTGCTCAGGCCCTGCACATTTTCACAAAATATGAGTACCACAGCTGGTATCAAATACCCAATAAGTAGGACTATAAGAAGTAACATTTACTTCTATAACATAATACCTGAAGAAGAAGTCTCGTACGTCTTCTTCAGCTTCTCATAATCTTCCAAGAATTTATTGCAGTTTCTTTTCAAATGCCCATAACCATTACAATAACGGCACTTAACATCTTCAGAAGGACTGGTTTTAACCTTAGGAGCATGGCCAGACTCGCTTGGATTCACAATCGAGCTCGTCTTGCCATCACCTTTGTTCTTACCAAGTTTCTTAAACTTTTTACCCTTTTGTACCATGAGGACATTTGGGGTGTCCTTCTTGATGTTAGGTTCAGCAGTCTTAAGCATCCCATGCAATTCAGTCAACGTCTTCGTCAAGTTGTTCATGTTATAGTTCATAACAAATTGATCATAGCTTGACGGCAGTGACTGTAGAATGATGTCAGTAGCCAACTCTTGGCTAATGGGACAATCCAGTTTCCCCAGGTTATCAATATAACCCATCATCTTAATGACATGAGGACTAACTGGTTCGCCCTTTGGTAGCTTGCACTCAATCAGAGACCCAACCGTCTGGTATCTCTGAGTTCGTGCCTGCTCCTGAAACATACTTTTCAGGCCAGTGATCATCTCTATTGGCGACTCCACGTACTCATATTGCTTCTGCAATTCCGAGTTCATGGTAGCCAACATGAGACAACTCACATCCACCGCATCATTGGAATGCTTATCCCAAGCATCCTTATCTGACTGCCAGGCATTGGCTCGGTACTTCTTAGGGAGAACTTTCTCGAGGACATAGTCCTTTTTCTCCTGTTTGAGAACAATTCTCAAGTTCCGATACCATTCAAGAAAGTTGGATCCATTTAACTTGTCCTTCTCAAGGACGGATCGCAGGGAGAAATTGTTACGATGGTTTGTGCTAGACATAGCTGAAAAACAAGGGAGGTTTAGTTATGATGTTCAAGAAATGAGAAGTCTTAACAATTAAGAAAACTCGCATTATATTCAAACAATGTTTCCTCAAATGAATATAATGATCCAAGACCCATACTTCACTAAACTTGAGTGAGCCACTGGCTATCACCCAAATTGTAGCTATCTAGGTAAGCAACAACTTTGCTAGTTATATCCAATATAACTCTTGGTTGTGGATTGACATCTCATGTCCAATCCACCTGATGTCTCTGAGCCCAAAACGATTTTGATGGCCCAGTCAAGTAAACCAATCTCTTCAGTCATGTAATTGTTGATGTCTTGCACTGCAAGTCCATCAACACGATTACCTCCTGCCTTACTCATGTAATTGTGGACATCTCGCACTGCAAGTCTATCGCACAATGAGATGAGTCTTGACAGTTGACAAGATTGGAAAGACATCAAGTATCACTTGATATTTGATTGAGGAACATAACCATTTAAAACATTCAGTTTTATTATGTTTTAATTCTTCTAATTAATTGATTTATCTTGCTTTGGTTCTGTGATTTCAGGTTCCATAACTTAAACCATTGAATCTTATGTCGACCGACACTACTTTAGTGTCGATCGATGCAGAATAACCAAAACAATCCGCGATAACCGATCAATCCAATTGATCCGGTTTTTAATACTGGTCAGTGTCGATCGATGCTACATTAGCCTCGGTCGATACCAACCTAATCAAACCAATCACAATTAAATCATTCACAGTTTTCAACCATCATTAACCAAGCTCGATAACCGGTCCAATCCAATTGAACCGATTTATCAATTTCGCGAGGTTGGTGTCGACCGACACAACTCTTGTGTCGATCGACACTAGGCGAAAACAATTTTATTCGGGTTATCCTTCTGTGTCGACCGATACCGGATTGGTGTCGATCAACACAGGGCGATAAACCCTAATCGTTTTTCAAGTAAAAAACCTAAAAACTAGATTTTCATGAAAACGAATTTTAGCAAGTTTGTATCAACCATACACAGATTCAGATTCAACTAATCTAATCAACATGCTACAGATTCAATGGAACCCTAAAGCTCTGATACCACTGAAGGAATTTCTCGCAGTTCCTAATCCAATTAGGCAGCCCTAGGTATAAATTCCAAGCCTAGGATCTAGGGTTCATGTAATTGAATCAATGGGATCTCAGAATTACCTGGTGATTAGCATCGGAAGATTTGCAGATAATCGAGATCTAGAGCGCCTAAAATGCTGCGCCTCAACTGGTATCCACACGCACACAAACTGAACAGAAGGGATGCTAGTGCCTTTAGAGATCAGATCTCTCAAGAGGTTTCTATTTCTTTTCTGGTGGCTGTGTATTAGGTTGAGATCGAGTTTAGGTCGACCATATATCTTATATATGTCGACTTAAACCACAACGGAATTAACCAACGATTAAACCGAATTAATCTGATAATCCGCGAGTTGTATCGACCGACACACTCTTTGTGTCGATCGACACTGCCGATCTGTGTCGACCGACACGCTTAGTGCGTCGATCGACACTGCCCAGAAACTTAGTATTGAATGCATATCAAATATGCATTCACCCGATCATTACATTAATGATCAACCTCACATACAACGTCCAGTTTTCTTAGGTGTCTGACCCTGTAGGATCATATAACACTAGCAATGAGTTCTCAACCCATTGATCATAAGTGGCTTCTAGCAAAGCGTTATGACTGCCTAGTGTCATATGATTGTCTCATCTCGAAAATTCAACTTTCTCTCAGAGTAAGTACAATAGATTTCAGGACATTCCCAACACAAACAACAATCCTACCAAAATATGATATACAATAAACTAAAACACAAGTTTAATGGGCTAAACTAACAATGCATTAACCATACAAATAGGGGTTTAGAACGCAATAGAAACAAAAATAGGTTTCACGGTTACTACAATTTTATGTAGTTTTTTTCAGGGGGTTAAATAACCAACAAAATAAAAAGTTACAAACAATAAAAGAATATCAAACACAAAAACACTACACACAACAAAAAAAAATAGAGGAAAATCCCCTCGTTAAAGAATATGAAAATAGGAAAAATAGAATAAATAAACTTGATGAGCTTTCAAAATTGGATTTAATAGAAAGAAAACGATAACACATTATAAAACAAGAGAATAACTAATTAGAAACAAAAATAAAAGAGATAACTATAAAGGGTATTATAATATTTTGTTAAGTGTTTAAATTTAACAATATTAATTCTCTGTAATTATGTTAAAGGTCGATTCAATATAAGTAAGATAAATGTAAAAACTAAGAATTTTTTTTAAAAAAGAAAAGAAAACAAAACTGCAACAACAATGGTTTGAACCAATTTGAAAATAAGATAACGAACGAGATCGAAAATATTAGGAAAAAAAAACCAAAATAAAAATCGAAAGACAAAAAAAAATTTGAGAATAAAAATATGCGACAATAATCCACGTGAAGTACGGGAATCCCCCAATTCATATCAAAAGTCCCAATAAACATCAGGAATTATAACACTGAAAAATACAATACTGAGACTAAAATGAAGCTGAAATTGATCAATGAAATGAATAACTCGCATTAGTAAATTTGTGGCTGGAACTTCTTCCTACCCCCTAAGGGGCTTTGGGCGAATGTGAAATTATATTTTTATAAGTTAGGTCTGGTTTTGTGAACACAAGACTGACTCACCAAAGTGACCAAATGTTGGAGTAAAGTTTGACACCTTCCCTAAAAAGGCCCATTCAGGAGTTAGGTCGACCCGGAATAGAAAGATGGTTTAGAGCCCAAGTCGGTAAAACCATGTTAAACCCGACCGTTTCAAATCAGCTTACATTTAGGGTTACGAGGAGCATATCGCAAACAAGGCAAAAGTAGCGCAAAGTATAGCGGCGCCGAGATACGGAAATATTCCATATATCGGAACCAAGATATTAGGAATACTTATGTTTATCTCAATTTTCCTTTTTAAGCCGACTTTTTAATCCTATAAAAGGGAGACCTCGTTCATCAATAAAGATACGCTTTTGATAACAGTTTTCGGAAATACTTAGAGAACCGATTTAACCTAATTCTTTTCCGGCGACTTAAGCATTCTATTCAGCCGCTTTATTCCATCTCGGAACCAAAGCAAAACCCTAATTTCCTAACTCTCACCGTGTTCGTTGATCCTTCTTTTAGAATCCCTTA
Organism: Orychophragmus violaceus; assembly: GCA_030180135.1. Lineage (NCBI taxonomy): Eukaryota > Viridiplantae > Streptophyta > Magnoliopsida > Brassicales > Brassicaceae > Orychophragmus > Orychophragmus violaceus. The sequence continues at coordinate 70,821,458 of CM058236.1, read as the reverse complement.
AGAACAAACCCTAAAACTCTTTCTATCTTCGGATAGACCGAGTTGAGATCTCACAATTGGCGCCGACTGTGGGGATTTCTAAGAGAAATCTTTGAACGCGATGTCTGGAAATAACGATGACCTTAATCCAGAGGACTACCCCATGGTTGAAACCGACAGAAGTGATTGCGAACTAAGCGATCACGATGATGAATACGCGGCACCCAACGACCAAACGCCACAAGGTGCCAAGCCAGGAGGTCGAGACGACGGTAAACGTATCCCGTCACTCGACAAAACGGCTAGACAAGTCGACCAAAACGAGGTACTAGCCACTCTAATGGCCAAGATCGATTCGCAGAATGATCTGATAAGGGGATTCTCGGAAAAAATCGACCTATTGCAGTCTGAGCAAGATCGAATTCGTTCAGACCAACAGTCGAGGAAATCTAAGAGAGATATCCCCCCAAAAGTGAAAGATAAGGTGGCCAAGCGGCTCTCCTTTGAGACGCCCGAAGGAGACCACCAAAAGCAAGAAATCAAGAAAGATTCACGTCGAGAACGCGATGATAATAACTGAAGGATTATCGTGTTATTCAAGGTTCAATTCCCAAATTGCAACCTAGCACATAATCTTAAACAGATCTAGGTTCTTGCAAAACGAATCATAAACACAAACCTGGACATTACCTTTTGCAGCGGAATGATTGTAATGTCGAGATCAACGAACAGATGAATCACCTATTCCTCCTTTGGTATCCACACTCTTACAAGCAAGGGACGGCTGCTAGACCAAAGAGATGGATCAGATCAGAAAAGAGAGATAGAGAGATGGAGAGACCCGCGGCCACAGAGGAGAAAATCGCAAAACCTTAGCTTAGGGTTTCGATTTCTTCCTCCTTATTAACTCTCTAATGGGTCCAAGTCTAATGACTAATGGCTCATTTGTTATTTGGGCCCAAGACACAAATCAGACAAAAGCCTGTATTTTGTCTGGCCCAATTCTCTGATCCAATACAGTAAATGCCATTGCATCTTACCGTATTAATTCCATTTAACTTTCCCGTTAGCTATGGTGTGTGACCCTTAGGGATCATACAATACTGGTAATAAGTCCTAAACTTATAGATCAAGAGCGGACTCTAGCAAGCCATCATGATCACCCAGTATTTATGACTTATGTCTGATCTCGACACTTATCATACTTTCTAGAGATAGTACGGTAGATTTCAGGACATTCCCAACAATAACAAGCATGAGCAAGGCTCACATCGAAGAAGGGACTCGGGCGAACTCAAGCGGGGTCACGTCAGAAGCGAGACGACTCGCATGATGAGCGTTACTCACCCAACAGGGACCGAGAATACGAATACGAGCGAAGTGACTATGAATCTCACCACGACCAAGGTTCTGATCACAGGCGAAGCTCATGCCATGAGAATGACTCGCGTCGGGATAACCGTCGCTATAAGTGAGGCACATCCCCGGAGGAAACTCATGGAACACCAGAACATAGAGCAAGCCGCAGCCAGGTCGAAAAACAATTGACCGAGCTCAGAGACACCCTAAAAGAACTTAAGGGAGAGGTTCACAGCGTCAAGGGATCGGCACCTGAGATCGACCGAATCATTGAGGAAACTCAGAGAACGCCTTTCACCTCGCGCATCACGAATACGTACGTGCGCCAAAAGGAGAAACTCAGATTGCCGATGTATAACGGAACGAAAGATCCCGCTTCTCACCTGACGACTTTCAAAATCATGGCAGCAAAAGCACGATTTTCCTCAACTAAGGAGCGCGACATAGGCTTCTGCCAGCTATTCGCCGAGACCCTGAAAGGAGAGGCGTTGACATGGTTTTCACGGCTCCCGCCCAGATCGATCGACTGCTTCGCCGACCTCACTCGAGCGTTCCTAAAACACCACTTCGCCTACGTGAACAAAGATACATCACTAAACGCACTGATGTCGATGTTCCAAGAAAAGAAGGAAACCTTGAGGGCTTTCATAGACCGGTTCAAAACAACCATGACATGAGCATAAGCGCCGGATAAATTCACCATCGCGGCCCTGACAAATGCCGTGTGGCACGAATCACCTTTCTACCCGGATCTGGTTGTTAACCCGCCATTGACCATTGAGGACGCTCTCCACCGAGCAAACAAGTTTGTGGAACTGGAAGAGAAAAAGGTGGCATTAACAAAAAAAATTCAGCTTCTTTAAGCATGCCGACAAGAAAGAGGACCGGGAACCTAAGCAACATTACGACAAGGGAGCTAAGACGACAATGGTAGTCAGCAACACCGGAAAACAACGATCCTCGAAACCGTGGAATAAGTGGAGCAAGGAGGATAAAGAGGCGGGACCGCAGACTGCTTCCGAGTCGGGAGAAAAGTATTGTGAGTACCATAATGCCACTTCACATAATACCTCGGAATGTAAAACACTTAAAGACGCGTTGTACACCCGACTCGTAAACGGCGAGATCAAGTTATCCATAGACGAGCTGAAAGAGGAAGCGGATCGAAACCGAGAAGAGGGAATTAAGAATCAAGCGCCCAAACAAGAAAAGCAGAAACGGCGCATTAAGAGCATAGCCTTGAAACGCGACCGGGATGAAGAGGAAGAAGACGAAGAAGGAATTCCCAAAACCGTGCGAAGAATCAACATGATTATGGGCGGCTTAATCTCGGTGAATGATTCAGTCTGATCAATCAAAGGATATGAACGCATGGCATTAGCCGCGCAAAACGCACCTAAGCCGATTCTGTCTGACGATCCTCCCATCATTTTCACCGACCAAGACCTTTGGGGAACTCACTACCCTCACAACGATCCACTGGTGGTCGAGCTCCTCATCGGAAGCTGCCAGGTATCTCGGATTTTGGTTGATACAGGTAGCTCAATAGATTTGATCTTCCTAGATACACTCAAGAAAATGGGGATCAAAGAAGAAGATATCTAACAGAAAGCCAAGCCGCTGACCGGGTTCACAAGCAAGACGACATATATAATCGGAACGATCAAGCTGCCGGTTTATGCAGAAGGAGTTAACAAGATGGTAAAGTTTCATATCATTGACAAGCCGACCATTTATAATGTTATTCTCGGAACCCCATGGCTTTACAGCATGAAGGCAGTACCCTCAACGTACCATCAATGTCTGAAGTTCCCCTCGCCCAAAGGTATACAAACGGTCAAAGGTTGCCAAAGGACAAGCCGGTCTTGTTTCGCAAGGGAACGTAAGTTAAGGATACCGACATGCATGATCAACGCAGAACAGGGAAGAAGGGGTCCTGAGAAAGAGCTCATTCAGAAAGTCATCATCGATGACTCTGACGCAAACAAATGCGTAGGGATCGGTGCGGAATTACCAGAAGATATCAAGAACGAGTTAATAGCTTTCCTACAGAAAAACGTCGCGACTTTCGCATGGTCGGTCAAAGATATGAAAGGCATTAACCCGACAATCACAAATCATGAGCTCAATGTCGACCCGACTTATAAGCCGATTAAGAAAAAAAGGCGTAAGCTCGGTCCTGAAAGGGAAAAAGCGGTCAATGATGAGGTGGAAAAATTGCTCGATGCCGGTTCAATTCAAGAGGTCAAGTACCCAGACTGGCTTGCTAACCCGGTCGTCGTCAAGAAGAAAAATGGAAAGTGGAGAGTCTGTGTCGACTTCACGGATCTCAACAAAACCTGTCCCAAGGATAGTTTCCCGCTGCCACACATTGATCGACTTGTAGAAGCAGCTGCTGGGAACGAGCTACTTTCATTCATGGACGCATTTTCAGGATACAATCAAATACTCATGAACCCAGAAGATCGAGAGAAGACGGCATTTATCACAGAACGCGGTACTTACTGCTATAACGTCATGCCATTTGTTCTTAAAAATGCCGGCGCGACGTATCAACGACTGGTTAACCGAATGTTCGCAGCCCAACTCGGCACGACAATGGAGGTTTATATTGACGATATGCTGGTTAAGTCCTTAATCGCATCTCAACACGTCGGCCACTTGAAGGAATGTTTCAACATCCTCAACCAATACGGAATGAAGCTTAACCCGGCAAAATGCACATTTGGAGTAACATCGGGAGAATTCCTTGGATATGTAGTCACCCAAAGAGGGATAGAGGAAAATCCAAAACAGATATCGGCAATAATCGATTTACCATCTCCCAAGAATATGCGAGAGGTACAACGCCTAACCGGTCGCATAGCCGCCTTAAACAGATTCATATCCCGTTCAACGGATAAGTGGGTGACGTTCTACGAACTCCACCGAGGAAACAAGAGATTCATCTGGGACGAGAAGTGTCAAGAAGCGTTCATTCAACTCAAAGACTACTTGTCGAATACGCCGATATTGTCAAAACCAGAAAACGGTGAGACACTCTTTCTATACATCGCGGTCTCAACGACTGCGGTCAGTGGCGTCTTAGTTCGAGAAGATAGAGGAGAACAAAAGCCAATTTTTTACGTAAGCAAAACGATGAACGGAGCCGAAACCAGATATCCAGCGATGGAAAAACTAGCTCTCGTTGTTGTTGTTTCGGCGCGAAAGTAACGACCTTACTTCCAGTCACATTCGATAGCCGTTTTGAGCAGCCAGCCGCTTCGGACAATCTTACACAGTCCAGGACAATCCGGTCGATTGGCAAAGTGGGCAGTCGAGCTCAGCGAGTATGACATTGAATACAGGAACAAGATGACCGCCAAATCCCAGGTAATAGCCGATTTCCTCGTAGAATTATCGCTTGAGCTGAATGTCAAAACCCAGATAGAAGACAAGAATTGGAAACTATTCGTTGACGGCGCTTCATCTAAGCGCGGAGCCGGGGTAGGAGTGCCACTCATATCACCTACCGGTGAAGTTCTGGAGCAATCATTCAAGTTAGGCTTTACAGCATCAAACAATACGGCCAAGTACGAGGCTCTACTAGCCATCTTCAGACTTGCTAAAGAAATCGGCGTGCGACATCTCCTAGCCCATTGCGATTCTATGCTGGTAGCAAATCAAGTTAATGGAGATTACGAAGCCAAAAACGAACGGATGGAGGCCTATCGCAAGGCGGCGCTGGAGCTTACCGGCTCTTTCGAGTTCTTTGACATAGTCCAGATACCGAGGAAAGAAAATGCCCCAGCAGATGCACTCGCGTCTCTGGCATCGAATCCCGACCTCTGCCGACGTGTTCCAGTAGAGACAATTCACGAACCAAGCATCCCGCCGCCCGAAAGCGATCACGAAGAATCAGTTCCCGACGATGCAGTTCTTACAACCCGACAGGACGACCGAAACGGTATACATCACAACGCTCAGGTAAAAGGCACCGACCTCATTGCACTTCTAACAGATGTTGGCGTAGACTGGCGACAAGATATCATAACATATCTCACCGAAGGAAAACTACCCGAGGACAAATGGTCGGCTCGCCGGCTCAAAGTCAGAAGCGCGCGATACACAATGTGCAACGGCGTACTTTATAAGTATTCAGCCAACAAAGCCCTTCTAAGATGTATACACGGAGATGAAGTGGACCGAGTTCTTGAGAAGTTATTCTTTTTATTTACTAAGACTCTTTTTCTTTTGATTTCTTCTCATTTCAAACTTAGAGTTTTTCCAATTTTATCTCAATTTCCCAAGTGTTTCCCTTCACAAGCCCCTTAGTTCTTTCTTTTTCTTTTACTTCCTATTTCACTCTTTCTTTCCTTTCACTCCCATTCCCAATTTCAAATGCTTATACCCCAAATGCCAATCAACAAAATGAACTCCTAGACTAGCCTATGAGAGCTAATCATTGTCGTTCTTATACTTTTAACCTTTTACACATGTTAGCATTATCAAAAAGAGGCCTCACTCAATAAATCAAATGAAGGTTTAAAAGGAAAGGGAAGGGTTCTATGGTGTGGTAACCATCCTAAGAGTGAGAATGACCACTTGGATTAACAAAGAGTGGTAAAATGTAGTAAAGATAATCCAAGTGTGTATATAGTGACCATGATCAAGCATCAAAATCCCATAAGTGAGAAGATTAAGTTCATTTAAGTCCATATAGATGAGTTGGTTTCAAAGTTGAGAGTATCAAACTTGACAAATAGATTGGAGTGGTGTGATCAAAACTTGAAATGTGCAAGTGTTTCAAGAGTTGTTTAAGCAACATAGTATGATTATCAAGGGCATCATGTTAAGTTCTAAATCTAAATTTCTTACAAGGCAATTAAATCATTGTCTCCTATGCAAATTCAACCTATAATGCTACTAGACTCGATCCTAAAAGTGAAACAAATATGAAACTACATGCCTTTTTATGTTTTAATTTTTCAATTTTTTGGTTTTTTTTTTTTTTTTGAAAACTTATATATATTAACAAAAGACTCGCTGAAACTTATATATGATGGTTAATTGATCACCCCTCCCAAACTTACTTCACACCGACTCGGTGTGAAAATAAATCGAGCGGGGTTACAAGATGGTTAAATGAAAAATAAAACAAGCTAAAAACTATATACAAATTGGTGGTGGTACCTTAGTAGTTAGGAGGTGTGGTGTCGTCTTCGTCTTCTCCCAAGGATAGGAACTTGTTGTGAAAGAGAGAAGGTATTCACAAAATTCCCTCACAGCAGCTTGGCGTAGTCGCTGCACAATGCCGCTGTGAGTGGCTCTTACCTGTAGCGGCTTAGCATGCCGTTGCGCATGCCGCTGCCAAAATTCTCGTCCCGCTGGTTCCTCCGCAGCGGCATAAGTATGCCGCTACACTATGTCGTTGTGGACTCCTTCACCTGCATTTTGTTATGTGACTCTTCCTCTTGTGCTCCTTCTTGTTCCCACATGCTGAAAATATACACTCAAAACTCAAACACACATTAATTCACACAAACACACAAAAATCAATTCAAAGAAAGAAAATCCACACAATATATACAAAGAGGATATCATGGGACTTCCTCCCAAGTGAGCTTGTTTAAAGTCTCTAGCTTGACTATCCCTTCACTTTTTCTTGTTGGGAATGTGGCATGGCTTTGGATCACCAGGATCATATTCATCATAGAACCATCCCCTAAACTCGTTCATCCTAATCTCCTCAAAAGATATCTTCCTTGGACCATCAATGCTCATTGTTGTGGAGGAAGTTATACCAAGATGCTTGTCAAAGAGTTGTACCATTTGAAATTTTTCTTCTTCACCATCCATGGATATTTCTTCAGTGAGACTCTCTTGTTTCTCTTTAGGCACTTCACTCTTTGTCTCTTGCTTGGAGTTGGGTTGGATATGCATTTCTTCCCTGGTTGAGAATTCATCATCCATTGAGATCTCCTTTATGCTCTCTATGCATCGAAAAACCAAGCCATCTTCATGAGATGCTTCAATAGTCCTTACCACCATGTCTACTTCTTCCTTTGTGCTCCTTGCTGGATGAATCATGAGTGTTCCAACATAAACTTGTTCTTCATAACTTATCTCAAGAGCTTCATCAATGGTTTCCTTCTCAGGTTCAAAGTCCATCTCCCCACCTTGTGTGGATTGCTGCTTGATTGTTCCAACTTCCGATGCTAGGCTGTCAACTTGTGCTTTGATGTCCATGATAGCTTTGTTGGTAGTCTCTATAAACTGTTTCCAAAGCTGTTGCATTGTGTCCTCCTTGTATTGTTGGTTTGAAAAACTCCCTTGATCTTGGAAATGTTGGTCTCCTTCGTTTTGATAAAAACCTTGACTGTTGAGAATCTCTTCTTCATTTGGGGAGTAATAATCCATTCCATGCTCATACTCCATGTCTGATATACCATGGATTTTAGGGATTTTAACCATGGTATATGTCTTTGTTATCGAATCTTTATATGTGTTTTGGAGTCTTTTCAGGTGTTTTACAGGTTTAATGACATTTGGAGCCTAATTGGACGTTTTGGGAGCATTTGGAGCAATTCTGCACTATTTAGAGACTTCACAGAGTTCACTGGCTGCGTTTTCGCCTTGCAACTGTCGTTGCAGTTTTGCAACTGTCGTTGCAGTTCTGCGCCCAAAAATCTGCATTTTGGAGAAATTACAGTTTTTACCCAGAAACTTCCCAGACTTGCAAAAAGGCCCCCAGCCGACTTTAGACCATTATATTAGGGTTTTTAAGCCATTGTTTAGGCTACGTTTTACTTACGCTTTATTTTATTCAGAGAGAGTTTTAGGGGTTGATCTTGTTCTCGAAAGAGACTTGATTTCGAACCCCAGTTCTTTATTTGATTTTATGATATTTGGTTTTCTATTCATGATGTTTTCTGTTTCGATGAACATGTCTGAGTAGATTACCTGTTAAGTTTAGGGATTCTCATTAGGGATTTCATGGAATTATAGTTTAATCAATCTGTAGGGATTCATATCTGCTAGTTCTTCTTCTAGGGTTGTTCTTAATGCTTAATCTGAAGTAGCTATCAAGATTTATGATGTTAGGTTGATTGATGCAACGACAGTTGGTTAATTAGCTAGAAAGAACCTAGATAAGCAATTAAATTACTCGCAAAGAGATTTGGTTTAGTTTAATTGTGACCATATCAAAATTGGAATTAAAGCTCGTTTAATCTGTTAGTAATTGCAAAGAGATTTGGATTGCTGACTTAGACTTAGAGAATTCTCGCAACGAGAGTTGGTTAATTCTATATATGTGTTTTGAGTTCTAGAACAGTTTCTGATTAGATCCCGATTGATTGATTGCTTGTGTTCCTGATTTCCTGAGAACTTCCTAGACTTAACGCTTCGTTTCCTTGCTCACAACTCGCTGCTATTTACTTTCTGCTTGCTGATTTACTGCTTTCCCATATTGCTTTCTCCTAGTTTAATCTCTTCTGTTTTAATTCTATCGTTGACCGGAGTCCCTGTGGATTCGATACCCTAAGTACTACAACTACATCACTGTGCACTTGCAGTTAGAATAGGGTTAAAACTAGACCTATCAAGTCTTTGGCGCCGTTGCCGGGGACTCTTTTGAGTCTTCGATAGATTTGAACTTAGGGTTTAGACTAGGTTTTTCGTTTTTTTTTTTTCTAATTTTTTTTCTTTCTGTTCTTGCTTTTCAGGTACGCCTGTAATCGCCCTGCAACGATCGACACGGTCCTGTGTGTCGATCGTCACAGTCCTGTGTGTTGATCGTCACATCATCGCGCTTGCATCGATCGACGCTTCTCCTGCATCGATCGACACATATCGTAAGGAAGATGTATGATTTATTTAGTTCAGGGATTGACAGCTCGCAGATAGCTGGGCTGAAGAGCAAGGTAGACTCTCTACATAGTCTTGTACTGGGAAAGTATGCGCAGAAAGCTATCAACTGTGTTAGAGGGAATGAATTCTACAGTCAGGAATCTGCTTTTCAGAGACCCTTCCAGCAACAGAGTAACTCATTCTCAAGCAACTATGGTGTTTCTTCTTACCAAGCACCGTCTGCACCTGCATATAAGAGCAGTTTGGAAACCATGATGGAGCAGTTTCTTGAGGGACAACAACAGATCAATGTGTTATACAACTCCAAGATAGATGCATTGTATGAAGATCTGAATGGAAAGCTTGAATCTTTGAGCACACATGTGAAGAAGCTAGATGTCCAAGTTTAACAAACAGCTGGAGCAATACAAAGGCATAATGAAGCTAGAAAAGCTGAACAGTACATATCCATCAAAGCTGTGACCTTAAGAGATTAGATTGAGTTGCTAGGTGAAGAAGAGAGCATAATCTCGGATATTCTGGATGAATATTGTCAGTCTGAGATATGCACCGATCGACACCCCCTTAGTGTCGGTCGACACGCAGTTCTGAAGGCAATTTCGAGTTCTTACGACAAACATAATCGCCTTGTGTCGATCGACACACCTACTGCATCGATCGACACAGATCGCAGACGAGACCAGAAGACTGCAACAGTCCCAAAACGAGTCTACAAGCCCATTGTGCCATATCCTAAGGTTCCTAAACCCTCTAAACAAGAGCTAGAAGTGGCTAACTGCATGAAAGTGATGGATAAGAAGATGAATGAAACTCTACCAGCTGAAGCTTTGCGAGTTCATGCAAAGAAGATGATCTCCACTGATGGTGATCTGAAAGAAGAAGTTCAGATTGGTGGAACTACAATATCTGATAGTGGAGAGAAGAAGATGGCGGTTCCTCTTGAACCTGCTCTAACATCTTCAGTATCTGCAACTGCTCATAAGCAGAAAGCTCCAGACATCAGATCTGCACCAAAGGTAAGGTATAAATCATCTAAGCTTAAACCTCCTGACCACATTGTTTGGAATGCAGGAAAACGCTGTGTCCCACCCAAGCTTCACTCCCGCCCTGATGTTGTTTATTCATTCCTTGGAAAGCCTCATGATCTGAAAGCATACACACCTCCTTGGATGAAGAGATATTCACAGAGACACTCAAAGTCTCTGTTGAAGCCGCCTTAAATCAAATCTCTATCCCATAGTCAAGCTACTGACTTTAAACAAGCGCTGAGTGGGAGGCAACCCACTATTAGGTTCGTTTTTATTTTCATTTTTCGTTTTGATTTTGGTGTTTTGATTTTTCTGTTTAAGTGTGTTCAGAGGCGTGAGAAACATGCAGAATCGCCTTGCATCGATCGACACCCCTAGTGCATCGGACGATGCAGTCGCGATTTACGGTTTACCGATTCAATTGCGGTCCAGACATCGGTTATTCACATAACCGCGAGCAAAATTCGCCTTGTATCGATCGACACCCTGTGGCATCGATCGACACAGGGCGACGACAGGTAAATGTTCTGCAACTTTTCGGATTGTTTCAATTTGATTATTTATTCTCACCGACCCTAAGCTTGACACTACCGGGGACAGTGTGTTTTAAGTGTGGGGGAGGAGCTACTGACGCACGCTTTTGTTTTCTTAGAGTCAGTCCAGTTTTTCAAAAAAATTTGTTTTATTGAGTCAAAACCAGTTTAAGTAGGAAACAATAAATTTTGGAGAAGTTAACAATATCTTGCAGGAACTTAAGTAACCATTGGGATGAAGTTGCAGGATCTATCTATGACTATTAGAAAACCCATCACAGATCAACCTACCGAGGACACCCACATCACTTCAGGTATCAGAGGATCCTTTTACTGACTTCACCTTAATACTGACTTAGATTTCTCACCTAAGGGCTTTGTATACTTTGTGTCGGATTCCCTTGTTAGTTCTGACACAGCCTATAAACCTGTCCTATTTAGTTCCATTCTCCCCTTCCATAAAAAAAAAGAAAGATAATAAACTGAGGATGAGTTAGTAACTCCGAAGTGGTCATGGGATTGGTAGCTACAACTTTCATATCCTGTGCATCCATGGAATGTGTCCAAAGTACACCCCTTAACGGGAAGAGCACTGATAAAAAAAAAATGATACCCAATGGGGAAAAATCAGAATGCTAAGGAAGGGAAAAGAGAAGAAAGGGACTAGAGAAAGATAGTATGGTGGTCTAGAGCTGATAAGGTAAGAGTCCATGTGCCTTTGATCGATACTCCTTAGGTGAGACCGCACTTAAATACTTGCAGAAGTCAGTAGGGTGAATTTGAATGCGTGAATGTGATTGTGGAGTTTACTTAGGACAGTTGCTAAGTGTGGGGGAAGTATATGTTGGTCTTGATATCTTGTGATTGATTCTTTCAGTTGTTTACTAAGGGGAATCTGAGTGTTGTTGCTTCTAGGATGAAAAGAGTTTCTGAAAGTTTTCAAACCTCTTGACTACATTTTAGTTCTTTGTTTTGCTTGAGGACAAGCAAGAGCTAAGTGTGGGGGAGTTGATATACTATGGATTTTAGGGATTTTAACCATGGTATATGTCTTTGTTATCGAATCTTTATATGTGTTTTGGAGTCTTTTCAGGTGTTTTACAGGTTTAATGACATCTGGAGCCTAATTGGACGTTTTGGGAGCATTTGGAGCAATTCTGCACTATTTAGAGACTTCACAGAGTTCACTGGCTGCGTTTTCGCCTTGCAACTGTCGTTGCAGTTTTGCAACTGTCGTTGCAGTTCTGCCTTGCAACTGTCGTTGCAGTTTTGCAACTGTCGTTGCAGTTCTGCGCCCAAAAATCTGCATTTTGGAGAAATTACAGTTTTTGCCCAGAAACTTCCCAGACTTGCAAAAAGGCCCCCAGCCGACTTTAGACCATTATATTAGGGTTTTTAAGCCATTGTTTAGGCTACGCTTTACTTACGCTTTATTTTATTCAGAGAGAGTTTTAGGGGCTGATCTTGTTCTCGAAAGAGACTTGATTTCGAACCCCAGTTCTTTATTTGATTTTATGATATTTGGTTTTCTATTCATGATGTTTTCTTTTTCGATGAACATGTCTGAGTAGATTACCTGTTAAGTTTAGGGATTCTCATTAGGGATTTCATGGAATTATAGTTTAATCAATCTATAGGGATTCATATCTGCTAGTTCTTCTTCTAGGGTTGTTCTTAATGCTTAATCTGAAGTAGCTATCAAGATTTATGATGTTAGGTTGATTGATGCAACGACAGTTGGTTAATTAGCTAGAAAGAACCTAGATGAGCAATTAAATTACTCGCAAAGAGATTTGGTTTAGTTTAATTGTGAACATATCAAACTTGGAATTAAAGCTGGTTTAATCTGTTAGTAATTGCAAAGAGATTTGGATTGCTGCACTTAGACTTAGAGAATTCTCGCAACAAGAGTTGGTTAATTCTATATATGTGTTTTGAGTTCTAGAACAGTTTCTGATTAGATCCCGATTGATTGATTGCTTGTGTTCCTGATTTCCTGAGAACTTCCTAGACTTAACGCTTCGTTTCCTTGCTCACAACTCGCTGCTATTTACTTTCTGCTTGCTGATTTACTGCTTTCCCATATTGCTTTCTCCTAGTTTAATCTCTTCTGTTTTAATTATATCGTTGACCGGAGTCCCTGTGGATTCGATACCCTAAGTACTACAACTACATCACTGTGCACTTGCAGTTAGAATGGGGTTAAAACTAGACCTATCAATGTCCCAAGATTGATAGACCTCATCATGTCCATATTGATGCTCTTGAGAATAATTTCCATATGAGATGTCTTCTTGATAGGTGGGTGAGCTTTCAAAACCATTGTGGCTTGTAGGATCCCAAGATTGACATCCTTCATCATATCCATAGTACTCTTGAACAAAGTTTTCATATGGAGGATCTTCTTGATAAGTAGGTGAACTTTCAAAGCTTTGGTAGCTTGTGGGGTCCCAAAACTGGTATCTCTCAGCATTTCCATATTGGTATTCTTGAGCAATGTTTCCATGTGAAAGATCTTCTTAATAAGTGGATGAGCATTCAAAACTGTGGTAGCTTGTGGGGTTCCAAGCCATCTCTCTCTAGAACTTTCTCCCTTGTGATTATACCCTACAAAAAGAGCAAACACTTGAAAGAAAATCAGTAACCAAACAAACAAAAATAAAAGAAAGCTTAGTCTCAAAGAAATTTGAAATCCTAATGATAAATCGCCTAGCTCCCCGGCAACGGCGCCAAATTGATGTTTGCGTTTTACACACCAATTAAAACCTAATGTGCACACTACCACAATTGAATGGTATGTCGATGTAACACTTCAGGATCGAATCCACAAGGAGCTAGTGACCTATAACACAAAGAATGCACAAAGTTCCTTAATCTAAGCAAATACAAGAGATTTGATTTTTTTACTAACAATCTAAGTGAGATGAAAGCAAAGAAACTAATATACAAATGATACAGATAACAAAAGTGAAATAAAAAGAGAACAAACCATTCACTAAACAAGATACTAAGATTCACAAAAACAAAGTAAAAACAGAGATGATAAAAGACTAAGTTCCTTGGGTTGAGATTTCGGTTTGGGTGATCAACAATTAATCTAGAAGTGTTTAACAACAATAGAATGATTTCTTAGGCCAAGAACAACATATCAAGCTACTCCACTCTCATGATAATAGCCCTACACCTATCAAGCATTAACATCAACTCTCGTTGGCAATTTCAAGACCTTATGCATTATGAACAAGTTCTTATTACCACTAAACACCTTAAACATCAATTCTCATTGGTTAAGTATGTAAAGCACTTGATAGAGTTTCAAACATAAACTACACCTCTCGGTGCTAGCAACATTTAAGATTAAGGATTTGATTAGCTACTTCAATCCTAGCATTAAGAACTTCTAACAAGTAAGGAATCAATATTTCCAAGTTTTAAACATCCTAAACCATCACTAAATCACCCTCACCTTACTCAAACCCAGAAACTTATAAAGATCTACTCAATAGACATGATAATAACAAAGCAAAACATAATTAAGAAGACAGAAATGAAGAACAAGAGGAAACTAAAGAAGAACTCAAACCAAACTTGAAAAGGAAAAATAATGTTTTGATCTAGATCCAAAAATGGATCAAGAAGTAGATCATGCCTCTCCACATACACCAAAAGGTCTTAAATAATAGAAAACAAAGTGTCTTGGTCGACCTCAAAACATGGGAGGGTCTACAACCCAAAAGAAAAAGAGAAAAAGTAGCATGTGGGCAAAAGTTGGTCTCACCACGACATAATTGATATGTGTCCAGTAAATCGATCATAACTCTTTGTGTATAGCTGAAAATGACTTCAAACCACCTCCATTAGAAAGCTAACTCAATTCCCTACAACTTTGGTTTGAAGCTCCAAAGCTAAATATGAACGCAAGCTCTTCAAATGACTCGATCTTTCAAGGTCAAATCTCACAGCGGCATAAGACCCTCGCTGTGGGTGCCGCTGGAGCGCCTGGCTATCCGCATTTCTTCACAGCGGCATGCGTATGCCGCTGGGGGATGCCGCTGTGAGGTCTGGTCGTGATCCTTAGCTGTTTTCCACTCCTTTTTGAGTGTTTTCAGTCCCTACCACCTCCATATGATTTGGGTGCTTCATCATGCCTTCCACCACCTACAAAAAAGAGAAACAAAGCATATGCAATCCTAATGATGCCTAAATGCTTTTCCTAAAGCTAAAACACACATTAAATCATGCCTAAAAACACTTAAAAACACAATACATCAATCACTAAAGTCGTCAAACCATGCGTTTATGAATTGGAATCAATGAAAGGAAAAGCTTAACCTCGTTCGTGGAATTCAGTCAGCCTGTAGGAATACTTCTAAGACGGCTACCGTTTCTCAAAAAAAAAAAATCCTATGTATGAACTACGAGTGACTTGATTCTTCTTCGGGAGATACGTAGGTAGCCTTCATCGGCACAGTCACAAAAATTAATAAAATTTCTATTTTTCAGGCAAACGCCGAGCTATCATTTTTTGCTCCATCGAAACTCCTACCGAGTTAAAACGCCGAGCTTACATCTTTCGCTCCGTCTAACTTCTTACCAAATTAGAACGCCAAGCTATCATTTTTCGCTCTGTCTAAACTCCTACCGAGTTAGAACGCCGAGCTTACATCTTTCGCTCCGTCTAACTCTTACCGAGTTAGAACGCCGAGCCATTATCTATTCGCTCCGTCTAAACTCTTAACGAGTTAGAACGCCGAGCTATAATGAGTCTCTAGACTAAGCTGAGCTTCTCAGCTCGCAAGATCAAGCGACACATGATATACCATGGATTTTAGGGCTTTTTACCATGGTATATATCTTGTTTATCGAGTCTTTTACTATGTTTTAGAGTCTTTTCAGGTATTTATTAGGTACAAGCACATTTGAAGCAGATTTGGTGATTATGGCACTTTCTGAAGCTTTTTGGAGTGTTTGGCCGAGAGATAGAATTCTTTGTGTACATTTGAGGAATGCATCGATCGACACACCTTTGGTGTCGATTGTTGCATATGCGAGAGGGGCCAAACTCGGCGGTTTAATGAAGAATGATGAAATTGCAGTTGTGCCCAGAAGTTCCTGATATTTACAAAGAAGCCCCAAAACGTGTTTTAGGATTATAATTAGGTTTTACAGCCACTTGTTAGGCAACGCTTTTCTTAAGTCTTATTTTATTCAGAGAGAGTTTGAGGGGCTGGTTTTGTTCTCGAAAGAGACTTGATTTCGAACCCCTGTTCTTATTCTCTTGATTATTCTGTGATATCTATTTTGACTATGTTTTCTGTTATGATTGCCATGTCTGAGTAGATCTCCTGTTAGGTTAGGGATTCTCATTAGAGATTTGAAGGAATGTTAGATTAACTAATTTATTAGATTCGTCATCTAGTTCTTTATCTAATCTGTTCTTAAAGTTTAATCTGAACTGGCCATTTAGATTACTGATTTTAGGTTGATTTACGCAACGACAGTTGGTTTATTTAACTAGATCTGATTAGGTGAGCAATTTGTCTATCCGCAAAGGAATTTGGTTTAGAGAAATTGTGAACGAACGAACTTGGAATTAATGCATGTTTAGAACTCGAGGATTCGCAAAGGAATTTGGTCTGCTAGGTTGTTAGACATAGATAATTATCGCAGCGACAGCTGGTTAGTTTTACTTTCGTGATTCTAGTTCAAGAACGCTATAGATTGAATCTTGATTGTTTGATTATCTGAATTCCTGATATCCTGAGAACTCCCGAAACCTGGCACCTTCGTTAATTGCTTACAACCCCCTCGTTTGATTTCTTTACTTGCTATTTTGTTTACCGTTTTCCAATATTGCGTCGCTTAGCTTAAATCTGAATTACTTATAATCTATCGTGTGACCAGAGTCCTTGTGGATTCGATACCCTAAGTACTACAACTACATCACTGTGCACTTGCAGTTAGAATAGGGATAAAACTAGACCTATCAAGTTTTTGGATTGATAGATTCAGTGTTAGGATTTAGACTAAGCATTTTCTTTATTTTATTTTACTTTTATTTACTTACGTTTTCGTTTCTTTGGTGTTGCAGGAATCGCATTGCATCGATCGACGCATACTTTGCATCGATCGACACAAGGCGAAACCAGTGATACCGAGAGCTTGAACACTTAGCAGGTTATTCTTAATGGAGCCTGTGATTCTGATTCGCGGTGAAGACGGCGTTTTACGAGACCAAGAGGGTCATATATGCAACGCAAAAGGTCAGAAACTAGATGGGGAAGGAAACCCCATCCTACCAGAGTATCATGCATTGGTTGGGCAGGTAGCTGAGATGAGAGACAAGATCGATTCTATCCACATCATTCTACTAGGGAAGAAGCAAATCCGAGCTGATGCAATAACTGAAAAGTTTACAGAGATGAATTATATAGCTGGAACTGATTATTACGGACAGATGTATGGGAATCAGCAGAGACAAGGTTCTAATTACGCTCAGAGATCGAGAGATTATGGTTATTCATCTCACCCAACATCTCCTGCACCTACACATAAAAGCAGATTGGAAGTCATGATGGAGCAGCTTCTTGAAGTACAACAACAGACCACTGCGTCTTACAACTCGAGGATTAATGCCTTGTACACTGATTTGAATAGTAAGCTTGAGTCCTTGAACACTCATATGAGACTGCTGGATACACAGATGGATCAAATCTCAAATAATGCCAAAAAGAAGAATGCTCAGAAAGCACATATCAACGCCACCTCAGTTCAGATTGACCATAAGATGAATCAGGGATCATACCTTGAAGTTAAGGCTATGGAAATTGTGGAAAACAGAGAAGAATCTGAGATTGAATTCCCTGAGTTTGAGAGCTTCGACGGACCAGACTCAACAGAGATTGACATTGATCTTTTAGTTTGGATAGTTCAGTCTGATTATGGACCAAGTCAAGAGGAGAGATTAGAGTTCGAGACTGCTGAATTAGACCAGGAAGCTGAAACACCTGTATCGATCGTTGCACCAAGTGTGCCGATCGTTGCACACCGTGAAGAACCAGTCTCACTTATTCCTCGTGGAGTTGTTAAGGAAAAGATCTATAAACCTCCAATACCATTCCCAAAAGCTCATGTAAGGTCTAAAGATGTAATTCAGTGCATGGTAGTGGTGGATAAGGAGATGGTAGTTCCTCAGGAATGTACTCTAACATCTTCAGAACCTAAAGCTACTCAGAAGCGGAAAGCTCCGAACATCAGATCTCCACCAAAACAAAGGTATGCACTTTCTAAACTCAAACCTCCTGACTCCAATGCTGTGAATGCAGGAAAACGCTCTACACCACCCAAGTGTCAATCCCACCCTACATTCCTTCCTACGTTCCTTGGACGATCTCATGCTGCTACTGCTTACACACCCCCATGGATGATAAGATATTCACAGAGACACTCAAAGTCTCTGTTGAAACCCCCATGAGTCTGACCTTCTTCCAAAAAGTCAAGCTAATGACTTAAAACAAGCGCTGAGTGGGAGGCAACCCACTATTAGGTTCTAGTATTTCTATTTCCTATTTTTGGTGTTTTTCTTAGGATTTCACGTTTTTACTTGTTTTCGCTGAGTTTTTAGATACAGAATGCGAGTCTGGCGATGTGTGACGATCGTTGCGGTCCTGTGCAACGGTCGTTGCAATTGGTTTAAATTGCAAAATTAAGGTACGTTGAGCTAAACCGGAATCGACCCGGTTCACTAGAAACGCTCGTTGCGCATTAGCAACGGTCATTGCACCCACGATCGAGGTAAGTACCTTAAACCTTTCTCTTTTCTCTTCTTGTTCATTTCGCCGACCGTACATCACGAAACTCCATCTCTCTAAATCACTCATTTCTTCATCGTTTTTGTTGATTCAAAGTCCTATTCCCCTTGTTTTTACACGATTTATCTATATCTCTAATCCATTCGAAGCAAATCCAAGGTAATGTGTCTCAATTTCTTCATTTTCGGATTTGATTTTAGGGTTTTAGGATTAGTAAATTTTGGGTTGAAAATGATGATTGCATGTTATTATAGACTTGATTTAGGGTGATTAGAGATTGATTATTGCTGATTGTGAGATTTTGGGTTGATTTTGGCACGATTTAAATCGTTGCTTTGCGACTGTGAAATCGCTTTGCAACGATCGTCGCCACTCGTGCAACGATCGTTGCTCGACGATTTCACAGAGAATTTGCCGAGACTAATTTGTTTTAATTTCTTGAATGCAGATGCCTCCTCGACAATCTCGCAAATGCAGAGCCACCGCAGCAACCGCCACACGACAGTACATTCCACCACCAGAGTGGTTCCATCGAGAATCACCGCACCCTGAGGATTATCTGAGGGTTGGTCCGGCGATAACACTACCTTGGCCCCGAGCAGATATGACAGAGATCCAGTCAGATAGAGAGTGGCCAAATAATATTGCTGACCTGCTCAAGTCTGACGATTTCACAGAGAGACCACTGCATGAGTATTGGGATGAGTATGATACACTGCTGTATAATGGTTGGTGTCACATGACTCTTAAGCCAACTAAGTTTGCAGACTACTCGACTTGCAAGAGTCTTGGCATTGAAGAGCAGGTTCTTGCACTGTGCAAAGGCATTGGTTGAAGGATTATGTGTTTGTTCAAGGTTTAATTCTCATATTACAACCTAACACATAATCTTAATTCGGATCTAGGTTCTTGCAAACGAATCATAAATCAAACCTGGATCATTACCTTGTTAATTGGCGCAGCGGATTGGTAATGTCGAGATCTGCTTAGAACAGATGATTACCTGTTCCTCCTTGGTATCCACACGCTTACAAGCAACGGATGGCTGCTAGACCGAGATGGATTGATCAGAGAGAGAGATGCTCACGGCCACATGAAACAAATCGCAAGGATGGGTTACAAAACCCTAGGGTTGGCGATTTTTAGCTCTCTCATTAATGGGCCCAAGTCATTAGACTAATGGCTCATTAATCTTTTGGGCCCAAGACACAAATCAGGCAAAAGCCTGTATTTTGTCTGGCCCAATTCTCTGATCTAATACAGTAAATGCCATTGCATCTTACTGTATTAATTCCATTTAACTTTCCCGTTAGCTATGGTGTGTGACCCTTTGGGATCATACAATACTGGTAATAAGTCCTAAACTTATAGATCATGAGCGGGCTCTAGCAAGTCATCATGATCACCCAGTATTTATGACTTATGTCTGATCTCGACATTTATCATACTTTCTAGAGATAGTACAATAGATTTCAGGACATTCCCAACAATCTCCCACTTGTACTGGAATCCTACATTCCCTAGTCCTTTTGTCTCAATATCTCGATCTGGCATAAGGCAAGATGCGTGTCATCCTTATATAGCCAGACCATGTTCATCGGACCAGATTTGATACTGACAATGCAAACGACTTGGGCAAGTCCGTTTGGGAATGGCCATTCTCTTACCAGCTATCAAGTCTCCGATTGGCCTAGAGATATTACCTCCGTTAAACGGCAGGGACAAATCCCATCTTGTTCCATCACTATGAACTACACAATTCATAATACACCCAACCAAGGTCCGTATAGCTCCCAGTTACGAAACAGCGTTAGACAATGATCAAAGCGCATCACTCCATGTGCAGCCACATGCATGCGAACTCAGGTCTAAGGACTATACTCTATAGTCGTATATGAGAACCTCTCATGACACAGATATTAATATCTTGTAGAGTTCTCATCAGCGGGCCATGTCCGGTCATATGCTCCCCTACATATACCTATGTGTCGACTTTGATGCCGCGCATCTATGACCCCTCGAAACTTGGTCATAAGTCTCAACACAATCTAGTCTCAACAGGTTGTTGGTGTTCCAATTTCAACAACCTTCGACTATGGACACTATGATTTATGTCATTTTGTTAAATATGGGGTTTCAGGATCAAGTCTACTCATGTACTTCGATGGCCCATATATAATGACATGAATCATTTTGGAACGATTATTTTATATCACAGTTAAAAATAATCCAGAAATAAAAATTTCATTAACATTTAAAATGTTTACATGAACCAATCAAAATAACTAAAATAAAGCCCTCTCAACTCCCACTCAAAAAGAGATTACATTTGAATATCTCTAATTCCTACAGCAGCAGTATGAAACTCGTGCTTAGGTCTCGGGAGTGGCTTTGTCAACGGATTAGCTACGTTCTCATCAGTGGGAACCCTGCTGACCTTCACTTCACCTCTATCAACTATATCACGAATCAGGTGATACCTTCTCATAATATGTTTGGATTTCTGATGATGTCTCGGTTCCTTGGCTTGAGCAATTGCACCATTGTTGTCACAATACAGTGCCAAAGGCTCAGTGGCATTAGGGAATACACCGAGTTCAATCAAGAAGTTCCTAATCCAAACTCCTTCCTTCGCAGCTTCTGAAGCAGCGATGTATTCAGCTTCAGTTGTGGAATCTGCCACGGTGCTCTGCTTGGAACTCTTCCAACTTACTGCACCGCCATTCAGACAGAAGATGTAGCCAGACTGTGACCGGAAATCATCTTTATCTGTCTGAAAACTTGCATCCGTGAATCCACTCATTTCAAGCACTTCACTTCCTCCGTAAACCAAGAACTTATCCTTAGTATTCCTCAAATACTTCAGGATATTCTTTACGGCAATCCAGTGACTCTCACCTGGATTAGACTGGTACCTACTCGTCATGCTTAGTGCATAAGCAACATCAGGACGAGTACAAATCATGGCATACATGATAGATCCTATAGCCGAAGCATAAGGAATCCTACTCATGCGCTTAAGCTCATCAGGTGTTTTAGGACACTGATCCTTGCTTAGTGTAGCACCATGTATCATTGGCGTGAACCCCTTCTTGGATTTATCCATTCCGAATCGATGCAAGACTTTGTCTATATAAGAATCTTGACAAAGTCCAATCAGCCTTTTAGATCTATCTCTAAAGATTCGGATTCCAAGAACATACGCGGCTTCACCCATGTCCTTCATGGAAAAACAACTCCCCAGCCAGTCTTTAACAGACTTCAGCATTGGAATATCATTTCCAAGAAGCAATATGTCATCGACATATAAGATAAGAAACGCCACTTTGCTCCCACTAGTTTTCTTATACACACATTGTTCTTCCTTGTTTCTGATGAAGTCAAAATTCTTTATTGCCTCATCAAAACGAAGATTCCAACTCCTCGATGCTTGCTTCAATCCATAAATGGATTTGTGAAGCTTGCATACTTTCCCAGCATTCTTAGGATCAATGTAACCGTCAGGCTGTGTCATAAACACATCCTCCTCCAAGATTCCATTCAGGAAGGCGGTTTTCACATCCATCTGCCAAATCTCATAATCATAATAAGCGGCAGTTGCTAGGATAATCCGAATTGATTTCATCATGGCCACTGGTGAATAGGTTTCATCATAGTCTATACCATGAATTTGCTTGAAACCTTTTGCTACCAACCTGGCCTTGTAAATATGGACATTTCCATCCACGTCTATCTTCTTCTTGAAGATCCATTTACACTCGATGGCTTTAGAGCCAGCGGGTAAGTCAACCAGTGAAAACACTCGGTTGACAGACATGGAGTCCATCTCGGATTCAGTGGCTTCACGCCACTTTAAGGAGTCAGGGCCCATCATGGCTTCTTCAAAGTTCGAGGGTTCATCACCGTCAATGATCAAAAGATCATGGCAATTAGTCACAAGGAATCCCTGATATCTATCAGGTTCCTGACGGATCCTTCCGGATCTTCGAACTTCAGGTACTGCAGGTTCAGGTTCTATTACAACTTCATGTAATTCATCCTGCTGTTCTTCCTCATTAGGTTGAACAGGTTCCTGTCCTTCTTGAATTTCATCAAGCTGTACCTTACTCCCACTATTTTTCTTAGAGAGAAATTCCCTCTCAAGAAAAGTACAATCCCGAGCAACAAAGATCTTGTTCTCGGATCGCAGATAGAAGTAATAAGCCTTGGTATCCCTAGGATAACCAATGAAGTAGCATTTGTCAGATTTTGGTGTAAGCTTGTCTGAGATTAATCTTTTGACATAGGCTTCACAACCCCAAATTCTGAGAAAAGACATTGCTGGAGCCTTTCCAGTCCATATCTCATATGGTGTCTTTGCTACTGCCTTTGATGGCACTCTGTTCAGTGTGAACGTTGCGGTAAGCAAAGCATATCCCAAAAGGATATAGGAAGGTCTGTGTGACTCATCATGGATCGGACCATATCTAACAATGTCTGATTCCTTCTCTCAGACACACCATTCCACTGAGGTGTTCCAGGAGGTGTGAGTTGGGAGATGATCCCACACTCACTCAGATGATCACGAAATTCCTGGCTCAAGTATTCTCCTCCTCGGTCCGACCGAAGAGCCTTAATACTTTTACCAAGCTGGTTCTGTACTTCATGCTGGAATTCTTTGAACTTTTCAAAGGTTTCCGACTTATGTTTCATCAAGTAGACATATCCATATCTACTGAAATCATCAGTGAATGTAATGAAGTATTGATAGTTTCCTCTAGCATTTGTGGACATTGGGCCACACACGTCAGTATGTATCAGGCCCAATAGTTCACTGGCCCTTTCTGTGGGTTTATTAAAAGGCGCATGTGTCATTTTGCCCATTAGGCAAGATTCGCATTGCTCACAAGACTCAAAGTCAAATGAGCCCAAGAGTCCATTCGAATGGAGCCTCTTGACGCGTTTATCACTAATGTGCCCCAAACGACAATGCCAGAGAAACGTTTCATTTTCTTCGTTATATTTGAACCGTTTTGTATTTATGTTATATACTGGAGCAGATTGATCCAGCATGTACAGCCCATTTATAAGAGGGGCACCGCCATAGAACATATCATTGAGATTAAAGGAACACAATTTATTCTTAATAGAAAAATCAAATCCTTGCAAATCCAACAATGAAACTGAAATGATATTTCTGCTTATAGCAGGTACAAAATAACAATTCTCAAGTTCTAAAATCAATCCAGAAGGTAAAGACAACAAGTAAGTGCCAACGGCCAGTGCTGGAACCTTCGCTCCATTGCCAACCCGCAACTCTACTTGCCCTTGCTTCAACCTTCTACTGTTGCTGAGCGCCTGCATATTAGTACAAATATGAGCCCCACATCCAGTATCTAATACCCAAGTGGTATTATCAGAAGTAGTAGTATTTACTTCAATAACAAAAATACCTGAAGATTTAGTCTCCAAGGACTTCTTCTTCTTCAGACTTTCCTGGTATTTCTTACAGTCCCTGCGGTAATGCCCTGCCTCTTTACAAAAGTGACAGATGTCAGAAGGCCCAGCTTTGGACACGGGCTTGGGCGTGGCGTTTTCATTGCTGACTGCCTTGCCCTTTCCCTTGTCTGCAGCGGATTTCTTGAAACCCTTGCCCTTCTACACCATGAGTACAGACGACTCCTTGGCTTTCTTCAGATTAGGTTCTGCAGTCTTGAGCATACCATGTAGCTCAGGCAAAGTCTTTATCAACCCATGCATATTATAGTTCAAAATGAACTGGTCATATGCAGGAGTAAGAGACTGCAGAACGATATCACAAGCAAGCTCTTGGCTTATAGGACAGTCGAGTCTAGTCAAATGATCGAGATAACCCATCATTTTCAGAACATGTGGACTCACTGCTGCATCCTTAGCCATTTTACAGTCCAAGAGATTCTTTACAGTTTGGAATCTCTCTGTACGAGCCTGCTCCTGAAACAACGCTTTCAGATTTGCCATCAGTTCCATGGGACAAGTTAGGCCTTCCCACTGCATCTGCAGTTCGGGAGCCATTGTCGCCAACATTAGGCAAATCACGTCATTAGCATCTGAAGAATGCGTATCCCAAGCATTCTTCACAGCTTGTGCGGCATTATTCGCAGGTCTAGGTTGGAGAACTCTTTCAAGGACATAAGCCTTCTTCTCCTGCCTGAGCACAAGTCTCAGGTTCCTGGACCAGTTCAGGAAGTTTGATCCGTTCAGTTTGTCCTTCTCAAGGGCAGACCGGATCGAGAAAGTGTTTTGTGTTGTTGTGCTTGACATAGCTGAAAATATGAGACAATAGAGTTTTAGTTATTTAGTTCATAAAAGAGTAATCTTAAAAACTTATAAGAAAACTCGCATTGCATTCAAAATTTCTTTGTTTAACCTCATAAGAATGCAATGATTCCGAGACCCATGTTGAGCTAAATCCAAAGTGGGCCACTGGCCGTCACCCGGAATTAGCTTTACTTGGTAAGCATACACACAGCTAGTTATATCTCATATAACTCTCGGTTGTGAATTGGACCCGAGGCCCAAATTCACCAGATGTCTCAAGGCCCGGGACTCCCGATGGCCCAGTCAAGGAAACCAATCTCTTACAGCCAAATAATCACTAAAATCTGGGACTCCCAATGAAATTAGTGACTACATACTACTTTACTTACGCAAAAACAGACACCTCACACTGTAAGCCATATCTGTAATTGAATAAGCGTTAAGTAGCTGACAAGATTGGGCAAGACATCCAAGCTTGATATTGGTTTTGAGGATTTTAGGTTTTGTTTCCAAAAATAGAAGATTACTATTTTGGGAAACTTACTTATTATAGAAACTTTCTAATTTTAGAAACATGCTAAAAATAGAAATTTCTAATTTAACATTTTATTAATGTTTTCGGTCGGGTCACAAATTATAGGCCCAATTCTTGGCCCAAGACCACAGAATTCCAATTGGCCCAATAATTTGACATAACCGAGTCGGTTTATTAATTCTGGTCCAAGACCAAATTAACTACCAAAACCAACTGGTTATTTACTAAACCAGACCAGCTCTAAATTATTTGGTCCAACCAAATCAAACTTAGACCAGTCTTCGGTTTAGGTTAAAATTCAATTTTTGAATTTAAATCCGGTTTAACCAGAAATTAAATAACACCATGTATTAAATAATTTCCAGCAAACCGCGATTTGGGTTAACCGCTTGAACCACCAATTAAATTGGATCGGTTCAGTTAAGTCCAAAACCGGGAAGAAACACCTAGTGTTTTACCCAATTTTGACCTAACTTGCGGTTTAAGGCTTTAAACACACGATTAACCGCCAATTAAATGGACCGGTTTAATCAGTGCGGTTTGGGTAACGAACCGCGAAGCTCGGTTTAACCGATTGACTATTCGCGGGACGTAATGATTTAACGGGCCAAACGATCGTCCACGGCCCATGAACAACGATCGATCCATGGCCCGGCCCATGATCACGACCGTTGCTCGCTCGATGGCCGTGGAACCACGATCGTCGCTCACGCTTGGATCGGGACGGTGATCGCGTCAAGCGATCGATCACGCTCGGCCAAACGATCGATCCGCCTCGCCATCACGATCGATCATCGATCGATTCATGATCTCACGATCGTGAGGATGATCGCTTGAGCCGTAATGATCGCACGCCTTAACCCTTCGATCCGATCGTCACATGATCACTAGCCGATCACTCATCACTCGGCACAAAGCGACCGATTCTATGATGCTATAATCGATTAGGGTTTTAATGATTTTAATCATTTTACATTCAAAATTGATTCTAAACCATTAAACATTCATATGATCCAATTTACAAGAAACCTAATGCCTAGGCTCTGATACCACTGAAGGATTATGTGTTTGTTCAAGGTTTAATTCTCATATTACAACCTAACACATAATCTTAATTCGGATCTAGGTTCTTGCAAACGAATCATAAATCAAACCTGGATCATTACCTTGTTAATTGGCGCAGCGGATTGGTAATGTCGAGATCTGCTTAGAACAGATGATTACCTGTTCCTCCTTGGTATCCACACGCTTACAAGCAACGGATGGCTGCTAGACCGAGATGGATTGATCAGAGAGAGAGATGCTCACGGCCACATGAAACAAATCGCAAGGATGGGTTACAAAACCCTAGGGTTGGCGATTTTTAGCTCTCTCATTAATGGGCCCAAGTCATTAGACTAATGGCTCATTAATCTTTTGGGCCCAAGACACAAATCAGGGAAAAGCCTGTATTTTGTCTGGCCCAATTCTCTGATCTAATACAGTAAATGCCATTGCATCTTACCGTATTAATTCCATTTAACTTTCCCGTTAGCTATGGTGTGTGACCCTTTGGGATCATACAATACTGGTAATAAGTCCTAAACTTATAGATCATGAGCGGGCTCTAGCAAGTCATCATGATCACCCAGTATTTATGACTTATGTCTGATCTCGACATTTATCATACTTTCTAGAGATAGTACAGTAGATTTCAGGACATTCCCAACATTGGTCTGGGGACAACGCCAATGCAACCCTATGACTTGTACCCGGAGTTGGTTAGGCAGCTGCTTGCCACTTGCAGGGTTGTCTATCCAAACCCAGATAGCAGGAAAGCTTCAGGAGGTACCTTTACCTTCATGTGTCTAGGAGCCAGGTATCGAGTTCCCCTTCTTGATATCTGCAGGATCTATGGGTTCCGCACTGAGCCGACATACATAGATATGTCCCTTCCGTGGGAACCATCAGAGGCTCAGAAGTTCTGGGATTACATCGGCAATGGGCGGTACAACTCGCGGACTTCACCAGTGATTCAGGTTAGGCATCCGGTACTTAGATATGTCTTGCGCATCTTGGGATCTACTCTGTTGTGCAAGTTTGAAGCCAACAAGATGCGAAAGAATGAGATGGAGATGCTGTTTATTGGTCTGAGGGAGCACTTCAGGGATACTGATCTGAGAAACCCCGCTAGAGGACTCAACTTGGGAGCTTCTTTTGCTCATCATCTATGCGACCTGCAGAAGAAGCCCTTTGATGGCGTGGGCACAGAGACAGTAGGGAGTCTGCTTACTCCCATTTTCAGGCATTGCAGGATTCCCTTAGAGGGTACGGAGTGCGATGATGACAGGGAGTTCCTCGATTTCAGTCACCTGCATTGCGCTACATGGCTCAAGGAGGGACGTGTATGGGTTTATTATGACCCTGCCACTGCGAGGCACGAAGTGGATCTTCCTGCTGCTGATTTGACACGGATAAATACGCTGGATGCCTTGAGATTTCAGCCTCCTGTTAGAGCTCAGCGCACAATCCCTTCTTTGGCTCATCCGCTGGGAGAGCCTTCTACTCGAGCTTCTACTTCCTCTGCGCCTGCACCTGCTGCCCCTACTGATGACATTGGCCCTTTTCCTGTCCCTTCAGTTCCTCTTGGAGAGATGTCTGAGGCTGCACTTGCAGGAGACAGCCACAGGTTCATCAGCCCGTCCCTGCCAGTCGACGCAGACAGCGTTCTACTGAGGATTCCGGCGATACTGATCCATATGCTGGGATAGATGATGAGAGCGAGTGAGCGTAGTCTCCATTTTCAGACATTCGGTTCTGTATTCTCTTGTTCTTCTTTTTCTCTTTGCATTTTCTTTTGATTTTCTTAGGATGATTATGTTTGGATGATTTGTTTGCTTGAGGATTATCAGTTGCTTTGATTTAGCCTGTTTTCAGTGTTTTACAGCTTGCAGGTTCGAAAATTTGGATTTTCTCACGGACTAACTTGCTAACCTGCTGACCGATCCGAAAAATCGCAGTGCGTCGATCGATACATATTGTGTCGATCGTCACAACACGAAGAAAATCGCACTGCAGCGATCATTGCGGTCCTGAGCAACGATCGACACACGAAAAAAATCGCATAGCAACGGTCGATGCATTTATGCAACGATCGATGCAAAGTGCGACAGAGGTAAAAATCAGACAGAACTCAACACATCCATAACATTTTTGCTTTCTTTTACCAACCCTTTGCTTGACACTACTGAGGATAGTGTGGTTTAAGTGTGGGGGAGGTAGTACTGACTATACTCTTTATGTTTTCTTAGAGTCAGTCCTGTTTTCAAAAAAAAAAAAAAAATTGTTTTATTGAGTCAAAAGTGTTTAAGTAAGAAACAGTGAATTTTTGAGAAGTTTTAATAGCACTTGCAAGAACTTAAGTAACCATTGGGACTAGTTTGCAGATGATCTATGACTATTAGAAAACCCAGACACGGATCAACCTACTAAGGACACCCACATCACTTCAGGTATCAGAGGATCCTTTTACTGACTTCAAACTTAATACTGACTTAATTTTCTCACCTATGGGCTTGGTATACCTTGTGTCGGATTCCCTTGTTAGTTCTGACACAGCCTGTAAACCTGTCCTATTTGGTTCCCTTCTCCCCTTCCATAAAAAAAGGATAATAAACTGAGGATGAGTTGGTAACTCCGAAGTGGTCTATGGGAGTGGTAGCTACAACTATCATCTCCTGTGCATCCATGGAATGTGTCCAA
Source organism: Orychophragmus violaceus (assembly GCA_030180135.1). Lineage (NCBI taxonomy): Eukaryota > Viridiplantae > Streptophyta > Magnoliopsida > Brassicales > Brassicaceae > Orychophragmus > Orychophragmus violaceus. The sequence continues at coordinate 70,792,342 of CM058236.1, read as the reverse complement.
AGTACACCCCTTAACGGGAAGAGCACTGATAAAAAAAATGATACCTAATGGGGAAAAATCAGAATGCTAAGGAAGGGAAAAGAGAATAAAGGGACCAAAGAAAGATAGTATGGTGGTCTAGAGCTGACAAGGTAAGAGTCCATGTGCCCGTGCCCTTTGATCGATACTCCTTAGGTGAGACCGCACTTAAATACTTGCAGAAGTCAGTAGGGTGAATTTGAATGCGTGAATGTGATTGTGGAGTTTACTTAGGACAATTACTAAGTGTGGGGGAAGTACATGTTGGTCTTGATATCTTGCAAGTGATTCTTTAAGTGGATTACTAAGGGGAATCTGAGTGTTGTTGCTTCGAAGATGAAAAGAGTTTCTGAAAGTTTTCAAACCTCTTGACTACATTTTAGTTCTTTGTTTTGCTTGAGGACAAGCAAAGGCTAAGTGTGGGGGAGTTGATATACCATGGATTTTAGATCTTTTAACCATGGTATATATCTTATTTATCGAGTCCTTTACTATGTTTTAGAGTCTTTTCAGGTATTTATTAGGTACAAGCACATTTGGAGCAGATTTGGTGATTATGGCACTTTCTGGAGCTTTTTGGAGTGTTTGGCCGAGAGATAGAGTTCTCTGTGGACATTTGATGAATGCATCGATCGACACACCTTTGGTGTCGATCGTTGCATATGCGAGAGGGGCCAAACTCGACGGTTTAATGAAGAATGATGAAATTGCATTTGTGCCCAGAAGTTCCTGATATTTACAAAGAAGCCCCAAAACGTGTTTTAGGATTATAATTAGGTTTTACAGCCACTTGTTAGGCAACACTTTTCTTAAGTCTTATTTTATTCAGAGAGAGTTTGAGGGGCTGGTTTTGTTCTCGAAAGAGACTTGATTTCGAACCCCTGTTCTTATTCTCTTGATTATTCTATGATAGATTAACTAATTTATTAGATTCGTCATCTAGTTTTTCATCTAATCTGTTCTTAAAGCTTAATCTGAACTGGCCATTTAGATTACTGATTTTAGGTTGATTTACGCAACGACAGTTGGTTTATTTAACTAGATCTGATTAGGTGAGCAATTTGTCTATCCACAAAGGAATTTGGTTTAGAGAAATTGTGAACGAACGAACTTGGAATTAATGCATGTTTAGAACTCGAGGATTCGCAAAGGAATTTGGTCTGCTAGGTTGTTAGACATAGATAATTATCGCAGCGATAGCTGGTTAGTTTTACCTTCGTGATTCTAGTTCAAGAACGCTATAATTGAATCTTTATTGTTTGATTATCTGAATTCCTGATATCCTGAGAACTCCCAAAATCTGGCACCTTCGTTAATTGCTTACAACCCCCTCGTTTGATTTCTTTACTTGCTATTTTGTTTACCGTTTTCCAATATTGCTTCGCTTAGCTTAAATCTGAATTACTTATAATCTATCGTGTGACCAGAGTCCTTGTGGATTTGATACCCTAAGTACTACAACTACATCACTGTGCACTTGCAGTTAGAATAGGGATAAAACTAGACCTATCAACACACTGCTTTGATTGAAAGCCGAGCATACAAATAAGACTCGCATTGATTGCATCATGCTCCCTGGCCAGGAGTGTGGTCTTCTTTACACACGGGATGCATACCGCGGTAAAGAAAAGCCGAGATCCGTCTCGCACTGAAAAACCGGGCTCGTACCCGTATGTTCTCTGAGGTGGACGATAACAAATAAGACGAGCACTAAGCCTCGCACAGTCGTCCGTCCTTTAAACAACTAAGCCGAGCACGCATAAGCCTCGCAAATTATTATCGTGACCGATTCACGATCTAATCAATGTTCGAACTTAGCTTAAAACCGAGTTAAGAAAAAACGAGACATCCTGATTAAGAGTTGTGGTCAGGTTCAAATCAAGTCGGTGTTCGAATCCAATTCATAACAGGATGGGAAATATGAAACATTCCGATTAAAATCCTAGTCGATGCTCAATTCAGTAAGGAAATCTGTGGCATCCCGACTTGTCGAACATCAAAAGATCAAAATAACCGATAAAATTTTTTAAAAAAAGTGGTACCTCCTTCCGCAAGGAGAAGCTTACAACAGAAATTTTAAAAAAGTACACAAAAAAGGCTTAAGTCTTTCAAGGCAGTCTATGCCGCGGCCTTCTCGACCTCCTCGGCAGTCTTCTCAACCACATCACTTGACACACCGGCATCTTGGACATCCTGAGGTACATTCGTCTGATCTCGCGTCTCCTGAACCGATAACGTAGGAGGACCCTCTGGAGGAAAGAGCCCGATATTAGTGCCAAACTGATCGATATTTTTCGAAACCGAGGCTCGTGAATCTCGGCGCGTTGAAATAAGCAGTGGATGCTGAACCGGTGAAAGCTCAAATTTCAGGTCTTCCCGCGTAAGGACATCCATAGCCTCAAACTCTTTGTCGACCCGGGCCTCATCCGCCGTGACCTGATCCAACACCGATTCAGGAATCGGTACCCCGTCATCCTTCAGCTTGAGCAGACACTGCCTTAAGCCAGTAATCTGGCCTAGCTCCACTTGCTTTTTGACCGCCGCCTCCTGATCATTAACAAATTGATGGAATAGATCAAAACGAGACTGGACTCGCGTTCTCATCTCGGCCTCAACCCGGACCCTTTCCTTCAAAACATTGTCTTCAAAAAGCTTCTTGTGACGCAACGCCTCCGATTCATACATCTCGCGATCAGCCTTTGCCTTCTCACCGGCTTTGCGCACTTTATCCTCCGCTTCGCGGAGCTTGTCTGAAAGTTGGCGATTTTTGTCCTTCAGCTTTTTGATGTCAACCTCTCGCCTTTTCATCGCTTCGACCAACAAATGGGCATCCCAAGCACTCTCAAGAGCAACTCGGTTCGACGCCGCAATCAACTGAGAAAAGTTTTTGTTAAGAAAACAGAAGAATTACTAACTAAAAAAAGGGGGAAGAACGACCAGAAAAGAATATACCTCTGCCTCGGCGCGCTTTAGGTTGAGAACCGCCTCGGAATAAGGAAGCTTTTCCTGAGCAGGCCAGTCGGCATCGCTTCCTCTCAAGCAGGTAAGAAGGTCGAAGCAGGCCTGGGTATTCTGGACAAATGGAACTTCGCTCTCATAATGATAGGCGAAGTTATGAATAGATGACCAAGTTGTAACGTCCGCGTCCTTCCGGGAACTACAAGGATGAGTCGTGACAATTTCCTTGCGAGAAATAAACGGCCTCTTCTCGCCTGAGATGTCCATCACGTCATCCTTCTCCGTGATCAGCCGTGTCCACGGATCCAGGTACTTGATCCTCTTACCAGGAACCTCCGAATCCGACGTCTCAGGAGCCGGCCTTTTCTTCGACTGAGGCTTCGAGGGAGTCTTGGCCAAAGGAGCCTTCGGTGGGACCTTTGCTGCGGGAGCTGAAATAACAGGCTTAGCCACCACCATCTCTTGGGCAGTAAACTTCGCGACGGGAGCAGAAGACGGCTCGCCATCACTTTGAGATGGAGGAAGAACGGAGCCGACCCCCTCGGGCGTCTCGGTAGAAGAAGGATTCGAGACAAGTTTCTTCGAGTAGTCAACAGTTACCTTCTTCAACTTTCCCATCCTTGGTCTTCTAAGGTCTGCAGGATCAACTTTCTCCAAAGTATCCCACTCAACTGAATAACGAGTCAAAGATCAGCAGCAAGTCCGTAAAACACCGAAACAAGACGACTTTACCTTTAGCGATCTTCGAGCGAGACTTGTTAATCCGCTTTCGAGTTATATCTCCCCATTTGCGAAGACTAAGGCACCGAATCTTCTCAACAATTGCAAAGAAGTCGTCTGGATACGGCTTATAAAATGGATGACGCACTGCAAAGGAGAAAAGCAAATGAGTAAATTACCAAGGAACGAAGAATTTAGAAAATGGAATGATATCTACCAAAGTTAGTATTCCATGACGATCTAGGAGGACTATGCCCTTCGGGAATGACCAAAGATGTTATCTCGGCATAGAAGTAATATCTCTGCCAGACACGCGTTTTACTCGGTGCGTTCAGAACAACCCCTTGATATGTTCTCATCCTAACGGTAAAGCATCCCGGGCTGGTTTTCTTCATCTGGCTTATAGATGTCATCTCCTCAAAGATCCTGACGCTAATGGGTATGTCGCACTCGGCCCCCAAAACGAGAAGACACACCATATGCCGAACCGCGGTCGCCGACAATTGCGAAATAGCGATCTCGCGCCGAAAACAGTAGGTTACAAGCAAGTCTGGTAAAGGGAGCCAAAGCCGACTTCCCGACGTATCCGCGTTAATAAAGTACGATTCATATAAACAAACAAAGCCGGGAGGAGGAGTCCAAGGACGGTCCCTCGGCCCGGGAATGATGATGTTAATTCCCGGGTCGGCTCCACAGCCTGCAAGCGTCGATCTGACTGATTCCTCATCGGAGAGGGTCTGAAACACGTTCGCACACCCGCCTGACAAAGTAATCGGGAACTCGGCGGAAGGAATCGAATCTCCATTAGAGTCGTCCTCCTCGACGCCTACTTCATCCTTCGATTCGTTAGCATCAGAATCATGGAGCTGGGGAATCACGAATTCATTTCGACCCGAACTTGTCGCCGTGTCCGCCAGTTGAGATATCTCGCAGCGAAGCTCAGAGTCCTTAAGAGCATTGTAGCAGGGATGCCGTCTTAAGTCAGAAGATGTACTTGCAGAAGACGATTCAGACGAAATGACTCGCTGATTTGGAGAATCCTCGCCAGACGACACAGAAACAACTTCCTTATCCTTATTCGTGGAGCAACGGATCAAAGACATAGCGACTGATGAACAGACAAAGAACACAACAAATAAAGGGAGACCTGAATCTAAAATCCTAAAGATCTACGGCCGAGCAACGACGGAGATAAAATCGGAAAATAAAACCGGCAGAGAGCAAATAATTACCTTCTTTCATCACCTTCACTCGCGCAGAAATGACGAAATGAAGAGTGAAAGAGGTGTATTTATAGGAGAAATGAGGGCGTCGTGTTCAATAAGCTAGAACGCTTTGACTCCCGCAGCTATCACTGCAGTCATGATTGCCTAGGAGACGCCTCGAGTCTCGCACCTACCCTAGATGACGCATCGATTCCCATAAACCGGTTGGATCAAAAATCGATACGGTCTTGTCCGGTAGAATCAAATTGGCATCACCCATATTGAGTCGATTCAGTTCATGGGTCAAGTCCCAATCGATAACAACCTGACTGGACAACAAGGCCCATCACGGAAGATCCAGGCCCACCTAAATCACTTCACAAACCAATCAGAATTCCTCGCATCACCGACTTAGACAAGTCGTCATACTGGGGGGGGGGACTTATTGTTGGAGTCAAGTTTGGCACCTTCCCTAAAAAGGCCCATTCAGGAGGTAGGTCGACCCGGAATAGAAAGATGGTTTAGAGCCCAAGTCGGTAAAACCATGTTAAACCCGATCCGGTTCAAATCAGCTTACATTTAGGGTTACGAGGAGCATATCGCAAACAAGGCAAAATTAGCGCAAAGTATAGCGGCGCCGAGATACGGAAATATTCCATATATCGGAACCGAGATATTAGGAATACTTATGTTTATCTCAATTTTCTTTTTTAAGCCGACTTTGTAATCCTATAAAAGGGAGACCTCGTTCATCAATAAAGATACGCTTTTGATAACAGTTTTCGGAAAGACTTAGAAAACCGATTTAACCTAATTCTTTTCCGGCGACTTAAGCATTCTATTCAGCCGCTTTATTCCATCTCGGAACCAAAGCGAAACTCTAATTTCCTAACTCTCACCGTGTTCGTTGATCCTTCTTTTAGAATCCCTTAAGAACAAACTCTAAAACTATTTCTATTTTCGGATAGACCGAGTTGAGATCTCACACCAAACACAAACGCATACCAAAGTTTCAGACCAAATGAGCATACTTGATAGTGGATTTACAAGGGCTTTTTTCCTTCTCAGAGTGTACAGGTTTTTTTTTGCAAATTTGGACTCCCAAAATTTAGATAAAAATATTCGAAAGCTTTGTGATGTCTTGTTACATCTATAAAAACTGACACTGAGTTACTCGATCTAGTTTAAACTTTTTCATATGAGTTTAAATTGTTTTACAAAATACAAAAAGTGTCTTCATTTGCTGGCATTTGGGCAGCCAATCAAGAATCGAAACGTTGTAATTACTACTCATTGTTGGCCCTGTTGTCAACTTTGTAATTACTACTATTTATTTTTCTTTTTTTGGACAACTTTTGCGTCTCTATCTCTTTTGTCAGAGAAAACTTTTCCAAAGAAACTGAAAACAAAAATAAACAAAATTTCGAAGGTTTTCGTTTGGTAAATATATTAATCGCAGATGAAATCATGAAACTGATATTCCATTAAAAGAGACGAGAGAGGGAGGGACCAGATAGGAGTTGGGTCCATGGCTCTGCTCTGTCCTTTGATCCCACTTGTCAGGTGGCAAGGAGTGTCCCTTTGGTGCACTTTTATTGAAATCCCACGAGTTGTCACGTGACCTACCAGTGGGTATATCGCTCCACCCCACCTCATGGGAGCCACATCATCCACCTTTTTTTTCCTTCTTTTACTTTTTTTCATTTTGGAAGATTATATTCAATATTAACCAACATTCAAATTATTATACACAGACACAACACCAAATCTTCAACATAAAAGATTGTCATTACATGAACCAAATTCTAAGAAAAAAAAACAGAAGAACTAATAAAAAAATAAAACTTTTTGATTACCAAAAAAACCTTGCAGCCTTGAGATCAAATTTTTTTTTTTCCAGATCCGCTTTTAAAAAAGTTTAAAAATCATGATATATGTTTGGCTCCTTCGGTGGGGTACCGTCCGCCGCCGCCGCCGAAGGAGGCGTTTGCTTGTTTGTTTTCTTATGGTGTACCTCTTGTGGCTTGATCGAGTGTGTGGTGACCTCCTCCTCTTCATTTCTCTGGTGGCTGCATAGGTGCGGTGTCTCTGGTTACATTTTGGACTCTTCCGTTTGCGGTGGTGCTGGTGATTTTCCGGTCGATGAGTCTTTGGTCTGGTTTGACCTTGATGGTACTCTTAGATCTGTCGTGTGGTGGGCGGCAGTGTTCGGCGGTTTAGGTTTTAGAATTGTACTTGTGGTGGTCTTCTCCTCTGCGTGTTGGTTCGTGGTTGGTGCGGTGTTGTGGATCTGTCGTCTTCTCTCTCGTTTATCTCCGGTTTAGCTTCGTTTCATCGTCTCGTTTTGGTTGGGTTGGATTAGGGGGTATTGCGTGGTTTTGTGTCTCGATCTTAAGATTGGGTTTGTTTAGCGGTTTCTGGGTTGTGGTTTGACGTTTGGGTTAGACGTTTAGGTTGTGGTTTGGCAGAGAGCATGTGTAGTTAGGTTTTCTCTGCCCTTATGGTTTGTGTGGTTGGATCCATACTTAGTTTCGGTTTAGTTTCAGTGTTGTTGGTTGGCTTCTAGCGGTTTTAGCTTTTTGGGGACATGCTTTGTCCGATCTTATTGAAAATGTTGTGCGTTTGTTTTTGCCTGTTTTTGGTAGTGTTGTTGCCAGTTGTTGTGATCTTTGCCTATTTTGTTGCTTAGTATATTTCATGCGGCGATCCTTCTTATCTTCTGCATGTGGTGATCAACATCTGGAAAAGGGTTCTCCGGCTCAATATTTAGGCTTTGAAGAGTTGGCTCTCCTCGCATCTGGTCGTTAGTCGTCGATTGGTTAAATGTGATTCCTTCGTCTTCCTCGACTGGTTTGCATATAGTTTGTCTCATGGTGCTTAAAAGTTAGTGCAATATAATAAGTCCCAATAGATCGACTCTAATAAAGTTTGGTTATGGATGCTTCTCTCGGCTAATGGTTGATTTCCCTGATTGGGTGTCTTGTTTTATGACCTTGATTTGTTTTTAGTAGATTATTATATGTTGCTTCGATGGTTTTATGTTGTTGTTTATGTATGTTTCCTTGCTTCCGAGGATATTCTTTTAATCCACCGATTTTTTACTCTGTAATAGCTTCTATAGGAGTTGATCTTGTAACTCGCCGGTTGTGGTCGTACCTTTTGTAATGATCTTGTTTTTAGTATGAATATATAATCCATCAATGAAAAAAGCAAAAAGACTTTGCAAACGATATATGATTGCTTGAAGCCACATAAAATTGAACGAACTCATGTGCCGTCACACTTTTAACAGTAATATGCACTTCTATTTAATTTTATAGTTTCCATTTTTCTGTTTTCTTTTCCAATGAAAGATTATATTCATACCATGGATAAAACCAAATTCATTACAAAAAGATACAACTGGAGCTGGGGTTAACTGAACAAAACCTTGGAGCCAAAATCTATAAGGAACCATATATCGACAAATAAATAGATAATCATCTGAGACTAAACAAACAAGACAAAGAAAAATCATTCAAACAACTTTCAGAAATAAACATAAAACCGAACACTATCCTAACACCAAGACACTTGAAGTGAATAAATCACCATGATGCGATATAGAGTAAAGGAGAAGAAACTGAAACTAAACATTTCACATTTTTCTGAGTTACATCAATATAAACACGGTCCCAACCTGTTTTTTATTGTCAATCGTCCCGTCAAAAAATCTATAGGAATTCTCGACTAATCCACACTAAAACATACTTAGTGATTATTTGGATCAACATTCGCGAAAACACAATTCCATATGTTCAAGAAAAGAGAGTTGGGGTTCTATTCAGCTTTGTTTAATTTATTCTATGATGATTCTCAACGAAGCCACCTATTATTTGCATGTCTCTATTTGTTTACTATTCAATCTATTTTGATGGACATTGTATGTGGTCTTATGGGTGTCCAAACTGACCTTCCACAACTATATACATTATTTATTTTCGAAAAAATCCTTTAAAATACACCGTTTTAATTATTTATTAGAAAATTACATCATTTAACTTGGTTGTCATATAAATATCTGACGTATATTTGGTTGTCCTTTAAATACTCAAACTTTTAAAATCGTGTATTTTAACAATGATTTTTAAACGTCATTAATTTTCTAAATGGGATAATTAACTGGATGTTTAGTTAATTAACTAATGTTAAGTTAATAAGTATTAAAAGACCGTTTTACCCCTAATTTAATTTGACTAACCCTAAATGATTTCCCCCAAATCGATTTCAGACCAAAACTGAAGAACCCTAATTTCTATTACCCTCTCGACTCTTCGGAATCTTTGTTCTCCTTTCAATCATTCCTTGTTTTAAATCTCTCATATCATCAGTTCATAGTTAAACAAATCGACTCATAGTTAAACAAAACGATCCACTTTGAGAGACATCCCCTTCTTAACATGGTAGTTTTTCAGCTAAACTCTATTTCTACAAACAAAATCAATTAATAGGTTTTCTTTATTTCTCTAAATTTTTGAGAGCTTAATTGGAGGAAGTGAGAGAAGAAACCCTAGAAATTAACAATGTGGTTAGTTTAGGAGTAGGTTCTGTTGCATGAGATGTGGCGTCTGAGCTCGTGAAAGTCGTGATTGAAGAGTCTTAGAATGTGTTGAGGTTCAAATCTGTGTGATAAGGTCCCTCTTCAAAGCCAAAGAGAATTCAAGAACACAAGTAATTGTTGGTAGTTAAGACTACCTATTTTGGTTTTATTCATTGATATAAATAGCCAAAAGTACAAAGGAAATGGAGTCGTAACTCCTTACAAACAAGAATGCAAAGAAAGTGGAGCTAACTCCTTACAAACAGGGAATAGTGGGAAAATACAGAACTGATTGCCTAAAGACTTGTTTTGTTATTTGACAAATTCAAAGTAAAACAAATTGAAAGCCACGTGGGATTATTATTCCAAATACCTCCTATTTGGAATCTTCTTGCGAGTTCACTTCCTTGGCGCCAAGTGAGTATTATCACTGTTCTGAATATCAACTCCCTTGCCATGTTGTATCCTATCAACACTTCCCTCTCCCAAAAGAACCTTGTCCTCAAGGTTCAGCTCAAACTCAGGGAAGCTGTCATGAATCTGACTTGAGTCTTCCCAAGCTGCATCTTCAATCGGGAAGTTCCTCCATTTAATAAGAAGCTCTCTGCTGTGTGTGGAACCTTGATTGCCTGTCCTTGTTCTTAGAATAGCTTCTGGTGTGAGGTTGAACAAGCCATTGGATCGAAGTGGTGGGAATTCCACAGACACCGGCGTATCATCTCCAACTCGTTTCTTGAGTAATGAAACATGGAAAACAGGGTGTATGCGTGCATTCTCCGGCAGTTTCAAGCGGTACGCCACCTTGCCGATGCGTTGTTCTATCTGAAATGGCCCAAAGAACTTGTTGGCAAGCTTCTGTGATGATCGTCTGATTACTGACTTCTGCCGATACGGTTGCAGGCGTAAGAAAACCCAATCTCCGACCTCGAACTCCACATCTCTCCGTTTACGATCAGCCATCTGTTTCATACGGTTGATGGCTGCCTGTAGGTGATCCTTTAACTCACACAGAACCTCGTCACGTTCCTGGAGCTGTGCATCAATCTCGTCTACAAGGCAGAACCGATTTCGTACCTTGGCATCAATGGAGGCTGGCGACCATAAAGAGCTTCGAAGGGTGTTGTACCAGTGGAGGAGTGAAACGTGGTATTGTACCAGTACTCGGCCCAAAGAAGAAGATTACTCCACTGTGACGGTCGATGTTGAACGAAGCATCTCAGAAACTGTTCAATACACTTGTTGACCACTTCCGTTTGTCCATCCGATTGCGGATGATAAGCTGATGACATCCTTAGCTTTGTGTTCGCTTGTTTCCATAGCTCCTTCCAAAAGTTACTCTAAAAAATGGGATCACGGTCACTAAGAATGGAGCGAGGGATACCATGATGACGAACGATGGAGTCGATAAAGCGTGCAGCCACTTGCGATGCCATATATGGATGTGCCAAAGGAACCAAATGAGCAACCTTGGTTAAGCGATTAACGACCACCAGAATTGATGTATTGTTGCCCAACTGTGGTAACCCATCCACGAAATCCATCGAAACATCCTCCCAGACTTTATTTGGAATTGGTAGTAGCTGAAGAAGACCCGCCGGAGATCACGTCTATGATTTGGCTCTCTGACATGTATCGCATTTTGAAACATATTCCATGACTATCTTGTGCATTGATGGCCAATAGAACTGACGAGCAAGACGTTTGAAGGTTCGTAACACCCTTGAGTGACCTCCCAAATGTGAGTCGTGGTGTTCATGTAGCAGCTGAGTATTGAAGGACGAACCTGGTGGTACGACGACCCGGTTATGATAACAGATTAGCCCATCCTTCCATGAGTATGGCTTGCATGGGTTTGTCGTAGCTGCTTCTCCAATCCGTTTAAGGTATGGGTCAGATGATGTTAGCTGCCGGAGCTCTTGCCATAGTGTCGTCGTTGGAGCAGAGATGGATTATAAGACAGGACTGTCGGGAGCACGCGACAAGGCATCAGCGGCAACATTTGTTTTTCCCGGACGGTACACGATCTCGTAATCATAGCCAACCAGTTTACTCATCCAGCGTTGCTGCTCCGGTGTCAAAATCCTTTGCTCCAACATATACCGTAAGCTCCTCTGATCTGTTTGTATTGTAAACCTCCGCCCTAATACGTACGGTCTCCACGTACGGATGGCAACAATTATAGCCAACATTTCCCTCGCATATGTTGACCATATCTTCTTCGTGAATCCCAGAGGTCTGCTCATATAGGCAATAGGCTGGTCATTTTGAGAAAGAATAGCGCTTATACCTTCACCCGATGCATCCGTCTGAATGACAAACGGTATCGTGAAATCCGGCAGTGCGAGTGTTGGAGTGGATGTCATGGCTTCTTTCAGCTGTGAAAAAGCCTCTGCTGCTTTTGTATCCCACGTGAATTGGCCCCTGCGCAGCCGGTTGGTCAGAGGTCTCGCGATTATACCGTAGTTCTTGACGAATTTCCAGTAGTAACCGGTTAACCCGAGAAACCCGCGAAGTTCTGTAATGTTTGTGGGTGCTGGCCAGTCGAGCATCGCCTGAACCTTTGCGTTGTCCACCTTAACGCCCGTGTTGGTGATGATGTGACCGAGATATTCCAGCTCCTGCTTCCCAAAATCACATTTCTTGAATTTCACTGCCAACTTGTGCTCTCTTAAGATTTCGAATACTGCTCGAACGTCTCTTAGATGCGATTCCCAATCCAGACTGTATATGAGGATGTCATCGAAGAAGACCAACACAGTTTTACGCATGAGCGGTCTGAAGATTGTGTTCATGAGAGCTTGGAAGGTCGAGGGAGCGTTGCACAAACCGAAGGGCATCACGAGGTATTCGTAATGTACATTGTGTGTTCTGAAAGCTGTTTTGGGTACATCCGGTGAGTGCATCCTGACCTGGTGGTAGCCTGTGGTTAGATCGAGCTTCGTGAAGAACGCAGCACCGTGGAGCTCATCCAACATATCGTCGACGGTTGGAATCGGAAAGCGATCCTTTACTGTTGCAGCATTCAAGGCGAGATAGTCAGTACAGAAGCGCCAGGATCCGTCCTTTTTCTTTATTAATAAGACAGGTGAAGAAAACGGACTACAGCTCGGACGGATGATTCCTGATTCAAGCATGTCAGCAACCTGTTTCTCGATCTCTTCTTTCTGATAATACGTGTATCTATACGGCCGAACGTTCACTGGGTCCGTGCCTTCTTTCAGAGCAATCCGGTGCTCGATGGTGCGTTGCGGAGGTAACCCAGATGGAGCCTGAAATAGATCGTCGAACTCTGCGATTATTTCCTGGAGGTCCGCCGCTACCGGCGTTAGAATCGTCGGTGGTTCAGAGACACAAATCGCGAAGAGGGTTTGACCTTGGCGGGCCTCTTTCATTAGCTCCTGAGGATTAGTGGGCCTGATTTTGGCTGCGTGAAGCCCACAAAGAATATGCTCAATGTTTTCCTTCCTGAATCGCATTGTTTGGGCCTTCCAATCGCAAATAACAGGGCCCAAGCTTTCTAGCCATGTTACGCCTAGTACCAGGTCCAGACCCACCAATGGCAGTGCGTGTAAGGTGACGGTGAACGAGACTTCTCCGATTTGCAGCTTTATCTGCTCATATCTCCCTTTGCACTCTAATGGTGATCCGTTAGTGACCTTCACAGAGAACGGCGGCGTTATCGTGCGATTGAGATGAAGACGTTGTGCCAATTTCTCGCTGATGAAATTGTGCGTTGAGCCGCTGTCCACCAAGGTGAGAAGGTTATGGTTGCCAATTTGGGTGCTCAGGCGGATGGTGGTGGGAGAATCCCAACCGGTGAGAGCATGTATTGTTATCTAAGGTGATTCTTCCTCTTCTGTTGAGATATCCTCGCTCTCTTCGGTATCTTGTTCACTCTCCATGATGAACAATTGTGGCTGTTTGCACTTGTGGCCCGGAGCGTATTTCTCGTCGCAGATAAAACATAGACCCCGACTACGTTTTCTTTTCAATTCTTCCCAACTCAAGCGTCTTGGTCCAGCCGCGGTTTGATTGTTGACGGTGGCTCGCGAAGTGTTGCTGGTGGTCGCATTGGTAATGCTAGTCGGAGTGTTGTATGACCTTGAATTGTTCCACCGCTTCTCCTTTTGTAGTTGATCATCCCTCATCCTAGCTAAGTTGATGATCTCCGTCAACGTCTTTGGTTTGAACATTCGAATCCCACTGGAAATTGAAGTATTAAGTCCTCCCATGAACGCCCCGACCAGTGCCTTCTCTGTCCATCCTTCTACTTTATTTTGCAGCTTCTCAAACTCCCTCTGATACTCGATCAAGGATCCCTTTTGACGGATGTGAGATAGAGCTTCGTCAAAATCCTCTCCATCAATCGGTCCGAACCGTGTTCGTAGTTCTGTTTCGAAAGCTTCCCATGGAAATAGGCGTGTGTCGATACCACGTGCCCTTGAGATCGACTGCCACCATTCATTCGCTTCCCCAGACAGGTGGTATGACGCGAATGCGACTTGTTGCTCCCTGGTGATCTCATAATGCGCGAAGTATTGTTTGGCCTTACTCACCCATTCTGTCGGATCTCCTCCCGTAAACCTCGGAAGCTCCAGTTTAACACGACGACCCGTGTTTAATCCCATGTACGTAGCAAACGGGTTGGTGTGTGTGTCTCTCCACGGTTGGTTGATGCTCGTTGCTCATCTCGTCCTTGGTTCCCTCGTGGGGAATTTGATGCAGTTTCTCGACCATGAGACATTCTCTCCATTAGTCGACTCATGGACTCCTCAATCGTACGGTGAACAGATTCTTCTAAGCCCCTGAATTTGTCGTTGAAACCAGTGCTCAGCTTTTGCATTTCGTCTTGCACCATGCCGAGCCCAACTTCGAGAAAATCAAGCCTTTCTTTGTTGGTCATTGACTCGTTCCGTAGATCTCGAGTTTCGACCTTGTTTTTGTTTGAGTTTTTTGTGTTTCGTGGTGGAATGGTGTTTGATGGGTGGATGAAAGTGATAGAATGAAATTGTGGTTTGTTGAACGTTGATTCAAGCGAATGCCGTCAACAAGAAAAGCGAAAGAACGACTCTGATACCAAATTGCTAAGGCCCTCTTCAAAGCCAAAGAGAATTCAAGAACACAAGTCATTGTTGGTAGTTAAGACTACCTATTTTGGTTTTCTTCATTGATATAAATAGCCAAAAGTACAAAGGAAATGAAGTCGTAACTCCTTACAAACAGGAATGCAAAGAAAGTGGAGCTAACTCCTTACAAACACGGAATAGTGGGAAAATGCAGAACTGATTGCCTAAAGACTTGTTCTGTTATTTGACAAATTCAAAGTAAAAGAAATTGAAAGCCACGTGGGATTATTATTCCAAATACCTCCTATTTGGAATCTTCTTGCGAGTTGACTTCCTTGGCGCCAAGCGAGTATTATCACTGTTCTGAATATCAACTCCATTGCCATGTTGTATCTTACCACTGTGTATAAGGAGTTTGTATGTGCTTTCGTTAATCATACATGTCGAAGTGTTTCAAGGTGCTAAAGAACTGAAGAAATTCAAAGATATAATCAATAAAATTGTTGCACAAAAAAAACCAATGAAGCTCTTGTACTGGTTCGTGAGTATTCGAAGGTCAATGGGTGGAAGTTAGCCTCAAAATCTAAATGTACAAGACAAGGGTAAAGAAGATATACCGCTCTACTTATCATTAATTCGGATTAGTTATTTAACGGTATTATAATCACTCTGTTTTTAATTTTATTAACTCACCTAAACAAAAAGTTAGATTTTACAATGTTCGATGTACCTGAAACTTAGCCCGATGTTTTCCATGAAACAAAGCCTGTTAAGACATATTGCCGAAACCAAAAAACCAAACAAAGGGAAACCGAAATATGTATATTTAACTCATTCGATTCGATTCATTGATAAAGCTGATCGAAATATTGATGCCTGAAGCATACATTAACCACGACGTTAAGCCCAATCATTTAACTCATTCGATTCATTAATATAGCTATCCGAAATATATATTTTCTGCGCAGTAGGTATTATGCGCTCTATGCATTGGCTCGTTGAAGGCTTTTTTTTTTTTACTTTTATTTGCTTGTAAATAACTTTTTTTTTATCAAATCAGTTTAACATTGTAAACGGAAAAAAAAAATGAAAGTTTTGAACAGTAGAGAAACTTACGGGAATTTCTTTATGCTGAACTTATATATATATATATATATATATATATATATATATGATATCTTCACTTTCAAACATTTTAAAATATTTGTTATATATTTAATAAATTCGGATTCAAATGGCTTTACCTTAAATCTTGATATCTAATTTAGAAGTTTAACTATCGAATTCAGACTTATATGATATCTTAATTTTCAAAACAGATTTTACGCCTTGGATCCTCACTTGAATTAATAGGCTAAAGGAAAAGGTGGCCGAGAAATCAGAAGTGTTCGATTGGAACACGTCAGTAACACCATGTGGCCAACAACTCGTTGACAAGATCTACACCTATTTGCGTCAGGCTGTACGGACTGGGGGTCCTTTTCAGGTGAACTGGGCCTAATGCGAATCTCCCCTTTTGATACTTTCTAATATTTTCGACAAACATTTTCGTCAATCTCGTGTTCCACAATAAATTTCATATCATGCGCATATCCACTAGATAAGATATTGTTCCCTTCAATATTTATATTGTAGGATCAAACTATTTTTCCCTAATATTGTAGACGATCAATAAACAATCATCCGATTATTGTATTTTACAAAAAGAAATAATGGGAACTGAACTGAATATATAGAAATATATCACCCATGTTTATATGACGAAATTACAGGCACCCTCATACCACCACCATAAATCCAGGGATGTAAAATCTTACATGTAAAATCTTAGCCATGAATGATTGAAAAATATAAGTGATTCGTGTTGTGATAAATAGTTTAGACCTTTATTTTTATTTATGTTGAAGATAAGTTTAGCACCTCTCCATAAATATCTATTTAGAAATTTAGGTCCGTCTAAAATAAAAAAAAATTTGTTAAGTTGGCAAGCTAAAGGGACGACGACAAAAATATAATAACGTGCGTAGAAGATATGCCGAATAAAAAGATACACTTAAAAGATTCTCGCCGATCAAAAAAAATATTTTTATTTTATCTTTTAAAAAGTTAATGTTTTTATACGCCCATTGTGTAACCTATTTAATAGCATTAAGCTCGCCGATGTAAAGACACATTCAATCAATATACATTTTTCATATAAAACTTAAGTCTTGTGAGAGCTTTTTGAGAAATCATAACTTGAACGGCTTTCCGACGGCTTAGTTTATTATTCCACAGCTCGTTTTCCTTTTGGAAATTTAGCGAAACTCTAATCTAACGTCGTGCGTCGAACTGATTGACTTTTTAGAATCCCTAAATAAAATTCTAGGTTCTTTCTATTTTTAAATAGATAGAGTCATCATTTGAACAAAAAAAAGATAGACATAGTCGAAATCTTACGCTTTAGCTTAAACAAAATGAGTACATGATACCACATATTATAGTGTTAGTAGTTTAATAAGTAACTAGATTTTGACCCGCGCTTAGAAAGCACGGACTTATTTTTCTTTACAAATTTAAATTATATTTATTTTATTATTAGTAATTAAATTTTTTAATTATACAATCTAATTTTGTTTATAATTGTTTAATCCGCATTATAAAAATAAATTAATAATTTAGGTTTAAAAAAGAATTGTGTGTTATTTGAGAAGATGTATATCGTAAAGATAAAGAGATTGAAATATCGATTTTGCATTATAAGTTTTAATTTTATTTTAAACTCGTGCAAAGTTCATTTTTAGAATTCAAAATTGGCTAATTTATTTTTCAACCCGCTCTTATAATAATAAATATTTTGCAATATGATGTAACAACCCGCAAAAAATGCAATCGTAAAAACAAATTCTTACGAAATAAATTAATTTAATATAATTTTAAAATTTTATTATAATATAAACATAAATATTTATATTTAAAATAAAAAATAAAAAGATATTAAAATATATTATATTTGAATTTTGAATATAATCATAATTAAAGAATTATCTTATATATACAAAATAGTTGATGTTTACACTATTTAGTCATATTTATCAATTGATTTAATTGTTTCATGTTTATATATATATATTTTAATTAATTAGAAAAGTAAAACCCATTATATTTAGCTTGTTTGGATACATGTTTAGTAATTGTCTTGTTTGGAAACATGGATAGTAGAGAAATTGTTATATTCCTTAATTACCCTTAATGAATATTAAAAACACTCTTAAATTTCTAATGGCACAAGTTGTAAATAACACATGCCCTAAAGGTTAATTTCCTAATGACTCTAATTTTTTAATAGTATTGTGTGTTATTTGAGAAGATGTATATCGTAAAGATAAAGAGATTGAAATATCGATTTTGCATTATAAGTTTTAATTTTATTTTAAACTCGTGCAAAGTTCATTTTTAGAATTCAAAATTGGCTAATTTATTTTTCAACCCGCTCTTATAATAATAAATATTTTGCAATATGATGTAACAACCCGCAAAAAATGCAATCGTAAAAACAAATTCTTACGAAATAAATTAATTTAATATAATTTTAAAATTTTATTATAATATAAACATAAATATTTATATTTAAAATAAAAAATAAAAAGATATTAAAATATATTATATATGAATTTTGAATATAATCATAATTAAAGAATTATCTTATATATACAAAATAGTTGATGTTTACACTATTTAGTCATATTTATCAATTGATTTAATTGTTTCATGTTTATATATATATATTTTAATTAATTAGAAAAGTAAAACCCATTATATTTAGCTTGTTTGGATACATGTTTAGTAATTGTCTTGTTTGGAAACATGGATAGTAGAGAAATTGTTATATTCCTTAATTACCCTTAATGAATATTAAAAACACTCTTAAATTTCTAATGGCACAAGTTGTAAATAACACATGCCCTAAAGGTTAATTTCCTAATGACTCTAATTTTTTAATAGTATTGATTGTGATAATCTTTTTCCTATCTTTACCCTAATAAATACTAAGTACCTTTTATGGGGAGATTATTTTTTCATCTGAATTTATTATATATATTTAAAAACTTTAGAACAATACAAAACGGACGAATTAGCAAACATCTCCAGAGACTAAAGCTAGAAAGAGACATAAACGGAGAAGATATACAACTAAATCTGGAAGTAATAACCTAAAAAGAAAAATCAATAAAATAATAACTTGATATGTTTTCGACAGGAAGAGACAAAACTCAAAATTTCAAAACATTTCAAATCAGAACATCTATACTTTTAAAAAAGAAGTAATTTTTGGCGAAGACTAATGCACGAGAGAGATCTAAAGGAAGATAATAATGACGTGTAAATGGTGACATGACAATGCTAAAAATAATTTAAAGGGTTTGAAATTGAACTTATTTATAAGAATGCCATCAAGTCAATTTTAATTCAATTAATTAATTCACTTTCCTAAAAAATCACAATATCTTTCTCAATATTTTATTAGTTTGAGTTTGAAAAAAAATATTATATGGCATATTCCAAGCTATTGAGAGAAGTTTGTTAGTCTCCAATAAAATCATATATAAATATATGCTTTGATGGTCTAGAAACATAATCATTTGCATCATCCATTTTTTCAAGAAATTTTCTCTCGATGTTTTTTTTCTCTCTCATTAGATGGTAGTATTTTTCGGATGATTAAAATTTAATCAAATGATATGTTATCATTTTTAATACGTTCTTCTTTTCGTTGTAAAAAGTATTTTATGTTCTGTTTTTTTCTGTTTTATTCTTAGTCTTATGAAAGAAGAGATTCAGTTATCCAAAGCTTTTGTGAATGATGTGAAGTGAATTAAAAAACGTTTGAGATATTCTCTAAAAAGGTATGTGAATTTATACTCGATATCTAAAAGTCCGATGAAAGAATTTTTTCGAAACATTATTAATTCACCGCACATGTCCCGTTGTCCGTATAACTACGAGAGTCCCATGGTGTGTGTGTGTTTCACAAGAGAAAACACGGTTTTGAAAATTGGGGAAAATTAAAGTAATCGTCTCATCATACATATCGCCTAAGATGGGCATTGCCAAGATAAGTATTAAGCCGTGGATTTATGAAAAAGGATTATGCATGTTTATCTCCATCGAAAATGGATTTTATTTTGGTACGAAGTTATGAATATTCAGCTTGAATATTTTTAAGTTAGGTACACTTTTATATGATTTTTTTTTTAGTATTTGAATTATAGTTTCAAAACCTTTTTTATTTAATTCAGGTAGACTGAAATTTGGTGATAGGAAAATAGTAGATATTGATGTTAACTTCTTAAAATAAAGATTGGGCATTTAATACCTATAATTCGTTGAAATTTGTTTATGCATGTTTATCTCCATTGAAAATGGATTTTTTTTTTGGGTACGAAGTTATGAATATTCAGCTTGAATATTTTCAAGTTAGATACACTTATATGATTTTTTTAGTATTTGAATTATAGTTTCAAAACCTTTTTATTATTCAATTCGGGTAGATTGAAATTTGGTGATAGGAATGTAGTAGATATTGATGTTAATTTCTTAAAATAAAGATTGAGCATTTAATGCCTAAAATTACTTGTTTGGTTGGTGATAAAACTCGCCTACATTTAATAATGATTTTTTTTATTATGCGTAACAAAATATCCGTACGAATATATTTATATAATAGCAGTGATGATTTAGATTTTCAAAGGACCTTCCATCATGGTTGATAAACTGTGCCAGCAAATTTATGTATAACATTCAATATTTGTCTTTCTATAATATATAATGAAGTCTTTTAATATATGATACTAAAGTTTCTCTTATGAAGAGGGAAATAAATGTTACAGATTACATCTCAATACGTGATTTGGTTTTAAAGTGTGTTCACATAGTTGGCAAAAAAAAATGTGTTCACATCAACAAGCTTAGATTATATATGTTGTCATTAGAGATTCAACAGTTGCTGAATGTGCAATGGCCAAACATTAATGATCATGTGAAAATTGATATATACAATCCTATATAGGATATAGATTGCCAATAGAATGCGGTTACAAACAATCTACTATATTTATTTAGTAATCATTATCAAAGCAAAGACTATAAATTAAATATAGTTCAAAATTGACTGTTCCTTTATGAAATGATATATCTTGATTTAAAAATCTCCTAAATATTCATATCCTAATTTTACTAAAAAGTCATATTTTAGTTACATTTAATTTTATTAAATCACACTTTTTAATATCCTCTTCATTTTTTTTTTTAAATCTTAACTATTATTGCATCAGATATATTGATTAATAAAAAATTCGTTGATACTTTGTTTTCATCATATATTGATTAATAAAATATTTCCGATATAAACATGTTTTAAATTATTTTTATTTATCCGAATAACCCTCTGTTATTATTTTTATTCCGTTTAAATATTAATACCACATTTTTAGATCTTATAAAGATCATAATATTTATTTATTTGATTCGTTTGTACATTAGTGTTTAATTATATTATAAATTATTTTAATATTTTATATTATCTGAATAAGCTTTTAGTTCTATTTTTTATTCCGCTTAAACATTAATACTATATTTTTGAAACTTTACAAAATGATAACAATATTTTTATTTTATTTGTTTGTACATTTGAGTTAATTAAGGAAATATTCATTTGATATATTTATTATTAAAATAAAATTAAATATAATATTTTAATGTAAATCATGCTTTCAATATTATTATTATTTATTTTCATTATAACCGAATCTGATTTTAGTTCGAATATTTTTTCTGTATAAATATAAAATATAAATTATTTTTGGTGCCAATGATTACAAAATAATATATATTTTTGAATGTTTTATTTATTTAATTCACATTTTTACAAAAATGATATATTTTATTTTAAAATCCCTTAAATCTCTCTTTTTTTTTTAATTTTGAGCTCAACAAAAATAATAATTTTAAATTAAATTTAATTTAATAAATCACACTTCTTTAATATTTTCTTAAATTTTTAATACTAACCATATAAGAATTATGAAAATAAAATTGTATGCAGAAATATATAAAATTAGTTTTTCTGTGTTTTTATTCAAAATTTTAAAATTAAAATTTATAAAGACATCTAAACGGATTTAAATGGTGTTTGTTACTTCTGACATGTTTAAACGGGTGAGTCTAAATAGGTATTAAATACAAACATGTTTAAGCGGCCGGGTCTACCTGTTCTAACATCTCTGTGTAAATGAGACAAATCAAGATCCTTGCAAAATTCAAAATTTGTCATGTAGAAAACTCTTTTAGAAGAACATCATATACTTTTGAAATTGTTAAACATCATTGTATTTCTGTAGAAGTAGGACATATTCCTAAAGCCAACAAAAGGGTCTCGAATAAAATCGGAAAACATAATTTGTTTTATAGACGATATTTTTTCGTTTTGTAGATCTAATTACATTTGTTTAGTAAATATAAAACTAATTTATTTTCAATCGTATTTTGAAAAATATGTATATTCAGGGATTTATATAAAACAATAAATGAAACTTTATACCACATATTAGTTTTTGACACACAAGACGAATAAATAACTTCCTAATAACATAACATTTGCACATACGTGTGGACCGGTCACCTTCTACAACATATTAAATATACATGATGTTTTCTGTAACAAACATTCTATCATGTATTAGTTTTGGCCCCTGTTCAAAAACGCACCGCCGAGGTCTGCGTACTCGCCGGAGAAGCGCTCGACGGTGGCTCTCCGCCGCGATTTGGTTAAATCGGAGGTAAAAATCGAGTTTTACAAAAACTTCATATTTCTCTTAGATTCGAGTTAGAAATTGACAAATGAGTTATAAAACTATCATATCTAGTTGGAAAACACAAGAAAAACGAGTTCGATTGAAGTTAATCGCGAAAAAAAAAGTTTCAGACGGCGGGATTTAGGGTTTCCAAACGCAGTAGGTCGAGGTTGAAGACGAGGGCAATTTCGTAATTTGCCTTTCATTTAATAAAAACATGAAAAATTCGCGTAAATATAGCTCCAAGGGGTCGAAGTCGGGTTAGAACAGCAGAGAGAGGAAGCTGAAGCCACTACACCACGCTAAACTTTTGTTATTTATTTACGTTTATATATTTTATATACTAATATACATATAAAATAATATAAATTCTGCCCCGCGTAAATCCTGCTTACTCTCCGATTTTCTCGTTAGGCGCTAGGCCCAACCCAACCGCCCGAGGAACGCCTAGCGAGTTTTCGACCACAGGTTTTGACACACAAAACGAACAAACTACTTAGATCAACTTCCAAATAACATAAAATAGTTCAATACATGCACATGTGTACGGATCGATCACCTAGAGTGTTCCACAATCAAAAATAATATTTTTAAACTATCCACAACCGCTCGCCACTGTAAACTATCGAAGATGAATGATATTTTGATTCAGAGTGTTCCAAGTGGCACAAAACGATACGAATAGATTCACAATGGTTTCTTAGGTTTTAATGCTAAATGCCAAAAAAATACAACTGTCTACAAACATAATGTTTGCAACGGATGTAGCAAACAAACCAATTAACAACTAAATTACAATTAACATAATCTGATAATTTGACTAAAAATATTATTTTGTGAATTCACAAAATGTGAAGACATTCAACCAAATGATAACACATACTTGATCGGTGAGCCCTTCGTAGCATTTTACGAATGTAAATTTGATACAATATAATTTGCTATTAAACTAATATTTAATATCACATATATGTAATTGGCTTAGTCCGAACAGTTGAAGATTTGGAAGTCATTCATAAAACTAGTCCAAATTCATTTAAGATTAAATTTCAACTTATTGATGAAATGTATTTATTAATCTCTAAACATATATGATACTTTTTTCTTCTTATTTATCTATTTATTACATAATATTTTTACTGATTTTCTGTGCAATGATAATATCATTCCATGTGTTCTCTTTGATAACCATGCAAAGAAATCATACATGACAATCAAACATGGATATAATTCTATCCAATGTTGCGTTTTGCGTTTTTGTAAGATTGACGGCATCCAATGTTCTTTTACCCTAAACTCTGTGATTATTATGTATTGTATGTTTTAGTTACTGGCAACTCACCACTAATTATATTTAATTATACACTTTAACGATAGGGAAAAAGTTGGTCATGTATGTTGACGACATAATTGAAGTGCTCACTGACAATGATATTCATGACATTAAGAACTGAGACTATTATATGTAAGTTTTAATTAAATCAATCTTACATTCTATTATTTATCAGGGTTTTAATTTCTGACTAATTATATTCCGATCAATTGCTGGTATAAGTGGCATCTCTAAAGAACTTCAAAGGAAAAATTAAGAGAATGAGAAAGGATTAATTTGCGATGGTCATTTCGTTGTTTTATATTTTGTTTGCCTGTAATGACTATTTGATTTGATTTTTTTATCATAAAGTTTTTTTGTAATTTACATTCATTATAAAATTTCTCAAACGAATAGAACAAAATATCGTGATGCATGTACATTTATAATCGAGGGCATTGAAGAAATGAACTTTAAAATATGTTATGTACTTATTGTCGTTTTGAAAATAATACATAACTATATATGTATCTCTAGATATCTTCACATATTACTTTGATATAATACATATAAATATATGTAACCAGATAATGTAACGTGTATATTGAGAAAAAATTCAAATATTTGATATATAAAAATCTATATAAAATTTTTTTTACCCATTATTATCGCCTAAATCATATGTATAATTATTGATCAAGATTTAGATTCGGATACACTAATATTTACTAAAATTATTAATTTTCAAATTTCTCAACAACATATTCTCTATCAGATATTATGTTATATATTCATTTGTAAACAAAATATCTTTTTATAGATGGGAAAATATTCTATAATAATAATATTCTACATTACTAACTTAGAGCTAACTCAACGGAAATCAATATATATATATATATATATATATATATATATATATATATATATATATATATAAGTTGTAATTTTCAAATTACAACTATGATATCATGGATTCAAAAACTCTTGATGTCCTTAATAAATAATAACATAGAATTAACAAATATTTCTAATTTACAGTGTGTTTTGGATAAATGGCGAATAAAAGCTCGAATTCTGAGAAAGTGGAACAAGTTTATTTTCCCATCCGTTCCAACGATTGATCTCATATTGGTAGACGAATGGGTTAGGGTTTAAAATTTCAATATGAACACATATATGTTCAGTTTTTAAAATCAGAAGGTTTATTATATTTGTTTAAAGTTTCTTTATTTTTTTAAATTTCCTCAAAGGGTTCTAAAATTCATGCAATAATTCCTAACAAATTATGGCCACCATCTTGGACGAGAATTATTGTTGAGGATACTACAATAATCATTGAAACGTTTAAGGTTCGTTTATGTATGAGTTTTCTTCGCGAAACCCCTCATCCTCGGGAAATTTTGTTTACTGAGGAAACATCGCTAAAGAGGGTTGACGGTGGGGTTTATAGTTTTTTTTTCCATTTCGTCCCATTCACTAAAATTTTCATGGGCGAACACAAAATTAATACATATCTTGGAAAGGTTGTTTTCAATGTTTATTTTTACAAATATTATTCTTTTATTAATCCATACTGAATTTGGGTTAGATGTCTTCGGAAGAGTTATTAATGTTCGCGCTCTAAAAGGATGGTACCTTAAGACAAATTTTCTTGGAAAAATATTCATTTTGATTTGATGGATAGCATGTTGGATACATAAGTGCTTATTTTATATGTTATAGACACTACAAGAAATTGGCGGCATAACCGCGAATTAGCCACGAATTGCCATAAATTAGCCACGAATCCAGAAAATTATATTTTCTAGCCAATTTGTTGCTATTCGTGGCTAAAAAGCTACAAAATATGGATTGTGGCTATTCGTAGCTATTTAGCCACGAATAACAACGAATATTCCGCGGCTAACATTAACCATGAATGGCCACGAAAGAGAAACGTGGAAAATTAGCCATGAAAACTACTCATAGCTATTTGTGGAATTTTAGCTACGAAAAGCCGCAAAATAGTCGTAGAAGACTTTATCCACGATTAGCTATGAAATCATTTGTGTAAAAATAGCCAGGATAGAATTTCGTGGTTATTCGTAGATATAGCTACGACGGATTTCGTTGCTATTTGTAGCAAACAATTTTTCTTTAGCTACAAATAATTCGTGGCTATCCGTGGTTAAGTAAACTTTATCATTTTGAACTTCACGGGTTAAATAGTTGATTGGAAGTTGTCTTAGACGATAAGATTTGATAAGGAGTCAGGTCAATCAGGTATTCAGAGTTGTCAAATCCATTATTTGGTGGAGCCACGGACCATGTCGTAGCTATTCATAGCTATGGCAGTTAGCCACAGCAAGGTTCAATTGCTATTCGTAGCTATTGGTGTAGCCACGAAAGGATTCGTAGCTATCCGTAGCTAAGCACAGTAAAAACATGTTATTTCAGCTTTAACCCGTGATGGTGTGGTCTCTTTCAATGGTGATGGGTAGTCAGAGAATATATTCTCTATAGCCACAAACGGATTCGCGGCTATCCGTGGCTGTGTGAATTTATAAATTACGAGTGAATGCTTTCATTTTGGCACATCAAATTTTTCTATAAACACAATGTCAGACATTTTTAATTCACGGGAGTGGATGTACAAACGTTTAAAACGTTCTGATCATAGTGTTTCTGAGAAGTTTATTGAGGACTAAATCTTTTCATTTCTTTTGCTTGTAATCAAGCTTATTTTCAAGAGGTCGGGAATTTGTTTTGTCTGTGTAAGAAGTGCAAAAATCAGATGCCCCATGATGTTCAAACCATGACAAATCACCTCATGAAGAAAGGTTTTACGGATAATTACTATGTGTGGATGTTTTACAAAGAGAGTTGTCAATATGACGGAGAAGCATCAACAAGTCACCATGCTGCTACATAACAAGAAGTGTGGATTGGTTATCCAAATACTGAAGTTCCAGTCTATCAAGTACAAGATCCCATCGAATATTTCAACATGTTACCTGACGATGCCGAGAACTTCCAAGAACCAATGTATGCCGAAAATCATGATGCCGTTTTCGAAGCGTTAGAAGCTGCAAACCAACCGTTATATTATGGATGTGCTGATGAATTTCTCAATTGTATCTGACCTCGAACGTATTGAACTAAAAGAGCTATTACAATTATATAACTATTTGTATATACAATATATTTATATTCTTGTATTTATGATTAGTGTACTTATGGGATTTTTCAATTTTGTCTTCTAAGGTGAAGAGCAATTACAATATCCCGGAGAAATGCCTAGATGATATTGCTCAGACCATCAAAAATGTTCCACCAACGCCTAATAATGCTCCTAAATCATACTCCAAGACGAAGAAGTTGACACGGTCTCTTGGAATGCCATGTCATAAGATGATGTGTGCGAGGACAATTGCATGCTTTTTTGGAAGGGTGCGGATCGTGATTTGTTACAATGTCGGTTTTGTGCAAAAGATCGGTATGAACCAATTGTTGGTCGATCGGGGAAGAAGATAGCAAAGCAAAGGATGTTCTATTTGATAATAGCCGACCCATTGAAGAGATTGTACCAATCAACTACGACCGCTTTACAAATGAGGTGGCATGCTGAACATGTTTCTTCTGAAGGAGAAATGCATCATTCGTTAGATGGAAGAGCATGAAAACACTTTAATGAGGTATATCTTGTATTTGCTTTTGAGAGCCGAAATGATTATCTTGGTTTATCAACCGATGGATTTAATCCAATTGGTATGAACGGGCAGTTGTATTCGGTCTGGCCCGTCATAGTAACACCGTACAATTTACCCTCCGGGATGTGCATGAAAAGAGAGTATTTCTTCCTCTCAATGTTCACGAAGATTACAACGTGCTTTAGACATTTTTACTACTCAATTGTGAATGGTTTGAACCGTACGAGAGGTAAAATGATTCAAACCATGCAGAACACTGGGAGATCCAACCTCGATTTTACGATATCCTTTGTCTTACCGGGAACATTGAGCACCATATTGTTCTTCGTGAACGCTCTAACATTCCGTCTGTAAGGATGATTTTATGGCAAAAACATTATGTGACAATCGAACCAGCTATGCTTTCTTCTATTTGGCATCCAAAACGATTTTGTCTCATCCAAACAATATGGACAAGCCAACCCTTAAACCTAAACTCTAAACCCTAAGCTCTAAACCCTAAAACCTTAAACTTAGACCCTAAACTCTAAACCCTAAAACCTAAACCCAGACCCTAAACCCATTTTTACTAAGCAATTATGTGTATTAATTTAATGTGTTCACATGATGTTTGAAGAATAATGGACTGCAGTTCACCCATACATAACTTCTGATGCTATGACGAGAGCAAAAGATAAACATTTTGCGACATGGTGTAAAAAACATGTAAGTACTAAAATTTACATAACCATTATTACATAAAGGTAGATATGTAATTTTATATAAATATGCGGATCAATCATGCGAGAAAATCATTCGAATTTCCATTGTCGGTACTGGAATTTGTACAAGGTCCGATGCATCAATTCACGTTATGGCCCATGTATTATTCGAGGGGATTTCATTACCATACACAAAACCATGTAAAAAACAAGAAGACAATGAACTACGGTGTTTCGGTTCATGGTTCTGCTGAGACCGAATATTTTGGATTGATTGATGAGATATTCATGATACAGTATCACAATGTTGTTAAGCTGAAATCCATGATTTTAAAGTGTCAATGGTTCAACACCACTCGAGGAATACGAAGACATCCGTCATGTATTGTTGATGTCTGCGCGCAGGTGCATTACGATAAGTACGATCCTTTCATATTACTGGAGCAATGTGATCAAGTATGTTATATTCCTTACCCGCGATTACGAACAACGAGAGAAGAATCGTGGGCAACAACAATGGTAATGTGATGTACCATGGATTTTACCGGTTTTAACCATGGTATATGCCTTATTTATCGAGTCTTATGTTATGTTTTGGAGTCTTTTTAGTATGTTTACAGGTTTAGACACGTTTGGAGCATAGTTGGAGTTATTGGAGCATTCTAGAGCATTTTGGAGATTTTACCCGAGAGACAGAGTTCACTGCCCATATTTGACGCTTGCAACGATCGGCACACCATTAGCATCGATCGTTGCATAGCGTGACCAAGCATTCTCGCGAGCGTTAATGAAGAATGAGGATTAATGCACTAAAGCCCAGAAAGCCCAGATATTTACACAGAAGCCCAAAACGTGTTTTAGCTATTATATAAGGGGTTTTAAGCCATTGTTTAGGCTACACTTTTCTTAAGTCTTATTTTATTTCAGAGAGAGTTAGGGGCTGATCCTGCTCTCTCGAGAGAGAGGATTTTGAACCCCAGTTCTTTGTTTTATTTTATGATATTTGGTTTTCTATTCAAGATGTTTTCTGTCTCGATGAACATGTCTGAGTAGTTTACCTGTTAGGTTGAAGGATTCTCATTAGGGATTTCATGGAACTATAGTTAAATCAATCTGTAGGGATTCATATCTGCTAGTTCTTTGTTTAGGTTGTTCTTAATGCTTAATCTGAAGTAGCTAATCAGAATTATGATGTTAGGTTGATTGATACAACGAGAGTTGGTTAATTAGCTAGAAAGAACCTAGATGAGCAATTTGATCTACTCGCAAAGAGATTTGGTTTAGGGGAATTGTGAACATATCAAACCTGATCATTAATGCTAGTTTAATCTGTTAGTAATTGCAAAGAGATTTGGATTGCTGCACTTAGACTTAGAGAATTCTCGCAAAGAGATTTGGTGAATTTTAAATCCGTGTTTGAGTTCTAGAACAGTTATTGATTAGATCCTGATTGACTGATTGCTTGTGTTCCTGATTTCCTGAGAACTCCTGAAACCTAACGCTTCGCTTCCTTGCTTACAAACTCGCTGCTATTTACTTTTCTGCTTGCTTTTAGTTTCTAATCATATTTGCTTTCACCTAGTTTAATCTCTTCTGTTTTATAATCTATCGTTGACCGGAGTCCATGTGGATTCGATACCCTAAGTACTACAACTACATCAATGTGCACTTGCAGTTAGAATAGGGTTAAAACTAGACCTATCAAGTTTTTGGCGCCTTTGCCGGGGACTCTTTTGAGTCTCCGATAGATTTGAACTTAGGGTTTAGACTAGGTTTCTCGTTTTTTTTTTTTTTTTTTTTTTTTTGTTTCTTGCGTTTCAGGTACGCCTGTAATCGCCCTGCAACGATCGACACGGTCCTGTGTGTCGATCGTCACATCATCGCGCTTGCATCGATCGACGCTTCTCCTGCATCGATCGACACATATCGAAAGGAAGATGTATGATTTCTTCAATCCAGGGATTGACAGTTCACAGATAGCTGAGTTGAAGAGTAAAGTCGACTATCTGCATAGTCTTATACTTGAAAAGTATGCGCAAGAAGCTATCAACTGCGTTGGAGGGAATGAATTCTACAGTCAGGAATCTGCTTTTCAGGGACCTTTCCAGCAACAGGGTAATGCCTTCTCAAGGAACTATGGTGTTTCTTCTTACCAAGCACCACCTACACCTGCATATAAGAGCAGATTGGAAACCATGCTGGAGCAGTTACTGGAAAGACAGGAAGAGAAGAGGAACTACATAAATGGTTATGGGTTTCAGGGAAACAGGTATGGATCACCCTCCTATCAGGCACCTCCTGCAGCTAATGCTTATGAGAGCAAGATAGAATCCATGATGGAGCAGCTGCTAGAGGATCATACTAAGGCTGCTATGGACTTCGACAGGAAGCTGGAAGCTATACATGAAAATCTGAATGGGAAGTTTGAATACTTGAGCACACATGTGAAGAAGCTGGATGTTAAAATCCAACATACATCTCAAGCAATACAAAGGCATAATGAAGCTAGGAAAGCTGAACAGTGCAGATCCATCAAGGCTGTGACCTTAAGAGATGAGATTGAGTTGTTAGGTGAAGAAGAGAGCATAATCTCGGATTTTCTAGATGAATATTGTCTGCCTGATACATGCATCGATCGACACCCCCTATGTGTCGGTCGACACGCCGTTCTGACGGTAATTTCGAGTTCTTTCGAGAAACAGAATCGCCTTGCATCGATCGACACACCTACTGCATCGATCGACACAGAACGCAGACGTGACCAGAAACCTGCAACAGTACCAAAACGAGTCTATAAGCCCCCTGTGCCATATCCTAAGGTTCCTAAACTGTCTAAACATGAGCTAGAAGTGGTTAATTGCATGAAAGTGATGGATAAGCAGCAGAAATCCACCATTGATGGACAAAGCTTAAGTGTGGAAGTGGAACCAGAGGTTCCAATTGGAGAAAAAAAGATGGCGGTTCCTCTTAAACCTGCTCTAACATCTTCAGTGCCTACAACTGCTCTTAAGCAGAAAGCTCCTGATCTTTTGCATCCACCAAAGCACAGGTATAAAAATCCTAAACTTAAACCTCCTAATCCATCAGCTGTGAATGCAGGAAAAAGCAGAATCCCACCCAAGCTTCGTTCCCCCCCCCCCCCCCCCCTAATTCTATTCCTTCATTCCTTGGGAGATCTCATGATCCGAAAGCATATACACCTCCTTGGATGAAGAGATACTCACAGAGACATTCAAAGTCTCTGTTGAAACCGCCATGAATCAGATCTCTTCCAATAGTCAAGCTAATGACTAAAAACAAGCGCTGAGTGGGAGGCAACCCACTAGTAGGTTCGTTTTTGTTTTTTAATTTTCGTTTTGGTTTTGGTATTTTTAATTTTTCTGTTTAAGTGTGTTCAAAGGCGAGAGAAACAGGAATAATCGCATTGCATCGATCGACACACATTGTGCATCGGTCGATGCAGTCGCGATTTGTGGTTTTCCGATTCAATTGCGGTTCAGACACCATTTATCTCAATAACCGCGAGCATATTCGCCGTGCATCGATCGACACCCTTGGGCATCGATCGACACAGGGCGACGACAGGTAAGTGTTCTGCAACTTTTCAGATTGTTTCAAATTTGATTATTATTCTCACCGAGCTCATGCCTTGATTACACTGGGGACAGTGTAGTTTAAGTGTGGGGGAGGAAGCTACTGACGCACACTTTTGTTTTCTTAAGTTTTTCAAAATTTGTTTTATTGAGTCAAAATTTGTATGAAACTATGATTTTTCGAGGAAAATTTTCGCTTGAACAGGAACTAAGTGACCATTGGACAGACTTGCAGAGCCTCTATGACTGTTAGAAAACCCAGACACAGATCAACCTACTGGGAACACCCACATCACTTCAGGTATCAGAGGATCCTTTTACTGACTTCAACTTTAATACTGACTTAGATTTCTCACCTAAGGGCTTGGTATACTCTGTGTCGGATTCCCTGTTAGTTCTGACACAGCCTGTCAACCTATCCTATTTAGTTCCCTTCTCCCCTTCCATAAAAAAAAAAAAAAAAGATAATAAACTGAGGATGAGTTGGTAACTCCGAAGTGGTCACAGGAGTGGTAGAGACCCCTATTATCTCCTGTGCGATCCATGGAATGTGTCCAAAGTACACCCCATAACGGGAAGAACACTGATAAAAAAAATAAAATGATACCCAATGTGGGAAAAATCAGTTGTTAAGGAAGGGAAAGAGAAGAAAGGGACTAGAGAAAGATAGTATGGTGGTCAAGAGCTGATAAGGTAAGAATCCATGTGCCCTTTGATCGATACTCCTTAGGTGAGACCGCACTTAAATACTTACAGAAGTCAGTAGGGAGAATTTGAATGCTTGAATGTGATTGTGGAGTTTACTTAGGACAATTGCTAAGTGTGAGGGAAGTATATTGTGGTCTTGAGTTCTGTAGGAAAGTTTTCAGTGGATTACTAAGTGAATGTGAATGCAAAAGTTCCTAGGATGAAATGAGTTTCTGAGTTTTCAAACCTCTTCTCTTATACTTTGGTTCTTTACTTGCTTGAGGACAAGCAAGAGCTAAGTGTGGGGGAGTTGATGTACCATAGATTTTACCGGTTTTAACCATGGTATATGCCTTATTTATCGAGTCTTATGTTATGTTTTGGAGTCTTTTTAGTATGTTTACAGGTTTAGACACGTTTGGAGCATAATTGGAGTTATTGGAGCATTCTGGAGCATTTTGGAGATTTTACCCGAGAGACAGAGTTCACTGCCCATATTTGACGCTTGCAACGATCGGCACACCATTAGCATCGATCGTTGCATAGCGTGACCAAGCATTCTCGCGAGCGTTAATGAAGAATGAGGATTAATGCACTAAAGCCCAGAAAGCCCAGATATTTACACAGAAGCCCAAAACGTGTTTTAGCTATTATATAAGGGTTTTTAAGCCATTGTTTAGGCTACGCTTTTCTTAAGTCTTATTTTATTTCAGAGAGAGTTAGGGGCTGATCCTGCTCTCTCTCGAGAGAGGATTTTGAACCCCAGTTTTTTGTTTTATTTTATGATATTTGGTTTTCTATTCAAGATGTTTTCTGTCTCGATGAACATGTCTGAGTAGTTTACCTGTTAGGTTGAAGGATTCTCATTAGGGATTTCATGGAACTATAGTTAAATCAATCTGTAGGGATTCATATCTGCTAGTTCTTTGTTTAGGTTGTTCTTAATGCTTAATCTGAAGTAGCTAATCAGAATTATGATGTTAGGTTGATTGATACAACGAGAGTTGGTTAATTAGCTAGAAAGAACCTAGATGAGCAATTTGATCTACTCGCAAAGAGATTTGGTTTAGGGGAATTGTGAACATATCAAACCTGATCATTAATGCTAGTTTAATCTGTTAGTAATTGCAAAGAGATTTGGATTGCTGCACTTAGACTTAGAGAATTCTCGCAAAGAGATTTGGTGAATTCTAAATCCGTGTTTGAGTTCTAGAACAGTTATTGATTAGATCCTGATTGACTGATTGCTTGTGTTCCTGATTTCCTGAGAACTCCTGAAACCTAACGCTTCGCTTCCTTGCTTACAAACTCGCTGCTATTTACTTTTCTGCTTGCTTTTAGTTTCTAATCATATTTGCTTTCACCTAGTTTAATCTCTTCTGTTTTATAATCTATCGTTGACCGGAGTCCATGTGGATTCGATACTCTAAGTACTACAACTACATCACTGTGCACTTGCAGTTAGAATAGGGTTAAAACTAGACCTATCATAATGCCGAGAGTATTTTATGAAAGTTAAGAAGTTTCTTAAATTGCAGTCCAAAACGACTTTCTCGACCATGAGATACCGTCTACAAATATCATCCAAGTGAAAGCACATGCGATCCAAGATACCACAAATTATGATGCCACACCGATGATCAATCCTGTGTATGAATATGTTTCTGAAGATGACTTAGAAAATCATTATAGTGAATATTCGGCTTCAGATTCACATTCGGACTAATAATGATGTACGGTGTTATGTTTTACTGTAATGATATTCATAAATATCTTGTTTAATATATATCCATAATTTTAATTTGTTGATCATTTATAACTTATTTAATATATATTCATATCTTAAACTATATTCATAATTAGGTTGTTAATTAAATATGTATATATATACTTATATATATGATCATATTTTATATTTATATTTATAAATATTTTGTTATAAATTTATAATCAACTTAAATAAAATCTTTATATTAATTGAGAAGTGCTTTTGGGCTTATATTCACTCTCAAAATGGTTGATTACTAATTTACCATTAATAAAATTAGGTTAATTACTATATTAACCTTAATCTATATTGGTAACTTTATTATATGTTTTTAATTTTATTATGTAGATATACATAACATTGAATAAAAAAATGAATGATAAATATGAAATAGTTATTAAGATTTTTAAGTTTTATTTTGGAGATATATATATATATATATATATATATATAAACTTAAATAAATAAAAAATAAAAAGTAAGATGAGATGATAATTATGAAAATATTTATTAAGATTTTTAATTATATTTTAGAGATATATATAACCATTAATAAAAATAAGATGATAAATATAAAAACGTTTATGAATATTTTTAAATATGAATAAATATTAATTTTAGAATTTTATATAGTAAATTCTTATCATATATATAAATTTTAATTTTATATATATAAATGATAAAATATTTTAAATAAGATATTTATGTATTAATTTTTATACATAAAAATATATAATTACAATTTATTTTATGACTATTAATTTTATTTATAATAAATTATAAAATATCTTATATAATATAATAATTTATGTATGTTTAATTATAAATAGTCTCATATAGATTTTATAATATTGTTATTATTATTAAATTAATTTAATAATTTTTGTTTTTAGAAAATTAAATTTAATAACATTTGTGCTCGCACCATGTGCGAGTGAATCATACTAGTTTATTATAAACTTAACATAAAATTTATAATTAACTTTGTCACGGATTGCTACTAATCATTCGTAGCTATGTGAAAATAACAATTCGCGGGCCACATTTTAGTTTCGCGCCCATTATCATTTGGGCCATAATTGATTTCACACATTGTAATTGGTCCATCGCGATTTTATTTTATTACTTAGTCACGAACTGCTATTATTTTCCGTGGCTAAATGAATTTCATTTCGCGGTTAAAATTTGGGCTTCTAATTTCATTACACGCTCAATTAACACGCCCCAACTTCCTTGTTTCGGCTCTTTATGCTTTATACGAAAAACCCTAATCATTTTACCCCTTTCTCGATTCTTCGTCTCCCTTATCATCTCTTCTCCGATCGATATCCTTCTTCTTCAATCGATCTTCATCCCCTTCTGTTCCACCTTCTTTCTTCTTCCATCTTCTTCAATCTTCACTAAGCCCTCTACTTCTTCTTCCAGCTTCTGTTTCTGTTCTTCTCGAAGAAACCCTAACCAGTTATCTTTGATCTCCGATCTACTACCAGTCGTCGTCGATCTGCACGCAACCGTCTTCACATCAAGGTATTTACATCTTCTTCTTTCCGATTTTGCTTGCATGTTTCTGTTCATTTATTTTATGCTTCACCGACTGTTCGTACATCTCACTTTTGTTCCGATTTGGGCTTGCATGCTTATGTTCTTTAATTTATGCTTCACCGACTGTTCGTTCTCATGTCTTCTGTTCCGATTTAGGCTTCCATGTTTTTGTTCGTTATTTTCTGCTTCACCGACTGTTCCTTCTCCTCTCTTTTGTGCTAATTTGGCCTTCCAAGCCTCTCTACTGTTAAGATTAACTTGAATCTACTGCATGCACACTCAACTTGTCCTAATTACTAACTCTTCTTCTTTTCTCTTCTTCCATGCAGATGTCTCAACCAGGCGGTACCTCTTCAGGATGATCGACCGCCCGGGGCGATGGAGCGACGGGGCCATCTACTTCTTCCGCTACATGTCACCCTCTTCCTAGCTTGGCGGCTGTGATGTCTGCACCGGAGAGGCAAAACATGCATGTTCTTCATCCGGAAAAGGAAAATGATGGTTTATGGTATTATGTTATGGTGAAAATGCCTTATTCGCTTGTGTAGTCCTATAGGTGTAGTCTCTGTTAGAATTTGTTGATGGGTTTCCTTAGATCACGGTTCTTAGTTTGCTTACAAGTTTCTTGTTTGCATCCGATTGTTGTGTTTGCTTATTGTTTAAGTTGTTTGCTTGTTTTGTTGCATTCGTTAACCGGAATTTGCATCATAAGAGTTTAGGTTGTTAGTCTATAATCTTGTGTAGTCCTATAGGTGTAGTGTCTGTTAGAATTTGTTGATGGGTTTCCGTAGTTCACGGTTCTTAGTTTGCTTACAAGTTTTCTGTTTGCATCCGATTATTGTGTTTGCTTATTTTCGAA
This sequence comes from Orychophragmus violaceus, assembly GCA_030180135.1. Classification (NCBI taxonomy): domain Eukaryota; kingdom Viridiplantae; phylum Streptophyta; class Magnoliopsida; order Brassicales; family Brassicaceae; genus Orychophragmus; species Orychophragmus violaceus. Next base: position 70,755,810 of record CM058236.1, on the reverse strand, counting down.
GTTGTTTTCATGTTTTGTTGCATTTGTTAACCGTCATTTGCATCATAAGAGTTTAGGTTGTTAGTCTATAATCTTGTTTAATCATAAATTAAAAAAAAAGAGAGATGGCTTAGTTGCATTTGCGGCCTTTGTTGAGCATCAAATCAGTTAGGCCTAACCAGAGCCGATAGTGTCTTGTTTTCTTTGGATACTTGTTGCAAGTTGTGTCCTGTTATCACTTGCATTCATACCATCTGGTTTTGCTTGCCATTACTTAGTTTGCATTAACTACCATCTAAGTTGACAAAAAACATATATGTCGTCATTGCAGCTTACTCTCGGTTAGGACCATCCATTGCATCCGATTTGTCTATTGGTTTAGTCTTGGCTTCTGTTTGCACTCGTGTTTTTTCCATCTCTTTGAACCGTTGTCTGTTAGAATTATTTATGGTTATGTCTTAGCTTGAATCTATTTTTTGTCTATCTGTTTTGTCTATTGGCTTAGTCTTGGCTTCTGTAGTGGCGATAATATGTAATGGTGATAATTAGCTTCTGTATTTGGTAATATGTTTGTATGTCTGCTTGAACCGTTGTCTGTCTATCTATTATGGTGTATTTGGTACTTGTATTGGTGATAATTGTGAATCTTGTTTGCTTTTGTTACATGTTTGGTATAGATGACTGCATTCACAAGGACATAGTGGCTTCATACCAGGCTAACTTTTGAGGACCTTGACGGAACTATTCGATGGTGCCACAAGAGAAGAAGGATGAATGGTGGACGTTGATATACCATGGATTTTAGGATTTTTAACCATGGTATATGTCTTCTTATCGAGTCTTTTAGAGTCCTTTGGAATCTTTTTATGTGTGTTTACAGGTCTAGGTACGTTTGGAGCGGATTTGGAGATTATGGTGTTTTCTGGAGCACTTTGGAGATTTAACCCGAGAGATAGAGTTCACTGCCCATTTCACAGACTTGTGTCGATCGACACAACATGTGCATCGATCGACACAAGGTCGACACAGACAATTCTCGGCGTTTTATCAAGAGTTTGGAATTTGCACTTTTGCCCAGAAGTTTCTCATAACTACAAAGAAGCCCCAGCCGTGATTAGATCATTATATGAGGGTTCTTAAGCCATTGTTTAGGCTACGCTTTATTTTACATTCAGAGATTTAGGGGCTGATCTTGTACTCGAGAGAGAAGAGATTTTGAACACCAGTTCTTTATTCTATTATATGTTATTTGGTTTTCTATTCAACATGTCTTCAGTTTCAATGATCATGTCTGAGTAGTTTACCAGTTAGGTTTATGGATTCTCATTAGGGATTTCATGGAATTATAGGTTGATCAATCTGTAGGGATTCATATCTTTCTAGTTCTTCATCTAGGGTTGTTCTTAATGCTTGATCTGAATTGGCCACTTAGATTATTGATGTTAGGTTGATTTCCGCAACGACAGTTGGTTAATTAACTAGAAAGAACATAGATGAGAAATTTGACTATTCGTAAAGAAATTTGGCTTAGGAGAATTGTGAACGAAATAACTTGAGATTAATGCATGTCTAGATCTCTAGGATTCACAACGAAAGTTGGCTTGCTAGGATTGTTAGACATAGTTAACATTCACAATGAAAGTTGGTCTATTATAATTCTATGATTCTAGTTCTAGAACAATTCTTAATTAGATCCCGATTGATTGATTAGCTTGTGTTCCTGATTTCCTGAGAACTCCCTAGACTTAACGCTTTGCCTTCTTGCTTACAAACTCGCTTGATTTACTTTCTGCTGTCTGATTTACTGGTTTCTACCGTTTCACCTAGCTTAATTCGACGTTCTATAATCTATCGCAAGAGTCTAGAGTCTTTGTGGGATTCGATACCTTTTATACTATAATTGCATTAACTGTGGACATGCAGTAGAATAGGATAAAACTTACACCCTATCAAGTTTTTGGCGCCGTTGTCGGGGACTCTTTTGAGTCTTCGATAGATTTGAACTTAGGGTTTAGACTAGGTTTTTCATTTTTGTTTTGTTTTTTTTTCTGATTTTTGTTTTCTTTTTGCGTCTCAGGTAGGAATAGATTCGCCATGCATCGATCGACACGGCCCTGTGTGTCGATCGTCACATCTTTGCGCCCTGCATCGATCGACGCTCTTCTTGCATCGGTCGACACATTTTGCGGAATCACCAAGAAGACTAAGAGATCCGTAAGGACGATGTGTCAGAATGATTTTTTCAGCTCAGGGATTGACAGTTCACAGATAGCTGGGTTGAAGAACAAAGTTAACTCTCTGCATAGTCTTATACTTGGAAAGTATGCGAAAGAAGCTATCAACTACGTTGGAGGGAATGGATTCTACAGTCAGGAATCTGCTTTTCAGAAACTCTTCCAACAACAGAGTAACTCCCTCTCGAGGAACTATGATGTTTCTTGTTACCAAGAACCGCCTCCACCTACACATAAAAGCAGATTGGAAGCCATGATGGAGCAGTGTCTTGAGGGACAACAACAAATTGTTGTGTCCTTCAACTCAAAGATAGACGCATTGTATGAAGATCTGAATGGGAAGTTCGAATCTTTGAGCACACATGTGAAGGAGCTAAATGTCCAAGTTCAACAAACATCTCAAGCAATACAGAGGCAAAATGGATCAGGAAGAGCTGAACAGAACAAATCCGTTAATGTTGTGGTCATAAGGGATGAGATTGACATGCTAGAAGAAGAAGAGAGCATAATCTCGGATTTTCTGGATGAATTCTGTCTGTCTGAGACATGTGTCGATCGACACACCCTTGGTGTCGATCGATGCACCCCCGATCCGTCTGATGGATTTGACCATAATCGCCTTGTGTCGATCGACACACATCGTGCATCGGTCGGCACAAAACGCAGACGTGACCAGAGACCTGTAACAGTCCCAGAACGAGTCTATAAGCCCTATGTGCCATATCCTAAGGCTCCTAAACTATCTATACATGAGCTAGACGAAGCTGAATGCATAAGAGTGATGGAGAAGCAACTGATTCAGATTCCAGAGAAGCTTCCAGACCCAGGAGCCTTTGTGCTCGACTGTTCCATCTCTAAGGACAGATTCAAGCGTTCTCTGAGTGATTTAGGATCTTGTGTGAATCTCATGTCGTACTCTGTGGCTGTGAGATTAGGACTGATGGATTTCCAGCCTACTAGGATCTCTCTTATCCTAGCTGATCGATCAAAGAGGTATCTAGAAGGAGTTCTTGAGGACGTTCAAGTCAGAGTTGGGAACTACTTGATTCCAACAGACTTTGTGGTGCTGAAGTATGATATTGAGCCTTATGATCCTCTACTACTTGGTAGATCATTCTTAGCTACTGCTGGAGGTGTGATTGATGTGAGACGTGGACTGATTGATCTCCAGCTGGGAGACAAGCCTTTGCAGTTCAAGATGGATAAGCTGCAGAAAATCCACCATTGATGGACAGAGTTTCAGTGTTGTAGTGGAACCAGAGAGTCCGATTGGAGAGAAGAATATGGCGGTTCCTCTTGAACCTGCTATAACATCTTCAGCGCCTGCAACTGCTTATAAACAGAAAGCTCCAGACATCTCATTCCCACCAAAGCAAAGGTATCGATCTTCTAAGTTAAAAGCTACTAATTCATTTGCTGTGACGGCAGGAAAATGCAGTATCCCACCCTCGCTTCGCTCCCACCCTGGTGCTCTTCGCTCTTTCCTTGGGAGATCTCATGATCCGAATGCTTATACACCACCTTGGATGAAGAGACATTCACAGAGACACTCCAAGTCTCTGTTGAATCCCCCATAATTCTGATCTCCTTTCCATAGTCAAGCTACTGACTTTAAACAAGCGCTGAGTGGGAGGCAACCCACTGTTAGGTTCGTTTTTGTTTTCATTTTTCGTTTTGGTGTTTTGATTTTTCTGTTTGAGTGTGTTCAGAGTCGTGAGAATCGCACTGCATCGATCGACACACCTAGTGCATCGGTCGATGCATATGCGATTTCTGATTAGCCGATTTGATTGCGGTTCAGACACCGGTTATCTAAATAACCGCGGGCATAATTCTTCTTGCATCGATCGACACACTTCGTGCATCGATCGACGCAAGCCGACAACATGTAAGTGTTCTGCAACTTTTCGGATTGTTCTTCAATTTGATTATTCTCACCAATCCTGGGCTTGACACTACTGGGGACAGTATGTTTCAAGTGTGGGGGAGGTAGCTACTGACGCACGCTTTTCTTACCTTGAGTCGGTCCAAAAATTTGTTTTATCGAGTCAAAACAGTGTAAGTAAGAAACAGTGATTTTTTGAGAAGTTAACAGCACTTTCAGGAACTTAAGTGACCATTGGGATGAAGTTGCAGGATCAATCTATGACTATTAGAAAACCCAATGCGGATCAGCCTACTGAGGATACCCATATAAATTCAGGTATTCAGAGAATCCTTTACTGACTTAATTTTATCACCTAAGGGCTTGGTATACCTTGAGTCGGACTCCTCTGTTAGTTCTGACACAGCTTGTAAACCTGTCCTAGTAAGGTTCCCTTCTCCCCTTCTCTTAAAGTAAAAAAAAAGAGAATAATAAACTGAGGATGAGCTAGTAGCTCCGAAGTGGTCATGGGAGTGGTAGCTACCACTATTACCTCTTGTGCATTCATGGAATGTGTCCAAAGTACACCCCATAACGGGAAGAGCACTGATAAAAAAAAATGATACCCAATGGAGAAAAATCAGATTGCTAGGAAGGGAAAAGAGAAGAAAGGAACCAGAAAAAGATAGTATGGTGGTCTAGAGCTAACATAGTAAGAATACATGTGCCCTTTGATCGATAATCCTTAGGTGAGACCGCACTTAATAGCTTATAGAAGTCAGTAGGTTGAATTTGAATTATTGAATGTGATTGTGGAGTTTACTTAGGACGGTTGCTAAGTGTGGGGGAAGTATATGTTGGTCTTGATGTCTTGCAGGTGATTCTTTCAGTGGCTTACTAAGGGGAATCTGAGTGTTGTTGCTTCTAAGATAAAATGAGTTTCTGAAGTTTTTCAAACTTCTTCTCCTGGTCTTGGTCTTTTGTTTGCTTGAGGGCAAGCAAAATCTAAGTGTGGGGGAGTTGATATACCATGGATTTTAGGGTTTTTAACCATGGTATATGTCTTATTATCGAGTCTTTTAGAGTCCTTTAGAGCCCTTTTATGTGTGTTTACAGGTCTAGGTACGTTTGGAGCGGATTTGGAGACTATGGTGTTTTCTGGAGCTCTTTGGAGATTTAATCCGAGAGATAGAGTTCACTGCCCATTTCACAGACTTGTGTCGATCGACACAACATGTGCATCAATCGACACAAGGTCGACACAGACAATTCTCGGCGTTTTATCAAGAGTTTGGAATTTGCACTTTTTCCCAGAAGTTTCTCATAACTACAAAGAAGCCCCAGCCCTGATTAGATCATTATATTAGGGTTTTTAAGCCATTGTTTAGGCTACGCTTTATTTTACATTCAGAGAGTTAGGGGCTGATCTTGTACTCGAGAGAGAAGAGATTTTGAACCCCAGTTCTTTATTCTATTATATGCTATTTGGTTTTCTATTCAACATGTCTTCAATTTCAATGATCATGTCTGAGTAGTTTACCAGTTAGGTTTATGGATTCTCACTAGGGATTTCATGGAATTATAGGTTGATCAATCTGTAGGGATTCATATCTTTCTAGTTCTTCATCTAGGGTTGTTCTTAATGCTTGATCTGAATTGGCCACTTAGATTATTGATGTTAGGTTGATTTCCGCAACGACAGTTGGTTAATTAACTAGAAAGAAAATAGATGAGAAATTTGACTATTCGTAAAGAAATTTGGCTTAGGAGAATTGTGAACGAAATAACTTGAGATTAATGCATGTCTAGATCTCTAGGATTCACAACGAAAGTTGGTTTGCTAGGATTGTTAGACATAGTTAACATTCGCAACGAAAGTTGGGCTGTTATAATTCTGTGATTCTAGTTCTAGAACAATTCTTAATTAGATCCCGATTGATTGATTAGCTTGTGTTCCTGATTTCCTGAGAACTCCCTAGACTTAACGCTTTGCCTTCTTGCTTACAAACTCGCTTGATTTAATTTCTGCTGTCTGATTTACTGCTTTCTACCGTTTCTCCTAGCTTAATTCGACGTTCTATAATCTATCACAAGAGTCTAGAGTCTCTGTGGGATTCAATACCTTTTATACTATAATTGCATTATCTGTGCACTTGCAGTAGAATAGGATAAAACTTACACCCTATCAGACGTGTTTTGTGGTAAGTTCAACCTAGAAATGTCTGTCTGATACAGTTTTTTGGTTAACTAGTAGAGTAAATATGTTAGCCTATTATGTTCACTAATGTATTTCTGTTTTTTGTAGCAAAATTTTTATTGGGACCCTAAGCACAATATCTTGGTTTATAAACTTTGGGAGAAAGTTCTAATGCTATCCATTAGCGACTTGGTCAGCAAGAGGAAAAGGTCAGGAAAGAAACCAGACTTCATTGGGCTGGCAGACTGGAACATAATGCTTGATTCTTGGGAGGAGCCTACTAACCAAAAGAGGAGCAAGATCAACTCAGAGAACGCTACATCAGATCCTGATGGGGTAGGCACCCATCGCCACACTTCAAGAGCAAAGCCGCACATCCGTGTGGCACATGAAATGGTTAGTACTCCATATATTTACTTTTTGTTTTAATCTTACTTAGTGTTTTCTCACTTATCTGTTGTTTTCGTAGACTGTTGAGGCTGGTGGAGTAAAACCACCATTAACCGCGGTGGTGCTTAAGACATACAATAATAAAAATGGGACAGTCATTGATAAGTGAGCAGAGAATCTGGTGAAAGATGTTGAGGCGTTGGCTTTGGAGAGATCAAGCTCTGGTGTGTCTGATGGAAGCGGTTATGAACTCTCTACCCACGATCTCGACACGACTTATATTGAGGTAAGATCAATTGGTCTTATTTGGATTAGGAGTATATGAACTGTCAATTGATTAGGAGTATAAGATCATTGATCTTATTTGCCTTTTTGAATCGAAAGTATATCTATGAAATGGTTAGTCATTGGTCTAATAACTTATGTTGTGTATTGGTATGATGATTGATCACTAATTTTAATGTGTCTGTCTATCTGGTTTATGTTGTGTATCGGTATGATGATTAATCATTGATCTTAATTATTGTTCTTTTTTTTTGCAGACTGCCAAGAATAAGAAGGGATGTGTCTATGGTGTTGGTTCTATCCAAAACCTACAGCCTACTAGTGGTGAGTCTGCCTATGTCCCTGGTGAGGCAAGTGGAAGTTGACAACCGGGTGCCACGATGGATAAGAATTATGCTGAAATGAAGAACGACATGGTTGGGGTGAAGGATGGTATGGCAGCCTTGTTAAGGCTCGTTGGTCTAGATCCAGTGACCCGTGAGCCAGTTGTCCCTCGTGAGTCTGGTGCTTTAGTTGCTGCAAGCCTCCATTCAGATCCAAGCCATCAGATCAATGACCTCGGCTAATGATCAAGAACCAAAAACCTTTTGTAATATTTTTGTTAATAGCAACATCTAATGTTGATGTTGTTTTTTATAAAACTAATCTATGTATATTGTTGATAAGTAGTACTAATGTAACAATGTATGACTTTATGTTTAATTAATGTGATCTAAATTTCTGTTTATTGTTTACAATTCAATTGAATAGCAATTATAATCTAAAATGTTTTTTTTTTGAAAACCTTATAAACAAGGCCACGAATTGCTATGACTATTTTGTGGCTATATAGCAACGAAATCAATTTGTAGCTGGTCGTGGTGACCATAGCTACGAACGGTCCTTGGCATTTAGTAGAAATAGCCACGAAGAAATCATGGCTATTTTCATGGCATTATGGCTACGACACAAACGTGGCTATTCATGGCTATATAGTCACGACAGAAACGTGGCTATTCTTGGCTAACATAGCTACGACAAGGAACATAGCTATGTGGTTCCATAGCTACGATATGTTCTTGTCTAATCGTGGATATGGCTACAAATCCATTCGTTGCTAAGTCGTGGAAATATCTATGGACCATTTTTGTGGCTATTCGTAGCAATAGTAGCCACGAACTTGTTCGCGGAAATTCGTGGAAGGTTTGTCGAAGGATAGCTGCGAATTGCCACGAATTCAGAATAACCACGAGCCCAAACCCACGAATCTGGGTTCGTGGCTTCCCGTGGCTATCATCAAAATAGCCACGAAAAATGTCTTATAGCCACAAATATTTTCGTGGCTATAAGCATGTTTTTTTGTAGTGAGATACGATAACATTATGATAGTGTGATGCAGATATATTATTGTAATGTCTATATCATGGCCTTGATTGCAGAGGTGACATTTTACCTTGCAAACTGACTGATACTTATGCATGTGATTTTGCTACCGATTTTTCAATCAATTGGTCTAAGTGCAACAATGATATTCCAGTAATGTGTGTCATACAATTTAGGCTTCTTAGCTTGCATAAAGGTAATTACTCAATACATTAGTATAACAATTATTGTAAAATAACAAATTATAGAAACCTCAATAACTCTGGTTTATATATTCCGACGTTTGTGCATAGGCGAGTACATATGTGAACAAGCTAATTGGTCCAAAATATTTATAGATCCGCAAGATGTCGATGTTCAAGGAATGGAGAGAGCAATTGTTAACAAGAATATTGAATATTCTGAAATTTATATTTGAAGATAGAATATTCTTTTTATTGTTCAAATTATTGGCTAAGTAAGTTAGGCGATTAGTTTAGAATATTCTTAGCTATTGTCCTTCGTTTTATTTATCCTAAAAATTTGATATTACAAGTCGGACTTAATAAATATTCTTAGTTATTGTTGACAAAAAATATTCTTAGCTATTGTCCTTCATTTAGAATATTCTTAAATATTGTGCTTCGTTTTATCTATCCATAAAAATTGATATTACAAGTCGGACTGATTAAATATTCTAAACATAAAATGATTACTTGAAATAAGTTCGCCCAAACCGAAGCTTGACTTGTGATATCAGTTTCTTTCTGCCAGATTCCGAACCGCTTTCTCAACAGACGATTTGTTGTTTTTTCCCAGTCAAGCGTCGATGAGATAGAAACTGTTATGCGATTAACACCGGATCCAATATTCTCCTCAAGATAAAGAACTCAGAGGAATCGATCTCAAACAATCATCTCGTCGCCGAGTTGACTTTCTTGAAAGACAATTTCGTCTTTTGTCCTCGCAAGACTCTTCCCTGATAATCAGCTGCACAGATGGAAACCATGATGAAATCAACACCGGTCAGAGGATCTTCATGGGGTAAAAAGAATTCTGAACCGGCATGACAACGATTTCAAAACGCGACCGACCGAGCTCCACTGAACAACTTGCCTAAAGAGCAATATGTTCCATGTCTTCCGGGACCGGTCCACTCCGATTTACAATTGGTTGATCTAAATAAAAAAGGAATATATATCAGGGTTCCTATATTCGAAGGCTTAAAACTAAAATATAAAAAGGAAGTAACTTACGCGGAAAGCAACCGATCTCGGAATAGTGGACCACAACATGTTACTGAAATTAACGACGCATCATATCGATCCAAATGAAGGATATGAGTGTCGCCCTTAAATTGGGAAGGGCGACAAAAGAAAGGAACCATCGGGACAAATCTGTTTAAGGCCGTGTTATCCCTTAGCAAAAAGATCATAAGTTCATCGACGAACTCGATCATGCATGACTCCGAAGGTCGAGACCAATCCGAACACAATAAAAACGCTGAACAAGTTTGAATGTTTAAGTTAGGAATAAAGATAAAAGCCAGAAAACGAATGAAAAGATTTTGTAGAACCAAAAGAGAGGGAAGAAGGAGGGCAAGGCAAAAATGCCACTAACTCCTGAAAAAAAATCAGTAATGCCACTCTCTGGTAAAATTACAATTTTACCCTTAATGAATCTCCAATGATGGTTTGTCAAGCTTAAATAGCAGTGAATCGGTATAGGTTTCAGTAATACACAGTAGTTCAGTGGTTGCGCGCGTTTCTGAGCGCGTGTCGCGCCCAGGGTTCGAATCCTCCTATGCGCGGTACATCTGGTACAACTGGATGATTATTTTGACAGTTGTACCAGTACATCTGAGGGGCAGTTGTACTAGTGGTACAAGTGGTACATCTGGGGAGCAGTTGTACTAGTGGTACAATTGGTACATCTGGGGGGTAGTTGTACTAGTGATACAACTGGTACATCTGAGGGGCAGTTGTACCACGAGGATGGTGAGTTTTCACTTAAAAATATTCAAGGGTAGTTTCGTCAGTTCACTAAAAGCGAGTGGCATGTTGATCATGGAGTGGCATGAGAGATTATTTATTTGAGATTTGTGGCATTTGTGACATTAATCCGGGAAGAAGTGATTATGGTGAAGAGTGTTGAAAGTAGATGCTATATTTAAAGGAGAAAAAATTGTGGTTATCGAAAAGACAATACTCATGTTAATCCTGATTTAAAGCGACACGACATTCCGTATACGCAAAGTATATTCATTGGTGTAAGTTGAGATGCCTTAAATAATTTTTAAAAAATTCTTAATATACAAATATTAAACATAAAAATATGTTTTACAAAAACCGCATGTTTATAAACGGTTGTTAGTTTTTCCATACATACAATGTTATAATGTGTTTCGTATGAGTATACTTATTATTTTATGTATCCGAACGTAATAAATCGGATATGCATATGAAACTATGAATTAAATCTAATACCATCTCGTTGTTGAAAAATATATAGCACGTTTTGTCTTGATACTAATCCAAAAATATATATAAATTAACTGAATAATAGAATAATATATGCACTGCATGCGGATCGATTACCTAGTTTTCTAAAAATAAAAGATTAAGACCCTTAGACCATGTTTAGTAGGGGTTCTTACGGGTTCTTAGAGGGGGGTTCTTAGGAAAATATTAGTATAATATTAGAAAGTAGGAGAGAGAAGGAGAGAGGGGTTCTTAGATAAGAGCTTTTAAGAACCGGGTTGCGCCGAACGTGGCGCAACCCGGTTGGTTAATTTTTTTTTTTTCTTTTCCTGCAGCTAAAAAAAACATTAAAATATTACATTAAGAACTCTAAAGGGGGGTTCACTGCTAAACATGCTCTTATGACAAAAAAAAAAAAAAGACTAATGACCCATCCTAGAAATAGTGGACGATTAATTTAAGAAAAAATAATAATCAAAACAAGCACTTAAACTAAAAAGATACAGATACTAGATCCTCGTAACAGCATCAGAGAGTACATTGCTGTAAACAGTACTTCACACCACCTGAATATTAAAACCATATATACTTTTTTTTTTTTTTTTTGATTAACCTGGGGTATCCCGAATCTATGGAAGAGCTCAGACTAATCCCCAAGGGGAGGTACAGCCCATGGATAGACCCTCTCTCCGGGTATTCAAATGGGCCCCTAAAGCAAGGCTCATATCCATGTGGGTGTCCTTAAACAAATGTGACTTAGTTTCGCATGGAAGGAGGATCGAACCCAGAACGTGTTAGCGTCCAAGGCCCGTCCCCAACCACTTGACCACGAGAGCTTGGACCATATATACTTTTTAATTATCTATATTATCAGCTATACATATACGCGTTGTATATCTAATTAAACAAGAATAATAATCTGGCTAAAGTTATTCTAGTTGATTTTTTTTTTTTTGGGTACAATATTCTAGTTGATTTGTCAAGAAATATTCGTAATGAGTGGGTTAGCATTTCCTGATAATTGAATATAAATATATGATTAGTGGTCTGTTATCTACATGCGATTTGGATCAATAAAGGTAAACCTTTTTCTTTCATTTAATGAAAGTCGATCCAATCCACGTTTGCTTTATATTACCGGCGATGTTTATCAGTGAAGATACTGTTAGTATGCAGAAGTCCTACGTTAGATTCTACTAGGGTTTATATTCCCGCGATCGTTTTGCTTTTTTTTCTTCGTCTACATTTTGTTTTGTAGTATTACTAGCTGATAGACCCGCACATATGTACGAGTATTATTCTGTTTGTTAGTTAATTTATGTGTATTTTTTCGCTTAGTGTCAAAACCAAACATGATATATGTTTTTTTCCGATCGAGAAGGTATAAGATTTAATTCATAATTTTATATGCACATCGGAATTGCTACATTCGGATGCATAAAATAATAAATATATACACATATGAATAATAATTATAGAATTATTGTATTTATTTCAAAATTGTTAACACGGATGTAACAATTCCGATGGAATCTAATCAGCCTAGGTGATTGATCCACACACATATGCGGACATTATTATGTTGTTAGTTAATTTAGATGTAATTTTCTCTTACTTTCAAGACAAAACGTGATATAGGTTTAATTCATGTTTTTATATGTACATCCGGATGTAAATACATTGGGATGCATCGTTTTACATAATTATATACATTTGAAGTTTATGGACATTTGAAATGAATAAAATCATAGTCCCAAAACAGTGTTTACTCATCGTTGGTGCTTCGTCCCATATAATAAGTTTAGCTAACTTGACCGCACGCATATGCGGACATTAGATTATTTTATGTTATTTGGAAGTTCATTTGTGTTATTTGTTCGTTTTGTGTGTCAAAACTAATACGTGATAGAATGTTGTTATAGAAAAATACTGCGACTGGTCTGCACTCATGTGCAAATATTATAAGGTTTGTGTCTGATATCACGTTTACTGCGACTGGTCTGCACTCATGTGCAAATATTATAAGGTTTGTGTCTGATATCACGTTTGCTCGCATGTGATACATGTTATACTATTTGAAAATATCTAAGTTATTTGTTGATTTTGTGTGTTAAAACAATATGTGGTATAAGATTTTATTCATCGTTTTATATAAATCTCTAAATTATAATATGTATATTTTTAGGTATTTGCTTAACATATATACGTTTATAATTACAATGTTGAAATGATCATCGCATTAATGCTATAGTTTTGTTTTTCCTTTAAATACGATTGAAAACAAATTATTTTTATATATACCAAGCTAAGATTTATTTCGTAACATAACCCAAAAGTGCACAAAATCATAACATAAAATCATCAAACAATTTACTTAATAGTGAAAATAACTCATAATTCGTTTTCTCCGATCTATAAAAAAATAAACAATTGTCTGAAAAATAAATGCAATCTAATAAAAACTCTACTTAATGTTATTGAACACTTTTTGTAAATAACTTTCTTTGTTCCTTTTATTGGTTTTCCTTCTTGATTTGTGATCAATAAACCAGTTGTGGAAGTGACTCTTGAAACGACAACATACAAATGTCAATGAGTAAAAACATGTCTCGGAAGATACAACCAACTTTCTATAATGTTTGTCCTTGACTTTTGTTTATAAACGGGTAGAACCGGCCCGTTTAGACCTGTTTATATTTAAGACTTTTTTAGACATGATCATTTAAACCATGCAAAAAACCATGCAAAAGTAACACCCAGTTACATCTGTTTAGGTCTGTATAATATTTTTCTTAAATTTTTAATACAATATACAAAAATCTAACTTTGTGTATTTTATATATTTTTATATGGTTTTACTGATGTTAAAATGAGTAGACTCGTCCCGTTTAAACCGTTTATATTTACCCATTTAAACTCATCATGAATAACACATGCCTATTTAAATTCGTTTTGATCTGTTTATAAATTTTATTTTTAAAACTTTAATACAAAATACCGAAATTTTAACGTTGCAAAAAAATTCTTCTTCAAAATTTTTTTATTTAAACATTTATTTTTTATTTTTCTTCTTGCAAAAATTAACTTTTTGTTGAAAAATTAACTGAATATATTTCTTTATACACTTTTACTCCGATTTAATCAAATATTTCTCAACTATTTTTTTTTAAATTAGGGTTATAGTAGTTGAAATATTATTAGAACATTTTACAGCGAAATGTGTCGTCTCTAAAATATATTAATTGTGATTCATCTTTGTTTTGATGCTTTTAATTTTATATACCTCTATAAGTAGTTGATAAAATATATTAATTGTGAGATATATAAAATAAAAAATCATTGATTCACGCCTAAATTTATGAATGTATACAGATACAAAATTAGTTAAATTCAAGTATCACATCCTAACAATATATTGTTATTGCTAATTAGAATAATCACTTTCAAAAAAATCAAATTATCCTAACAACCAATTAAGATATTATTATAATTAACTTAGAAAATGTATATATACTAATTAGATTTTTGATAATTTCGCTAAATCCAATATACTACGAATATTTTTTAAAAATTATCATAATTTTTTTTGCTAATTAAAATACTCACTTTCCAAAAAAATACAAAAATTCTTAGCAACCAATTAAGATATTATCATAATTGACTTAGAAAATATATATAAACTAATTAATTTTTTTGATAATTTCACTAAATCTAATATACTACGAATATTCTAAAAATATTGATGCAAAATTCTATAATAATTACTTTCCAAAGAATATAACATTTAAACTATTAATAATAAAATCTAAGCTCATAACCGCATATAAAGCCAACAATATATTTTAAATAAAATATTCTAAAATTATGATCAGTTAAAATAGTTAATATATTATAATTATCTAAAAATGGTTAAAATATTATTTAGTCAAAGATTGCACAATCAAAAGTTATAAAAGACAATCACATAAACCTTAATTCAAAAATCTAAGGGAAGTAGTGGATGTGATTAAGAATATTCGTAGACCACACACGAAGACAAAGGATAACCATTGAATGTTTTATATATATCATAGTAATTACCTCCTTCATATCATATGATTTCATATCATAAAAGGAAGGATATATATATCTCTATATATATATATATATTTCATAAAAGAGCATCGAGACAAACATTAATTTGAAGGTTTATGTGATTTAATGGGCTGCCTATATATATATATATATATATAGGCCGCCCATGTAAAAACTTCGGTCGATGTAATTGCCTCCTTCATATCATATGATTTCATGGGCATTTATCCAAATCGTGTATCTTCTAACCTCTAACGAAAGTTTCTTGTAAAATATACTAATATATGGCAAAGCTTCTTGCGAAATCTTTTACCAGCCATAACTATTATTTGGTTAAGATATTATAAAAATATCTGAATATACTTTTAATATATTTCACTAAAAACCATAAACACATAAAAAAACAAAAGTAATAGTAATGATTCTTCATCATTTGATTAATTTTTTAATGATCAGGAAAAATCCTACCATAGTCTAAAAAATATAGAGAAAACAAATGATTATATTTTTATACCACTGATTCAGACTATATGTTCATTGGAACAACAAAGACATGTATTGTGAACTAACAACGTTTTGGCAACAAAATTTAATCAGACATTTAGATCTCACGCTCCTTTTTATATAAAATCTCAAACGTTTGTTAATTCACATCACATTATTAGAACTTAGTTTTGTGCTAACTGAGTCTCTTCTTTGATGAGACCAAACCAACAAAACAGAAATATAAAAAAACATAGAAATTCTTTCAAAACCCATAAGATAAGAAGAAGAAAGAAATAGAAATAACTACAGATCATTTGACCAAACTTTTGATGATCCGGAAGAAAATTTTCATGGCCAATGAGAAAAATAACAAAAAAGCTTCTTAAAAATTTGGAAGATGCAAACGATTGTGTTTCTAAGCCACCTCAAACTCACCTTATATAGTATTTCACAAACTTCTCTAGAAAGGTAGGTATAAGCCATATAATATCTTTTTTAAAACTCGAACTAATAAGATATTTCGTAAGATATTATGTTTTTTAAGTAAATGAATTAATTAATTGACTTTAAATCGAGCTGGTGGCATTAATGTAAATAAAATCAAATTTGGGACCCTTTAAATTATTTTGGGCCTTGTCACGTCACATTTCCACGTCATCATTATACTCCTCTAGAACTCCCTCGTGACGACATGCCAGCAATCACCCAAAATTACTTCTCATTTAAAGATATAGATTTCTATGTGTTTATGTGTTTTTCTTTGGTACTATAATTTTTTTCTGCGTTTTCTTTTCATTTTATCGATTAATGATTCTTAATTACTTTATATATCTCCTGAAACAGTTATTTTACATGTTTCTATTGTGATATTTTATATACAAAAGGTACACATTTTTTTTGGTGTGGTCCAGTTATATTTAAATGTCTTAATATATCTTAAATATATACTTATTTTTGTTATATGGATCTTGATTCATATTGGGAAAAATATGTTTGATTAATATTTGCAATATATCTTTGGTATAGTTAATAGATTCATTGTCGTTTATTTGTATGGTGGATTTTTTTTTTAATTTTTTTTATTCTACATTTTAAATTAGATTCTCTCTTTTTTCATCTTTCGATTAAATTTATTCTTTTAAAAATTTAAGATATACATCATAATTGAATTAATATTTTATATATTTTTTGATATTCTCACACGCATACACATTCTAATATTTAAAATAAACCTAGGTAGAAATTTTTATGGGAAATTTAACTAAATTTTATTATTTCTAGTAAAATATTTCAAAACTTCTTATCTAATAATATTATTTAATTCAAAAATTTAAATTCAACTGATGCTGTTTTTATATTTATTTACTAATTCATATCATTTTTAAATATATATATCAAATTGAATTATTAATAATATAAATTAGTATGCATTAAATGATACTTTGAATAAAATTTAGTGTAGTTTTTAGCTACTATTGAAAATAACTTTACCATTGAAATTAAATAAATTTGAAGAAAAAGAATCTCTAAAAAGTCTTTATATTAATTAGGAAGTATTTTTCAGTTCTCATTCATTCTTAAAATGGTTGATTAATTTTTTACCCTTAATGAAATTATGTTTTTACTATACTAACAATAATTTCTATTGATAATGTTTTATTTATTATATTATATTATATTTATTTTATTTTATTTTATTTTATTTTATTTGTTTTAGAGATATACATAGTTTTGAATAAAACAACATAAAAAGAAAAGATTATAATATAAAATATTTTTGAAATATGAGTTGTAAAGTAAATTTAGATTAATAAATATGATTTTAGATAATAATTTAGTTTGTTCTATTAATTCTAAATTTATATATAAACAATAAAATGCTTTAATAATAGATTAATATAATAATTTATATGGATATTTAATTATAATTAATATGATATATGTATATATTTTATAATTTTATTGTTGTTAAATTAAACTGATTAATTTAAAAAAAAAAATATTACTTAATAATGTTTGTGTTTACTTGGTGCGATCAAATCATATTAATAAAAAATAGATAGATAAAAAAATTACTAGACAATAGTATATGATAAAAACAAATAAAATATTCATAATATATATGTCTTATAGATTTGAAAATTTGTTAGTAATACTAAGCTAATGATTTTTTGAAAAGTTAATAAACAATCCAAGATAATTTTGTAGGTTATGTCAACATATTATTCGATACTCTCTTGATAGCAGTGGAGTGGGAGAAGTTTCCGCGTCTTTATCATTCCCGAACAGCCTTGATTATGTTTCATAAAAAGGTTAAGCATCTAAAGGCAGTACTTCGAGAGCTGAACAAAACGAAGTTCTGCAATTTGCCAACCAAAGTTGCAAATGCGTGGGATAATCTATGTCTGGCCCAAGACAAGGCGTTTCAGGACCCCTCGACCCAGAATTTACAAGATGTGGAAATAGCATCGGCTCGCTGGAACCATCTTTCATCACTAGAGGAGCAGTTCTATAAACAAAAATCCAGAGTACATTTCCTAAAGCTAGAAGACCGGTGCAACAAATATTTCTTTCGTGTGGCTGAGGGGAGGAAGGCGCGAAACAAAATCCGCAAGCTTCGAAAGCGAGATGGGACAGTTCTGACTAGAACGGAGGATATTAAAGCTGAGGCGGTTAGGCATTTCAAATCGTTTTTGCAATCACAGCCGGCTCCTGCTTTAGATATTTCTGTGGAGGATCTGCAGCAGGAAATTGGGTTTCGTTGTCTGGAGGAGATGTGTATTGAGTTGACAAAACCCATTACTCAAGCAGAGATAAAAGATGTGGTATTCCACTTACCCAGCAATAAGGCTCCGGGACCGGATGGATTTCCAGTGGAGTTTTATAAAGATACATGGACGATTGTGGGCGATGACTTGGTAACGGCAGTTCAATCATTTTTTATGTTCGGTTTCCTACCAAGATCAGTTAATGCTACGATCCTTACCTTGATCCCAAAACATGAAGATGCGGAGATGATCACCGATTATCGACCAATAGCATGCTGCAACCTCCTCTATAAGGTTATTTCGAAGCTCCTTGCCAATAGACTAAAGAAAACACTGCCTTCGGCGATTGAGTTAAATCAGTGTGCTTTTGTGAAAGGACGTCTTCTTCTTGAAAATGTGTTGTTAGCAACGGAGGTGGTTAAGGACTACCACAAACCGAATGGGCCTACGCGCTGTGCACTAAAGGTTGACATTGCAAAAGCGTTTGATTCGGTTCAATGGTCTTTCATCCGTAAAACATTGGAAGCAATGGGGTTCCCACTGATTTTCGTCAACTGGATAGCTACATGTATTTCTACGGTGGGTTTCTCGGTTGCTGTGAATGGAGAACTTGAAGGGTTTTTCTCTAGCGCGATGGGGATACGACAGGGTTGTGCGCTCTCTCCTTACCTATATGTGATCGTGAACAATGTCTTATCGCAGATGTTAAATAGCGCAGCTAGACAAGGGAAGTTCGGCCATCATCCGCTATGCTCAGACCTGAACTTGACCCACCTCAGCTTTGCGGACGACATTATTGTATTCACTGATGGATCAGCCTCCTCCTTCGCTGGTGTTTTGAAGGTGTTCTCGGATTTCTCTTTAATCTCCGGGCTCGCTATCAACCCCTCAAAAACATCAGTTTTTGCCGCAGGAACGGAAAGAGAGAATGTAGAATTGATCGCTACTAGCCTGGGACTTCGTATTGAGACTCTACCGTTACGGTACCTGGGTTTGCCTCTAACGACCAGAAGTATGCGTAAATCAGAATACGAGCCTTTGGTTGACCGGGTAAGATCTCGATTTTTGAGTTGGGCGGCCAGCAGCTTATCCTTTGCGGGACGTTTGCAGTTGGTGGTCACGGTAATATCGGGCATTACTTCCTTCTGGTGTGCAGCTTTCAGATTACCAAAAAGTTGCCTTGATCAGATAGAGAGCCTTTGCTGTGCGTTTTTGTGGAAAGGCAACCCACTGGCCAAAGGAGGAGCAAAGGTAGCCTGGGAGGATCTATGTACCCCAAAGAGTGAAGGCGGACTAGGAATCCGTCGGCTTCGAGATGTCTCAATATGTTATAGCCTCAGTCTAATATGGCGGCTTCTCTCCAAATCGAAGTCCTTATGGGTTGATTGGGTACATTCATATCTGATTAGAGAGGGCTCCTTTTGGGATGTTACTTCGACTACGCGAGGTTCTTGGATTTGGCAAAAGTTGCTGAAGTTAAGGCCATTGGCATGGGACTTTCTCCGGTGGGAGGTCCGTAATGGTGAATCAATCCTGTTCTGGTCAGACCCGTGGCTTCCGCTGGGTAAGCTTAAGGAGCAAATAGGAGGCGATGGAACGCAACAGCTGGGAGTACGTCATTGGGACAGAGTATGTGACATTGTGCGCAACGATGCCTGGTGTTTGAGGCTTCCTAGATCGCCAGCAGCAATGGTTATCAGAGAAGCAATCTATCGTCTCCAGCCACCATCAGCTCATGCAGGGGAAGATGTGCTGTTGTGGAGACATGAAACTGATATTTATAAGCCAAAATTCTCTTCACGCAAGACATGGGACCAGATTCGAATACATAGAGAAAAGGTTCCATGGGCAAGGTTGGTATGGTTCTCTCAAGGAGTACCGAGGTATGCATTCATAGAATGGCTAGCTATAAAGAATCGACTCTCCACGGGTGACAGGATGCAACAATGGGGTGCTACTCAGTCCTGTGTGTTTTGTGGGGAACCGAATGAAACTCGGGATCATCTGTTTTTTGCTTGTCCATATTCCTTCTCCGTATGGATTGAATCATGTGGCAGTTTGTTAGGCGGACCGGCAACTCCTGATTGGGCAGACACGATTCAAGTACTAACAGCTCGGCGGTTTGACAAACTGGATTTCATCCTCATACGTATGGTCCTCCAAATGTCGATCTACTTGCTGTGGCGGGAACGAAATGGACGTATCCACCAGCAGAAGCCATCTCCGGTCTCGGTGTTGGTTCGTGTCATTGATCGCACAGTGCGAAACAGAATTATTTCGTTGGAGTATCATACTAATCCACGGCTGCAACAATTACTCCAGCGCTGGTATGGCTCAAGGGCTTTCGATCATGTAGTATACGCAGAGCTATAATCTTATTTAAAACTTCTTTGGCCCCTGATTTGTAAGAGGAAATGTTACCATCCTCTGTTTTTTGGTTTTTTGAAACTACTTCTGTAAATATTCATCTCCATTGGTAATATAAATTTAAATTTTACCAAAAAAAAAAGATATATATTTTTAATATCGATGTATATATAGATTCTGCATGACTATTTTCGAAACTTGAAAATTGCAGACAATCAAAGCATTCGTTATCCATTTATCTATAAGGATACTTAATTTATTCTCTGATCTGATTATTTATTTATTATTTGTTGTTACGGAATTTCGATCTAGTACAAATAATTTGGGTAACGATTAAAAAATCTGAATTACAAGGTGATAGATAAATTTTAAGTGGGGTTGGAAACTGTTATATTAATATTAAGGCCGAAACCGAAAAATGAACAAGATGGACGAGGTAGGAGTCCGTCGAATAATGTGCTCCCTAAATATTATTCGGACTCGTAGCTTTATAATGTAGCTCGGAGCTTTCCCAAAATTACAAGATGTCTCAAAATGAAGAGTGAATGATCTATTTATAGTGTAAAAAGTATGACTTTCTACTAGACCGTTCAATTCCTTAACGGGTTTGTTTATTGGGCCGAGATATTTTTGTTAAGATAACAAGTTTCCAATGGATTTATAAATGGGTGTTAAACCTATATCCAACATTATTTATGATTTTTGTGAATTGTTTCTTGATTAAACGTTTTTACCATCTGAATTTACATATTTTACACTTCTATTTTAGTTATTGAAAACAACAAATAATTGTCATTCATTCAGATCAGGAAACGAATTATTAATCAATGATAAATTAACCCCCCCCCCCCCCCCCCTCTCTCTCTTTCTCTCTCAAGATTAACTCCCAAAATTCTAAGTATGCATTCTAGTCCGAATGGATATGTTCACATAACACTTTTACACTATCTCATGTTGGATAAAGATTTTCTGTCGATCTGGTTTCCCTCATGCATTTAAAACAATCATTTTCGGTATGTTAAATATCCAAAGATCATCAACTAAGTGATCAATTCAATCCAAACAATACAAATAATCTAGAAGAAAAATCTAATAGATCATTTCTAATATAAACAATCTTAATTATTAATTTATGAAATCCATAGAAAATTCACTCATCTTCCAAGCTCATTATATTGCCACAACAAATTGTTTCATGTATAAGCAAAAAAAAAACTAAATTCAGAACTAAAAATGGAACAAAGAGAAAATAAAGAGCGGTTGAGGTAGTCCAACTGGTTGAGGGGCTCGTGGTGGCTAGATACCACCCGGGTTCGAGCCCAGGCGGAAACAAAAATACCTCTTCTGCTCACCTACATGGATATGGGCCCATTGCTTTCGGCCCATTTGAATACCCGGAGAGATTAGTCTGGGCCCTTCCATAAGCCCGGGACACCCCCCAGATTAAACAAAAAAACAAAGAGAAAATAAATCTAAAGATGCTCAACCAATTAACAAAACAAATTCTCAGTTTTTTTTATCTAAACACTATGAAAACAGCTCCATCCCAACCAAATTTTGGAACAAAAAAGAAAATATATCAAAAATATTCTATCGATCAAAGTGTTTGTTGAGCGAAAAACCGAACATGAATTACCCAAAAAGGTCTTTTTATGAAAGAAACTCCTCACTACATAGCCATGAAATAAAGTAGATAAAGATTTGGTTGCCTAAATATTTTAAGGCTTGGGTAGACTTTAAAATTATATATATAATAGAAGGATGTCTCTCCAGGGAGCATGACACATCAGCCTCAGGAATGCATGTGGAGCTGACACCTCATTTACTGAAAATTTTGTCTGAACCAATCAAAATAAAACATCATACCACGTCACCTGTTACAGAAAAACAATTTTAGCCGAATAAGCAAAAACATTTTTCGTGAGCATCTCTCTTTCATTTTTACTACTGACAAATCTCTCTCTCTTTCCAGACGATCTTAGAAGGCGATTTCCTCGCCGACTCTGCGACGGTCGACTGCCGTGAAGCCTTCACCGGTGATCTCAGCTTTAAGGGTTTACAACCCTTCGACCAAGATCCTTCCATCCTTTGCGATTACATAAGAAACCCTTTGCTGTAACTCTTCATCTTCTGCAGATTTATGCTACGCCGGCCACCCTCGACGATTTCTAACAAGTTTCACCAGTTAAATGTCTTGATCAGGTTCACGATCTTTCAGAATCTGACCATCTACCATCAGTATGTCACTTATTTCTACCTAAATCTTTGATCTGTGTTTTGTCTCTTAGATCTGAGAATCCTTTCATGATCTCTTCATCTCTCGGCTGCTTGGAGCTTCGCCATCCACAATCCAAGAGTTCTTACCTGTTTTACCAGATACATGTCATAGAAGGTACATGACTTGGCATTCGCCCACCCAAACAAGAAAATCTGTGTTGTGACTTCTGGGGATGACAAATTGATTAAGGTACAAATTGACTTGTGAGGATTGTGACTTGAATTCCGATTGATTTTCGTATCTGATTATGAGAATTTTTTAGGTGTGGGATTTAAGCGGCAAGAAGGTTTATACCTTTGAAGGTCACGAAGCTCCGCTTTATTCCATTTGTCCTCACCAGAAGTAAAATATCAAGGTACATGCATCTCTTGTTTATGAAGACCTTAAACTTTTTTCTTCTTTCATTTCCATGTAATTCATATATTTCTCTTTTTACTATGCAGTTTATATTCTCAACGGCTCTTGATGGTAAGATCAAGGCTTGGCTTTATGATAATGTTGGTTCTCGGGTTGATTACGACGCACCAGGACAATGGTGTACAACGATGCTATACAGTGCTTATGGGAGCAGGTACATGCTTTTTCTTTGACTATGTCTCTGCCATAAATAAAAATCTTGTAAATAGTTGATATAAGCTTAAATTAAGTAAACATTTACTGTGGTTTCAGGTTATCTAATGGAGTTGTTCAATTTGATACAACTCGTAACCGTTTCTTGGCTGTTGGTGAAGACAATCAAGTAAAATTCTGGGAAATTATAAACATCTTAAAGTGGATGTTTAAAGTCACGTTTAAATTCTGGGAAGACAATCAAACCGATTTTAAAGTCACATTTTTGGAACTCTACAATGAAGAGATTACCGATCTACTTGCTCCTGAAGATATCTCCAGAATTGCTGCTGAAGATAAACAAAAGATACCGTTACCTCTAATGGAGGACGAAAAAGGTGGTGTTCTTGTTAGAGGATTGGAAGAGGAAATTGTGACAAGTGCCCATGAAATCTTCACTTTGCTTGAGAGAGGTTCCTCTAAACGGCGAACTGCTGAAACATTCTTGAATAAACAATCAAGGTAATGTCTTTGATGTTTGTATTATTTGCACTTTATGTCAAGGTCTCTCCTAGGTAACACAATTTTGTTTGCTTTCAGTCAGTCACATTCTCTCTTCTCAATAACAATTCATATCAAAGAAGCTACTCCGGAAGGTGAAGAATTAATTAAGTGTGGCAAGCTGAACTTGGTTGACTTGGCAGGATCAGAAAATATATCACGTTCTGGTGCTAGGGATGTAAGTAGTCTCTTACTGTTCAATTGAGTTGGAGTGTTTTCCTCTCAATTTCTAGATTTCATGTCTGTTCATATGCCAGATTTACTCAATAGCCTTTCTCTATCTAGGGGCGCGCTCGAGAAGCTGGTGAAATAAACAAAAGTCTTCTTACATTAGGGAGAGTTATCAGTGCTTTGGTAGAACATCTTGGACACATTCCTTACAGGTTTAAACTCGTTTTCTGGGTATTTTTTTATCAATGTTAGTGATCATGTAGTAGTGTTTCACACTATTCTGAGTTCTGTAATTATATTTTGCACTGAATTTTAGGGATAGTAAGCTCACCCGCTTACTACATGATTCACTTGGTGGGAGAACGAAGACATGTATCATAGCAACAATTTCACCTGATGTTCACTGTCTTGAGGAAACCTTGAGTATTCTAGATTATGCACACAGGGCAAAGCATATTAGGAACAAACCAGAGGTCTTGTCTTTGATTATAATTTTATCATTCATCAATTTCAAGCCTCTATTTTATTTTTTCTTGTTTCCATTTAGGCCAACCATCGAAAAACCAGTTTTCATCTTCGTACTCTTGTATATTTCTCTTTGTCAGGTTAACCAGAAAATGATGAAATCTACTTTGATAAAGGACCTTTATGGTGAAATAGAACGACTTAAGGCGGGTAAGAGGCATTCTCACTGTAGCTGTTGATAGAATAGTTGAAGGGATGACTGATGGAGTACTTTCACTCGGCTTAATAAATATACTCGCTATGAAGTCTTCTACTCAGACTCCTCTTTGTTGTACTCATATGTTTTCTTTGCTTGTCTTTTTAGAGGTCAATGCTTCCCGTGAGAAAATGGTGTTTATATGCCAAAAGAGAGATACTATCAACAGGAGAGTGAAAGAAAGGTATTAAGTTTCCGAGCACAATTCAGATTTGTCATAGATTGAAGCAACAAAATGTATTTAACAAAATATACTCCTTTTTGTTTTTGCTCCTTTTGTAGGCAATGGCTGAACAGATTGAACAGTTGGGTGGTCAGGGTGAATCAAAAAGAAAACATCGGGAAAACATTGTGTAACATCGGGAAAAAGGATTACATATCTAGAGTGAATCAAAAAGAAAACAATCCACATTGACAATAAAAAATGTTGTATACAAAAAATCTTTAATAATTTACGAGTTACAAAAACCCATGTATTCCATAAAAGCCTTTACATTATTAAACACATTGTATATTCCAAAAAAATATATATACAAATTTTAAATTTATAGGTCAAGTAAGAACAAGAGTAGTTAAATGGAGCCAAGGATGTAATGGCAAAAGAAACAAATAATTCTATACTACATACATTTGTTTCATGTCTTCTCTCTTTCAAATATCTCTTCTAGAAACTATCAAATTTTAGTAATTTAGAGAAAAAAACATTTTAAAGTAAAAATTTATAAACAATCCCGCAGCGTAGCGCGGGTAATTTTCTAGTTTCATGTAATATAATAATTCAATTAATATTTCTCTTTTCTTTGTTTTTCATCATCTATATCAAATCAATAATCTGTTTTTTTTTTTTGTGTGGGCAGTGAACATTCTGAAGGAAGATTCTCTCATATGCTTTAACATAGATGAAATTTGCTTATAAGTGTGACATATAATCAAAAGAAAATATCATGGTGACACATGCAATATTTAATTGGAAAAAACAAACAAAAGCTATGGAAACTTTGTTAACGACAAAATCTTATAAAAACCCAAACTGGGTTAAGTGAAATAGAATACTGATTTTATCGAATTGAGTATATGTAATTTTCATTTCAATCTTATAATAAATCATTGAATTATGTTAATATTCATTTTGATCAATCTTAGGGTTCACTCATAAAATTAAAATAAATACTTACAGTTAATCCGATACCCAATGGGTAAATCCGAATAAACCAAATAAATATTAATACCTAAACTTAGCCCATATATATATATTGTCTTCTCCCATATATTTGTTGTAGGATAAAAATTGTAACTCACAGCTAACAGGTTTGAGAACTTGGGTTTATACCCAAATTTACATCCGTACTTGTATGTAAAATTAGAGTTAAACGCTCTGTATAAATTAATAAGTTTTTAGTGACTCAGATTAATAACAAAAAGAACTTTACAAATTATTTCTTCTCAGAGAGGTAAAAATAATTAGAAATGCAAAACTTAGGAATAATAATATTTAAAATAGGTCAAAAACTTAAAAAAAAAATAATCATCGAACTCCTAAAAGTGTTGGAAATTCTTAAAATGTGTTGTATACAAACAACAACAACAAATTTTATTATCTCAAATTGTGCTGTATTCTTTCTTTTTCTTGTCAACATTATGCTATATTCTTTTGACCATTAAATGTTTTTTTCACTGAACAGTTAAAATTTAGATACCTTGTAGCTAAATCCAATAATAGCAGAGTCCAATAAGAGTCTCCTTTGATTGGATTGCAATTTTTTTACTAATTTTCTGTCGATTACTATTATCTTCTATACTATCTAAATATATTTTACTGAATTTGTAACTCCATCCAATAATATTTTCTTTTTGAAAACTGTGGAAATTCTAAATAATCGGATTTAAAGATTGGTAGACCATCTAATAATAGTTGTGCAAGAAATAAGAAGTTAAGACATGTGAAGTGGGAAAGTGAGATATTCCATCAGGAGGTGGACTCCAAGACGGCAGTGCCTAACTCTGTTGGCCCAACTCTGTTTAATGCACATCTTACGCTAAAAACCCCACTAAACCAATCATATATATAATTAACATTTAGTCACAAGTATAAGCATATGTACACACTCACTCACATCTCATATATATATGCACACATCAACACACACAAGTATCCTCTCTCTCTCTCTCTCTCTCTCTCTCTCTCTCTCTCTCTCTCTCTCTCTCTCTCTCTCTCTCTCTCTCTCTCTCTCTCTCTCTCTCTCTCTCTCTCTCTCTCTCTCTCTCTCTCTCTCTCTCTCTCTCTGTTTTAGATCTCATCAGGTCTTCTCTGCTTAGTATCTGGCTTCCACGATCTGGTAGCATGTAATATATACGTCATATTTTATTTTGCAAATCATTTGTCTCATTTTACTATCTTAGCGGTATATATTACAAAGTTCAGAGGGTATTCAGGATTTTTTTCATCCCTCTCTCTCATCTCTATCTTTTAGGGTTTCGCGTCTCCTGTGATTTTTGTTTTTTGGTTTGGGTCCAATTAAGTAGAGGAAAGTAAATTTGCCGTAGTTGCTTTACATCTCATCCAATCACAACAGCCATCTCGAATATTTCGTCATGTTTATCCTCTCATATGTATACATAGTATATGAATAACTATATAGTATAAGCGAGCTTCTAGGGTCTATATATAAAATAAGGAGGCTAAGTATTTACTATTTAGATGAGATATGTAACTGGTTAATCCCCGAAGTTTGAGTTTGAGCTTGAGTTAGTGAGACAAAGATTACTATAAGAAGATTGTTAAACAAAACGGAAGACCAGTTTCCGGAGCCACGGTCGTTCTTTGCTGCTGTGGCATCATCAAGATTCACATCGGTTGATGGACGGTGGTGATTCACTCTCCCCACAGTTCTCTTGTGAAAATGAGAATCTTGATGATGCTGCATCGGCAATCAACGGCTATTATTTCCCCCTCTCTCTCTCTCTCTCTATCTATACACACTTTTTTATTCGATCCAGATCT
The DNA here is from genome assembly GCA_030180135.1 of Orychophragmus violaceus. Classification (NCBI taxonomy): domain Eukaryota; kingdom Viridiplantae; phylum Streptophyta; class Magnoliopsida; order Brassicales; family Brassicaceae; genus Orychophragmus; species Orychophragmus violaceus. The sequence goes on along the minus strand of CM058236.1, from coordinate 70,728,064 downwards.
TCTTCATGAGGTAAGTTTGTTTCTTCTTGAAATCTTTTGCTTCTCCCCATTTATAACTTCTTATTACTTAAAGATCTCACCAAGATCCTCTTGTGGGTATTTTTGTTTCATATGATAACGTTGAATTTGATTTAGGATCTCAAGTTTTTTTGGCAGTCATTTTCATGTTGCTTCCTTTCACACAAGACACGAAGGGATCCACAAGTTTCTCTATCAATAGGACAAGATTCACAACATCATCAATGGATCTAAATGAGGTAATTAATATATATATATGTGTGTGTGATTTCTTATGTTGCCAATCTGAGCTTGCATTTCCTACAACAACAAAATATTCTTTCTTAGAAAAATAAGTAATAATAAAAAGATAATTATAATGGAAGTTGAGATAATATAAAAGGGTCTGTATGGAACTATTGATGTCTAACAAAGAAAGTTTCCAAGACACTGTCAATTTTGTTGGTTGTTGTTGGCTATTACATTCAAATTGAGAATCAATCAGGAACTTGTTGGTGGACCTTACACCTTGTAGGCTAGGCTTATTCAGTCCCACCTGTTTTGTCCCCTCTTTTTACATATTTAGATGTTCTTATAATTACTGCAATACTACTGATGAAAAATGGAGCAATTAAAGTTACCATCTTTTTGTCCTTAATTTGTAATAGGGTAGTACTAAGTCTTTGTCATCTATTTATATGTTGACATGATGAATCTGATTAGAACAAAACCAATTCATTGTTTTGAGTTTCATTTTCTGACCATGAGCAAAAATCAGCCGTAGTAAATGGGTCTGACTGATGCCACAAAACGATACGAAACAATTTAGCGGAATTATTTGAAGTTGTAAGAGATAACGATATACGAGATAACTGACAGTATATTGTTTCCAAATCTAACTCCAGATAATCTTCTTCTTTTTATAAATATAAGGCATGTAATGTATTGATTATGTCATGGAGATTTGACCATATCTATCATTATGCTTTTGAGCAATGCGGATGACCTAAACTTCATCCACTGATCACGGTACATAATGGCAACCATTTTTTTTCAGATCATGATGATGATCTTTAATAGATCCGACAATCACGTATATTTTGCCTCTCTTTTATAGTATTGGCAAACGATAATGATGTTTATGAAAAGGAATCTCATGCGTTTTCGTCTTTCTGATATCTCATGTATGTGCTCGAACTTGTACCTAACTACCTAAGTGAGGGTATAAACTATAGAGACATGTGTGAGTTTAATATGTTTTAAATTGGAGCGTTTCGTGGGTGAATCTTATATATGTGTTCTGATTGTCTTCGCATTGATATAATTAGTATTTTGCATTCATCTTCTTTTGTTTTTGTTTTACATGCATTAGACTTATTTATATATAAATGCAAAGAAAAAATATATTGAGATTTTGAAAGATTTACTCATCTAGTTCCGACAAAAATGAGTATATAATGACTTGAGGGGATGAATATGTGTGTGTGGTCCATTCAGATTGAAACTAAACGCAACACTGAGTATGTGAGGACCATTTCTTTATAGTTGTACATACTATTCGCAATTTTCTCAAACTTTTGGCATTAATGTGTTTGTATCACCAAATTGGCCCTTTGTTTACTATTTAGAACTTTTGATGATATTTTCTTTCAAGTATTTTGTATGGCTGTCAAATTGTAAAAGTCTTATCTACTATTCAATTTCAAACAGCTTATTTTACAGATAGCAAGCTATTCGATGTCACAGTGTTTACCCATTTCTATCAATAAATTTGATTTGACAGTAGAAAAAATATATTTATCTCTGACTACACACTCTTCTTTTTTAGCAACCTTCTAACCCTGTCTTTGTCATTCAAAATTTTCTAAATATAATTACGTGAATGTTTATCTTTCTATTTATAGCCCTCACGATTTTTAGTAGACGTCACTTCGATAAATGTTGGAACAACTTTTTTACTATAGGTTTGACGTCCACAAATAATTTGTTTTTAATACTTTATATTTATCCACGCACATGCCTATTAGCGCACCAACTAGCATAGGTTTATGCTTGGGCATTTAAAAAATATATTTGCCTAAATATTTTGCTATTCAAAATGTCTTTGGTTTGTTGTGTACAAAATACGGCTGTTACAGAAATGCATGGAATATTAGATTACGAGAAGAAATTGGTGTGCTTGATATACACTACCAAAAACAAGAGTTTTTATCAAGGGTTTTTACAGAAATTGTATTTATCATTTTGGAGTATGTTACCGGTGGAGAACTCTTTGATAAGATTGTAAGTTAGCACCAATTATAAATGGTGATAAGGTGTCACATTACAACTGAAATCTGATTATTCTCTCTAGGTTTTTAGTGTGTCTATGTTGTGTTATTCTCTATGTCACATTACTTGCATTTTACTTGCCATAGTATGTCTCGCTGATATTTCACTGAAAAATCCAGTTCATAGTTAGATTCAGAAACATGCCTGGGTGAACCCGTTACCAAAGTCTATATTAAGGAGAAACATGCTTGAACTTTGTCAGTCATTGTCTTCCGTTTTGCAAGTTAACAATGATCTTCTAAGGGAACCAAGATGCATGCTTCAGTTGTTACTGATACTTAACTATTTGCAGGAAAGTCAGACACAAAAATGTTGTTCTCGCACTGTCTACTTATTGTCAATGCATGAAAAATGATAATCATATGAGAAACTGCGTCGCCTCTGGCACCGCTGCTATTATATAACTGGAACAATTCCCATTTCGTAAAACTTGTTGAGTTCTGTCTTGTGAAGCCATTTTTGCAATTAGCTACCTACAAAAGAAGAATGCAATTTGACTATTTGAGTTGCTGTTTTGTCCATTCTCCATCCATTCATTTTTGCTGAGACCCATCCACCATTTGGCTATTATTTTGTAGCTAAACAATGAGGTAGTGAACGTGATCAACATAAGCTTGGGAAGCGCCGTTGCGATTTTGATGCAGCAGTTTATTATACTCCATAATTGGGTTAAGTAAAACTAAAACCTGACACAATGGTCATGGCTTCTCAATGAGGTTAGATTTATTTTTTGTCTGAACAATTGTTTATTCTATCATGTGTAAATACACTATGTTATGTAACAGTAGTCCCACAACAATTAGGGAAAACAATTATATGAGATTATCCAGTAGGTAAGAGAATTCTGTTAAAAATCTCTTGGGGTCCCTTCTCTTGATAACTTTCTTTTACATGAAATTCAAACTCTATTGACTGATTATATATCTCAGGAATTCATGAAAGTGCAGCAAATGATTTTTTTATTTTAAATACAACATGAAAAAAACTATAACAAAAAAAGAGTCGTGATTCTCTCGAACACATTATTTTTTTGGGTCAAATTTTCGACCTATCATCTCTCTTTCAGCTTTTTGACATATTCTGTAGTCGACTATAATGTTTGTTTTTACGTTGCACAAAAATGAACCTGTAACTATAATGTTTGTTTATAATATGGTGAAACGTAATGATTCTCTATGCTTTTGTGTTTGGTTTTATATAGATAATTGAATCTGTTATGTTTGTTTTTTTCTTTTAGAATGCAAAAAATGAGAAGAAAAAGCTTAATTTTCATCAATTATCAAGTGTCAATAGTGATCGGATAAGAAAGCTTTGTATATACAGAATCAAACTTTATATGATTCAGGAAAGTGACATTTCAAAGACTCAAAATTGATTTGGATTTCAAGTATGATCCTCTTTTCTTTGTTGTAATGAAAGACAACTTGATTCATTTGTGTGATTAAGAAGCATATTTTGATTCAGAAAGCTAATTTGATTCATTTGTCTGATTCAGAAAGCTAACTTGATTCATTTGTCTGATTCAAAAAGTTTAACTTGATTCATTTGTGTGAAAGACTTGATTCATTTATCTGATTCATTTTTCTGATTTTGTTTTGTTTCGCAGGAGTCACTTAATTAAAGAATACAAAGAACATGCTGAAGTTTCATTTGCTTACCTAAAAGAATCCATCACATAAACATTAGGTTTTGTTTTCATCTTCTTTTGCTCTCTTTTCATCGTCACATAACATTATGATCATATGATATTGTTATTGTATTTGTCTATAAAACAATGTATTGACTCTTATTATATAGATAAAACATGATTGCTTATAAATTTTTTTATTGTGGTTTTAAAAAAAAATACATTTAGTTTATTTTAGCATCATTTTCTATTGTTGATTTGTATCATTTTTAAAATAATGCTAAAATAAGGAAAATGAAGCTAAAACATAAGCTAAATGATGTTAAATATAGGAAAATAAAATTAAAACATAGAGAAAATGATGTTAAAACTTAAGAAAAATAATGCTAACTTGTTAACATTACTTAAAAAGTAATGCTAAATATTTAAATAATTAATGCTAAATCTTTTGTTTTTGTTTTTGGTAGTGATATGAACTAAAATAACTGAAAAATTCAAACATATTTGGTTTGTTATATATATATATATATATATTCGGATTGCATGTATATTCGTGTGTACCGGAATAAAATTTTGATTCAAAGTATTTTATTGTGTACGAATGAAATTCCTTAATTTGCAACATGAAGCAACACAATTTTGTGTGCTATATATTCATGTTCTTGCGATACGTTTATGTAATAACCAACTCAGCAAGATTCGACATTTTTAATGTTATTGCCTCATCCGCTTCTCGTGAAATCTTGACTTATCGTCACAAAGGCTAAAAGACTAAAGTTATATTAATGTACAGTGACGACTCCTATTTATAATAAAATATAGTTGTATTTTTTACAGGCCGTTGACCACTTGTCGAGCTCGTGCGGATGGGCCGTATTTGATGACGAGATGGACCAAGCCGTAAATTTCTTTGGCTGTTAGCGGAGCCGGGCTGACTTATGGTTGTGAGCCGAGCCGAGCCGAGCTGATAATGGTGGGCTCGGTGCGAGTGCATATGTTCGGGCCTTCGCTTGTTGGGCCGACCTTTGTACAGAGAACATGTATTGGGCCCTGCTAATTAGATGGGGTGCTAAACCCATATACAACAGTAAGCCCCCCCCCAGTTCGTCGGTCTTCATGATGTTTGAAGTCGATGGATTTGTCAAGTATTTAGTTGGGTCAATATTTGTTCGGTGTGGACCTGGTCGGCTCGTTCCGTTGCTTCTTTCTCGGGAATCTTAAAGGATTTCTTGGGAAGCTGCTGGATACTGAAGAGTCGCGTCGACATAATGATGGTACCTATAACTGCTGGAAGCTGAAGAGTCGCATAGGCGTAATAATTGTGCTTTCCTCAAAAACTTCCTGCTTCGCTTATAAATACTTTGCTCTACATCTTCTAATTTTCATTTATCTCCTTCCGCAGGTATTTCGCTCTCCCTTCTCTCTAGAATTTTCTCGCTCTAGATTATTGTTGTTGTATTATTTGTAATTATGAGAATTGAATCTCATTCTCAGTCATCGTCCGACCACGACGATTTACATTCGGTGTGGTTGTCTCCGGGGAATTCTGCTCAATCTAGTTCGTCCGTTGCGCAGTCGAGCTCCTTGGTAAGCTCGGAGCGGACATAAATCATCGGACCGAGCCCGCGAGACGATCCAGATTGTTTGTTCCCTGTTGCGATTAGTGACCCGAGCTTTCAAATTCCACATATCATAGACTCAGACGACGACGGGACGCGACCTTGGCGACCATCTTCGGCCGTCCATCTTCCTTTGAAAGAAGAAGACGTTTATCTGGTTGATCAGGCGTTACTCGGTACGCTTTCTCCCGTTCCGAGCAGGTCGAAAAAGAGGATGAGTCAACAAGCCTCGAGTGACTCCGAGAAGACGAAGAAAACTCGTCCCCTTCGCCCAATTCTTCCGACTAAATGTACCGATGATGACTTGCAGTGGCTCGTTGAGAATTGCTCTAGTGGTGGTGCTGGTCGACTCGAGCTGCGTAGACCCGAACCGGACTAGAGACCTTGGAATTGTCCAAAAGGATGGGTGTGTCTATACGACTTTTGGTTTAGGCTTATCCACCTGAGGTTTCCTCTCCCGAGGTTGCTCGTTGCTTATTGCGAGGAGAGGAGGATCGCGCTGTCCCAACTTAGCCCTTCGGCCGTTCAGAATTTGGTCGGTTCTACCATTATGGCCGCTGAATGTGGCGTAAATATGAGTCTTCGGTTCTTTGAAGAGATTTCGTCGATTTTCTCAAACGGCATGACTCTCGGGACTCGCTATGTGAGCATGAGAACCCGCTTCGGTCTTAAGGTTTATATTGCGAAGCCGTCCAAAGTTGATGACTGGCGGGACCGATACTTTTATGCTTGGGTAAATGCAGCTTCGGTTCCCGATCCGGAGAGGCCGTATAGGACAAAATGGAATCGTCTTCATGGTAATCCTTTTGTTTTTCTTGTTCCTTTAAATTGACTAAATCATGCTCGTTTCTCTTTCTTTTTTTTGCAGATCGTCATCCTGCTACGCTTCCGCCGCCAGATAATTTTTTAGAGGATTTGAAGAAACTTGTTGCTCGGGGAATTCAAAAGTGGCCGGAAGTTAAGGCTGATCGAGTGAGACGAGCCTTCGAAAGTCTTGACCCAGGTATACATCATCTTGCTTGTTTTGTGCCTTGCTATTTCTTTTCTGATCGGGAGGTTTGTAGGCTGTCTTCTTCGTTCGATCGAATCCCTGATCGAGCTGAACAACCAACCGTTCGTTCATTATACGAAAGGAGGCAAACATGTGAAATAGATGGGTCAAATGGATCTCGAAGTCTTTGACTACGTCGGGAGAATTTGACTAATGAACAGGTAATCCCTGTCAACTTGGATCCTAATCGACCGTTTTCTCCGTCGGTCGGGCCTATTCCCCCGGGGATCGTTTTTGTGGATGAGTATCATCGGGACTTGTTTCTTCAGGTGAGAGTAGCGGTAGACGCAGCTGAGGCCGAATCCTGTCAGAAAAAGAAGAAGAAGACGAAGAAGAGACCGCGGACTGATCGTCGGGAAGAAGAAGGCGTAGAGACTACCGAGTTAGAAAGGGCTCGGATGGATGACCCGAGTCGGGATACCAAGGATACCTCCGAGGTACCTCTAATCAAGAAGAAGAGGGTAGCCGCTGATGCTACCGTAGAAGCTGTGGAGCGGTCGGATGAAGTATTAACCAAAGCTCTTGAGCACCCTAATGTGGAGGGGGAGAGTTGGTGGTTTATCCCGAGGGTGCGGATGCTTGGGTTGAGAGTTCGGAGCACGCTGGTGCTGATGGGACTGGTCGGGAAGATGATGAGGTTGCTGAATTTCAGAACAAAGTGGTCGGTCAGGAGGGAGATGGAGTTGCATTTCCCGGGAGGTCAGCATGAGGATGTGGTTACCGACTACGGTTTTTCCTTCAAATATGTAGGTGCGAAGTCGATTGTCCGTGATGAGACAGCTTGTGCGGACTTGTTCCACATGATTAGGGATAGTCCGTCGAGACAGCTCCCCTCGGTCAACCAAACGTTCCTGCCGGAGTTTAAAAAGGCCGCCGCAAATGATATCGTCCGGGTAAAACTTTGTTTTGCCCTTTTGCTGTTAAATTTTTTGTTTGGTTCTGATCTTATCTTTTCCTTTCCTCCCTTCCTTCTAGGGTCTTGCCAATTATAACCTACTCTTTGATGGTTATGAGAAGGACCGGGTCGGTCTCGAACAGTCGATCAGTGGGTTGAAAAGGGATCTCGCCAAGGCGCGGAGGGCCATTGCTGAGCTCGAAGGGTACCGTGAGAAGGTTGCTGATAGCGAGGTGCTTCGCTCGTCTCTTCGGGCCGAGGGGGAGAAAGTGTTGGCCTTGGAGAGGAAGGTCGAGGAGCTTGCTGCTGAGAACGTTCGGTTGGACACCGAAAATAAACAATGTCTGACGGACTGATCCAATGCTCAGGCCGAGGCAGATGAGTTGACTGTTCGGGTGTCTGATCTGGAGGACAAGCTGAAGTCGGAGTGCGCTCGTCTCAAGGCTTCAAGCAAGCTTGAGGTTCTGAAATAGAGGGAGCGGGTGTCCAACAAGTCACATGCTCGGCTCTCGAAGATCAAGAAATCCAAGGAAGAGGTGGAGCTTAGGAGGAAGAAGCAGATAACGATGAATCAGGCTTTTCCCATTGCCTCGGTGTTGAAGGCTCTTGTCCGGGATGGCTTTGACATACCTGCCGCGAAGATAGCCAAGGCTAACGCCGATTTTGCTCATCTTAAGCAAGAACTTAGCGAGATTCATTGCATGGACTTGGTCGATAGTGATTTTGTCATGACTCCTCAACATGGTCAGGATCGTACTGATGAGAACCCGGCGATGCCTGTGATGGACCAGCACGGTTCTAATCAAGCGGTCATGACTCCTGCGATGGCGGACGGTCTTCGGGCGACTGGGTTGGTTGGAGATGAAGATCGAGACGAGAGTCATGCTTATGAGCAGTTGGAAAATGTGGCGGAGGTCCAGGACGAGAATTGCTCCACCGAGGCTTCCTAGATCTCCCTTTTTATTTACTTCGTAGTGTTGTCGTTATAACTGGGCTAGGCTCGGGTTCCTTTGTATGACCGGACGTGCTCTGCACGTTTAAAAAAAAAATATAATACAATATAAGTTCGGACTTCATTTTTGCCTGTTTGCGACTTACTCGGGCCTTCCGCGTACTTAGTAATTTTCATTCCACGTACTTGACCTTAACAATGCGTTTTTAGTTTGCGAGTAGTATGCTCGGGATAAGTAAGATGGTTAGGGAGGAGCGAGCAAAGTGCTCGGCTTATCCTGTAGGACCGACCAGGACAGTTGTGCGAATCTGGGTTCGGCTTATTTTTCTGTCAGTTGTCCTTGTGCGGGGACTGGGCTCGGCTTACTTTGTTGCGTGAGATTGAGGTTGTGATCGTTATCTCACAGGTCGGGTGCGAGTAAGTGCTCGGCTTATCCCTAAGGTATGATCGGGACAGTCATGCGAAAACTAGGTTCGGCTTATTTTCTGTCGATCAGCCTTGTGCGGAAACTGGGCCCGGCTTGCACGCTATGATCGTGTTGTATCGAGCATTTTGCCAGAATGTCGATTTGTTCGGGTAACTGGAAAAAAGCATACTTAATAAAATTTTATTATTGATATAGCTGAGCCTCGTGAGAGGTTGCCTACGTACCCCGAAAAGGGATCAAGCCGATCGTAGTTCACTTTACATATTACTCGAACTCGTGTAGCGAGCTCGGTTTGGGGAGCAAGATGCTCGTTTTTTTTGAGCCATATGCTCAGCTTTTTTTTTAGAGCAAGATGCTCGGCTTTTTTTAGAGCAAGATGCTCATTTTTTTTAGCTATATGCTCGGCTTTTTTTTTTTATAGAGCAAGATGCTCATTTTTATTTTGAGCGAGATGCTCGGGGTCTCCGTTCTAATGTGCTGCGTTCGGTTTAGTAATAGTAACGTTTGAGCTTGTTGGCATTCCACGACCGCAGAATAGATTCCCCTTTCATCATGACGAGCTCGTATACGCCTGGCTTGACTACCTTGGAGACGATGTAGGGACCTTCCCAGTTGGCCCCGAGCTTCCCTGCACGGTGTTCTCGAGTGTTTTCGAATACTTTTCCCAGCACGAGATCTCCTTCGACGAAACGTCGCCCTTTGACCTTCTTGTTGTAGTGTCGGGTGATTTTCTGCTGGTAGTTTTGAGGCGTAGTAGTGCTCAGTCGCGCAGCTCTTCCACTTGATCGAGCCGATCGACAATCATGTTGTTGTTGAGTTCTTCATGCTCAGGTGAGACGGTTAAACGGATCGTTGGGACGCACAGCTCGGCAGGAGACATTGCTTCCATTCCGTGTGAGAAGGAGAAAGGTGGCTGACATGTTGAAGTTCTTGGCGTTGTTCGGTGAGACCATACGACGCCATCGAGCTCGTCGGCCCAGAGGACTTTCTTGCTCTCCATTCGCTTTTTGAGTCCATCAATGATCGTCTTGTTTGTTGCCTCGGCTTGCCCGTTGCCTTGTGGGTACCTCGGAGTGGATTTGCTCAGGCGAATCTTCCATCTTCAAACATATTAGAGATGAATTGAGATCTGTTGTCGGTTACGATCTCATACGGGACGCCGTGGTAACATATTATGTATTTCCATACGAACTTATGGACATCGAGGTCATGAATCTCCGAGTAGGACTCCGCTTCGACCCACTTTGTGAAGTAGTCAGTCATTATGAGGATGAATTTCTTTTGGTGCGAGGCTGGGAAGGGTCCGACGATGTCCATTGCCCATCGCATGAAGGGGTAGGACGTAGCCACAGTGGTAAGGAGCTCGGCTGGTTGATGTATGATCGGCGCGTGCCTCTGGCACTTCTCACATCGGGATACGTATTTTTCACAATCAGCGATCATGGTCGGCCAGAAGTGTCCATGTCTTTTGATTTTTGCGGCCAAAGCTCGTCCACTTGTGTGATTTCCGCCCGCTCCTTCGTGAGTTTTCTCGGTGACCCACTGGATTTCTTGTCCGTTTATGCATCGTAGGAGAGCCTTGGACGCGCTCCAAAGACACAATTTGTCCTTCATCATTACGCACTGCACGCATCGAGCTTTTAGTCGGCGGGCTGCCCAGCGGTCCTCGGGAACCTTCCCGTTGAGAATGTATTCTCTGATTTCGTCTCTCTAATCGACGGCTTCGGTTGGTTCGAGGTCGGCGACCTTGATGACTTCTTCGTTGCTTTTGTAAGCATCGTCCATTCCTTCGTCTTCTTTGGTGATAAGTAGTACGTCTTTATCTGGGGCAATGCTTGGTTGGGCTACGCATTCGACTGGGATGATTCGACGGAGGTCGGGGTCGGAGGTCGAGGCTAGGGCGGCCAAAGCGACTGCGGAAGAGTTGTCGCTTCGGGGAATCTTGGTTAATGTGACCGATCCGATTCGTGCGACGATCTGCTGGACAAGTTTCAGGTACGCATCCATATGCTCGTGTTTTGTTTCGTATTCTCCGTTGTATTAATTCACCACGAGCTGGGAGTCGGCAAACACTTCTACTTGCTTTGCCCCTACTACCTCGGCTAACCGCAGACCTGCGAGAAATGATTCTTATTCGGCCTCATTTTTAGAGGCCGGAAACGCTAGTCGGAAGGATTGTTCGATTATCTCGCCGGTCGGGGATGTTAGCTTGACTCCTACCCCCGAACCGTTTCTTGATGAAGAGCCGTCGACGAATAGTATCCACTTTTCCTTTGTAATCTGATCTTCGGCTATGGTTAGCTCGGGTGGCAATTCGATTAGGAAATCTGCTAGGACCTGTGATTTTGCGCTGGTTCTCGGTTTGTACTCGATGTCATACTCGCTTAGTTCGAGTGCCCACTTGGCGATTCTGCCTGACTTGCTTGGGCTGTTCAAGATTGTTCTGATCGGTTGGTTTGTGAGCACGACCACCGAATGCGATCGGAAATAAGGGCGAAGCTTTCTTGCCGAGATGACGACGGCTAGCGCAAGTTTTTCGAGCGTGTTGTAGCGTGTTTATGCGTCGTCAAAGATTTTGCTTGTGTAGAAAATGAGCTTTTGGTCGCCTCGGTCGTCCCAAACGAGTACGCTGCTTATCACCGAGGTGGAAACGGAAATGTATAAATAGAGTGTCTCTCCCTCCTCGGGCTTGGCCAGGATCGGTGGGGTGGACAGGTAGGTTTTTAACTGTTGAAATGCGTCCTCGCACTTGGCGTCCCATTCGAATTTATTGTTTGCTCGGAGGAGGTTATATAACGGGAGGCATTTTTACGGTTGATCGCGAGATGAACCTGTTTAAAGCTGCAAATCGTCCGGTTAATCTTTGAACTTCTCGTGTGTTCTTCGGGGAAGGGAGTTCGGTGATTGTTGTTATCTTCTTTGGATTTTCCTCGATTCCTCTCCTTGTGAAAATATAGCCAAGAAATTCCCCCGATGTGATGGCGAATGTGCGCTTGGTCGGGTTTAGCTTCATTCCGTACTTGTTTAGGCTCGCGAAGCATTGTGTCAGATGATTGATGTGGTCGTCGGCTGAGGTGGAATTGACGAGCATGTCGTCGATATAGACCTCCATTGTTTTGCCGAGTTGGTCGGCGAACATACGGTTGAATAGGCGTTGGTATGTTTCCCCTGCATTGTTAAGTCCGAATGGCATGACCTTGTAGCAGTAAGTGCCACGGCCGGTGATGAAGGAGGTCTTTTCTCGGTCGTCAGGATGCATCATGATTTGGTTGTATCCTGCGAAGGCGTCCATAAATGATAGAAGGTCATGGCCGGCGGTTGCCTTGATGAGCCGGTCAATGTGTGGGAGAGGGAAGCTGTCCTTGGGGCAAGATTTGTTGAGGTCGGTAAAATCCATGCAAGCTCGCCACTTTCTGTTCTTCTTTTTCACAACGACTGGATTCGCCAACCAATATGGGTATTTCACTTCGGTGATCGATCCAGCCTTTGACAATCTCTCTACTTCGTCATTTACAGCCTTCGCACACTCAGGACCGAGCTTTCTTCTTTTTTGCTTGATCGGTTTGAAGACTGTATCGACATGCAATTCATTGCATGCGATTGATGGGTCCACTCCGGTCATATCGCTGGTGGTCCAGGCGAATGTCTTGGCGTTTTGCTTGAGGAATTCGATGAGCTTGTCTCGCAGATCTCTGCGGAGATCGGCCCCGATCCCTACGCAGCGCTCGGATCGCTATTGTCGATATTGACTTGAGTGACGGCATCTTTCTGAGGTCGATCGGGAGGTGGCAATTCGATTCTTGGTTCGGCAACCAAATAAGCTTGTGACTTGTGGCGTAGTTTATGCTCGATGCGGAAGCATGTTCGAGATATCAGTTGGTAGCCTCGTAGGGTGAAGACGCCGAACGGGGTAGGAAACTTGACGCATTGATGGTATGTGGACGAGACCGCTTTCATCTCGTGGATCCAAGGCGTACTGAGAATGACGTTGTAGATTGCTGGTCGGTCGACGACCACGAATTTTATAAGCTTGGAAATTCGGCCGACGTAGACCGGGAGTTTGATAGTCTCGATCGTGTTGATCGAGTCTCCAGAGAAGCCCGTTAGCGGCTTTGCAGATGGCTTGATGCGGTAATTACTGAGTTCCATTCGTTGTATCGTCTCTCTGAAAATTAGGTCGACCGAGCTTCCGGCGTCGACCAGGATCTTGGATACCTCGCAATCGTCTATTCACATCGCAATGACGAGCGGATCATTGTGCGGTCGGTCTACTCCTTCTCCGTCTTGTTCGGTGAAGGTAATGTCGCTTCCGATTCTGAGTTCGTCGCTTGTGTTTCGCTGCCACTGTTGTAGAGCTGCTCGGCGCTCGTATTCCTTGATTGATTGTACCGAGTCGTTAATCATCGGCAGTCCTCCCATGATCATATTGATGCGTCTTCTCGGTGGAGGCGTTCCTACTTTCTCCTCCTCGTCACGAGCTCGCTTGTTTACTGCTGCCGTGTTGGCGTCTATCTGCTCGATCTCTTCGGCGAAGGTTACTTGCTTCCATCTTTCTTCTTGGACAAGCTTGAAGCGCTCGGATTCGTTTTTTGGCTGTGTCACCAGATTGATCTGCTTCGGGGGAGGTTGGTTGCGATTTAGTACCAATTTCTTGCCGTCTTTTTGGTAGTCGGCGTAGAGGAGAGCCTGCAGATTTCTGCATTCTGCAGTACTGTGGCCTGCTCGCTAGTGGTAGTCGCAGAAGAGTTTTCTTTTGTCGCCTCGGACATATTTGTTGTTCCAAGGCTTACCCTCATTCTGATCTTGATAACCCTTAGACGGTCGGTCCTGCGGGTGGCTTGGGGGATCTTGATGTTGGCTTTGATATGGTCGCTCCTCGTCTTGTCCGTAGTCCTGTGGTTGGTCGCTGACATAGTAGGACGACTTGCCCTTTCTTGCCATATCCTCCTCTTTAGACCTCTTATAATCTTGGTCGAAATGTCGTCGCGGTTCGTACTGCTCGGAGCTCTTCTCGGCTTTTTCTTTTGAATTGGAGCTTTTGGGTCCGAACTTCTTTGCAAGAGTTTCTTTCTCCTCCTCGAGGTCAATGAAGATTGATGCTTGGTGGAGGGCGTCTTCAAGTGAGCTTGGTCTGTTCTTTTTAAGCTCCTCTCGGAAGCTCGACTCGTACCATAGGTTGTTCCTCAGGGCGGGTAGACCTTCGTTGTCCGTGATCGAGATCTTAGCGAGCACGCTTTTGAAACGAGTGATATACGATAGAGACTTTCTTTCGGTCCATGAGAAATGGCCCATAGGTCGGCATTGGATACTTCTTCTTGTATGTACATTGAGTAATGCTTGACAAAGGCATGCGTTAGATCGTTATATCCGTCGATTGAGTTTGGCTCTAAACGAGAGAACCAATCCAGGGACGAACCGGTCAAATGCTCGACAAACAGCTGGCAATAGCCTGTGTCTCGTTTTCCTAGGTTGAAGTTGGTTCGACCCATCGATATGCGGAAGGCCGTCAGAAATTGCCTCGGGTCAGTTTTCCCATCATATTTCATCATTTTGATCTTGACTGCGGAAGCTGGATGCTCAGATTGAGTATCCATGAGTCGTCGAGTAAAAAGGGTGTTCTGAGTCTCCTCTATTACGCGATCGATTTCGGGTGCCGAGCTAATCGCCTGGTGGACTTTCGATGTCATACTTTTTAGCATTAGTTTCAAGTCCTCGATTTCATTATCCCTGTGAGTATCTTGTGTTGAGGGTTTTGGGATTCCATCGTCGGTAGGTTCTTCGGTTTCCTCGGTTTGCTGTGAGGCTGTCCGACTCCTAGGATTCGAAGGGGTTGTACCATCGAATAACGCTCGGTTGAGACAAGTCCGAGGGGCAGATGCTTGTTGGCTTGACATCCGTTGATCGTTGATCTGTCCTTGGCATATTACATGCGTTGTTGCGAGCTGGTCGAAACGAGCATTACTTCCTTGGGATAGTTCGGTTATTTGTGTCATGAGAGCCCTGAGCAGGACGGAAGTGTTCTGCTCGGTTTGTTGATCGTTTGTTTCTTGATGAGGCTGCTCGGGGTTTAAAGGTTGCTGCTCGGCGCCCGCCGGCTGAATGATTGGGTTTGCGACTTGGGAGACGTGCTGAGGTTGAGGTTGACCCCTTGTGTGGGAGTTCGTCCTTGAGCTGGATTTGTCTGGCATGAAGATGAAGTCCCGGTTCGGTGGTAATATTGTCATCGTTGAACCTGTCCGTTAGTGAAGAAAAAATTTTAATCCCCACAGTCGGCGCCAATTGTGATAATCGAGCTTGTCACAAAGGCTAAAATACGCGTCTTGCTCGGGAGAGTTGACGTGCTCGGGTCCGAGGATCAAAGTTTATCTTTAAAGGAGAACTGACTAGGTTCGGTAATGAATCAGGAGAGATAAAGAGACGTTTGGTGATGTAAGTATAAAGAGAGTGGGTTGCTCGGTAACGAGCGTGTTGTATTCAGAGAAAGAGAGCCCGAGCTGGTCGAAAGGCGAGCTCGGTTTACAATTCGGGAAATATCAACTCTAGAGAGAGAAAGTAGTGAGAAGTGCACAAATCCCCAAAAAGTTATATTAATGTACACTGACAACTCTTATTTATAATAAAATATAGTCGTACTTTTTACAGGCTGTTGACCACTTGTCGAGCTCGTGCGGATGGGCCGTACTTGATGACGAGATGGGCCAAGCCGTACATTCCTTTGGCTGTTAGCGGAGCCGAGCTGACTTATGGTTGTGGGCCGAGCCGAGCCGAGCTGATAACGGTGGGTTCGGTGCGAGTGCATATGTTCGGGCCTTCGCTTGTTGGGCCGAGTTTGTCTCTGTTGGGCCGGCCTTTGTACAGAGAACATGTATTGGGCTTTGCTAATTAGATGGGGTGCTAAACCCATATATAACAGTTATATATCCCAAAATTAAACAAAATTAAACAAAACTAAACAAAACTAAAGAATTCATTTTTATTAGGGTCTCAAAGCTTTAAAATTCAATCGATCGTAGTTAACCTTTTAATAGAAGTACATTAGGATCTGAGGCTTGCAATTAAATAGGATCCGAGCTCTATCATCGAACATAAAATAGTTATAATCTAATCTATTAAAACAGGAAGGTTTGCCATGGTACATAAATGTTGTTCCCGGAATTTACCCTTGATATTATTAGCATTTGTAACCTTCATTAAGGGTAAAACTGTAAAACAATTTATATTTGATTTATTATCTCTACAATCCATGTTTCCAAACAAGACAATTATTAAACATGTAGTCAAACAACCAAAATCTAATGGATCCCACTTTCCTAATTAATTAAAATCAAAACAAATTAATTGATAAATATAATTAATAATTTATACATCAACTATTATATATAAATTAAGATTCTCTAATTTATGATTTAATTCAAAATATATTTATAATATATTTTAATATCTTTTTATTTTGTTTCAAATATATATATATATATATATATATATATATATATATATATATATATATACACACATATTACGATTGATGTTTTTACGATTGTACTTTTTAGCAGGTTTTTTCATCAAACTGAAAAATATTTAATTAATTAAACGGGTTGAAAAATTAATTAGCCAATATCGATTATAAATTTTCTATAAAAAAATTCGCATATAGTAAATAATTTCAGTTGATATATTTTAAAATTAATAAAATATAAAAATGATTTCATACTTATATTATTCAAATATTTGAAGCGTCAAATTATGCTTTATGTTTGAATGAAGTTTTTAACGGATAGTTCCATCAAATTTGCAAATTATATATACGACTACAACATGTATTTTATAAAATAATATTTTAGATAAATAAAATAACAATTAAACATATACCACATAACTTTTACAATAGTTGTTTTCACATATATATATTTTTTCCAAACTATGATCTTACGATACAACACAAATTAAAATATATAATGCGAAATCGTTATTTTAATCTCTTAATCCTTACGATATATCTCCTCCAAATAACACATAATTCATTTTAAAAAAACTAAATTGCTAACTCAGTGTTTATAATGTTGGTTAAACAATTATAATCAAAATTAGATTACATAATTAAAAATCTAAACTACTATTAACAAAATGAATAAAAAGTAAAATTTGTAAAGAAAATTATACCCGCACTTAGAAGTGCGGGTCAAAATCTAGTTTCATTTAAGAAACCACAAAAGACCTAATCAGATAAACTTACTCCAGATTTTGGTGGTCCGAAGTCTCTAGGAAATTCGACTTATTAAATTATATTCCTACTAGTTCGGGAACTAGCCTTAAAATATGCCAACCTTGATCGGGATCATAAATATAGAGTATGCTATAAGCAAGTGCTCTTTATCGTGGATAGCGTGACCACACTTCATTCCTAGTTTAAAATACATGAATAATAGTGCTTCTTAATTATATTCATTTCCTCTGAGAGCTTAATAAAAACCATTCGAACAAAAAAAAAGCTTAATAAAACCAAACCTTCAAAGAAATCTTAATAGAAAATGGATAACAAACGAAACAAAAGGCTTCTCCCAAATTAGCCCGTGTATGAACACTTGAAAAACATTCAAGAACTTAAATCACAATCATGGAATCTGAGAATTGGTAAAAGTGATTTCGGTGTACAATTTGATTACGTAAAAAGAAAATTTATCACTTCTCAGATTTCATGATTGTCACTAAGGTTTTTGAAAGCATCTGTAGCGTATGTCGAAAAAGATAATCTGGCCAAGGTATATATGGAGAATGAAAGTATTTGAATTTCCTTGATCTTCAATGTATAACATTACAGACAATATATAGAGTACTTAGTTACAATTGAATCTACAATTAAGGATTGAATATCTCAACAACTAAATTGACTTTGAGCTAGACTTTAGGAGTATAATATCCTTTGCGTATCGTCTGTTTTTACTCTTCCATAGTTGAAACGTGGTTGTTTCGAACGCTTAAACTGTTCTTGAAATCATTGAACAACGTCGATGGTAATCCTTTAGTGAATATATCAGCATTCTGAACAGAGGATGGAACATGAAGAACTTTTATTTGGCCCAAAGCTACCTTTTCACGCACAAAGTGAAGATCAATCTCAATGTGTTTCGTCCTATGATGTTAAACCAGATTGGACGACATATATGCCAAACTGATATTATCGCAGTACACAAGAGTTTCACTCTTGATTGGGACGTGAAATTCTAGAAGAAGATTTCAAATCCAGCAAGTCTCATCTATTGCATTGGCTATCCCTTTGTACTCCAACTCAACACTGGACATGGAAACAGTTTGTTGTCGCTTGGAGGACCAACTCAATAAGTTTTCTCCAAGATAAACACAATACCCAGATGTAGACCTTCGAGTATCAGGATAACTTGCCCAATCCACGTCCGAATAAGCTGTCAACTACATCGATTGAGACTTTGAATGTCTGCAATCCGTGATTAACTGTGCCCTGGATATAACGAATGATCCTCTTCAAAGCATTGTAATGACTTACCCGAGGAGCATGCATAAATAGACAAACTTGTTGGACTGCATATGTTAGGCCAGGTCTCGTAAACATCAAATACTGGAGTGCACCTGCTAGGCATCGATAATCAATCGGATTGGGAATGAGCTCACCATCGTCTGCAGGCAGCTTCGAGTTTACATCAATTGGCGTCGAGATCGGCTTACATTCAAGCATTCCTGCTCTTTGAATGATCTCTTTAGCATTTTGCGCTTGTGACAAATGTAAACCGGATTCATTGTACTCAACTTTAACACCCAAGAAGTACTTAAGCTGTCCATATTAGTGATAGGACGTTCTCCTTTAAGTCGCTTGATGATGTCTGATAAGAGACCTTCTGTTGATCCTGTGAGAACCATGTCATCCACATAAAGGAGAAGATAAGCAACTAATGTACCTTTATTGTATACAAACAATGATGGATCACACTTGCTTGCAGTAAAACCAATCGAAGATATAAATGATGTGAATCTTGCATTCCAAGCTCGTGGAGCCTGTTTCAAACCGTAGATAGCTTTGTTTAATTTGTAGATATGATGAGGAGGAGTCTTACTAACAAAGCCAGGGGGCTGGAACATGTAAATGTCTTCAGTAAGAGTTCCATGTAGGAAAACATTCTTCACATCCAGCTGGTGAATTCGCCATTCCTTAGAGACTGCAAGATGTAGCACGGTTCTGATTGTTGGAGGCTTCACAACAAGCGCAAATGTCTCTTCATAGTCAATTCCCTCTACTTATGTTTTTCCATTTGCTACTAGTCGCGCTTTGTACCTAGTCAACACTTCATCTGCATCATGCTTATGCTTAAACAACCAAAGAGAGTTCACAATGTTAGCTTCATAAGGTCTAGGTACTAGCCTCCCAGTCTTATTGTCAACTTGAGCACCATATTCATCTATCATGGCTGGTTTCCAATCAGAATCAAGAAGGCTTTTTGATAAGAAGAAGGAAGAGGAGAAACCGCATTACTCAGAAGGGAAACTATGCGTTTTGGATTAGACATACCACTTTGACTACGAGTGTGAGGTCGAGCAGTAGCAGCCGGAACAGGTGGGCGATTTTCAGTATGAGCAGGAGCAATAGCGAAGTGTGATGAGAGATAGGAAGAGACTGACTCTGAGTGACCATTGCAGACTGGAAAGGTTCATGTAAAATCTCTCGAAACATTGATCCAGGATCATCATAAGTATCTAAGAATTCATAGGATGAAGAAGATTGCTTGCTTTGTATAGTTGCAAGAAAAACAGATTCATCAAAAATAACATGTCTAGAGATTATGATCTTATTTGTATGAACATCCAGACATCAATATCCTTTATGTTCAAAAGAATATCCTAAGAAGATGCAGGGAGATGAGCGAGGATAAAGTTTGTGTGATGTTGATCAATTAAGGTTTGGGTAGCATAGACACCCAAAGATGATCGTATGAAGGCTTTTTATGAAAGAGAAGTGAAAATGGAGTCTGATTATCAATCGAATACGAGGGAAGAATATTGAGTAGATGGGCAGTGACATGAAGCGCCTTAACCCAGAAAGAAGGAGCAAGATGAGCATGAAACAGCATAACACGAATGTAATTGTTGATTGTGCGAATCATGCGCTCTGATTTTCTGTTTTTCTGGGAAGTATAAGGACATGAGAAACGAGCATGAATACCATGAACATCAAAGTGATTTCGAAAATGTGCATTAACATATTCACCACCATTATCGCATTGAAATTCTTTGATGACAGTGTTGAATTGATTTTTAACATATGTACAAAATGAAGGAACTTTGAGAAAGCCTCGCATTTCCGACGAATCGGATAAACCGATAAAAATGAGAGAAATCTTCAATGAATAGAATGTAATAACGAATCCCACTTATGCTTGATATTGGAGATGTCCAGATATCAGAATGAATTAAATCAAACGGCTGAGAAGAAATCGACTTTGATTCAAAGAAAGATTATTTCAAGTGTTTCCCTGTTTGACAAGCGTTACAAGAAGAATGAAGCTTATCTTTATTACAAGAGAACTGATTAGAAGACAATAAAGAACGGAGAGTCTTGTTATTGGTGTGGCCGAGACGGCTGTGCGACAGAGAAGGAGAAACAGAAAGTAGAGTTGTCAGCTTATTGGAAGAAGCAAAAAGATGTGGAGAAGGCAGCAATGGATAGAGATCACCATTAATGTCACTACGGTGAAGTATTTTTCTGGTTTGAATATCCTTCACAGAAAAACTATTAGGGTCAAACTCCACAGAACAATTGTTATCTTTTGTAAAACAACGGACTGAAATTAGATTCTGGATAATCTGAGGCGTGTAGAGAATATTAGAAAGATTTAAAGACCGAGTAGAAGTAGGAATAGAGAAAGAACCAGAAAGAAGAATAAGAATAAAAAATCCGTTACCAACCATGACAGTCTTTCCGGTATTGAGATTGGCAACAGACTGAAGCATACCTGATGAGGAAGCAAGATGTGCAGTTGCTCTTGTGTCCATATACCAACCAGCTGACGACGGGTCTGAGAGAGTCATAGTGTTGAAAGCTTCAGCAAACTCTCTGGTCGGCTGCATCACCTCAGCTACATTGGCGCACCAGCATTCGAGTTGGATGGGGAAGAACCCATAATACCTCTATTTTGTGAATTCGCAAACTGTTGCCAAGGGTGTGGTTGCATTGACCAATTTGAAAACGCATTCCAGTATGGAGGAGGACCCAAACCATATGACGAACCAGGCTGGAAGTTATGGTTTCGTCCACGATCCCTGTAACCATTTTGATTCTTGTTACAGTTGTTCCCGTATTTCTGCGTTTGTTGATTTGCAGGTGGTGTCGATGTTGGAGTTGTGGTAACCAGAGCAGAAGAGGATGATGTGTGATCGGTGTGAGAGGCTACGACACGATTGAGTTTCTTCAACCGAGATTATTTATCAAGCAGCATCTATTTGGCATCATCGAATGACGGAAAAGGTTTCTGGTGCTTGATCACATTGATTATGTTATTGAATTTTTCATTCAACCCGTTCAACATGTACATAACCAAGCTTCGTTCACTGATGGGCGACTCCAGATTGGAGGGTAGATCAACAAGAGACTTCAGGCTTTGACAGTATTCTTTAATCGACTTGTCCCCAATTTTCATCGTACGTAGATCATTATCAATCTGCATAATACTAGCCTCTTTGTTGTTTCTGAACATATTTTCAACGCGGAGCATACATCATGAGCAGATCCCCCGGTTTTGAAAGCTGATTTGAAGAGAGCAGGAACCATCGTACCGTAGATCCATAGCTTCACGAGTCCATCTCATTTGATCTAGTTCTGGTCATCGT
The DNA here is from genome assembly GCA_030180135.1 of Orychophragmus violaceus. Lineage (NCBI taxonomy): Eukaryota > Viridiplantae > Streptophyta > Magnoliopsida > Brassicales > Brassicaceae > Orychophragmus > Orychophragmus violaceus. Next base: position 70,706,313 of record CM058236.1, on the reverse strand, counting down.
CAGCAGGAGGTGAAGCAGTACCATCGACATGTCCTAAGACATCGAAGGCTAGGCAGTGGGGAAACGATTCTCTCCACGCATCGTAGTTGTAGTCATCAGTATCAAGGAATAGAGGGATGTGAGATTTGCTATTCGTCACACCGAAAGCTCGCTCTTGAGGAGGAAGAACAGGAAAAGCAGCCATTGGTACCGATAGAAGGAGAAGAAAGAAGAAGAAAGTAAGGTCGAGAATAGAAAATAATTTTGAGTCAGATGCGTTTACCGCTCTAATACCATGAAAGTATTTGAATTTCCATGATTTCCAATGTACAACGTTACAAACAATATGTATAGTACTTAGTTACAATTGAATCTACAATTAATGATTGAAAATCTCAACAACTAAACTGACTTTGAGCTAGATTTTAGGAGTGGAATATCCTCTGCTTTTAGAAAAGTCCAGTAAGAGTGATCGAAAAGGTTTCTTGTCTTATTAATGCTGACTGAAATAAAAATCCAACAATGTCTTTTTACATCAAAGCATTTAAAAGTTAAAACTGTTCACTAAGAAATTTGAACATCCACTTTTAAACATATACGCCACATGCATGCATGTAGTGTTAATTTATCGGTTATGAATCTAGATGGGCACCTCGGAATTTTAACCTTTGAACTTCTTCTGTCAGCATCTTTCTGTACATACAAAAAAAAATTGGACAAAAAACTTACAATTTATACAAATTAATTTTATATATACAATGTTAATTGAAATTAGTTAAATTCCACTAAGGTCTTCTGATGGACTTGAAGCATCATCTCATTGATCTCGAGGAGAAAACTTAACGGTCATTAAAGTGAAATAGAGAAGGTATTGAGGCATATAGATTAATAGGGCCATTAAACAATCTCCAAAATAAATTTCTATTTTCACTCTAAAATAAAATAGAATGGAGTTCCACTTTAATGTAATACACTCTATTTTTTACCCTAAAATTTGAATACTAGTATATTCTATTTTTTATTTTATTAAAAACATATTGTTATTTATAAAATTTACAGTTTAATCCCACTAATTTTTTTCTTCTTTTTTGTAAAATTTCATAAAGAATAATACTATTTAAATTAAATATTATATAAAATAAAAGAAACAACATTATATCATATAAAATAATAAAACAGTATATCATAGTTTAAATATCACCATTTTGTATTTTCCCTATAAATGATAATTTAACTAAATTTTAAATTATAAATAAAAAATATTTTAAAAATTCGTTTAAAATAGAGTTTAAATGTTAAATGATCTTTTTACAAAGAAAAAGTAAACTATAATTATAAGTTATTATTATATTGTTTATTTTAAATATAAATAAAATATTGAAAAGTTAGAGGACCATTTTACAAATAAAAAAGTTTAACATTAAAATATAGTGAAAATAAGTTATCAAATAGAAAATAAAAATAGGTTTACCTTATTTTAAAATGAGAAATAGAGTAAATTTAGAGAACATTTTATTCTAAATAGAGTTTAGAGTGAGAAATAGAATGAGGTTGAAGATTAGACTACTCAACTTTTTCTTCGGGCTGTGATTGTATATTTATAAGGATATGCGAAAATTCGGGTGAATTGCATCCATTGTATTTTTTACTCTTTTTAGTGCACTTTTGTATCTTTTTATGTTCTATATCATTTTTGTATCTTTTAGCAACTTATTATGTGAAGGTAAGACAAAATGCCCCTAAAATTATTAACTATTTCTGCTAACTAGATTGGTTATTAGTTTCACTTTTTTCGATACTAAATTTTATTTTGATTTAAAGATTGGAATTTTATTTTATTTTAGATCTGCACAAAGAAAATAACCTTCTCTCTTCTAGACAGTTTCGACGAGATACATTCGGAAACAAGGAAGGTCAGTTTTGCAGTTTCATGGTTTTTCCGGCCAGGGGTAACAGTTTTGTGCAGTTTCTTTTATCTATTTCGCACTGAAGAAGCCTTTGGAGTGGGTTGGCGCAGTTTTAGTGTTGAAGTTGAATAAAGGTAAAGTCTTCTAAATTCTAGATTTAATTTTTTGGATGCAAAACTTCAGAAACTCTTCTGGTTTGAGTTGCAGACATGGCAGACGAAAGATTACCAATAAGACTATATCAGACGGATCGTTACCCAGAAGGCCGATTGAATATATATTCAAAACCAGATATTTTAAACAAGGTGTAGAATAGGATTAGGTCAACTCCGGAGTGGGATATCATCCAAAACTCCAGTTTTTGAGGGTTGTTTATGGTTCCAGTGAAACTCAGTCCAATATCTGGTAAAATGATCATTGGATTATTGTCGAGGCAACTGATTACGAAAAAGGATATGAGCTTACTTCAGTGTTTGCCGGACAACCAATGCGCTTCTCGTTACTTGAGTTCGGCTTGATAAATGGGTTAAATTGTAGTGAGGGGCAAGAAAAGGAGGAGATCACTGAGAAGACAAAAATTCATGAAGGGTCTAAATCAGTGTGGGAAGAGTTATTTGGCGATATTGGTAAGGGGGAGAAAAGGAGACACATGGATGAAGATAACTGATATACTTACGATGCTTGATGATTCTAAGTTAGATGGTTCGAAAAGGCTGAAGCTTGCTCTGATATACATTGTGGATGGAGTGCTTATTAGTAGTCATCAGAATGCCAAAGAAACCCCCGGTTATGTTGAGATGCTTAAGGATGTGGATTTCTTTTTACAATATCCATGAGGGCGTGAATCTTTTCTGAAGATAATTAACTCAATGAAATCGAGACCGAGGTCTGTTAGAGGTGTGGATGATCCTGTCTAGACATTTAGGACGCAGTTGCAATAACAAACGAAAGTTGTATATGGATTACCTCTTGCATATCAACTACTAGCTTTTCATTGTATTCCTGGATTGGTAGAGAGGATGCCTGACTATGGATCAATTGGTAACTTATGGGCAGTAATTTTCAGAGTATCCCGAAAAACAATTGGATAAGCGTTGAGACTGTACTTGACATTGAGTTCGGACTTGAGGCTAGTGTATACTCCGCCTATCCACATTTACAACTACTGCTATGCATTTACCTATCCACAAATTTGTGTACACAGGTGAGTATATTTTCATGTTTGAAGCCGGAATAGCCTCTAGGGTATGAAGCTTGGTGGGAATGGTGTGATGAGATCAAAGATATGAAGTTTCTACCTTGAGAAGCTGTTGGAGGAAGGACACAAATTTAAAAAGACCGACTGGCCTCGTGGTCACTCTTTTATGAGGCTGATTAAACACACTCATAAATTGAAGCCATTTGTGGAGAGTAAAAAGAAAAGAAGAGTGCATGCAGCGCCTGCAGCAAGTGATGATGGAACATGCAGTGAGGCTGACTTGGTTGAGAAAGACAAGTTCGAGAGTCGGGTAATGGAAGCAGTTAAGGTAATTTCAGAAAACAATAGAAATTGCATGACAATCAAGAAAAAATGACTGAGTTACTGCGAAAACAAGGGGAGGAGATTTTGGGACTCAAACAGAAGTTAGCGTATGGGTCTTGTACGCTTGTTGAAAAGCAACGTCTTCGCAGTCCTCCGCAGAAAAACATATTGATGTCAATGAACAAGAGCGCAAGAATAAATCTTTTGATATTCCTGCTCAGAGTGTTAGTAAGGGAGGCGGGAATGAAAGTTTTGACACCAAGGAGCAGTGATGGGATACAGTGAAAACTATTATGTCTGAATTTCCAAAAACAGACGTTGATGAATCTTGTTTCGACCAGCAGAATCTTGGGGGGAGTTTCAGGTTGATCCGTTAAACGTTCCTATCTTTTTTACTCAGCCAGTTCCTGCGGTTGTTCCTTCAAGCGATCTATCCACGGATGTAGGGTCACCTGTTAGCAAGAAGGATGTGGCGATTACTACTGAATTGGGGCATCATGATGATCAGAACGTTATCTGTGCAGCTCATTGTTTGAAAACTATGGGGGAGGAGAAGGCAGAAGATAGAATGAGTTTGAATGAGTCCAAGAAGGATTAAACTATGGTCGGGGTTGGTGAGCATACAACGGAAGATGAAGAGGTATCCACGGTTTTTTAAAAGAACAAAGTTGATTTTTATTTATTTGGCACAAATATGATACTAAGTATTGGATTCCTATCCTGTACAGACTATCCAGGATAATGAGTTTGCAAACGGGGATTTCGAAGAGGATAGAACAGATCATGGACAGAAGCATGTGTCGAGGATAAAACAATCAGTGGTAAGTTAAAATTTACTATAAGAGACATGCATTTTTAAAAAAAAGGTAACTCATTTGTGGTCTGTTATGATCTCAGAAGTCAATAAGGATGTGGAGTTTGACGAGTCATCCACGAATTATAAAATAACAACTAATATATGAGTTTGTTTGTTAACTACTATTGGTTACTAATTATCGGTATCGCATTATGGCCAGGTTATCCACACAGAGGGTGATGTTGATCAGCTTCTCGATGTCGTATGAATGGAAACCCAAGTTGATAATGATTTGGATGCAAACATGGATGATGGATATGAACCTGTAACAACTCGAAATAAATTAGTGGTAATCAAGTACTGTTAATTAATATGGAAATGGGAAAAGAAACTAATGCCTAAATTTGTATTTTAATTATTATTGGTTACTAATTATCGGGATTGTATTATCGACAGACTATCTACGCGGAAAGGGATGTAAGAATGACCGATCATGGAGAGGAGCGTGTGGCGACGATAAAGGAATTAAGGGTAATAAAAAACTGTTAACTAAAATGTGTAATCTGGACGTGGTTACACATTTAAAAGTGTGCCTTGGTTTTGTGATCACATGCTTTAGAAGATGAATTGTCTGATGGAATAAATAAGAGTAACAAAGATGTCAAAAAGACTGATTGTGAAAGTCAGACAGATGACAATGGAAGGGTCGATGATGCGAAGAAAAGCGTGAAAACACCATTGAAGAGATCTCGTAAAAAGAAGCGAGTTTCCGAGCAGGAGCATGTAGCGAATGCTGAAGAAACGTTGTACTGGGTGACTCTTCTCCACCACCAAAGTGTACTAGGAAGATACCAACAAATGAAGAGTTTTAATCTAGCTAAGGCATTTTAGAAATTGGTTGAGTATGATGGTTGGATATTTGGCCAACACCCCCAATGGCAGAAAGTTCTTCGGCTCTGTCCTACCAGGTAAAGAGACAATATATGAGTAAATTGCTAGTTGAAGATTCTAATGAATAATTGGGTTATAATCATGCAGGCAATTCGTGCTAAACGACATGATATTCGGGGAGCTGATGATAACTAACCAATTCTTGTTGGACCTCTTAGAACCTATGAAATTTGTGAACACATTGGTGAGTATTCAATAAAACCTTTAAAATGATTGTTTATGTTAACATGTCTGCTTACAACGTATCTATATATGTATTTCATCATATGCAATTACTTGGAGAGCTCATATACATGAAGCATGCTAAACGATATGCTGATGATAAGGTAGTTTTTATGCCGCCTTGGTTCTCGAGCCATTTGCAAGAAAGTATAGGAGCTTTCTGTCATGTCGTGACAAGAATTCATATCATTGGGGCGATCATGTTAAGGAGTTTGTTTAAGGAGAGTGGACTCGAGGCCGTATTAAGGCCAAGTGGTTTGAAGATGTATGTATGGTATACATGCCAATGAATTGGGGCGATGATCACTGGATTGGTGTTGTAATCAATCTCGAGGTGGGGACAGTTGAGGTGCTTGACCCATTACCTATCTACTATAGTGATCAGCAGGCCAATGAACACTTCACTCCAATTTTGCACACAATTCCTTACATTGTGGAAGCTTTCTGCATATATGACCCTGAAGCTGATTGTATGAGGCCAAAAGTTTCAAAGGAGGCGTACAGACCTGTGCAGAGTTATAGATGGAGTCGTCCGCTAACATACTACAATAATGAATGAACTGGTGATTGTAGTCATGTATACATGAAGTTCTTGAGATGCATGCGTTACTACAAACAGAAGAGTTGGCATCCATGACAGATGGATTCGTTGACCAGGCCAGGCAACAGTATGCGATGGAGATTTATAAGCATTGGGTCATCCCGCATATTCTTACCCCCTAAACTTTTAAATATTATTCAATACTTTAATAATGAAGTTTCTTAGACTTGTCAAGTTATGTATGAATACATATTAAATTCCTTGGACTTATGGATTTATGTTTATTTTATGGGATATTGTTGTATGATGTCTTTCGGAATTATATGTTTGACTATGATTGCGGGAGTGTTGCATGGAACCCCTTTTGTAATTCCCAGATTGACTGGGATAGTTACGTGGATAGATAGTATCTAAATGGAAGTAAATAGAATGTAAATTAGATAAGGAAAGTCTGAATATGCTAACTTATGTTTGTTTGATGGATATATATAACTCTATAAACATGTAGTTGTAGTATATGTTTGGGGTATATGGATACACATGTTTGGAACATGCATAAATTGTCTGTGTAGCATCTGTGTTATAGATACATAAAACCCTATTACTCCGAAGAATTATGTGTCTAAATGGCGCTTTAGAAACATGGATACCAATAGGGTAACACAGAAGACTATTGTGACAGCAAAAGCATGGATACCCGAGAATGTAATGTAAAAAGTTAAATAAAATGTTAAATGTGTGTATATCTCTACTTTTAGAACACAACACAGTTCGTATATCATTTTATAGACATATATTTGTCTGCACAAAGACATGTGGAGTTACAAAAAGGGATAACAGTACGGTCGTGTCAGTCTAGGGTGTATTGTAGTATATGTCCGTCACGATAACAATAGTATATGTTTAACAAAATAATTCAACTTTACGCGGAATATATTTATTAAACTAAAATACACAGTTAAAATAGGTAATGATCCCCTAGGAGACCCTATTAGATAGTCACTAGTCTGGTGTAAGGATATGTTTACTATTTCACGTCACATAATTTGTTTAGAGTTTGGCACATCGGAAGGTGTGATGTCATAATGATTCCAGTACATCAAAAACTTGCGTAAACATCTTTCTAAGAAAATAACTTAATTGTGTAGCTGTGTTGACTTCGGCGTGGAGAAGTACTATACAAAACGATTGCTAGTGTACATCCATAACAATTATTGTACATGGACTGGATATGATATGAGTATCTATAGAAAACGATTGCTAGTGTTATCGACATAGAGGTTACTTGCTGATGTTGATGCATAATTCATGATTCATGATCCATGTATCTATGTATATGAATAATATGAAATGATGTGGACACAATGTCTGTTTGGATTATAACTAAGTGGATTGTATGAATACTATTGTTTGGGGTTCAATTTTATTGGGAAGGGTTATATGATGATTTGATTACTAAAAATCATCCAAATTTTTTGAGGGGACAAGATGACGATGACTCACTCATAGAGACATGCGAAATTTAGTGGAGGTAAACGGGAACGATTTTTGTTTTTTTATTAATTTACTTTTATAAACTATTAGTCAGTAACAGTAAATAGTTCTATGGACAGTTCAATTCATATCGTGAATGAATAATATATATAGTGGATAGGGACAATGAAAAATTGTATGTGTATACTTGTGTACCTGCATATCCTATGAGGATAGGTATGGCATGAAAAAAGTTTGTTTGTCTACGTAGAGTGGATATGGATTTCTTATTTTGAGTATGATCATTGATGGATACATTAATACAGTAGCTGTAATCCTAAAAATGTCAATGGTCTAAATAGCATGATTAAAAAAAACGCTAAGAAGAATTATTTAAGAAAAATAGTAATTAATAAAAAATAGGTCTTTGGAACTGTGCACTAAGATTTGACGGCTATAACCTATTAGATTTATTGTTTGTTAGAGACTTCGATCCTTGTGATGATAGAGTATTATAGGTTGGTTTTAGTAAAATAAAAATGATTCATATACGTGGATTGGGAGAAGTCTTGTGATTTTACAATACCTTATAAACATTTTGTCGTGGATACAACAAAAACGAAACCCTAAGTTATATGAGTTAATTAAGATTAATTAAGTTCGCCTCTTGCCGGAATGTTGCCATGTACATTACCACCGCCCAGTCTGAACCAACCGGCGCCGTCTTGGGCATCATCGAACCAATCGGCAGCGGCTTGGGCATCACCATCTCCCACCCCCCGCAGCGTCTTGTGCATCACCATCTCCCCAACCATCGTCGTGTTCCATATTATCGTCCCATTCAGCAACCTCGGTCCACTTAAGGAAAGTTTGAAGGATTATCCTGAAGAACGCTAAAATTTGGATAGTCTTGAAGCATATATGGTACATTCCATATCCTTTTACATTTTCAACGAGGAATTCCAGCCAATACCGATGAATGTAACAACTGCATGTCGCGAGTCTGCGTAGGTCAACAGTCTCCCTTATGATTGCGAGATCCACAGTGATCCTGATAGGCCATTCTAATCGTTGGAACTTCCTGACATGCCTCCTAAGAGCACGAATAGTACTGCTAGAAAGAGGGGGAATGGTTGAACCAGCATCCAGTTTAGGCGAGATGGATAGGCGGATCAGTTCATAGCAGTAGACAGAAGATTTTATTCCAAGGATGGAGCAGTGTTTGATGCATGCAAAGGCGTCGACTCTTGCATCTGAGTACATGAAATCAGAGATTGCCTTCAAAAAAACCGCAGTTGGATTGTTGGCATCTAGGAAAGCATGTTGCAGGCGGACTATCCCTTGGTACTCATGGTGAGTCTCAATAAGATCAATATGGTACAGAGTATCCACGTGATCCGCGTCATCACGAAGGGTCCTGCACACCGTCCTAATATTGAAGTGCTCTCTAATGTTTTCACATGCATTTTTGGTGAGAATTGATCTTCTTATTTCGGCTGGCAAATCGAGAAAGTTGAGTGTTGGGTTGTTCATCTTTGTTGATGTGTTCAATGTGTGTGGACAGAGCCTTTGGTCGACATAACATATAGATGTTAAATGAGTGGAATATTCTATATACCGCATAACTTAATACAATGAATAAGAAAAATACCACGCAATTGCGACACCCGATACTTCCATCCATGAGATATAATTTAAAGTAATAGATGGGGAGAAATGTGATATGAACAATGACATGTGTAAGATGGATAGAGGTATGCTTTATCTTAGAATTAAGCAACGGATGGTAATCCATGCAATAATTTAATTTTTATGAGATGGATAAGTATCCACATTATTGATTACTTGAGTGAGGTGATATTATTCTTAGGGACCTAACATCTATATTTGGGGGGATAGTTTTTAATAATCCATTAAATGTTTATTTATATATAATTTACATATGGTCCATCTGTGAAAGTTCGTATCCATTTTTAGATAAACGAGTCAACCATATCCATTATTGACATCGAGTTGAACACGAAGGCCGTATACATTTATCAAGCTATTATGAACAAGTAGATGGTAAGCACTTTTTAAATGAATGCTCTAAGGGCAAAAGAAGAACAACAATTATGGAAGTAGACTAACAAATATATTTCCAAATCTGATGGATAGTTGATTGAAATTAAGTAAATCACTGATTTCATTACAAACTAAGGCAATGATTATTTATTATTCATATTTTCCATTACGACTGCTATGAAGTGCGGCGCATATCCATCTGTATAGAAGGTGGTGCATGTCTTGCACCTTTGTTTCCAGGTTACTAACTTTCGAGATCAACGAGTCGACCATATTAATTAATTCAGCCATGTGTGACTTGTGTGTTGCTTCTTTTACCCAAGCCTCTAGCTTCAGGGTCTCAATTTCTTCCGGGTTCTTCCCACCACTTCTTAAAACCATATCCCTCCTACGGGCCCTAAAAAATCAAACGAAAAAGATGTTTTATATATTTAATGTAACAAAGACAGTATGGACGATGATGATTGGGAGCTTACATCAGAGATATAATAAGGGCATGAGTAGAAGCGCAGTCCTCTATTTTCATTTGAGTTAGAGACCGATATGAAAGGCGATGAGCTGCAATGGTAAGTCTTAGGAATACCAGACACCCAAGTAGATTGCACAACTATTTTCGAGCCAGATACATGAAGACCCCATTTGTAGCATACTTTTTCATTCCATTGACTCATTGCCGGCGAACAAACTAAGCGGTTAATTTGGAGTATTGAAAGATAAAGAAAAAAGTGAACAACGGCTGCTTAACAGATGTGTGAATGAGCGGAAAGGTTATATAACGCATTATGATTGTGGATAGGTTAAATATGAGTGTGTAAAGTATGTGGATAGCTCAATGTTGACGATTGAGTCAAGAAAACGAGATATGGACCTTTCGTGCCTTTTAACTTTTTGAAGGCTACTGCTAAGTGATATATATTTATTTTTACGCTATATTTATAGCCGATAGTCTATAGGATGTGTATTAGATATCTGTCAGATATAATTGTTGAATACAATAGCTGGAAAGAGAATTGTTGGCTCCATTTTATTAGCCACCCTCTCCACCTGCGTTGGGATACCACGCGGTCATTTTATTAACAAAATACAAAATGGGACGAGTCGATAAAAACGAAAAATACAAAATCACACGAAATGTGGCTACCAAGTCTGATCCTCTCCGAATCGCTGGCCGACTCGCAGAAAATGGCGTAGATGCGTGTTGTAACTTACTTAAGGCCGGGCGGGAAGGGGCTGTTGCGGTTTGTTCACCTGAGGTCTATTCCCAAGTCCGATTGGATAGGCGCCATGACTTTACTTGGTTTTCTGACAAATAATACTCATGGCATTACAAGTTCTACAAAAAGTGCGTAGAGCACCGAAACCCGTATGCCATGTGCACATACAGCCTTCGAATTGCATTCAATGGTGGAGAACTCGAAACAGCAATCTCTATATTGCGCGAAATAAAAGGCGTGTATCACATGCCGAACTCATTTATATAATTCTAACATGATGCGCCGAGAGAGAATGTAATGACGAATATAAATTATTCCGGTCACAACGAACGTATGATGAGGCAATGGCCATCGGGGAAATGTTACCATACCATTTTTGGGGGGTTAGGCCAAAAATGGTGGACAATTGGCGTGATTCTTGGAGATGCAGTTATTTGGGTGATTGTTGATGGGTGCACACGATGCTCGGTGAAGATAGTGGTGATACGTGTGATGAATGTTACTTCTATTTCCTATCCATAAAGATACGTAAAATGTCTTACGCTATGGATTGTAAATCATAACGTGCTATCCATGCGTTAATTTATTTTATTACCAGGAAATGATATATGTAGACCTAATGTTGTAAGTTCGGGGTACGATGGATACTAGAGACTCTTCAAAAATTGAAATAACTGTTTAAAACCGTAGTGCACATTTTGGGTTGAATTTGAAGACATGTTTAGAAACACAGTACAATGTGATATATGGATGTTGTTGGTATCCAGACTAGATAATGACACTACATGATGATTCAGAGAACTTGTCAAATAGTAATGATGGACAAAATATGTAGAACATGTTGAATAAAGAGACAAAGTGCGTGCTTTGATCTTAGGTAAAATAAAAGTTCGATCTTAAATTATAAAAGTGAGTCTTTAATTGAGAAAACGTCCACGCGGATGCACAAATAGACACGGCAACGACCCATGACAACTACATCATGGTTAGCTTATCTTGTCCATGTCGCTTGTTACAAGGTACCTTATTATTTCTCGCAACTTCAACGGAGATCTTTCTTGTCATCTTGATATATAGTCCGTCTCCTACTGAAGCGGACCACCTTTTCTAATACTTTTACGTCGTCTTGAATTTTCTTGAGATCCTTGGAAAGCTTATCAACATCTTTCATAATCGTGTCGTCCACCCACTCGCGTAAGTGGCCTTCAGTCAGTCACTGATAACAAGGCTTTTGCAATCCTTTGAGGTATCAATTCCTCAAGCTTATCGTGTAGTCTTGAGGTATCGAACCTTTTTGGGACGGATAAAACCAATAAGAACACACTAAACCTCTATAGTCAAATCACCCAATTAAGTTTTTGTTCTAACAATCCTAACGAAAACAATTCAAATAGAAGTAAATAGAAACAAGCAAACAAAATGAATTCTCAACAATCAATGACAAAGATAAGGCCTAAAGGTTAAGGTCAACGGATAGGTGACTCGGGATGATCAAGGATCCTAATTCAAACTTCAAAGAAGCTAACCACCTAGCAAGGAACACAACAAGTTGATCAGTTTAATCTCTTAATACTAATCTCTTTACTTAATCCTAATCCAAGAACAAATTCTCATTTGTGAATTAAAATCAAGCAAGCATTCAAACAAGTTCCAAACGCCAACAATCACTCTAAACATCCATTTTCATGTGCTAGAATGTGAAAGTCCTACCAAAGCTAGAAACAGGAATTTCATCGAACACATGGTGAGAAAGAAATCCTAAACATCCTAATCAACGTGATCAAGGCTAATTAGGCACTAAACACACTTTGATAGACGAGGTTTTAAACAATCAAACATTAGAAATCCATTGATCACCCCTAATCAACCTAATCCTACCTAACCCATAAGCCCTATGAAGAACTACTCACTAATCATCATGTGATTAACAAAATTCATAGAAATAGTGTTAATCATAGGAGATTAGAGAAAGTGAGAAAGATTCAAAGAACAAATCGCAAAGAAAAGAGTACTAGATTAATCAAAATGTATGAATATCAGGTATTGGTTCCAGGAAAAGACTTTTATGAAGCTTAACAATGTAAAAAGACTGTATTGAAAACGTATGAATCCGTATTTGATGCTAAAATGGATAGCTTCTGGGCATCTGAACCACCTACGGTGAAGGTTCGAACGAGTTGTACCATATCCTATTTCAATGCATTCGCCACACCAACACATGGTTAGGACTGCGACGCCTATGGACCTAGCAAGTAATGTATGAGCATTCAGACATGTTGAGGTAGATGTGGAGCTCATGACTGTAAAGATTGTTCAAGATCGAGTGTGTAACCTGGTACTTATAAACCGTGAATGGTATAATAACATCAGGATATGAAAAAAAGAGATAGATGGACAGGTTGTTTTTTGTCTCCATTTTTTCTGCTTAGGTGAACGTATCCATTATGTTTGAATTTGAAATTTGGGTATTATCGGATACAAATTTATATATGTTACAGTAGTATTGACGTTTAAAAAACAATAACTTAGCACGCATTGACAAGATGGGATTGAAACTCGTAAAACAAGCCAGTGACAATTTTTTTTTATGACCGATCACATCTTGTTTTGTTTTTTTAAATTTCGGTGAAATTATGTCACAGCACAGCCTTGAATACGTAAAAAACTCGGTTGCCTTTGACATCGAAATTTCTGAGAATAGTGAGACGATTTGTATATCATGAGTACGCATTTATGAATTTGTGTACTATTTGATGACAGAAATGATGTTAAAAGGTAATGCCAGACGATTTTTTCCCGTCGGAAGAACTGGCAAACTAGGTTTTATAAATTAACGCCGGACGAAATATACTTTGTCGACGCATCCATACGATTGATAATTGGGCAAGTGGATACTTGACGTAGCAAGGCATATAAATATCCAAACGAGAAATAACGCTAGAAATTGACGTCAGAGGAGTTATACAATGCCGTTATACAAATGCCGATAATGTTTTAGAAAATGGCATAACAAAATCAAAAGGTCTAGACATCGAAATGTGAAAATAACTACTAATCGGGTGAGATGCAGTTATAACCCAAAATAAAGTGTAAATAGTAGCTAATTTGGTAATCCTGCTTTGCAAGTTGCACGGTTGTGTGTGTGGCATTTGCATTTGGAACATCTATTTGGTGTTGATCGAGGAGTCTTCTCCTTCTGCAGTGGGTATTAAGAATATATTAGATACTGATACGGATACTAAATACATATAAATAAAGGTTCAATTTATTGCCTGAAAATAACCGATCGGCGGATATCTCCCTTCCTTAGGTCTACCCGATGTTCTGTTAACATCTGGTGGATACAAGACACGGTTGCGAACATCATCCGGGATATCACAGTCTTCCGAATTCCCCACCAGGCTGACAACGCCTTCGTAAGTTGCTCTCCACGTATATGTTTTGTAACTTGAGTCACACAAACTAACATAGCTTAGATCAAGGCTGTCTGCAGCTAGTAAAGCGTGTCCACATGGGATTTTCAGTTTGTCAAATAGCTTGCATGTGCATCTCTTGTGGTGCAGAAGAACATGGAATGGTTCACCGCCAAATTTCACAACTATCTCGAAATTCCAGTTTGACACATTGGCTATCTTGCAGCCGTGAACTTCCTGCATTTGATTATCCATGAGCTTGTCAACCTCAATAGACACTTCAGCAATGTGCGCGGCCGATTTGGCACTAAACCACCTGGTCAACATAGAGCGTATACACTTTATAAGTTCGACGATAGGTTGACTTCTGCCTTCCAGTAACGCCTTATTCAGTGTCTCCGCAATATTTCTAGTCATGAGATTGTACCTCTCTCCTCTGAAATATGCTTGTGTCCAGTTTCCAACACCAATATTATCGAGGTACTTAGCACATGCTAAGTTATTGTTATGGATCTGGTTGTATATTTCACGGTAACACTCCCAATCATGTAAGCAGATCCCGCTGCTTTAAACGTTTGCCCGAATCCTGGCGATTTAAAAATGGCTTTTACATTTCTCTGAACGTACTCAAGACATGCACCATGGTGAGCTCGAGGGAAGATCCTGCCATTAGCTTTGTATACAGACTGACACCTGTCAGAAATGAATGTCAAGGTAGGAGTGTCAGCAATAATCCTCTCCAGTTTGTGGAAGAAATATGTCCACGACTCCTCGTTCTCTTTGTCCACGATGCAGAATGCTAATGGAAAGACTTGAAAATTGGCATCCTGGCCGGTGGCAGTTAACAAAACTCCACCGTATCTTCCACTTAAATGTGTGCCATCCACAATAATCATTCTTCGCAACTTCGCAAACCCTTTAATGGATGCACCAAATGCCAGGAATAGATAAAGAAACCGATCACAACCAGTTGCATCTACCTCAGACTCGATATCAGCAATCGTCCCAGGGTTAGCCAGTTTAAGTATATATTTGAACTCAGACAATTGTGGAGTGATTTATTGAAGCGCTTCTACATCGACAACTCGGTAGGAGTTCATCATTTGGAAGTTGGAGCTCGCTTCATTCAAACAAGAAGGGTCTAGTGTGATGCATCACTTCGGTAAGTTGTCATCAAAGTAGGAAGAATTACTGAATTACAAACCTCTGCCTAAATTCATAAGCGCTTGGAGAGAAACCTATCTTAAGGATTACGAAGAAGAAATGGTACACCAATTCCTAATGGGTTTGGATGATTCAAGATTCGGAAATATCGTGAGGAACATCATTGGCATTGAACCATTGCCTGAGCTTAACGGCGTATATCAGAGAGTTGTAAGGGAAGAAAGGCTCTTAGACTCAGAAAAGAATGAGGTAAGGAAAGACATTGTGGGTTTTGTCACAAATTAGAACAAATCAACACCGATGATCAACACAATGGTTTTGCTGCGACAACCAATACAAGACCAGTGATCGTGTATACTCCATGTTGCCGTAAAGATCACGAAAAGAAAGATTGCTGGAATATTATATAATTCCCAGATGGTTGGAAATAGATGAATACAAACGGAGGATGTGGTCATAGTGGAAGCATGAGAGGCAGAAGCAGAGGAGATCGAGGTTAGTCGGCATGATCTAATGCGGTGAAAACACTCAAGTTTCAACAATGACACAATCTTCTGCAATGGGAGGCATTAATCAAATATAATGGGAGACATTTTCTCCTCATTTGGAAGATGTCCTCTTTTATTTGTCCTAGAATAAGGTTGTATTGTGAAAGCTTGTGTATTATTGACATAGATCGATCATTATTTATATACAAAGTAGTTATTAGGAGATATACTCTACAAGAGATATGTAGATAACACCAAATCTAAATCATATCTGGTGAGAGATCTTAAATCTCCAACTTGGAAAGCAAGTAAGCAAATGTAGGTCCAGGCAATGCTTTAGTCAATATGTCTGCCTGTAGCTCCTTTGTATAGATGTGCTCGGTTGTAAACAACTTTTCTTGGACAGCATCCCAAACGTAATGACAATCGAACTCAATATGCTTTGTGCGTTCGTGAAATACGGGATTTGCTGCAATGTAAATAGCAGACTTGCTGTCGCAATACAAGCGCATCGGAGCAGTGTGCATAACACCGAACACATTTAGAAGTTGCTTGACCCATTTAAGTTCCTTGAGAGCCACTGCCATGGACCGATATTCGGCTTAAGCAGATGATAAGGAAACCACGTCTTGTTTCTTTGTCTTCTATGCGATGGGTGATTGACCCAAGAGAACAATATGCGCACTTAAAGAACGCCTAGAGGTCGGACATGCGCTCCAATCCGCATCGCAGTATGCAGTGATAGTCAGGTCGCAATCCGATCGTACAAGAATGCCTTTGCTCGGAGACCCTTTTAAGTACCAAACAGTGCATAAGGCCGCTTGCCAATGTGCTTCAAGAGGGGCCTTAATAAAATTGAGATAGGGTGTGTACCGTGTAGCAAAGTTCTGGCCGCGTAAAAGTGAGATAAATCAGACGCCCGACGAGCTATCGATAAGCCTCCGAATTAGAGATGGGAGGTCCGGTTGCACTCTGGAACTTATGATTGAGCTCAATCAGCACAGCAGATGGTTTAGACCCAAGAAGAGCAGTCTCAGCAATGATGTCCAAGGCATACTTGCGTTGTGAGATGAAGATCCCATCATTGTTTCTCGCAACCTCAATTCCCAGAAAATACTTGAGCTTGCCTAGATCCTTCATGTGAAAACATTGGCCGAGATAGTTCTTGAATGGATGTATTGTAGATAAGTCATTGCCCGCAACAATGAAATCATCAACATAGATAAGAATGTGAAGACGTGTTTTGCCTTTGACGAATGAAAAATGAGAGTAGTCCGGTCGAATCAGTTTGAAACCATACTTAATGAGAGCTGAGCTTTGCAAACCAGCAACGCGGAGCCTGTTTAAGACCGTAGATCGACTTGCGCAGACAACACACCTGAGAAGGATCAGTGCTCTCAAACCCTGGAAGAAGCTTCATATAAACTTCCTCTTTCAAGTCTCCATGTAATAATGCATTGTGGACATCCATTTGATGGATTTCCCACTTCTTTTCTGCAGCTATCTGAAGTAGAATCCGAACTGAGGTAGACTTAGCAACCGGGTTAAATGTATCAGTATAATCTAAACCCTCGCGTTGACGATTTCTAAGAGCCACCAAGCCCGATTTATAGCGAGCAATACGATCATTAGCAAGATGTTTGATCTTATACACCCATTTTCTACCTATAGCCCTCTTTCCCAGAGAAAGAATTGTAATCTCCCAAGTCTTATTTAGTTCCAGAGCTGAGTATTCATCCTTCATCGAATTTTTCCAAATGTCATCAGCCATTGCGTCCTTAAAAGTCTGTGGTTCATAGGCTGAAGTTACTGCTGCGATAAAAGCTTTATGGGAAGAAGAGAAGTTAACTTCAGATATACAGTCAGCAATGGGATACGGTGTAGTACATGTAGCCGTGATAGAAGGACCATGAGATGGAGACGGTGAATTTGAGTCGAGAGAGAGAGGTTTATCACTTACAGCCGCATTAACCACATAATCTTTCAAAAGAACAGAGGGTTTATGCGTGTGTTGGCCTCTTCCAAGAAGTTCTGGAAGACCTGGAGAGGACGGTTCATGTTGGTCTAAAGTAGCAGCTAGCATTGTATCACAACCCAAAGAAGAGTCCGTAGTAGCAATCGGAGGTGCAGGATGCGAAGATGATGGAACGAGAGGAAGAATCCAATCATCTATAGCTGCATCCGGGAGTAGAAATTTTGGAGAAACAGAGTTCGTATTTTGGACGCCAGGAAACTGAGCTTCACAGAATACAACATCCCGACACGTGAAAATTCATTTTGCTCGATGTCATATACCTTCCATTCCTTCTTACCGAATGGGTAGCCAACAAATAAGCAACAACGAGATCGAGCAGCAAACTTGTCCTTATCACGAGGTCGCTTGTGAACATAACAGAGGCAACCGAATGTTCATAAAGAATCATAAGCAGGAGGCGATCCATGAAGCAACTCATAAGGAGTTTTACCTTGTAAAATATCCATAGGAGTGATATTGATCAGGTGTACTTCAGTGAGGATTCTTTCTCTCCAAAAACTGACCGGAAGCTTAGCTTGAAAGAGTAATGCACGCGCAATATTGAGAATGTGACGATGTTTTCTTTCGACACGTCCCTTTTATTGCGGTGTATCGACACAGGAAGTCTGATGAACAATTCCCTGTTGTCGATAGTAAGAAGTCAAAGCCATGAACTCGGAGCCATTGTCTGAGCGAACAGCCTTCACTGATTTTTCGAACTGTTTCTCACTCATGGCACAAATCTCTTTGAGGGTCCTTGAACCTGCGATTTCTCAAGCATAAGGAAAGTCCATACGGCTTTAGAGTAGTCATCAACAATTGTAAGAAAGTATGCTGCTCCGCAAGAAGAAAGAGTACGATAAGGACCCCAGACATCGCAGTGAATTAAAGCAAAAGGATGCAAAGCTTTATTAATACTATCGGGAAAAACAGAACGTGTTTGTTTAGCACGAAAACAAATGTCACATGACTGAGTATCCCCAAAATCAACTTTTAAATCGTGAAAAACTTGTAAATTAAACAAAATCTTGTATGAAGGATGTCCAAGACGACGATCCCAGAGAACAGACGAAGGAATTTTGTCCTTGGACGATTGATTGGCTCGTGCAACCTTGGCTTCTTTGAAGTAGTAAACCCCCTCTCTCTCTTCACCGGCTCTAATCAGGGTCCTCGTAAAACGGTCCTGTAAAACACATAAGGTATCAGTAAAGATAGCAATGCAGCAAGTTTTCTTGAGAAGACGAGAAACCGAAATTAAAGTGCAAGGGAAATGCGGCACATAAAGGACATTCAGCAAATAACAGTCTTTGGTGAGTTGTAAGCGTCCGATTTTTGTTGCTTGTGATGCTTTTCCATTGAGAAAAACAACATCAGATGGAACAATATCGACATGATCCATCAACAAAGACAAATCGCTAGTCATATGGTGTGAGGCACCCGTATCTATAATAACATCGGTCAGATTTGTTCAGAAGAGAACTGACATTGTTGATTCTGAAGCAAGCTGGATAAGTGAAGCAATCTGATCAGAAGGTATAGGAGAAACCATATTTACAGAAGGAGTAATGACAGTATTAGCACGTCCTCGTCCACGCCCACCAGGAGTAGTGTTCCGACCACCACGACCTCAGTTTGAACCGTGCGAACCAGATCGTTGTTGTTGTTGCTCCAAGAACCAGTCAGGATATCCATGAATAAGAAAGCATTCGGAGATGTCGTGTCCCTCACGTTTGCAGTGTGTGCAAGTGCGACTTGGATCACGAACCCGAGAGTTTACAGCAGCAGCAACTACATGAGTTGACTCTGTTTTAACAGAGAATCCAATCGCGTCTTGTTTTACCTCAGAGGATCGCATATTGGTGTTGTGTTGCTCAGCGTGTATGACCCGTGAGTACACGATATTCAAATCAGGTAATGGATCTTCGCGGATGATCTGCGAGCGAATATTGCTAAATCGCGAGTCGTCGAGTCCGAACAGAAACTTATGTACATTTGCATCTTCTCGATCTTTTTCAATCTCAGCAGCTGCAGCACATGTACATGCAGTACAAGACTTAAAAGTTTGTAGTTTTTTCCAAATCTTAGAGAGACGACCATAGTATTCTTAAAGTCTGTCCGTTCTGTTTACAATTGGTAATCTCGTCTTCGAGAAGGTGTTTTCGTACATTGTTTTTAACAGAGAATCTTCGTTTGAGAGAATCTCATAGTTTAACAGCATCAGAAACATGACCGATCGTGGATCGAACCTGTTGATCAATTGCAGTCCGAATCCAGCCCACGCTCATAGAGTTGGTTGTCGTCCAATGCCAGAGATCAGGTTCAGAAGTCGGTTTAAGGATTGTCCCGTCAAGGAACCCGATCTTCCGCTTAGCTTGAATGGCATCCATATTGCAGTAGACCAATCGGGATAATTGTCTTCAGGAGCACCGGTGTGATAAGAGGGTATGGATATGGCGTAGAAAAAGAACGTGATCACAGTATGTGAGCCACGAAAATTAGAAAGAAATTAGGTTAGAGATCTTAGCTCTGATACCATGAAATAGAATAAGATTGTATTGTGAAAACTTGTGTATTATTGACATAGATCGATCATTATTTATATACAAAGTAGTTATTAGTAGATATACTCTTCAAGAGATAGGTAGATAACACCAAATCTAAATAATATCTATCCATATAACTCTATAGTCCTTTTAATGGCTTAGAATATTTGAAGCTTAGTATCAGCCATAAGCCCATGTTGCCATCTCCATCTTAATGCATTGCTTGAGTTTCCTTCTCTCGGAAATGTCATCGGCCGCTGCCTCCCAACGAATATGGCGAACACTAATCTATGTTCGACTCCCTTACATTGTCAAAGCCTCTTTCAAACTATCATTCAATTTCCCCCAAACCTTTGGATTTCCACCATTTCCAACTGTACCTATACTCCACAGTATAAATACTCATCTTCATCTAAATTTTGCTGATTGTTCATGCCTTTATGGCCTCATAAAGCAGGGAAAGTGTGTGAAGCGATGAGATTGATGAACGAGTTGCAAGTATATGAGTGAGATTCATGAAGCAATGTATACGACATTGATTGAAGAGTGTTGAT
This sequence comes from Orychophragmus violaceus, assembly GCA_030180135.1. Classification (NCBI taxonomy): domain Eukaryota; kingdom Viridiplantae; phylum Streptophyta; class Magnoliopsida; order Brassicales; family Brassicaceae; genus Orychophragmus; species Orychophragmus violaceus. The sequence goes on along the minus strand of CM058236.1, from coordinate 70,685,468 downwards.
TGACAGATCTTTGGAAGTGGAAGATGGATCCGTGCTGAGTCTGATGAAGATGGTAAACAAAAACAAGCTGAATAAGGTGGGGTACAACATAAATTTGATTAGGTCCATGCTGTATCTGTCTATAAATGCTCTCGGATTCGTCATACATTTGCTTGCTTCTCACTCTTCTGTTTTGCTTTCTTTTGTCAACGAACATCGTTCAGACTGGCTCCACAATTTCTACATACTGAATACAAAAACTTTCCAAGTTTTATTTTGTAATCAGAACGATCCTTACTCAAAAAAGATAATTATTTCTCGTTAAACAAGCTACTCATTTCCCCAGAGAAAAAAACATTGCAGATAATTGGGGACAACAAATATGGCCATAATGATAGATGTGTAACTTCATTACACCATGAGACCCTGAGGAGGTGCAGCAGCAGGAGCCTTAGGTTTCGGTTTGTCAACAACAATGGCCTGAGTGGTCAGTACCATTCCTGCAACCGAAGCTGCGTTCTGAAGCGCACATCTCGTCACTTTAGCTGGATCAATCACTCCAGCTTCCAACAGATTCTCATAGGTATCAGTCATGGCATTGTATCCTAGCTCCCATTCACTGAACATAATCTTTTCAACAACAACTTCTCCTTCAATTCCAGCGTTCTGAGCAATAAGTGCAGCTGGTGCCACCAAAGCCTGTTGTATTGAAAACATAAAACCCTCATAAGATCGATTTTAACTGATCATTTATAGCTTTTAAACCGAAGGTTAAAACTTATGAGTCTTTACCTTCTGTACTATATCAGCTCCCAAACGTTCGTCAGCATCCTCCAGCTTCTCCTTAATGGCGGGAATAACAGTGGAGAGATGCACCAAAGTCGCACCACCACCAGGAACTATTCCTTCTTCAATAGCAGCAAATGTTGCGTTCTTTGCGTCCTCAATACGAAGCTTACGGTCCTCGAGCTCAGTTTCAGTTGCTGCTCCGACTTTAATGACGGCAACACCACCAGAAAGTTTAGCGATTCTCTCGGCAAGCTTCTCTGAGTCGTATATAGAATCAGTCTCGAATAGTTCTTTCTTCAGCTGAGAAATACGAGCTTGTAGTTCGTCCTTGGAAGCTGCATCTGCGATAAGTGTAGTGGAATCTTTGCTTATTGTGACTTTACGAGCAATACCCAACTGATCTATGGTTGTGTTTTCAACCAGCAAGCCCATGTCAAGGGCCTGGTACTCAGCTCCTGAAGAACAACATAACAAAATGATTTTCAGACAACAACAGAGAGAGAATAAAAAGAAAACTAAACTTAAGCAATGTATCTGCATAATGTACCTGTCAAGATTGCGATATCCTGAAGCATAGCTTTTCTTCTTTCTCCAAATCCAGGAGCTTTCACGGCGACAACATTAAGAACACCACGGAGTTTGTTCACGACAAGGGTTGCTAAGGCCTCGCCTGTAACATCCTCTGCAATAATCAGCAATGGAGCTCGAAGCTGAGTAGTCTTCTCCAAAATGGGGATGATGTCTTTGATTGCAGTGATCTTCTGATCAGTGATCAACACCCGGGCATTCTCAAACTCAACTAGTAGTTTCTCAGGGTTTGTAACAAACTGAGGTGAGATGTAACCTCTGTCAATCTGTAATTCAAGGTATTGAAATCAAATTAGACATTGGCAAATCAAATTAGAGTTGAAGAGTTCATAAAGCCATATGAACTCATACCTCCATTCCTTCTTCAACTTCGACAGTGGTCTCAAAAGAGGATGAAGATTCAATGGACAAAACACCATCAGGTCCAACTTTATCAATGGCATCAGCAATCATTGTTCCTATAAGATCGTCATTTCCAGCAGAGATTGTAGCCACAGCTGAAAAACATAAGCACAATATCATGAAGCGGATTTGATTAACATTATTTGCAATCAACATTGGATAACAACAAGGAAGGTCATTGGATAAAGTTAGTACCTTTGATGTCATTACGACCTTTGACAGGTCTAGCTTTCTTTTCAAGCTCTTCGATCAAAGCTTGAACAGTCTTATCAATTCCCCTCTTGAGCGAAACTGGATTCGCACCAGAAGTGACACTCAATAATCCGTGTTTGATGATTTCCCTAGCCAGGATAGACGCAGTAGTTGTCCCATCACCAGCTGAGTCATTAGTCTTACTCGCAACCTTTCTCACACGACAGCAAAAAACGTACCAAATCAATAACCATCATTGTCAGAAGTAACAACAAAGCAAAAGCTTTCACACACTAACCTCACGGATAAGTGCTGCACCAGCATTCTCCATGGCATCAGGTAACTCGATAGCTCTAGCAATGGTGACTCCATCATTCACCACCTTAGGACTTCCAAATTCATCCAGCACAACATTTCTCCCTTGAAGACATCAAATGAAAAACAACAAGATAAGACAAAATAGAGATACAATTATGTACAACAAACACATTGAGATTGTGAAATCGAAGAGCCACTAATGTTACCTCTAGGGCCAAGAGTGAGACCAACAGCATCAGCAAGCTTGTCAATACCAGCTTGAAGAGCAGCTCTTGAGCTCTGGTCGAAAGCGATTTCCTTTACATTTGCTCTAACACTGAAACGTCTGCTCGCTTTCCTGTAGCTTACTCTTTGACCTTTCTGCTGATTTCCACCACTCAGCTTTCCCTGCACACCCACAAGATATGAAAATTTCTTTAAACAAGATTCATTTTCTATTAATATCAATCGATTTCTTCTATTCCACCTACAAAGTAACCATCTTTTCACCAACCCAGACACCACAAAAGCATTTAAAGAATCTGAATTGAGAAAGTAACATCTTTTCACCAACCCAGAAACCACTAAAGCATTTACAGAAGCTGAATTGAGAAAGGAGACATTTTTTCAACAACCCAGAAACCACTAAAGCATACAGAAGCCAAACTGATTGAAATAGAATGAAGAAGTAAATGTCAAATCCAAAGGAAAGTAGCAAAGCAAGTATTGGAAGATAAAACGGAAATGGCAAAATCTCAGACAAACCCTTCACCTGTCGTGAAGAGCAGAGTACGGAGGCGGAAGAGAGAGCGTTTGCGGAAGCCATTTTTTCAGACCGGAGCAAACGAGGACGTTCTGGATAAGGAAATGGTTTACTCAAAAACGTAAGTGAGGGAGAAGGATTAGGGTTTAATAGATAAGTGAGAGTAGCTGAGAAATGATCCAGAAGATTCTTTGCATTTCGTAAAGAAAACCGTTGATTTGAAAAAAAAAGGCTTCACCTACTTCTTTTTCTTCTTCTATTTTCTAAAGGCCCAAAACACATAACAGTCGTTGTAATTTACATGTCTAGTAAGAATTTTGATTGGTTTTGCCGCATTTTGACGGTAAAAAGATGTTATATCTTGGCTATTGTTGTTTAAATTTTAAACCAATTGCTGAAATTTATAATGTTTTATGATACTATACACCGGTTTAAGCTATAAGTGTGTTTGTAGTAATGGCTGATGCAAAATGAATTTTTTTTGTTTATTGATATATGAAACGGGAGATGATATAGAGATGTTGAAGGTGTATGGACTAATTCGATAATTAGTTCAAAGACATTTCAGATAAAGATAAATTCAGCAAATAACAGAAAGATGGAAGTGTTGTTGAGGCATGCTTGCCTCCTCCACCACCTTATAATTTACCACGTACACCTCACTGTAAACACTATCCACAAAAATTCTCGATCGCCTTTGTACTTTAATATAGAGAAATTTTTTTGAGCCGTCTTATTTCTTTCTAACATTTATTGTAAGATCTCAACTCGGTCTATCCAAAGATAGAAAGAGTTTTAGGGTTTGTAAATTAGGGATTCTAAAAGAAGAATTTAGGAACGCGGTGAGATTTGGGAATTTAAGGTTTAAAGTCGGTGTTTCCAAGGTGGAAGCCGGTAAAGAATGTTATGAAAGTCGCCGGAGAGAATTTTAGGTTAAAGTCGCTCTAAAAGTCTCTCAAGCCGAAAAGTAATAAGAAAAGCGTGTCCCTTCATTGATTCATAAGGTTCCCTTATATAGGGTTACAAGTCGGTTTAAGATAAAAGGAAAATAAGAGATATCTACAAATATTTCCTAATATCCTGATTCTACCGAGATATGGAATGTTTCCATATTATTGATGTCGGCGAGCCGCCTTGGTCCTCTTGATCGAACAGCTTCCAAAACCCTAATGTAAGCCGGTTGCCCCAAGTCTAGTTTAACCTAAGTTTTACCGTCTTGGGCCTTTTACCGACTTTCCATTGCTGGGCCGACCTATACTCATGAATAGGCCTTTTTAGGAAAGTGCTAAACTTGACTCCAACAATAAGCCCCCCCCCCCAGTATGGCGACTTGCTTTCGAGTCGTCAATGCGGAGAGTTAACTTACGGTTTTAAGAGATGAGTTTGTAGGCCCATTAGTCGACGAGCTATGCTCTTCTAGGTCCATCGCGCTTAGCCTAGATCCGTATTTTATAGGGGCTTTCGGCTTGGTTCAGGACGAACGCAATTTTCATGGTTAGGTTCAATCTCATAGAGACCAATGGTTGAACCGAAATTGATTTCTGGTTCGATTTATCGGTTTGGTGCGAGATACGAAGCGTCGCCTAGGTAATTATTACCTTGATTCTTGCGCCGTCATTTTCATTATAAAAGGACCCATTCCACTCCTCACTTCTTCATTTTTGCGTGGTGTGAAGAAGCTTAAAGGTAATTTATTCTCTCTAGCCTTTTTATTTTCTGGCCATCTCTCCGTCGCTGCTCCGCCTTAGATCTTTTAGGTTGTTAGATCAAATCCTTTTTTATCACTCGTGTTCTTCGTCTGTTCTTCGACAAACCATGTCTTTGATCCGTTGCTCAACGACCAAAGACAAGGAAGTTGTTACTATTTCGTCCGCAGAAGATTCGTCAAGTCGTCATCCTTCGCCTTCTGCTGCCACGTCTTCGAGCACGTCGTCCGACTTGAGGAATCACCCTGTACATTTTGAGTTAGAAGAACTTCGGCGACGTCGTGAGGTATCGCGTCAAACCGATGCTGCCGAAAACTCTGGTCGTGAAGACTTCGTCATTCCACAGCTACGGGATTCGGATGGTGATGATGACGACATCGATCAAGATGGTTCTGACGGGAACATCCCTTCTTCTGTATTCTCCGGTGATCCTAAGGAAATATTCGGGAACGTCTCGGGGACCCGGTCTACCGCGGAGACGGTTAGATCTATGTTCCGAGATTGCGGAGCGGATCCGAGAATCAAAGTCGTCATCCCTTTTCCGTTAGACCGACCATGGACGCCTCCGCCGGGATACATGACTCTTTATGAGTCTTACTTCATCAATACCGACACTGGTGGTTGTCGTTGTTGGTTCCCGTTGCCTGATTTGCTGATTTCGTACTGCCATCGTCGCGAAATCGCCATCTCTCAGCTTTCAGCCGTTGCCGTTCGTCATATGGTTGGTCTCCTAATATTGGGGGCCGAAGCCGGTATCACTATAACTGCACAAATCTTTGAGGAGATGACGTCGATCAACCACATGAAGGCTACTAGCCCAGGGTGCTTCGCGGTTAAATTCAAAAGTGGCAACCGCATTCTGACGGATGCGCCCAAGAAGATTAACAACTGGCAGAGATCTTATTTTTTTGTCGAAATATCTTCCTTAGTCGTTCCTGGCGAGCATAGGGAGCTAATCAGGACGTCTTGGAATACCGATTATGGTAGATATCGTCCCAATTTTTCTATTCTTTGATCATGATAATTTACTTAATTGCTTTTTGTCTTTGCAGTGGACCATCCCTTTCTGAAGCCGTATCCCGACAACTATTTCCCTATCCTCTTGGAGATTCAAGCCCTTGGTTTGCGCAAGTGGAAAGACCTCACTCGTGAACGCATCAACAAGTCTATTCCGCGGATTTCCGAAGGTTCGACCACCGTCTTTGTGATAGGCGTACTTTGCCAGTCTTCTGATTTTTCTCTTTCTTTTTTTTATAGGGAAGTGGGATACCGCATCAAAGGTTACTCCTGATCAACTTGTGAAGCCAAAGAAGATGGGCAAGGTGAAGAGGATCGAATCAGTGGACTATTCGCAGAAGATATCTTCCAAGTCTTCCTCGTCTGTTGGGCCGTCATCAAAAGAACATGATACACCCACACTACCTGAAGGTGGTAATCGTTCTGTTGTGGAGACTCATCAAGTCTTATCGGCCGCTGAACCAAACGCGGCTCGGGCTCCTGGTCTTCCGCCTAAGGCTCCGTCCCGAAAGAGGATTGCTGAAGAGAAGCTGGAGCAGGAGAGGGCAGCGAAAAGAGCTGCGAAGGCGGTCGTGACTCCTCATGAGGCGTCAGCCGAGAAAACGGCTGCCGCGAAGCCGGCTAGTGCTAAAGATCCGTGGCAGCGATGTTACAGAATTGAGGGGGATGTCGCTGATTCTTCCGGCAACACAAAGCCCTTTTCCGCCATAAAGGAGATTGTTCTGGTCAAGCCGCGAAGACAACTAAAGGAGGGTGAGGTCCGTCCGTCAATTCACAACTTTGCTTACCAATACGCGAGTGACGTTCCGCTTATTGATAATCCTCGAGCGTGCTTCGAGCTGCTAACTTGCGTTCGTGGGAATGAATCGGATTGGCCGGTTCTGCGGGAGTTGCCCCACTCTGATGCCATCCTTAAGTTGAAACATGCTGAGGCGTCGATTAGTTTCTTTGGTAGACCTATCTCTTTTTTTTACCTTATGTTTTTGTTAATAAGAGATTGTATTTACAGATGATCGCTGCGTCAAACCGCCTTGCCCTTGAAGCCGCCTGGAGTTCTTCCAAGATGACTGAAGCCGTGAAGCAGAAGGAGAACCTTCTTGCCAAGGCAAAGAAGGAAAAGGAGGCGTTGGAGGCGGATAAGCTGGTTCTTGCCAACAAGCTCCGTGATGCGGAAGAGAGGCTTCGCAAGGCTGAAGAAAAGTCCAGAGCCGACCTTGTTGCGTTTCAATCAGAAAGGGAGAAGCAGCAAAAGTCCTTCACCGATTTTGTCAGAAAGGAGAGGGATCGCGTGGATGCGGCAGCGAGGGCAAAGGCTCAGACTCATTTTGACCTATTCCAGAGGTTCATAAAGGATCAGGAGATTGCGACTTCGCTACAGATCGAATTTGGCCAAATCTCTGGTCTCAGGAAGTGTCTCTTGAAGCTCAGCGATGAAGGCATTCCGATCCCCAAACCAGTTCTGGATCAAGTTGCAATTGATGAAGCCGCTGCTGATGCCAAGTTTGAAAGCCTGAACGTCGTAACCAAGGAGGAGCTGACTTTTGTTCTCTCACCGCTTCGCCATCCTCTTCTGAACCTTTCTCGTGACTCACCGCCTCGTACTCCGCGAGGTGTGAACGAATTTGGCACTAATCATGGTGTGATTCCAGAGGGGGTTCCTGATAATTTGGTCAAGTCGGTTGGTCTAGAAGTGGCGGCTTTAAGTGGTGATGCGGATGTTGACGGGCCTGGAAAGTCGGCTGAGGCGGAATAGACCATCATTCCCTTTTGTTTTTATTTCTTTTGGTTGGTTCTGTAATTTGTTTTCACTTTATGACTCTGTTTTAATATTTAAGTTTAAGTTTGCTCTTGATAGCGATTTTGAATCAGTATCTTCTTTCTGCAAAACTTAATTAAAGCCGTACCTGTCTAAGTTTGTTCTTGGACAACTCTTTAGACAGTTTAGCAACTTCGAATGAACGCTTTACTAGATAAGCACAGTGCCGACGATTTAGTGAATTTTGTCTTGACAAACCGAAATGTGATTAAGTCGTGCTACTGTATTTAAACTTGTAGCGACTTTCATCACCAAGTCGTGCTATTGTATTAGAACAAGTAGCGACTTCTATCACCAAGTCGTGCTATTGCATTAAAACTATTCTTGATAATTTCAAACAAGTAGCGACTTTATAATGTTGTTTTGCCCTAAGGCGGTTTGCGAGTCTTATAATTTGCTCGGCTTTATTCCAAGGGTGAGAGAATGTGCGAGTTCTTTTGCTCGGCTTATTTGTTATCTCCTACCGCAAAGAATTTGCGGGACGGATCCCGGCTTTTTCCTTACCATGATGCGCACCTCGTGTGCAAGGAAGACCACGCCCCTGGCCAGGAGGCATGATGCTAATGATGCGAGTCATTTGCTCGTCTTTCTGTGAGTTTAAAACTCGGTTTTTTGCGAGTTAATACTCGACTTTCGCCTGAGTTGATACTCGGCTTTTTTTGCGAGTTGATACTCGGCTTTTTGCGAGTTGATACTCGGCTTTTTGCGAGTTGATACTCGGCTTTTTGCGAGTTGATACTCGGCTTTTTGCGAGTTGATACTCGGCTTTTTGCGAGTTGATACTCGGCTTTTTGCGAGTTGATACTCGGCTTTTTTAGTATCATCAAATATTTGAATACTAAAAAGATTTTACCTGATTTTTGGCTTTGCCTGACTTCCAAGACGGTAAATTATCTGAAAAATAAGGATTTTATTAGATTTGTGACTGTGCCGGTAAAGGCTGCCTACGTATCTCCTGAGGAAGAATCAAGTCACTCGTAGTTCATAATACATAATAATTTTTTTTTTTTTTTTTTTTTTTTTTTTAGACTTGCCGTCTTAGTGGTACTCCTTCAGGCTTGCCGAGTTCCATGATCGAGGTAAAGCCTTGCCTTTCATTGACTCAAGCTCGTAGACTCCCGGTTTGACGACTTTTGTGACTTTGTAGGGTCCTTCCCATTTCGCCCCAAGTTTCCTTGCTCTCCACTCCTTGGTGTTTTCGTATACTTTGCGGAGGACGAAGTCACCGACTTGAAAATGGCGTTCCTTGACTTTCTGATTGTAGTACCGAGCTGCGAGCTGTTGGTAGTTTTGAATTCTTAGTAGGGCTCGATCCCGTTCTTCCTCTAGAGTGTCAAGGGCTTGGATTAGCATCTTTTCATTGATATCGGTATGGTGCGGCATGAGAGAACGGCGGAGAGTGTAAATGTTAGCTTCTGCCGGTACCATTGCTTCTACGCCAAAGGCTAAGGAAAATGGGGTGGCTCCTGTTGCGCTGCGGGGTGTCGTTCTATGCGACCAGAGGACTCCGTCTAACTCATCTGCCCAAACTCCTTTTTTGCTTTCAAGGCGTTTTTTGATGCCGGCAATGATGGTTTTATTTGTAGCTTCGGCTTGGCCATTCCCCTGAGGATACCTTGGTGTCGACTTGCTAAGGCGTATATCCCACTTCTTGCAGAATCCTTCGAATACTTTCGAGATGAATTGTGATCCGTTATCTGTGACGATCTCATAAGGTAGCCCAAAACGACATATTATATATTTCCAGACGAAATTTTGAACCTGGACATCGTGGATGGCGACGTAAGCCTTGGCCTCTACCCACTTTGTGAAGTAGTCGGTCATAATGAGCAGAAAACGTCTTTGATTGGATAATGGTAACGGTCCAACGATGTCCATTGCCCATCTCATGAACGGGTAAGCCGCGGTTGACGTTGACACTTTTCACACTTGTTAGAATAGGTCTCGCAATCGGATATCATAGTCGGCCAATAGTGACCATTCAACTTGATTTTGAGGGCGAGAGACCTGCCTCCGGAGTGGTTTCCGCATGCTCCAGAGTGCGTTTCTTCGAGAACCCGACTTACTTCATCTCCGTTTATGCATCTGAGGAGGATCTTGTTAGCAGAATACTTGTAGAGGATACCTTCATGTATAGTGTACCGCGCGCTTTTGACTTTAAGTCGTCGTGCTTCCCATTTATCTTCTGGGAGCTTCCCTTCTGTCAGGTATGCTCTTATCGGAAGTCGCCAGTCTTTATTGTCGCCGGTTAGGACAGCGATGAGGTCTATGCCCTTTGCTTGAATATTGTAGCACATGTCATCCTCATCATTCGGGATTATTTCTTCAGTTTCTTCTTGATTGCTCTCAGGGGGCGGGATGCTTGGTTCATGGATCGTTTCTACCGGGATCCGTCGACAGAGATTGGGATTAGATGCCAGCGATGCGAGTGCATCTGCCGGGGCATTGTCCTTTCTTGGTATCTGGACAATGTCGAAGAATTCGAAGGAACTGGTGAGTTCCAACGCCGCCTTTCGGTAAGCCTCCATTCGTTCATTTTTAGCTTCGTAGTCGCTGTTGATCTGGTTGGCTATAAGCATGAAGTCACAATGGGCCAAGAGATGTCGTACTCCGATTTCTCTGGCTAGTCTGAGACCGGCTAACAAAGCTTCGTACTCGGCTGTGTTGTTAGACGCCGTGAAACCCAGTTTGAATGACTGCTCTAGAATCTCGCCGGTTGGTGATATGAGACGTATCCCTATCCCGGCTCCTTTTTTAGATGAAGCCCCGTCAACGAACAATTTCCAATTTTTGTCTTCTATCTCGGTACCGACATCCAATTCAAGCGATAATTCGACAAGGAAAGCAGCTATTACCTGCGACTTGGCGGTTGTCCTGTTCCTGTACTCGATGTCGTACTCACTTAACTCTATTGCCCACTTGGCTAGACGACCAGACTGCCATGGGCTATGAAGTATCGTTCGAAGAGGTTGACTGCTTAATACGGCAATCGGATGTGACTGAAAATATGGTCGCAGCTTCCGTGCCGAGATGACGACTGCGAAAGCCAGTTTTTCCATTGCAGGATACCTGGTTTCGGCTCCGTTCATCGTTTTGCTGACGTAGAAGATCGGCTTCTGGTCTCCTCGATCTTCCCGAACTAGCACGCCACTCACTGATGTCGTTGAAACGGCGATGTAAAGCAACAATGTCTCACCATTCTCGGGTTTAGACAGTATCGGCGGGTTTGACAAGTAGTCCTTGAGTTGGATGAATGCTTATTGACACTTGTCGTCCCACACGAATCTTTTGTTCCCTCGTAGGAGCTCGTAAAAAGGCAGACATTTATCCGTTGACCGGGATATAAACCTGTTCAAGGCGGCTATGCGGCCAGTGAGGCGTTGTACCTCTCGAGTGTTCTTGGGAGATGGAAAGTCGATTATGGCTGTGATCTGCTTTGGATTAGCTTCTATTCCTCTCTGAGTTACCACGTATCCTAGGAACTCTCCCGATGTCACTCTGAATGTACACTTAGTTGGATTAAGCTTAATGCCGTACCGGTTAAGGATGTTGAAACATTCCTTTAAATGGCCGACATGCTGAGAGGCAACCAGAGACTTGACTAGCATGTCGTCGATGTAAACCTCCATTGTTGCGCCGAGTTGTCCTGCAAACATCCGGTTTACCAGCCGCTGGTAGGTGGCGCCGGCGTTTTTGAGGCCGAATGGCATGACTTTGTAGCAATATGTGCCGCGTTCAGTGATGAAGGCCGTCTTTTCTCTGTCGTCTGGGTTCATGAGGATTTGATTATACCCTGAGAACGCATCCATGAATGATAGTAATTCGTTCCCGGCCGTCGCCTCAACAAGTCGGTCGATATGCGGCAGCGGGAAACTATCCTTGGGGCAAGCTTTGTTGAGATCCGTGAAGTCGACACATACTCTCCACTTCCCATTTTTCTTCTTCACGACTACTGGATTGGCCAACCAGTCAGGATATTTGACTTCTTGGATTGAACCGGCTTCAAGTAGCTTCTCTACTTCATCGTTGACTGCTTTAGCTCTTTCAGGGCCGAGTTTTCGCCTCTTTTGCTTGACTGGCTTGTAAGTCGGATCAACATTCAGCTCGTGAGTTGTAATAGTTGGATTGATACCCTTCATGTCCTTCATTGTCCACGCAAACGTTGTGACGTTTTGCTGTAGGAAGGCTATCAGTTCCCCTTTGATGTCGTCTGGCAATTCTGCGCCAATGCCTACACACTTGCTTGCATCTGATTCGTCAATGATGACTTGCTGGATCAGTTCTTTCTCTGGTCCTTTTCTTCCGTGTTCTGTGTTGATCATGCAGGAAGGTACCCTGATCTTATGTTCTCTCGCGAAACACGACCGGCTTGCGCTCTGGCATCCTTTGACTGTCTGGATTCCTTTAGGTGTCGGGAATTTCAGACATTGATGGTATGTCGAGGATACCGCCTTCATGCTATACAGCCATGGAGTCCCGAGGATTACGTTATAGATGGTTGGCTTGTCAATGACATGAAACCTCACCAATCTGTTAACTCCTCCTGCGAAGACAGGCAACTTGATCGTTCCAATTGTGTATGTCGTCTCACTTGTGAACCCGGTGAGCGGCTTGGCCTTCTGCTTGATATCCTCCTCCTTAATGTCCATCTTCTTGAGTGTATCTAGGAAAATTAAATCTATCGAGCTCCCGGTATCCACCAGTATTCGAGAGACTTGGCAGCTTCCGATCAGAAGCTCAACCACCAGTGGGTCGTTATGAGGGTAGTGAGTTCCATAGAGATCCTGGTCGGTAAAGATGACGGGCGGATCATCTGATAGGATTGGTTGAGGCGCCTTTTGCGCGGCCAATGCTAGGCGTTCATAGACCTTGATTGACCGGACCGAATCATTTACGGAGATTAGACCTCCCATGATCATGTTGATTCTTCGGATGGTCTTGGGGGTTTCTTCTTCGTCCTCCTCCTCTTCTTCTTCACGGTTACGTTTCAAAGCTATGCTTTTGATACGCCGTGGCGGTTTATCTTGCTTGGGAGCCTGCTCGTCGGCTTTGTCTTCCTTCTTTTGTCCCGACTCTTCCTTCTTCAACCTTTCAATGGCCGCCTTGATCTCTTCATTGGAAAGTCGGGAGTAGAGTGCGTTTCTGAGATACCGACATTCAGCCGTGTCGTGCGACGTAGCTTGATGGTATTCGCAGTACTTATCCCCCGTAGTGGAAGCTGTCTGCTGCGCCTTCTTTGCCTCTTTGCCCCTTTTATTCCACGGTTTTGATGACCGGGACTTGTCGGTGCCGTCCACGACCATTGTTTTGGCGCTTTTACTGTCGTAATGCTGTTTGGGTTCTCTTTCTTCCTTCTTATCTGTTTGTTTGCCAGAACCGAATCTCTTCGCCAATGCGACCTTCTTCTCCTCCAATTCCACGAACTTGTTTGCCCGATGGAGTGCGTCTTCGATGGTTAGTGGCGGGTTGATGACTAAATCTTGGTAAAATGGCGACTCATGCCAGACGGCGTTTGTCAGGGCTGCGATAGTGAACTTATCTGGTGCTTCAGCTCGTGTCATTACTGCCCTGAACCTTTCTACGAAATCTTTCAGTGTTTCCTTTTTCTCTTGCGTCATCGACATCAACGCACTCAGCGAAGTGTCCTTACGAATGTAGGCAAAGTGATGCCTTACGAATGCCCATGTGAGGTCGGAGAAACTATCGATTGATTTGGATGGGAGTCGGGAGAACCAGTTTAACGCGTCTCCTTCCAGGGTTTTGGTGAACAGTTGGCAGAAGCCGATGTCGCGCTCCTCACTTGATGAGAACCGCGCCTTTGCCGCCATGATTTTGAACGTTGTGAGATGGGTCGCTGGGTCTTTTGTGCTGTCGTACATCGGTAGCCTGAGCTTCTCTCTTTGCCTGATATACGTGTTCGTGATGCGCGAGGTGAAGGGTGTCCTACGAGTTTCTTCGATGATCTGGTCGATCTCGGGTGCGGATCCCTTTACGCCATGGACCTCCCCTTTTAATTCTTTTAGGGTGTCTTTGAGCTCAATCAGTTGTTTCTCGACGTGGTTGCGACTTGCTCCACGAATAGACGCTCCATGAGTTTTCTCGTACGACATACCTCGCTCGCGGCGATAGTTGTCTCGGTGCGAGCCATTCTCATGTCGCGAATTTCGTCTGTGGTGCACGTCCCGTGTCTGGTGACTGGTATGTTCATCCATATCGGGTGAATACCTCTCATCACTCCGGTCGTCCTGTCTCCGACTTTCGCTCCGTTTTCGTTTTTCAGACCCTTCCTTCCGATGTGAGCTTCGCTCGCGAGTATCCTTCTTGTTGCTTTCCTTATGCGGGTTACTTCTGGACTCGCTGCTACGGCTCTGTTCATGGTGGCTTTCCTCAGATGTACTATAGACCAGTCGTCTGGCGACTTTATCTTTCACCTTCGGCGGTACCTCTCTCCTGGGTTTTCTAGACTGTTGACCTGAAAGGATCTTTGCTTGCTCTGTCTGTAGCAGGTCGATTTTCTCTGAGAACGTTTTGATCAAGTCGTTCTGTGACTCGATCTTGGCCATTAGAGTGGCTAAAACCTTGTCTTGCTCGATTTGAGCCTCTGTTTCGCTGAGTGACGGGGCATGTTTGCCGCCATCTCGAGCTTTGTTTGTTTTGGCGGCGTCTCGCTGCTGCTTGCCGCCTTTGGCCGCATCGTCTTCGTGATCGCTCTGGTTGTAATCACTTTCATCTTGAACGCTTAATTCAACCCTAGGGTTTTCTTCATCGATCTCCTTATGATTCCCTGACATCTCGTTTCAGAAATTTCTCTTAGAAATCCCCACAGTCGGCGCCAATTGTAAGATCTCAACTCGGTCTATCCAAAGATAGAAAGAGTTTTAGGGTTTGTAAATTAGGGATTCTAAAAGAAGAATTTAGGAACGCGGTGAGATTTGGGAATTTAAGGTTTAAAGTCGGTGTTTCCGAGGTGGAAGCCGGTAAAGAATGTTATGAAAGTCGCCGGAGAGAATTTTAGGTTAAAGTCGCTCTAAAAGTCTCTCAAGCCGAAAAGTAATAAGAAAAGCGTGTCCCTTCATTGATTCATAAGGTTCCCTTATATAGGGTTAAAAGTCGGTCTAAGATAAAAGGAAAATAAGAGATATCTACAAATATTTCCTAATATCCCGATTCTACCGAGATATGGAATGTTTCCATATTATTGATGTCGGCGAGCCGCCTTGGTCCTCTTGATCGAACACCTTCCAAAACCCTAATGTAAGCCGGTTGCCCCAAGTCCAGTTTAACCTAAGTTTTACCGTCTTGGGCCTTTTACCGACTTTCCATTGCTGGACCGACCTATACTCATGAATAGGCCTTTTTAGGAAAGTGCTAAACTTGACTCCAACATTTATGATTATGAATTTCCTTACATTTGTTTGTTTGCTATCTTTTATCATGATTGTTTTAATTTATTTGTTGGGTTTAAACGAGATTAATCTATGTTATTAGAGATTATACACAATAGTTTTAGTTATCAATACCCTCAAATTGTAATGTTTGTTGTCCCGAATCTGCCATTTTGTTGATTGTTAGCTTCGATTGCGCAGAAGTCCGACTTCAATTTCGATCTAGTATTACGAGCGCACCAACTTGATAAGATCAAAGATGTAAACTCTCTTCTTTATTGAATGAACTGCAATACCAATTGTAACAGATCTACAATGATCTCATAACGATCATCCAGAGACTCAGGAAGTCATCTCATTATCAATTACAATTAGCATAATCCGAAAGAACTACGCATTACATTATTTATATTTTAAACTATCTCTAACTTGTAATCTCATTGGTCAGCTTCCCTCCATAAGTCTCTCCAACTCTTTCTTTTCTTATTGGTTGATTTACTCCAGCTCAGCTTCTTCACTTCATCCTCTCCAAATACCTTCTTCTGCTTTCGATAATAAGCTCTTAACGGCCTATCATTATGTTTTATGAAAATGCAGGGAGAGTCCTCAAAGACTGATTGTGTTTTGCCTATCCGCAGTTGCAACGCATTGCCAGAGGGAACAATAAGCCGGGATATCCGCCGGATTCAACCCCCACGCAGTAATGTTTCGGCCATACTCCTAGTAAAAATATTTTAACCGATGATGATGCTTCTTTCCAAAACTACTATTTACAATGAAACATCATGAGGGTGTTTACCTGAAGATCAAGGAACAACTGCATACACATCTTGTCTGTTCTAGATACATTGTGGTCAGACACACTTGATGCTGCACCTGCTCGTTTCTGTGCATTTTGTCGTGATTTCTCAAGGTATCTCTCTGTTTTTCTCCCCTGTAACATATTACCTCATTTTACTGCACATAAAGTACTCACCAACCATTTCTGGATCTTTATTGTAATAATAAGAACTTGATTACGATTTCAGGGACAACAAAAAAATATATTCATAGTGTGTTTAAAACAAATTACTTACCACGGTAACAAGTTCAGCAGCTAATTCATAATACCGGCAGGTAGTTTCAGTGAGAGTGCCAAGCAATAACTCCTCCTTTGTTTCGTGAGTCAAGTATTGTCTAGCTTTGTCTCCCTCCAAAAAGGACTATTAATACGGAAAAAATGCAATAATCCACACTTCAGAATTCATCACTCAAGTAACTATGAACGTAAAACCTCAACCCTGAAGCTAAATGCATACCTTTAGAGGACGCAATAGTCCAACCACGTATGGTGAGTGCCTAACAGGCAGTGGTTTATTAGGCATCATACATGTTGCGGCTATTCCCTTGAGCTGCCTTAGCTCCTATAGGAGAGAACAAACCATTTACCATTACAGACTTGAATATGTATGATACTTTGGATACTAATAACTGTAACCTGTTCAGCTGTAAAGCAAATTGTTCTCAACACTGTTCTTGCAGGTGCTCAGTAAGGCAGTCAAACGAATCTTCAAGTGCATAAATTAAACAATGGGCCTAACGTTTCTCAAGAGCTTTACCTCAACAGATTTATCAACAAAGACTTCCATTATGGTCTTCATAACTAAAGGTAGGACGTTCTCTAACGATTCTACACCCTGTAACACGCTCCTCTTCACCACTTCCAGAACTTCGGAGGAACATGAAGATAAACAATGTGATATACGTCCAATGTAATCGCCATGAAGTTCTGTGACAAGACAAGTTACATCATGTATAACCTGCCAGGAAGGTAACGTGTAAATATTCCAATAAAATCAAATGATCAACTCTATGGTCTATGTGACCAGATTTCATGTATTTATGTGGAAATCAGATATTTCGAGCTTACTTGTTTTCCATAGCATTTATGTGACTCTGTTTTATAGATTTTAAGTTCACAACAAAATGAAAAATGAAAACAGCTTTAAAGCTATCCCACAGAACATAACAGCAGCCGAACTAGTAAACACAAAACTACAGAAACCCCAAAAGAAAGTCCACGGTAAGAGGAACTGACAAAAAATCCACATAAAAGAGTGACTTACATATACAAAATCTTCTGCAGTAGCTGAAACTGCCCATTCACATCCAGGAGTCACGCTGGCATTACTCTTTCTAGCATTCACAGCAGAAGACACCCAATTGCAATATCTACATTTTATTAACACATTATCAGAATGAGAACTGAAACAAAAACCAGTGAGAGATGATTGTATTATAGTCGAATTTTACAAACCTCGAAAGAAGCTGCAAGGTCAAGCGAAGAAATTTATCAGCAGCAGAGGAAACGAGAACATCTTCTTTCCAGCATGATCGCAAGCTCTCCAAAAGAGTAACGCTCTGTCTGAGCATTAAGTTTGGCGAACTCCGTTTATCTGGGTCAAAATCCTGAGTGAAAACCAGAGATGCAGAACTAAGAGCACAATCCAAGCCTCCAGCTATCTCTTGAAACCTGAAATTATGTATTCTCGAGTTAGAGAAGCTGAGAAGCCATTATTCTAATGGTAAGACAACAGCCATCTATGACATTTCTCGAGTACCTCAGTGAAAAGTACACTCCAACATTCCATTGCTTCGTGAATTCGATACATACCGCTTCAGCTCGAAACTTAGTTACAGCGGACCTCGACGGGCAAAAACCTTCACAAAAAGTTTATATGTTAAGCAATTATTTTCATCATCAGGTATTAGGATAAATTTTATTTGCTTATATAATACACATGAAAATCAGTTCACAATGCATCTGATAAGCAATACGATGAAGCTCAGAGAAAGATGTAGAACAGTTACTCTACCTTCAAGATATGCCAGGAAATCCATGCTTGCCCTGTAATTCTTCAAGAACTCGGTAGGCCTTCCGGGAGAAAATGCTCCTGGTTTGACTTTCTGGATTGCCGAAAGAACTTCTTTCAGGATTGAATTTGCCAAGAAGTTGAAGACATGCAACCCCGTTTTGTCTGTTTTTGCAACAAGATACCAAGAAAAGAGTACAGTGATTGAGATAGAAAACGACAGCACTCAGAAGGAAAGAATGTCCAATTATGATTAACGAACTTAGATTGGTATTTACATTAAAATATGAAGACAAGCAGCCATCAAACTTAGCTTACTGTGTAGTTAAAAAATATTCTTATGAGATATGAAAACTTCTTTGCCAGTGAAAAACAGAACTTTAAAAGGTGACTGGAGATGTACAACATATATGATCACATACATTTTGAGTGAATTACCTGTTGAAGATATTTCTAGCACCATTTTACAGTCCTTGGTAATAAAATGCTTGATCTGTTTGTAATCATTTTCAAGCTCATCTCCTGATACTCCAGCAGCATCCGCTGATGTTTCATGTGCAATAATCTTCTGAATAATTGGAGCCACAATCGTTGTGCGAAAAATTTCTTCGGCATTCTTGGTGTTATCAGTGGCAGCGTATGCACGGAGGCAGTTGTAAAGGACATTTGTGTCGCTGTTTTTTAGCCCGTCAATGAAGCAATGACCCAAGCTAGCATCCAATAACGCGCTAGCGCTTTGAATCCTCTTCTCCATGTTCTCAATGAAAGGCATGTTCTGTATTAGCATAACAGAAAGAAAAAAAAAAAAATATTGAGCATCAGTTGTAAAGACATTCTATTGTGCTAACAAGTATACTGGACTTTTTGCAGAACACCAGAGATTTTCGCAACAGTTTACCAGGTAGCATTTCATTTAACTTGTTTGTTTTGTCAGCAATTATCTCATAGCCACTCTCTCATCGTTATCAGATAAGATGCACAATTTTTTGCTATCCTCTTTATTTTGAAACTCAAGAACATCTAGGACTTAAAAAGAAAGGTTTTCTACCATCTATTGTGGCAAAATATTCCTTGGAAAACATTTCCAGATGTTTCTACTTTGGACTTTAAATGGAACAGAGGTGCATTCCTAATGTAATTTATACTTTGAGATAAACAAGGAACTGTGACTTAGGGGAGAAAAAAGAAGAAGAGTAAATGCATGATCGAGACCTGTGCATGAGCAATATAGAACTTGAGCCGATTCATTTCACTAGCTATTCTTTCCAAAAGCATGCTATGGGTTTCTCTCATGGTTGTTCCATCTTGTTGCGTGAGAATTTCATCATTCATAGAACTCCTCCCCATGGAATTAGCATCCTCATTTTGCCAATCACAAAGAGTACTTGGTAGAACTTTTATAAGCTTTTCAACCTACATTTACATTGAACATGTTATCTAAAACCAAAAAGAAAAAGCAATGGAGAACTATAACAACGAAAGTAATCTTTCCAAAAAAATTAATCGCAATGAAGAACAAAAGCAGAATCAAGACTCTCAGTGGAAAATTAAGACTCATAAGCCAAAAACATGTACCTTGGACATCACATGAAAAGTGTTAACCAGCAATTCCATAATCTCCCTGGCAGCAGCAGCATCGGAACGTTGGTGCAATCCACTCTTTAGTGCGAAGAGCGCGGCCTCCACAGATCCACGAATTCTAGTGATCTTCTCACGCATGTCAAGGAGCGGGGCGCGCATGCGAACTACAGCCGCATCAATATCCACGAGCCCAGTGCTCAAATTCACGAAATCGCCATAGTCCCGATTAATAAGGTCAACAAGTTCACGGTTCAAAGATGCAAGGTGTGACCAAAGCTCAGATCGGACAGTGTCATAGGGAACGAATGTACGGAGCTCTGAGATGAAGGAGTCGGAGTCGAAACCAGGGGAGATGAAGATGGAAGGCTTGAACCAAAAAGGATGAGAGTCGTAAGGATCCGAGAAGAACTGAGAGGCGGGTCTCGGCGCTAACGAAGGCGACGACATTTTCCAACCCACCCAACTAAATTACAAGCAAAATCAGAGTGATATATCAAACGTATCGTATCAAAATCGGCTACAATCTAAGTATATTAACAGCTCAGAAACGTATAAAGAACTCATCGGTACTAAAAATTGCGATCTAGCAATATAGAAAAACCTAACGACAAAACCAAAATCAAACAGCAAACAAAAGGAGAATGATCGAAGTTCATACCTTTGAACAACAGCGATCCGTACAACAGAAATCTGCGATGATGTGTTGACACAAATCAGCGATATGATTGTGATAAGAACCGGATTTCTGTAACCAAGAAGGGGGTACGAAGCAGAAGAAAGGGGTGAGAATCAGAAGAACAGATCAGAGGAAGAAGAAGGGAGAAGAAGATTGTAGAAGGAAATGTTTTTGTATTGAGCTTTTCGATAACGTGTTCTGAATACAGAATGAGCTTAAGTACTGAATATTAAAATGGCCAAATGACTAAGTCTAAAACCAACAAGCAGCCCATTAAGAGAATTACGAAGCCCAAGTCTTATCAGATTGATTTACTCGTTTCCACCACTTCAGTAATTTCCTCTTCTTGATTTTCTTCTAAACATGTATCATTACATATTTACATTTAGGGAAATTGACATGTAATATCACTTGATATTTGTGTAATAGAAATTTTAATTTTAAAACCAATTTTTTTTTGTTAAGAAAAAAAATTATTTAGAAATGCAATTATTCTAAACATGTATCATTAGATTTAGGGAAATTTAATATAGTAACATTAAAACTTTAATTAGTAAACTACAGAATGACGGAATCGCGTTTAAAACGTAATCTTATCCAAAAAAAATTATCAATCTCAAAAACTTGTGGAATAGAAGAAAAAACGTGAAAACACAAATATGTGTATTTGCCTAAAAAAGCAGATTGATTAAAATCTAAAAATAAATTAAAACAAAACGTGACTATAAACTAAGTCGCAGCTAAACAAGTTGAGGAGACATTGAGAAGAGGTAGGAACCATCCGCTTTGTAGAGAACATTGCACCCACAAAGAGAGAAACATGTCGAGAATGAGAGATGAAATTGCTCTAAGCCACCTTAATCCGAGAGAAGCCCTCTCGCCTCGCTCTGCGGGGAAGACACCCTCAAAGTGGAAAAGATCGAAATTAAAAGAAACCGATAGCTCGCCACAAAGAACTTTGACCTGACAAACCTACACGACCCTAACAACCATACCAACAACCACAAGAGCAAACCACAAAGAAACATACATATATGCTGAGCACAGCTTTAAACCACCATGGACTGGTCATCAGAAAGATGACACCAAACACACGCTTCCTCGCCGGGTCAGAAGAAATTCAACACGAAGCAGCAACACCTCTGGGCAAGAAACTAGAAGTCGGTACACTGACCCACGCCTGCGCGACCGAAAACCCATCATCGAGGATCTCATTGTTGGATCCCGATGGATCTAGGGTTTGTTATATTGAAATTTAGAACCAACCTCGTTCTTACCTTTGGCAGCGGAAGAAGATGGTGAACGAGATCAGTGGAGCAACGCAACGCTTTGCCTCTACCAGATACACACGCACGCTCGCTGGAAACGGGATGCTAGTGCCGGATCAATGGGGATCGATGGTGTCTGGTGTGTCAAGTGTTTCTCTCAAGAAAACTGGACGGCTCTATTGTTTAGGTCGAAACTAATCATCTTTTTATTCGACCTAAACGTGCTTAACGGGCCAGACTCAATTAAGCCATAACCCGAAAACCCTGTTCGGAAAATCCGAACTGTGTCGACCGACACACAAGCTGTGTCGATCGACACAACACAATTATATCGATTCTTATGTGTATTTCAATACACATAATATGATCATTGCCACAATGATCATTCCCATGTCGTAGCTTCCAGTTCGCTTAGGTGTGTGACCCTATAGGATCATACAATACTGGCAGTAAGCCCACGACTTACAGAATGCAAGAGGCTTCTAGCAAAGCATTGCAAACGCCCAATATTATACGAATGTCTGATCTCGACACACAACTATCACAGGAGTGAGTACAAGTGTGATTTCAGGACACTATCCCAACAATCTCCCACTTGTACTGGAATCATCAATTCCTATAATCCTTTTGTCTCTATATCTCGATTTGGCATAAGGCAAGATCTGTGTCATCCTTATTTAGCCAACATCGTGTTTATCGAACTCCTGATCTCATACTGAACATTACAAACAACTGAACTACAGTTCGTTTGAGTGCGGCCACACATTCTCTCAGTATTCAATCTTCGATAGGCCCTGAGATATTTATCTCCCGTTTTTCAGGAGGGACAAATTCCATCTTGTTCCATCCCTGTTTCAACGCACACTTCATGATAAACTTGAACAGTGTCGTTATAGCCGCCAGTTACGGATCGACGTTTGACAAAGTCAAAATGTACCAATTCATATGCAAGAAAGCATGATGAACTCAGGTCTTAGGACTATACTCTATAGTCGTAATGAGAACCTCTTATGACACAGATATCACTATCTTGTAGACTTCTCATTAGCGGGTCATGTCCGATCATATGTCCACTGACATATATCTATGTGACTGACTGCGATAATCATATCATTGGCTCCATGAAACTTAGCCAACAGTCACCTCACAATCTAGTCTCTAACGGTTATCAGTGTCCCGATTCAACAACCTTGACTAGGGACAAAATAATTTATTAACTTATAGGGTTTCATGATCAAGTTCTCAACTTGATGACCTATAATATGTCATAAACTTATTTTGGGACCATTATTTAGATCACAATAAATAATGCTGAAATCAAATTTCATTAAACACTTCTAAAAGAATGTTTACAAGGGCATCTTATTATAACTAAAACAAAATCCAAAACTTCCACTAGAATCAAGATTACATCTTAAGATCTCTAATGCCTACAGCAGTCGTATGACTCTCATGCTTAGGCCTTGGGAGTGACTTGGTTAGAGGATCAGCGACATTCTCGTTTGTCGGAACTCGGCTGATCTTCACATCACCTCTATTGACAATATCACGAATCAGATGATATTTCCTCTCAACGTGTTTGGACTTCTGGTGTGACCTGGGTTCTTTCGCCTGAGCAATGGCTCCATTGTTATCGCAGAACAAAGCCACTGGCTCCAAGATACTAGGAACCACACCAAGTTCAGTCATGAACTTCTTGATCCAAACAGCTTCCTTTGCCGCTTCTGAAGCAGCAACATATTCAGCTTCCGTTGTGGAGTCAGCTACGGTATTCTGCTTAGAGCTCTTCCAGCTCACCGCACCGCCATTTAGACAGAAGACATATCCAGACTGTGATCGGAAATCGTCTCTATCCGTCTGAAAATTCGCATCGGTGAATCCATTCACCACAAGTTCATCACTATCTCCATACACAAGGAACTTATCCTTAGTATGTCTCAAATACTTGAGAATATTCTTGACAGCTGTCCAGTGAGTTTCACCTGGATCAGATTGGTATCTACTCGTCATGCTTAACGTGTAAGCTACATCTGGACGA
Source organism: Orychophragmus violaceus (assembly GCA_030180135.1). Taxonomy (NCBI): domain Eukaryota; kingdom Viridiplantae; phylum Streptophyta; class Magnoliopsida; order Brassicales; family Brassicaceae; genus Orychophragmus; species Orychophragmus violaceus. Next base: position 70,662,119 of record CM058236.1, on the reverse strand, counting down.
GTGAAGAGCATGGCATACATAATAGATCCTATTGCAGAGGCATAAGGAATCCTATTCATGCGTTCTCGCTCAGCAGATGTCGCCGGACACTGCTTCTTGCAGAGACTCTTGCCATGAGACATTGGTATGAAGCCCTTCTTGGAATCGTGCATCCTGAATCTGTGCAACACCTTATCAATATAAGTGTCTTGGCACAATCCAATCAGCCTGTTAGTTCTATCTCTGTAGATTCTGATTCCAAGAATGTATGCGGCTTCTCCCATGTTTTTCATGGAAAAACAACTTCCTAGCCAAGTCTTAATAGACTGAAGCAACGAAACGTCATTACCGAGGAGGAGTATGTCATCGACATACAGTACAAGAAATGCAATTTTGCTCCCACTTGTCTTCTTGTATACACATGATTCTTCTTCGTTCTTGATGAAACCGAATTGTTTTACTGCTTCATCAAAACGAAGATTCCAACTCCGTGATGCTTGCTTCAACCCATAAATGGATTTATGAAGCTTGCATACCTTCCCAGCGTTTTTAGGATCGACAAAACCTTCAGGCTGTGTCATGTACACATCCTCTTCCAGAATACCATTCAGGAATGCGGTTTTGACATCCATCTGCCAAATCTCATAATCATAATGAGAAGCAATCGCTAGAAGAATCCGAATAGATTTAAGCATAGCGACTGGGGAATAGGTTTCATCATAGTCAATACCATGAATTTGTTTGAAACCTTTAGCCACCAACCTTGCTTTGTAAATCTGTACATTGCCATCCACGTCAATCTTCTTCTTGAAGATCCATTTACACTCAATGGCTTTTACACCACTAGGTAAATCGACCAAGGACCATACTTGGTTTTCTGACATGGATGTCATTTCGGATTTAGAGGCTCCAAGCCACTTTTCGGAGTCCGGGCCCATCATTGCTTCCGCAAAGGTCGCTGGTTCGTCACCTTCAATGACCATCAGATCATTTGAATTGGTTACGAGAAATCCATAGTATCTCTCGGGTTCGTGACGGATCCTTCCGGATCTGCGAACTTCAGGCTCCACAGGCGCCGGTTCCACAGAACTTTGTGGATCCAACTGATGCACTTCCTCATTAGGTTGGGCAGTCTCCTGTGCATCTTGAATTTCTTCGAGATGTACTTTACTCCCACTGTTTTTCTTAGAGAGAAACTCCCTCTCAAGAAAAAAAACAGTCCCGAGCAACAAATACTTTGTTCTTAGATTGGTTGTAAAAGGAGTATGCCTTGGTTTCCCTAGGATAACCAACGAAATAGCATTTATCTGATTTGGGTGCAAGATTGTCGGAGATTAAACGTTTGACATAAGCCTCGCAACCCCAAATCCTTAGGAAAGACAGACTAGGAACGTTCCTAGTCCACAGTTCATGTGGTGTCTTTTCTACTGATTTAGATGGCACTCTATTCAGTGTAAACGCAGACGTTTCTAGAGCATATCCCCAAAAGGATAGTGGAAGATTAGAATGACTCATCATAGACCGAACCATATCCAATAAAGTTCGATTTCTCCTCTCCGACACTCCATTCCATTGGGGTGTACCAGGAGGAGTGAGTTGTGAAACGATTCCACACTCGCTCAGATAGTCGTTGAATTCTTGGCTCAAGTATTCTCCTCCGCGATCCGATCGCAGAATCTTAATACTCTTGCCAAGTTGATTTTGTACTTCATTCTTGAATTCCTTGAATCTATCAAAGGATTCTGACTTGTGTCTCATCAAATAGACATAGCCATACCTACTGAAATCATCAGTAAAGGTAATGAAGTACTTAAAGTTTCCTCTGGCAGCAGTACTCATTGGCCCACATACATCAGTATGAACAAGGCCCAATAAATCACTGGCCCTTTCATTTGGTTTGTTGAAAGGGGCTCTAGCTATTTTGCCCACCAAACAAGACTCGCATTTCTCACATGATTCAAAATCAAATGAGCCCAGAAGCCCATTTCGATGGAGTCTCTGGATGCGTTTCTCATTGATATGGCCCAAACGACAATGCCATAAGAAAGTCGGGTTTTCGTCATTGGACTTAAACCTCTTTGTATTTATGTTAAAGACAGGCATTTCTTGGTTTAATATATATAACCCATTATCTAATGGGGCGCTACCATAATAATTACCATCACGATTAAAAGAACAAACTTTGTTCTTAACAGCAAAATCAAAACCTTCCAAATCCAAAACGGAAACTGAAATTATGTTTCTGCTAATCGCAGGTACATAGTAGCAATTATTCAAAATTAAAACCATGCCCGAAGGTAAAGACAACTCGTAGGTGCCTACGGCCAGTGTAGCAACCTTAGCTCCATTCCCGACTCGTAGCTCTACTTGTCCTTTCTTCAGCGTCCTACTGTTTCTTAGTGCCTGCACATCAGTACAAATATGAGCACCGCAGCCGGTATCCAATACCCACGAAGTAGAACGAGAAGATATAATACCAAGTTCGATAACATAAATACCTGAATCAGACGCGTCATACGTCTTCTTCAGCTTCTTGTAATCTTCCATGAACTTCTTGCAGTCTTTCTTCCAATGCCCCAACTGCTTGCAGTAGTTGCACTTATCCTCAGGAGAAGGCCCGGATTTGGGTTTCGGCTTGGGCTTGTCCTGACTTTCAGCCTGGACAACCTGGGCCTTACCCTTACCCTTCTTAGGTTTCTTAAACCTCTTATTCCCTTGTACCATCAGGACACTGGGAGTAGCCTTCTTGAGATTTGGTTCTGCTGTCTTCAGCATACCGTGCAACTCAGTCAATGTCTTAGTCATGTTTTGCATGTTGTAGTTCATAATGAACTGATCAAAACACGACGGCAATGACTGCAGAATCATGTCAGTGGCCAGCTCCTGGCTAATGGCACAGTCCAGTTTCCCCAGGTTATCAATGTAACCCATCATTTTAAGGACATGAGGACTTACTGGACTGTCCTTAGCCAGCTTGCAATCCATGAGAGATTTAACCGTCTGGTATCTCTCTGTGCGAGCTTGCTCCTGAAACAAAGCTTTCAGGCTGTTAATCATCTCAATGGGTGACAACACGTTCTCATATTGGTTCTGCAGCTCAGAGTTCATAGTCACCAGCATTAGACAATTAACATCTTTGACATCCGCTGAATGCTTATCCCAAGCATTCTTTTCTGTCTGCGGAGCATTGGAACGTGGCCTCTCGGTGAGAACTCTTTCAAGGACATATTCCTTGTTCTCTTGCCTGAGAACTATTCTCAGGTTCCGATACCATTCCAAGAAATTAGATCCATTTAGCTTGTCCTTCTCAAGGACGGATCTTAGTGAGAAAGTGTTGATGTGATTTGAGACAGACATAGCTTTGATTCAAACAAAAGGTAGATTTTAGTTATAAAGCACAAGGAATGAGAATTCTTATCTAATAAGAAAACTCGCATTGTATTCAAACTATGTTTCCTCATATGAATACAATGATCCAAGATCCTCAGATTACTAAAATTCGAGTGGGCGACTCGCCGTTACTCAAGCTTTAGTTATCTAGGTAAGCAAATCATTGCTAATTGTACTCAGTACAACTCTTGGTCGTGAATAAGACAAACTATGTCCAATCCACTCTGATGTCTCTGGGCCCAGAACTTCTGACAGCCCAGTCAAGTATAACCAATCTTTTATCTGTCTTGTGATCACTGACAGTTGCACTGCAAGTCTGTCACTGACCACCTGCCTTACTCATTTTGCTGTGGATACCAAGGACTCCAAGGATACCCAACAACATCACGAGTTTTTGACAGTAGACAAGATCGGGCAAGACATCAAGATCACTTGATATTTAGTTGAGGAAAAGAACTAATCTTATCTTGATTTATATTCACTATATATATATATCAAAATAATAAATTTTAATTAAAACATTTAGTTTTATTAAGTTTAGATTCATCTAATACTTCTGGGATTAAATTATTCTGGTTCATGCAAATTTGCGGTCAAACCAACAAGTCTGCGAACGTTGTGTCGATCGACGCCAACCATTGGTATCGATCGATGCAACTGGTTTCAAACCGATCTTCGATAACCGGTCAAACCGGATCGAAGTTACTCAACCGATTCAATTCAATTGAACCAGTTTGGTTTAATGGTCCATGTCGATCGTCACACACTGTGTGTCGATCGATATGACCAAACCAGAATCAATTTGGTTAATAAAATTAACCGAGCTAGATAACCAGTTCAATCCAATTGAACCGATCTATCTAATCGTATTGCCTGTGTCGACCGACACACCCAGTGTATCGATCGACGCAGCACGATTACGGGTACTCGATCTCAGATCGAAACCCTTAAGATTATTTGAGGATTTTCGCTTTGTATCGACCGACACACGCTTTGTGTCGATCGATACTGTGCGACAAACCCTAAATTTTATTCGCGAGTTTTCGCTCTGTGTCGACCGACACACGCTTTGTGTCGATCGACACCCTGCAACAAACCCTAAAATTTTATATTTGCGCCGCGGCGTGTTGACCGACACACGCTTTGTGTCGATCGACACAGTGCGTTTTCATCAATTCTTCGTCTTTTCAACAGGAACAAAACCGAGAATATAATATGAAAACACGATTTGAACATGCAAAAATCAATTCAACAACATCAGGATTCGAATTATTTTGCAACAAATTCAATAGCTAAACCCTAAGCATGCTCTGATACCACTGTTGGATCCCGATGGATCTAGGGTTTGTTATATTGAAATTTAGAACCAACCTCGTTCTTACCTTTGGCAGCGGAAGAAGATGGTGAACGAGATCAGTGGAGCAACGCAACGCTTTGCCTCTACCAGATACACACGCACGCTCGCTGGAAACGGGATGCTAGTGCCGGATCAATGGGGATCGATGGTGTCTGGTGTGTCAATTGTTTCTCTCAAAAAAACTGGACGGCTCTATTGTTTAGGTCGAAACTAATCATCTTTTTATTCGACCTAAACGTGCTTAACGGGCCAGACTCAATTAAGCCATAACCCGAAAACCCTGTTCGGAAAATCCGAACTGTGTCGACCGACACACAAGCTGTGTCGATCGACACAACACCATTATATCGATTCTTATGTGTATTTCAATACACATAATATGATCATTGCCACAATGATCATTCTCATGTCGTAGCTTCCAGTTCGCTTAGGTGTGTGACCCTATAGGATCATACAATACTGGCAGTAAGCCCACGACTTACAGAATGCAAGAGGCTTCTAGCAAAGCATTGCAAACGCCCAGTATTATACGAATGTCTGATCTCGACACACAACTATCACAGGAGTGAGTACAAGTGTGATTTCAGGACACTATCCCAACACTCATAAACCCACCACACCGTGAATAGAAACATATTTGAGCTTCACAAAGCAACGCCACTGTTGTCAAGCTGTTGAAGCCAACGGAAACACGTCCTCATGTGAGGTGATTCCCCATCCCTGACCCTGCATTAGATGGACACCTAGTTTGTGTTTTTGTCAATTCCGCCCAAAACAATATCGTTAGCTGACACAAAAGCCTTAAGAACAAAATATCAGAATTTTATGTGTTATTTATTTAATATGTCATTGTAAATTAAGATTTTATTAAAGATAATAATATTAATCATTTTATAATTAATTTATTCATAATATCTTTTAATATATTTTATTTTATTTTTTCTATCATAATCAAATCTTATAGACTTTTTTTAAAAAAAATTAGATAAATATTAATTTAATTCGTAATTATTTTTAAATTACCATTATAAATTAATATTAAAAATTTTAAATGTATAAAAAAATAAAAATCACATGATATGTATATATAAACATAATTAAGTTATTAAATTAATTGATAAGTATAATTATATAAAAAAATTAAAAAAAAATATAAAAGTAAATAAAAGTAATCATAAAACAACACAAAATCATATTTTCGACATTATTAAAGTGAATAGTATAAAAGTACTTAAATTAACTAATTAATTTTTAGTTAGTAAAATCAAGATTTTAAAATTTATAATTATAAAAATTAGATCTATAACTAAGTTTTTAGGGTTGTTCATTAAAATTTGCCAAAATGTTTTTATTCATTATGAAAAAAGAAAATTGACGGATTAATCTATTATTATTTTCATGATTATGTAATTATATTTATTTAGATTAAGTTATTTTTACATAAAATCAAATACTGTATAAAACCAAATAGTACAATATATAATATATTTAAGACTTTCGAATTTCGACATCCATAAATATATTTTATATAAAGTATTAAATAAAATATTATACATATATATAGTTAAATAATTTAATATATCATTTTTTATAAATAATAAAAACAAATATTGGTAAATATATACATAAATTATCATAAATAAATATATTTTGAATATATTTCAACTAATAAAAATAAAAACCTGAAAAAATCAAACATAAGATTAATAAGTTTCTAAATTATAAAATGTAAATTTTAAATTTTTAATAAAATTTAAAATATTAAAACTAATTCGATATATTTTCACTTGATAAAATTAAATTATTAAAAATAATTAATTATATATTATTCAATCATAGATATGTTTTTACTTTACAATTACGAATTTTTACAGTTTGTTTCATCCAAATAGATAAAATTTGTATACAGTTGCAAAATGGGTTAAAAATACTAGTTAATATATTTTGATTAAAAAATTGAAATATAACTTATAGAACATATGTGTAATAAATGAACTATCAGACCTATAACTTCAAAAAATATATTTTATATAACATAAAACTGTAAAAATAAAAATCAATTAAAAATATCTTCGCCAAAATATATTAAAATTATATAATATATTTATTAAAAAAAAAACCATCTCCTATCTTAAACTTTAAAAATTACAAATACACAATATTTAAAAAACTAAACATAAAAATTCTTTAAAATAATTATACAGTAAATGAATTCAATTATATATTATAATTTAGTAAAATAGTTCTGATTTATATGTAAAGTTTAAAATATTAATTTTAAAATTGTAGTTGAAAATCAATTGATTGAAACCTATAATTCAGAATATTTCAAAAATATCTGAAACAAGAAAAACAATAATTTCCAAAGTAAAAAAAAAACAAACAATTGTCTAAAACATAGTTTTAATTTTTAAAATCAAAACCAAATCAAAGATAATGAATTTTGGATATAATAAAATTGATGAAATTGTAAAATTTTATTTCAAAAAAATAAAATGTTTTAAATGTAAAAAGTATGTGTTCTTACTTTTATTATTTATTTTCAAGTAAAATAGATACTAGATATAATCTCATATAATAAACAAAAAAAAAAGAATTATATAATAAATAAACAAAATTCTATAGTATAGTTTGGTAAAATAATTTTGATCAAATATAATGTTTAAAATATTAATTAAAAATCATAATAAAACCTAGTTGGCTTAAATCTAAACTAATAATATTTCGTAAATACTCAAAAAAATGAAATCCAAAGAAAAAAAACTAAATCAGATATCTAAACAATGGTATTTAATTTTTTAAAATCAAAACTAAATCAATATAATAAATTTAAATATAAACAAAAATATTTCGCTAAACCCAATTAAAATAGACTTCACGGTTTACTTATATGAAACCCAATCAATATTAGTCTAATTAGATTAGTATTAAGTATATAATAACAAATTTTGCGTTATGTTTTAGTAATATTTTTGTGATTAAAATATAACATTCAAAGTCGTAGTTATAAAACCAGATATAAAACCCAGTTTAGATTTAAGGTAAAATTAAATATTGCAAAAGTAATTGAAACCAAAAATAGGAAAAAAATCAAATAAATAAATAAAAAAACAAAAAAACATGAACACTCAAATCAAATATTTACGCCATCACATTTAAAGTTTTAAAATCTACACAAAACATTAAAGTTTTTAAAATATGTAATATAACGTTTAGATTTCTAATAAAAAAACATTCTCGCTCAGAGCGGGTCAGAAACTAGTTCATTCTTTGAACTACAACTCATTTATCATTCTACAAATATACCATATTCTACTAAGAGCATCTCTAATGTATTAGTGTATTTTTCATTTCAAAATAGAAAAAATTACAAAATGCAATTATATTTTTCTCCAATGTATTATTTCATATTTCATTTCAAATGGAAGATTTTAAATATATTCTTCAGGAGCTACTTTACCATATTCGGAATTCAACGGTTTCAATAACTTCCCTACAGTAGTGCTTCTTGGACCAGATCTAGAACTATCTTCAACAGTTATATTTCATTTCAAATGGAAGATTTTAAATATATTCTTCTTTTATATTTTTAATTTCAAATTGTACATATTTTCTTCAAAATTTACAATTGATCTATTCATTTAACTTCTTTCAAAACTTTCATAAATGATTATATATTTAAATTTAACTATTATAATATAAAAACACATCTTAGTACATAAAAAATTATAAAACAAAGTACATTTTAATTTAATCATCTTCATTTGAATATTTTTCCATAAAATATCAATTAATGTATTTTGAAGTGAGAAATGAGCGTCTTTATCTTTGACTTTTCTAAATCGAGCAAGAAGGTTTTGGAATTGAATATTATCGTCCTTGGTTATATTGACATATGGAAGTGGAGCTTCTCTTTCAACTTCAATTGGTACATTGAGATCGTGCTCATCTTCAATTATCGTGTTGTGTATAATTATACATGTAGTCATAATGACATAAAACACTTTTTCTTACAAAAACGAACTAGTCCTTTCAAAATTGCAAAACTCGATTGGAGAACTCCAAAAACATGTTTTATATCTTTTTTACATGCTTCTTGTTGTGCCAAAAAAAATATTTTTTATTTGCACCTATTAGAGTGTTTTAATATTTATAATTATCAATAAAAATAAATCATCAAAATAATTATTTATATCTTAAAGTAAAAGTATTTAAAACTTTTATAAATAAAATGTTTAATTGCAAAATAGAATTTAAAGTGAAATGATTATATATTAGGGATAAAATATCATTATATCATTTTGTAATTGAAAATGAAATAGGATTGAAGTAGATTTTATTCTAAAATGAAATTTGACACCAAATTTAGAATAGGATTAGAGATGCTCTAAGACTATTCTGGACCGGTTGGATGATATCTCATTGAGTGAAACCTCATCTTTTTCATAAATATTTTCTGTCCAATTACTTGTAATATATGAAGTAAGCATCGAAAAATAATTAGGAAAACGCCCTCTTATTAAATCTCGATAAATTACTAATTATATTGTAATTTTACGTCCTCCTCATCTTTTCTACGTTCAAATTAGTTCCTGAATTCATTCAACAAAAACAGATTCATGTCAACATATATTCACAAAATTTAACCCAAACAACACCACCCTGCTATTTGCTTAAAATAATAATCACTATATCTTAAACATATAAGTCTCCTGTGAATTACTTTGATATACCATAGGATTTGAATCTGAAATCGTCATATAAAAGAGATGCGAATCCCTAGGAACGTATGCCATACTTATTTGATGATGAACGCTGCAGCATATGTTAAATGATGAAAAGGAGACTTTGTGATAATTGCATTCCTTTTCGGTCGCATGTGATCACACTCTCATCATTAGCCCCACTACGACAAGCCCTTAAACACCTCTCCAGGCTCCACCAAACACCTGTATGCATATGTTTAAAACGTAACAAGTAGTGTATCACCAATTTAAATAGGTTTCTCTCTTTCTTTTTGCCTGGTCACCAGAATCACCACATGTATTATTTTACTTCGATGTTCGAACCTAGTATATGACATATACCGTTGTACGGTTGACCATCAAGCCAATCAATTCAGGACGTATAGGCTTTTTCATGATGTTTTCAAGAATTCAAGGTTCTATACATTATATAATTTATTTTTTCAGGGATTTTTAGTATAAAACAAAACAAATAAATAACTATCTGTTTGGCTCAATAAGTTATTTTTAACTTGGGGTCCAATTGGTGACAACATTTTAGGAAAAACTATAAGAAATTTGTTGTTCCTCAATCTTATACCAATTAAAGGGAAAATTCTGTCAAAGTTTTGACACATGAACTCCACTCATTTTCTCTCATTTCTTTATGTGTTGGGGAATAAATGAACAAATATTTTTTTTTTTTTTTTTTTAATTTGATGAGGAACAAAAAAAATGAATTTATTCTTCTTCATTCTTATTTTTTTGTTTATTTAATTCTTTCAAAGAAATTTTGTCTAATTTTTTTCTTTCTATTCATTTGGTTCATCAAATGCTCACCAAATATAGAATTGGTATTATAGTAGATTCAAACTCACTCATTAATGCATAGATTGTTTATTTATTTTTATTTGAAATTAGTGTTGTTCAATTTTAAAACATTTTTTAAAAAAAATTAATGTTTATTTTTCCCAGATAAAATGTATTTGTGAATGTGAAAGTTTTATATTTGTTAATACTTTTATTTTTCATATAAATATATTTTATTGTTTATAGAATTTAACACATTATGAAAATAGACGATACTGTTAATAATAATTATATGAATAAAATAAAATCTATTTGTTTTATTGTTGTATTTTATATTTAGTATGAAAAATATGCATATAAAAATCGAATTTTGCGATGTGTTGATTATTTTATTTTAGTTAGATGGTGGTATTATATAGTGTATTAATTTGTGTTTCAGTAAATAGCAGAAGTATATAAAACATTACTTGTGTTTTAAATTTATCAGTATAAAAAGGTATATCTGCTAGCAAGACTTTCTTGAATTTTGAACAATCATGACTAGGCATGGAGTTCGGGTTCGGTTCGGATCTTTTGGGTTTTTGGATTTTCGGATCCACGTATATAAGATTCATTCGGGTATTTTATAATTTTGGTTTGGATTCGGTTCGGTTTTGGGTACCCAAAAAATCATAAAATAAAAATAAAAATTGGTTAATTTAAACAAAATCTTGTTAAATTTAGACAAATATAACAAGAAATTTAGTATATTTCGTTTATTTTAGCTATTTTAGTTATTTTGGTCTAAAACTAACTAATATATTTGGGTTTGTATTTATAATTTTGGATAATTTTGTTATATTAAATTTAAATATAATTAATATTTTGAGTATATAATTATAATTTGGGATTTCGGGTATCCATTCGATTCTCGGTTCGGTTCGGATTCGTTTTTTGGATATAGAGGTTTAGGATCCATTCAGGTATTTTGTCGGTTCAGACTTAATTTAATTCTTATTTTTCGGTTCGGATTCGGTTCGGTACTTTTGTTTCAAGTTTTTTGCCCATACCTAATCATGCCTGTTGCTTTCCAAATAATTTTTTAATCTTCTCAACTGATTAGCAGAACTCCATTAAAATCTTATGAAGTATCTCCAGTGTCAACGTAATGATCTTCATCTTTTCTAGTTTTCCTTCCTCTTTCTGTTAACCTTTTGGAATTAAAATTTCTGTATTTAAATAGTTTTCTTATAAAAGTTAATTATATGTAGACATGCTTTATGTTTTGGATTTGTTTACGATCAACTAACCATAGTATTTATATTAGTTTTTAGGCATTTAATACAAACGACCTAAACTATTTTTTAAATTTGAAGGAATAATATTCTCTATTTTTTTTCAAAAAAAAATATTGACTAAATTTCATAATGCTATAGGGAAAATATGTTTTTTTGGGTCAAATGTAGGGAAAATATCTCTATTGTTAACTATGTGAAAATATAGAACATATTATATTGATTCAAAGAACATAATATTTGGATTGGTTTATTTTTTTAAACTAAAATGACAAAGGCCTAGCTACTTTTTAAAATAAAAAAAAATACAAAAAATTGGAATTATCATTTACTAAATGTTGAATGAAATTTTGATTATCCAATTATTTTCAAAATTAGTATCGTTGATAGCTCTAGATTTACTTAGAAAATATTGTGCAAGTGCACAAAAAAATCAGATATAATATGTAGGGGTGGAAATCCACAAAGACGTATGATTAAACTATGAGTTTTTCGGTTCATATCATTTTAAGACGAATATGATGTAGTAAAACTTTCAAATAATTCAAAATAATAAGTAAATTCAATAAAAGTATATAAATAGTTACTATATATTTTTATTCAGCGTGTTCAAGAACTCAAAACACCAATTTATAACTAATCAATTTTTGTTGCATCAATCACTAGTTTTTTATCAACAAAATAGCTACTAAGAAGACTCATTTTCCCAAACTCGTAGGTCAATACATGTGTATACAAAATAATATGGTTGAACACGTGCATTTCTCGCAAGTTTGTCTGTTTCAGTATTTTCGTGCGAAATATATGATCCCTAAACAGTTAAACATGCATTAATCTCAAGTCTTTTGTCCACAATTATTTCGAACCAAATTTATTTGCACTAACACATAATTGGTCACTTAAGTCTTTTTAGTTAGTTAACCAACTGTCATTGCAAGCTTTAACCTATGAACTTAATTCTAGGTGGCTAATCCAAGACAAGCCTTAAGAACTACTATGTATGAACAACAAAATTATATAAATCCTTGGGTTGTTTAACCAATTAGCAAATCATGAAAAAAACTCTTTGAAAAATTCTAAACTTAACAAATAAACTACTCACACATGATCATTGGAACATAAATCATAGATAAATAAAATTGCCTAAGAAAAATCTGTAAAAGAAAAAAAAGAGTTCAAATCCTTCTTTCAAATGGATAGATTTTAGAATTGTCTCCCCAAGAACTTTAGAACTAAAACTGGAACAAAACATGTGATAAAAGATGGATAGTCAAACAATTGGCTTAAACCTTATTTACAACCTAAAACACGAGTTAAACTATTTTGCAAATATCAAAAACTTTTGGGTCAAGTTCAATTATCCAAACAACATTTAATGGCTCGGCCGAGTCTGAAATCAGACTTCAAGCTTCACTTTTCTCTATTTTCTTCGGCTTAGCTCAAAATGCTTCTAAACTGTATTAGATATTTTCAAACAAAAAAAGAATAATATATTTACAAATAATTCCATACAAGTAACTAAATTTTATTATGTGTTATACGCAAAATATATAAGATTAATGTAGATAAATATTGCAAAAAGTTAGCCATAAATTTGTCATGATTTCGTCATTTCGTAATATTTCTTGCAAATGAACGTCTTTTCGGTGGGTCAAACACAAAGTAATGTCTATTACTTTTTAACAAAATAATCTCATTGGTTAATTATGAAATGAATACAAAATCAGTTTATATATTACTAACCTCTTAGAATAAACCGAAAACAATAAGCTATGTAAACCAACTATCTAAACCGGTTTATATACAATCTAAAGACTACTATATACAATAGTCCCCCTCAAGATGAGACAAAGATGTTGAGGAGACCCATCTAGCCTACCAACCGATTGAATGCAACATGATATAAGTGGTTTCGTGAATGGATGAACAAGCTGTAGATCAGTTCTAACATGTAACAGTTTGAACAATCCTGCAACAAGCCGTTCACGTGCACTGTGACAATCGATTTCAATGTTCTTAGTCCGTTCATGAAAGAATGAGTTATGAGAAATGTGTATAGAAGCAATGATATCACATAATAGAAATGTAGGTTTAGCAAGAGTGAAACACAGCTCATGTAAGAAGTTAGTCACTCATACCAGTTCATCATAGACAAAAGAGAGGCTTATATATTCTGATTCAACGGAGCTTTTGGAAACAACTTGTTGTTTCTTATAACGCCAAGAGATGAGAGATGTACCCAAGAATATGCAATAGCCTGATGTCGATCGACGAGTATCTTGGCAGGAACCCCAATCAGCATCAACAAAAGCTTGAATTTGCATCTCTGCTTTAATAGAACAGAATAAACCATGTCCAATAGTTCCCTTAACATAATGAAGGATTTTGAGCATTGCTTGTTGATGAACTAGACGAGGAGCTTCAGAGAACTGTCTGAGTTTGTTGACAGCAAGTAATGTATGGCCGTGTTATCTGAAGATACATTAGTCGACCAATTAGACTTCAATAAGCCATTACATCAACAAATTCACCTCCAGTATCCTTGGAAAACTTGATATGAGGATCCATCAGTATACTTGAAGGTTTACAACCAAGAAGTCATGTATCATTAAGAAGATCTAAAGCATATTTGCGCTGACAAACATGAATGCCTTCTGAAGAACAAGTTATTTCAAGCCCAAGAAAATATTTCAGAGGACCTAGATCAAACAGCTTAAAATGAGACTTGAGATCAGACTTCAATTGGTCAACAACTTGATCATTGTTGCTTGCAATGACGATGTCATCAACGTAGACTAAGACACAGAGAAACAAAGTGCTAATAAGTTTGGTGAAGCATGTGTGATTTGATGAAGTTTGAGCAAACCCCAAGACTCTTTAAAGTCATTGAAAACTTCATAAACCAGTGACGAGAAGCTTGTTTTAAGCCATAAAGAGACTTTTGCAACTTAAAAACAGTATTGGGAGGAAGAGAGTCCCCTTGTCTATCAGAATATCATGGTGACAAGTTCATAGAAATCTCCTCATCAAGATCTCTATTGAGGAAAGCATTGGAAATATCAAGTTAATGTAACGAGAAACCATGAATAGCCTACATAGGAAAAATGAGTTTAATAGTGGTGAGTTTAACAACAGGTGAGAAAGTTTCAAGATAATCAACTCCCTCTTGTTGTGTGTAACCCTTAGCAACTAGTCTCGCTTTATTCATTTCAACTGAACCATTTGCATTAAATTTAACCTTATAGAACCAATTACATCAAATGGCAGTCTTATCTGAAGGTAAGGAGCAGATTGTCCAAGTTTGAGTCCCTTCCAAAAAACCAATCTCATCTTCCATAGGAACATCTCAAACCATAAGTTTCTTTGCCTTAGTATATGTTTTGGGTTCTCTTACTTTGTTTATGGAAACTAAAAAAGAAAGGTAAATAGGAGAGACTTACCATATGAAAGAAATTTAGAGATTTCATGTAAGGTTGAAGATCCTACTGAATGACAGTAGTAATCTTGAAGATAAGCATGCTTTTTAATTCTCATGTGAGATGATTGAACAGAAGGTTCATTGACATTATTGATAGGATTTGCAGAAGGCAAGATACGATGAATTAGATAAGGTCTCATCACCAGGAGCATTAGATGACACATGAGAAGTTGGAGTCAAATCAGAAAAAGGTTTTGAGAGTCATGAGATAAATATATTCAAACAAAGGGAAATATCTCTTCGTGGAAAACCACATGTCTAGAGATCAAGATTGAATTAGTTTCAAGATCTAAGAGTTTGTATCCTTTAAATCCGTAAGGATAACCAAGGAAGACACAAGCTCTAGATCTAGGGTCAAATTTATGTCTGCTCTTGGGTGAAGTGGAAGAATAACTAAGGTATCCAAAGGTTTTTAATTGACTATAATATGGAGCTTTATTAGTTAAAATTTCAAATGAACTTTTGTCCTTCAGAATAGGGGTAGGAAGACGATTTATGAGATGCACTGCAGTGAGAACACAATCCCCCCCCCCCAATAAGGTAAGGTATGTGAGAATGAAAAAACAGTGATCTAGCAACATCTAAGATATGTTGGTGTTCACGCTCATCAACAAAATTTTGTTGAGGTGTTTTATGAAAAGAATGATAGGCAAGAATGCCTTTTGATTGATAGAAGGTGATAAACTTTATTTTTGGAGCATTACCAGATCTAACCCCTTTAATTTTTCTCTCAAATTGTGTTTCTATCATCTCAATAAAAGTAGGGAAAACACTTAAGACATATAACTTATTCCTAAGAAGATAAACCCAAGTTGCTCAAGAGCAGTCATCAACAATGGTTAACAGTATCTAAAACCATCATGCTTAGGAACAGAAAAAGGCCTCAAGTGTCTATATGAACTAAGTCAAAGGGGTTTGAACTTAGATTGTTATGAGATACAAAGGGAAGATGTTTTATTTTGATATATGACAAACTTTACAATGATGATCATGTTTATTACTTTGTTTAGGAAAAACAGAATAGAATGCATATCATATATCTTAGACATAGATGGGTGGCCTAACCGTTTATGTCAAAGTTCAAAAGGAGAAACAGAAGCAACAACACATGATGTAAGAGCACCTTGAGAAGTAAGCGACTCTATATCCAGAAAGTAAAGATTAGCCACCTCCCTACCCATTCCAATCATTAGATCACGAGTAGGAGCCTGGATTCCACAAGAAAATTCACCAAACCATATTTTACAATGCATTCTTTTGGTTATAGAGCTAACACTTAGGATATTGAATTTGAATTGTGGTATGTAATGAACATCCGAAAGGACTAATTCACTACCCAATATAATATCTTATATTCCAACAATGCTTACAAGAACTCCATTAGGTAAAGTGACAGTGGTGTTAGGAAGTGTTTTGAAAAAAGAGAGATGATATTTGGTGAGAAATGTGGTTAGTTGCCTCTGAATCTATGACCCAAGCATTAAGTTATATTATGTTTGTATTTGCAGAGCATATATATGGCCTATCAATTTCGGTAAAAGAATATAGGATAGAAGGTTATAAGTTACCGGATATTGGGAAAGAGACCGGTGAAAAAGGCAAGGAAATGAGACAAAGTGTACTTTTGGTGTGGGATGAACATTAGGAGTCTGGAGTTTGTTGCTGAGAAAAAAGACACAAGCTGATGTATCTGAGTTGTAGAGAGATCTTCATTCTACATCTCTTCTGGTGGTGAAAATGTTTCTAAGTGTCACATTAGCTGAAACCAGATTAGAACCTTTCTTAGATCTTTGATTAGGCTTGAAGCTTGTAGGATATCCATATTTCTTGTAACATCGATCAACCACATGACCAACTCTATGAAAAAGGTACAATAGGGTATATGTCTTTTCGCACAAGATTGCCTGAAGACTGATAACTCTTAGTAGAAGCTTGAGTTTGATTCTGAATTTGAGAGACTTGAAAAGCAGATGATGCAAGACCAGGTGATGAAGACTGAGTGGCATCTTTCTGACTATCTTCATGATCAAGAATATTATACACCTCAAATAAAGAAGGTAAAGTCTTTTTCATAAGAATGTGACTCCTTATGTTATCATAATTCTCACTCAATCCCATGAGGAATTTAATCACTTGATTTGTTTCCTTTTCAGCTATGAGATATTCAACTGTATTAGCTTGTGTTTGAGTACTAGATAATTCCTCCCAAAGAGTCTGGACGTGTGTGATATGAGGACAAATCCAAGTTACCTTGTTGAAGTGTATGAAGTTGATGTCGAAGCTTGTACAATAGTGGAAGGTTGGATTTATGGAACCGAGTGTGAAGATCTTTCCAAATATCAGACACATGTTTGATATAAAGAATGCTAGTATAGATCTTCTTAGATACAATATTGAGAATCCAAGACTTGATCATATTTTTGCATTGACACCAGATTTTGAAATAAGCATCATCTTTAGAAGGTTTTGTGATCGATCCATTCAGAAAACCAAGCTTATTCTTAGCTTCTAAACTAGTAGTCATAGCAATGAACCATATTCCATAGTTATTTCCATCTAACGGTTCTGAGACTAAGACTAAACCAGAATGATCAGAGCTGTAAAGATGATAAGGAGAATGAATATTGTCTGAAACATTTGATACCTCAAAGCAACCTTGAATAGGCGATGGTGCACATCGATGAAGAATCGCACAATCTACTGGCCCAGAGATAGGATTCAGATTATCAGAAACCAGGCGAGAGTCACCTCGAGATGAGCGAAGAATGGATTCGGAGATGGCGGAGATGCCGATGTTGGTGATTCCGGTGGAGCTGAGCGGTATTTCGACTTGCAATTGTTCCCCATTGAAACTTGAATTTAGCTTAGAAACAATTGAGAATCTCGAATTTGAGCTGAATCGCACAAAGAAATCGAAGAGAAGATGCTAATCAAAGACATGCGAGCTCGATTATGGAGGAAAAAAGTAGATTCCAATGAAAATCCGATGAAAATTCGGTGAGATCTTGATCGGAAAAGCAACATAAAAAAATTTGTTACGGAGTCAACGAGATCATTCACTCTGATACCATGATTATTTTGGAAATGAATACAAAATCAGTTTATATACAAAAAGATCAGTTTATATACAATTAACTTCTTAGACTAAACCGAAAACAATAAGCTATGCTAAACCAACTATCTAAATCGGTTTTATATACAATATAAA
The DNA here is from genome assembly GCA_030180135.1 of Orychophragmus violaceus. Classification (NCBI taxonomy): domain Eukaryota; kingdom Viridiplantae; phylum Streptophyta; class Magnoliopsida; order Brassicales; family Brassicaceae; genus Orychophragmus; species Orychophragmus violaceus. The sequence continues at coordinate 70,643,899 of CM058236.1, read as the reverse complement.
GATTACTATATACAATATTACTCCATTTATGAGATTTATCATTTATGTCCTCGGTGAATGCATCAACGACTAGTTGTCGCCAATATGTTTGTCATCGATTTCTGCAAATAAATTTGAGATAAGGAACTCTACAAATGGTTAGGATTGACTTCAGGTTTCATTTGGTTTAGAACAAGACTCAATCCAAATTTGGAAATCAGTTTGATTTTATTTGATTTGGTTAGTTAATTTTGATTGCATGGAATTAAAACACTTTGTCTCCGAACGTCAAAAACTTAAAATGTATACATGTTATCATCTAAGACTAGTTACAATGGTGTCTATGTGTCAACATTGCAATGGGGGTGTTGAAATAAGGTGGATTCAACAAGACTCAACTTCTGTTGAAATGTTTCAACACCGTTGAATATTTTTGGTGGGTCCCTTTTATTTTATTTTTTTTAATTGTTTAATACATGACACATGTCAATTAATAATTTGATGTCTATATTCTCTATTTTATTTTACATCTTAATTATTAAACACCAAATATATATATATATATATATATATATATATATATATTATCAAAATTCATAACTTTTTAAACTCTATAAACTTGTTTTATTTGTTTTGGACACTAAAAAAAAAATTTTTTTTTTTACTACACTCTTTCAATAAGTTTCCAACAAAACCTTGTTTTTAGCTTTAAGATATCTCTAACCTTGCACCAATGTTACTTTAATGGTATCTCTAATCTTGCACCAATGTTACTTTAGTAACTTAATTTATTCGTTCATACAAACCATATAAATGTCATATCTAACATGTGCATGTTGTTCATATATAGCATACTACGTTCATACATAATATGTGCACGTTCATACAAATCATATATACGTTCATATATTGTATTGTATTTTCAGATTTTTTTATCAACGTATGTGTTTTATTATCTTTATTTTTTATTATTATCACTTGTATTTTAAAATAAAAATATAATAAAGCAAAAATTATTTATATCATTAATTAATTTTTATTTTTTATAATTTAATATTAATCAATAAATATTAGTATCATAAATGTTTATAAAATATAAAATAATAAATTAGTGGGGTAGGAAGAGTGTTGAATAAATAAAACCATTGTACAATGTATTTGTTGAATATGTGTTGAATTATGATGTGGAAGAAAGAGAAAGCGATGTGAAAAAAAAAAGATGATGTATAATGTAAAACTAGATTTTGACCCGCGCTAAAGAAGCGCGGGTTTATTTTTTCTAAAAAAATAAGTAAGTTTAAGTATTCACACCGCAAATTATATAGATAGTGGATTTGGACTTATGACATATTATGAATAGAGTTTCTATGAATCAATGATTTATTTAAGAATGAAAGTTGAAATGAATTTATAGAACGATAGGATCGAGAATATACAAAAAGATTGAGTATTTCTGGTAGTATCGTTCTCGGACATGTTTTAGATGATCTTATTTGAATGAGCTTAATCTTTGTATACTTCGATCTTTCTGGTTTTTTCTCCACTTCTTTCTCTCCAACAACTAAGCATTTCCTTAGCCTACGTCACATAATTCCGAGATACGCGAGAATATTGCACTCTTAACCTGTTATTTATGGAGATTTTCTCATTCAGTTCGATTTTTGACCGATTACTTTTGATAGTTCATTGAACTAAAGTTGTTTGAACGGATTCCTTTTGATAGTTCATTGAAACCTTTGTCCCAATCTTCATCTTATGGGTCGGGCCTTTTTCTTTATGTGCATTTTGTTGTGTGAAGTTCAAAACCAACAGTGTGAATGCATTAAATAAACTTATTTGAAAATAATTTTATAATAATTTTTATAATAAAATAATTATTATATAAGTTATTTGATATAAGTTTAATATGTATTATTGTGATTTTAAATATTTATTTTTTATAGAACATCATATCTTCATATATAGAATTTATTTGTATTTTTAATATTTTAATATTAAATTTATAATTTTATATAAATATAATTATAGATTTATGAAAGTCGAAACATGATAATCCGTTCGTTTAACATTTTTTATTGGTTTAACTTTATTTTAATGTTTCTATAAGAAAATATATTAATTCATCATTTTAATTTGTCTTCAAATGAACAAAAACTTTTAAAATATTTTATAGTCGAAACAAATTAAGCTATCTTATTGTTGTCTAAATATTTTAAAATTTTGATAAAATAACCCGTCAAAAACTGTGAACGTAAAACATCAACCGTAGTTTCACCCTTTATATATTCGAATGATATAAATATTGGATAATTTTAATATTTTTTCTCAAACTAAGAATATATCAACTAAAATTTATTAATCCATACTTTTACCTTGTCTTCAAATAGGAAATTTAAAAAAAAGCTTTATAATTAAATTTGGTTAATCTATTTATAACCCTTATTGTAATTGTCTAAATATGAAGATTAACAATACATGGCTACATTTATTGTAATAGAATAAATAAAATATAATATATTATGTTAAATATATTGATTATCAATATTGTTATTTAGTTTAAACTATTATTTCAACATTATATAATAATTTATTAATTTTAATGATTATATAATTTATAAAATAATTATGTATTAAATTATATAATTATATGTACCAATTGATTTAGTAACTTAATTATGCTTGATTTTATTTCTGTAAATCAAATTTTAGTTAATAATAATTTATAATATGTATTTTAATATTAATTTCGAAATTAATTATTATTTTTACTAATTTTGAAAAAGATTTTTGTTAGATATGATTAAAATAGAAAAGGAAAATAAAAGATATTATAAGATATTATAAATAAATCAAATATAAATTGTTTTACAGTTTTATGAAGAATACAATTCCTAATAAAATTAAGGGTAAATTTCGGAAACAACATTTATGTACCATGGTCAATATCCTGTTTTAATAGGTAAGATTATTTAGTTTAAACTATTATTTCAATATTATATAATAATTTATTAATTTTAATGATTATATAATTTATAAAATAATTATGTATTAAATTATATAATTATATGTACCAATTGATTTAGTAACTTAATTATGCTTGATTTTATTTCTGTAAATCAAATTTTAGTTAATAATAATTTATAATATGTATTTTAATATTAATTTCGAAATTAATTATTATTTTTAAAAAAAATTAAAAAATATTTTTGTTAGATATGATTAAAATAGAAAATGAAAATAAAAGATATTATAAGATATTATGAATAAATCAAATATAAATTGTTTTACAATTTTACCCTTAATGAAGAATACAATTCCTAATAAAATTAAGGGTAAATTTCGGAAACAACATTTATGTACCATGGTCAATATCCTGTTTTAATAGGTAAGATTATTTAGTTTAAACTATTATTTCAACATTATATAATAATTTATTAATTTTAATGATTATATAATTTATAAAATAAATTATGTATTAAATTATATAATTATATGTACCAATTGATTTAGTAACTTAATTATGCTTGATTTTATTTCTATAAATCAAATTTTAGTTAATAATAATTTATAATATGTATTTTAATATTATTTAGAAATTAATTATTATTTTTACTAATTTTTGAAAAAGATTTTTGTTAGATATGATTAAAATAGAAAAGGAAAATAAAAGATATTATAAGATATTATGAATAAATCAAATATAAATTGTTTTACAGTTTTACCCTTAATGAAGAATACAATTCCTAATAAAATTAAGGGTAAATTTCGGAAACAACATTTATGTACCATGGTCAATATCCTGTTTTAATAGGTAAGATGGGGTGTTGAGTAAATTTCCCATTGTACATAGCCTAATGGATATATTGATAACTAAAGGTTTGAAGTTACAATTTTGTTTTGTGAGCACCTTTTGAAATTTTAATTATTTATTTTGGGAGTGTAAATTTTCTAGAAAAATATAAATTTTCGAAAAACTTAAATATTATTTGAACACTTTAAAATAACTTTAAAATTTTAATTATTTATTTCGACTTTAAGTTTTCCGAAAGAAAAAAAATTAATAAACTTAGATATTATTTGAACACATACAAAACTACATGTTTTCCTTAGTAATTTTTTTTTTAACTTGGGGTATCCCGAACCTATGGAGGGGCTCAGACTAATCTCCAATGGGATGTGCAGCCCATGGATAGACCCTCTCTCCAGGTATTCAAATGGACCCCTAAAGCAAGGCCCATATCCATGTGGATGTCCTTAAACAAATGTGACTTAGTTTCGCATGGCAGAAAGATCGAACCCAGAACATGATAACATCCAAGACCCGTCCCCAACTACTTGACCATAAGTATCTGGACTCCTTAGTAATTTTTTAATACAACGCAAAACAAAAACTTAAAAATAATTTTTCAAAGATACTAACTACCTTTACTAATGTAGTGGATCACAATGTCATTGTTAAGGGGTTGTGGGAAAGAAGCATGGATGTATGAGTTTCTTGTGATCATCCCCACTTCTCTTCAAATTCTAACAATTTCTCGCCAAATCAGTTGAGAAATTAGAAGAAACTAGATATACTACCACAAAGCATTTATATTTTGCCTTCAATTTTTTTTGCCTTCAATTAAATATTAAAAATTATATATATATATATATATATTTAAATGGGATAAAGAAATTACCCCTAGATATCCGGGGATTTCATTTGGTTTTTTGTCATCATCCGGGGATTTCATATATTTTTATGTAATTGGAAACGAAGTCACACGTATATTGTAATATCGGATTTGTCTTTTGGTGGTTGAATCAAAACTGGTGGGAGATAATAAGATAGTCAATATCGTGGATGATGTATGATAGCGACGATGGAAGATAGCACAGAGATACACATGACACATATTCAAACCCACTCACAATTATCTTACTTCCCACAATCGATGGGTTGGTGTTTGAGGCGGGTTTGGTTTCCCGAAAGTTAAGACATAATACATACTCTATCTGTTAATATTTCTTTGATACCCAAACCGAATTTTTTATTTACTTTTTTTTGTCTACCATAAACACATTAAATATAACTATATAAGTATACAAAGAATTGGGTAGGTGCGGTCATAGTCACAAGTGGATCATTCTTGCACTTAGAGACATTAAAATGGATTAGGACGCTTTATTACTCCGGTTTGTGGAGAGGACCTAATGTCGGTGATATATCCAATTCTTGGATTTCAAGTTTTAGTTTATATTCCTACTCAAATTCTTACTGACAATTCAACATTGAATCATACTAAAGAAATCATATATTATTATCTGGAATCATTTTCAAATGGTAATCTATAATATGTAAATTTCGTTTAAAAGCCATAAATTTATTACTGTTAAAAGTATTGCAGAGTGCGAAATAAATAACACAAAAATACAAATTTGTGTGTTTTGTTTTAAATATATAAAAACTCCATTAAACATAAGAGTGATGTTTACATAAATCATTACTTGTGGAATTAGTTTTAAATTAAAGGAAATGATAATTTGTGAGATAATGGAATTGCATCTAAATGCAATATAATACTTACATAAACACGATTTAAAACATAATTTCACGTCTAACAACCTCTCTCTCTCTCTCTCTCTCTCTCTCTCTCTCTCTCTCTCTCTCTCTCTCTCTCTCTCTCTCTCTCTCTCTCTCTCTCTCTCTCTCTCTCTCTCTCTCTCTCTCTCTCTCTCTCTCTCTCTCTCTCTCTCTCTCTCTCTCTCTCTCTCTCTCTCTCTCTCTCTCAATTAAATTTCTTTAGTTTTTGTCGTCGGCTATGGATTCGCCGCACTGGCGGAACGGTTACTTTTGCTCTTATCATCGATGAATCTCTCTTTTCTGTTTTATATTTGGAGATTCATCGATTTAGTTTCTCGTTTGTTTTCTCCAGTTTTTATGAACGGTTTTTTTTTTGTGCAAATACATTCGGATCTCTGTTTCCGGTCTTTCTTTCCGATCTTTGTCGAGTTTGTTTCTAGGAAGTTACCAGGTCTCAATCTAATCTCGGTGGTGTTTTTTGTTGGATCTGAAGATCTTCATGCTTCTAGTTCGTCTAGCTATCTAGATACCTTTTCCCGAAGTCTGAGTCTTCTTGCATGTTCGTGGCATGTGGTGGTGAGGCCAGCCTCTTCAGCTTCTTTTCTGCTGAGTCAATAGAGTGGGCTTCGTCGGTGGTGACGATTATCATCCATGAATCTATGATGGGTTTGAGACGTGACGATTTGTGCTTCCTAGGTATTTATCCGGCGAATCTTCATGGGTTTTAGATCGGCGGAGCGGCCGTGTTGGTATATGGCTATCCATCGGTTCCAGTCGTCTGCGTTTCTTCAGGCTCTGACGTGCATGACGGCGACTTTGGGGGTATGGCGCGTGGCAGTGAGTCATGTCTACGTGGTTGTTCCACAATCCTCTCAAGTTGAATGGGTTGATGTTAGGCCGCTATTTTTCGTTTTTTTAATCCCATGTACCAACATTATTTGCTCTTTAAACTAGTCCATTGGACTTTTTAATAAATTTGCTTGTCGAAAAAAAAAACATAATTCCACAAATTCTATAGATTATCATTTAAAAACTTAGAAAACTATTATTTTCGGAATAGCTAGAAACACATAATTCGAACACCTCACCAATAAAATAGTCGATTTTTCACTTTTTAATAGAAAATGCTACTCAATACAAACATCCAGAACCCTGGTCTACGAACCCAAGCTAAGTATTTTTTTATGAAAACCCTCTCATTTCTTAGAGTGAAGGAGAATGGCTATCAAATGCAAATGATTCAAACCTCATGGGCACAAGTCATATTTTTATTTCTGCTTCTCCCATTCTTGAGTTTGGTTGGACATTCACACTACAACAAATAGAAGGTGTTACATTATTTATTTTATTTATTAACATCATTTTTTGATTGATACAAATTCATTTGCATCATTAATATAAATGACTTTGGAAGTGGTGACTCTAATGTTTGTATTATTTAAAATTGATTGATGGAACTATTCTCATCAATTCGTTTAAGTGACGTTAATTTCTATCACTTGCTATAAGTGATGTTAAAATTCGCATCAATCAAAATAAATGATATAAACATTAGTTTCAGTTATAACAATTGATTTTAAATATTTATATCATTTATGTTAATTGATATAATGGTTATGTCAATTTAAAAAAAAAATGATACCAAAATCAATGTTATTTTGAATAAATGATATGATAATTTATATGTCGTTTGTATATCTGATATAAATCAATATATATATATATTAGCCTCATTTTTTCCCTTTTCCTAAACATGATTTTTTTTAATCTAGATTAACCTTATATTTTTTATAAAATAAATATCTACTAAAATATTTATTTCTGACAACTTAGACATTTTTAAAATTTTGCTTAAAAAAAAAGACATTTTAAAATAAAAAAAAATTATTTCTATTGGTTGTCAGTAATATAACTAATTGTCCTACATAGATGAGGACATGATATTCCATTACATAGTGAAAATCTTGTGCTCCTTCTTCTTTTTCTAACCGATGTGGAACAAAAGTAAATTACTATATATTTGTATCATTTTAAGTGAACTGATGTTAAACAAGTATCAGTAATCATAACTGATGTTAAACCACATATGTTATATCATTTATTATTGATGCTAATTTTATATCTTTTAGTTAAATGATACTAATAAAATTGAGCAAATGTTTCATTTAGGCAATTGATATAAATATAGATATTTGTGTTAGTTCTTAAAAATGATGTAAATTAATATTGATTTGTATCAGTTTTATTTTAAATGATGTTAATCATCTTAATATACTATCAATTATTGTAAATGATTTAAAATCACATATTTAATGTCAATTTTATTAAATGATTTTAACTATCATCAATTGTTTTTTTTGACACTTTATAAGTGATGCTGTAGACCTTATTTGTTGTAGTGTCAGTACTACAACCAAGATATTTCCCTGGAAGCAATATCCTACATGCGCCGAACGGGATGTTTAAACAAGAGAAAAACCATTTGAGATCGGTGAAAGAGATGAAAAGAAGTTGCTTCTGAACCGGACTCAGAGGTAGGATTCAATTTCAACTTACTAATTTACTAATTTAAAGAGAAATACTGAAATAAAAAGCTGTTGTGAAAGTAGGTGGAATGCTTCACGAATGAAAGTTAATGGTAGAAATCTAGACAGTTTTTTGTTTTATTGGTTACTGGCATTGGTTTCTAAACATGGTTGTTAGGTTTTAAGGTCAGTAAATGCTTAACTGTGAAGAGCATTAGATATTTGGTTGCAAAAATGCTTTCAACAAAGGAAATACCGTAAGACTACTCGACAAAGATCAAGCTATCAGCACCGCATCACCTTTGTTCCAATCGTATTCTATTTTAGAATAAAAAATGGAGTCATGAATAAAAAAAGAAGTAGATTTTTTTTGTTACTCTAAATATGAATTAATTTTATTTTCTACTTTATTTTGCAGTTAGAAATATAGTAGGGTTGAAGCAAATTTTAGTACAAAATACAGTATAAAGTAAAAAAAATGGAATATGATTCGAGATGGTGGATGTGTCACATTTACTAAAGACGTTCTTATTAAGCATATTAATTGTGAAAATTAAGGATGACAAATATAATGTACGTCAGCACCTTGGTCAGAACTGCGTTTAGACAAACCTCCATTCCTGAGGTAATAATACTGATGAGCACTGACGAGATTCTGGGGAGTGAGACGGGTGTATACTGTATAGCAGAGTCTCATCATGCGGTGCTCACATTTGATCTTGATATCATTTTCTTGGTTATCCCTGTGATTTTTCTTATTTATTTGTTAAATTACCTCCAATAGTTTAATAATTTATATTTTTGTGGCGTAATAAAATTTATAAATAAATGTTTTTCTTTTAATTTTTAAGATTTTGTTTTGGAAAAGAAAATATGTTTTTAGTTTCTTTTAAAATTAAAGATTGGAAAAGTATAAATATAGATTTTAACACCTAGATATTTTTAACAGATATTTAGGCCTTTTAATTTAATTTTTTCAAGCTACGCATAAATAAAATAAATTCTATTTTGGAAGGAACCGCTTGCTTAGTACTCCTCCCAATTATTACGATAAAATCTGTTTATATTTTTTAAATTTTTGTATTTTTATATAAATGTTAAATAATGAAAATGGTTGGAGTTTTCTTTATTACTGAAAATACTTTTGCAAATAGACAAGTGTGTGAAATGGAACTAGCTCGAAAAGCAAATTGGACTTTGGCCCACAAGCACAGGGAATTTTGTTGCAATTCCTTTTCGGGTTCCATGTGATCACACTCTCATCATCATCATTATCCCCACTCTCAACAAAATAACCGGTTCAATAATCTCTCTCTGTGTGGGTCAGTGAGATACATATATTTCACATTTAAAACAGAAAATAGGAGGTTCTTTATAAATATAATCACTAAATCATACATAATTAATGATAATATATTTTCCCAATCATGTTGATTAACACAGACAACTCTCTAACGATACAATTCAACTTTGACAGCGATTAGGAAATTTCTAGAATCAGCAAACCTTAATTTGATGCTTAAATTAAATATAGATATTTAAACAACCTTTAATTAGTGTGTGTAATTTTAATTAGTAATCAGAGTTCACTTTTTTATTTATTAAAATAAAATCAGGTTTATATACAGATTAAAAAAATAGAAAATACAGAAAATGGCAGCTTAATTTATAAAAACAACAGACTGTGTAGAGAGATGTATATAAAACACGCTCTCTCTTCACACAAAATACAACTATAAAACCTCTTCTTCCTCGTTTGACTCTCTCTCCCTCTACCTTGAAATCCGGAACAGATCATTTACACCTCTCTGCTCTGTTTATATAATTCTTCCTTCTCATGATATTCTGAGATTCCATTCCTCACCAACTTCGATTTTCTCTCCCGAAGGAAAATCAAAATCGGCGAAATGAAGATTGTTTCATCTCTTCTTCTTCTCCTGGAAAGACTTCTTTCTCTCTCTGTTATTTTAAAACTCATTTCGATTCATCTGCTTCCCTACTCTAATGGTTGATTTTTTTTGTGTTTTATGATTTTAATCTTCTCTGCATTTGTATATCCCAATTTTTTATATTCTCTGACATTTTTTTTCTATTCCCGAAAAAAAATTGTTCTGTTTTGTTTTGAAATTCTCTTAAATTGTTTTTGTTTTTGAATTTACCGATGCTGCAGATTCTGTATATTCTTTGTGGAGTAGAAGCAAGACAATCAGCAGGATATTGTGCAATGTATGATATCTGTGGAGCACGCACTGATGGGAAAGTACTCAATTGCCCTCTCAACATTCCTGCTGTGAAGGTGTGTGTGTGTGTGTGATCTCTTTAATTTATTGCATCCCTGCTTTGCTGATTATTTTTTTTGAGAGCAAAATGTTGATTTTGTTGTACTGTAATAAATGATTTGCTGTGTTTCTCAGCCCGATGATTTGTTATCTTCAAAGATACAAAGCTTGTGTCCAACCATCACAGGCAACGTTTGTTGCACAGAGACTCAATTCGATACGTTACGTTCACAAGTTCAACAGGTAACAAACCATTTACTTTTTTATGGTACTGTCGTAACTTCCACCAACTTTTTAATGCCGACTCAAATGTTTCATCCGCCTTTGTCTGAAAAACATCAATGTGATAGCTATGTTTGAATATTAAGTTTTAAACCTCATTCGTGTTGTTGATAGCTATTACAACAAATAGTACTAGGAATGTTCATGTAAAAAAATGTTTTATTGTTCAAGTGGTTGTGGACTATTGATGGAATTATCAATGTGATACCCGTGGTTATATATTAAGTTTAATTAACCTCTTGTTTTTATTGATAGTGATTACAAATATATTTATGTGAAAAGAGTTTTTTTTTTTTTTTGGGTCAGGCTATTCCCTTTATTGTAGGCTGTCCAGCATGCTTGAGGAACTTTCTGAATCTTTTCTGTGAACTTACTTGCTCTCCGGATCAAAGTCTATTTATCAACGTAACTTCTACCACAAAGGTATATAAACACATATTTTTGAACCGTCTGATTGCTTCAAACATCAAGTAGCTTATGTCCAAAGTGCTGTGTTTTGTTTGTTTTGGTGGCAGATTAAGAAAAATTCAACCGTGGATGGGATTGAGTACTTCATAACCGATGCTTTCGGAGCAGGGATGTACGAATCTTGCGAGAATGTGAAGTTCGGTAGCTCGAATAGCAGGGCTTTAGATTTTCTTGGAGCTGGTGCAAAAGATTTTAAGGGTAGGTTTTATTGTGTGATCTTGTGTTATTTACTCGTCTTATCTTAGGGATAACTTAGATGTCCTGTTCTGTCATCAGAGTGGTTTGCATTTATCGGTCAAAAAGCTGGTGTCAATTTGCCTGGCTCGCCTTATGAGATCAAGTTTTCGCCGATACCACCAGCTTCATCTGGAATGAAGCCAATGAATGTGTCTGCTTATTCATGTAGTGATGATACTCTTGGATGTTCTTGTGGTGATTGTCCTTCCGCAGCTGCTTGCTCCAGTACAGCAGCACCTCCTACTCAGAAAAGACGTTCTTGCTCAATCAAGATTGGATCACTTGAGGTGAGTGTGGATTTTGGTATTTTGCTAACGCTTATGAACAACGAAGTTCTTGCTTAACATGTTTCATGGTTGGTTTTAATCATGCAGGCCAAATGTGTTGATTTCGTGCTTGCTATTTTGTATATTGTCTTGGTTTCATTGTTTCTTGGAGGAGGTTTGATTCACAGAATAAAGGGTAAGAAGAAGAGCTCACCATCTTCAGAACCTAGAGAAGAACAAAATTCTGCTAATCCGCAAAAACCGGACACTATTCGTGCCCAGGTACTTTGTGCTTAGCTTGCAGCACTATAATAGTTGAAGTTTGATCTTCTCATTGCTGTATTTATGTTCTCTTAGATGCTACAGAACACTCCACATAGAAACTGGGCTCAGCTGTCAACAGTACAAGGATACTTGGCCAAATTTTACAGGTTCTTGACATTCCGTACATTATGCTGCTTAGCTTCTAAATAGGGGTTATTGACATTTGTTTTGTTATCTGTCCTTCCAGCAAGTATGGTATCTGGGTAGCAAGACACCCAACTCTCGTTTTGTGTTTGTCAGTGTCTGTAGTTCTTCTACTTTGTGTGGGTTTGATCCGATTCAAAGTTGAGACACGGCCTGATAAGGTAGCGATTTCAACTTTTTTCTTTTTCTTTCAAGCTATATGTTATATGCAACCTGTTATAACCTCTCCAGTAAACGTTCATATAAATTGTTATCTTACTGTATGTTCCAGCTATGGGTAGGTGCAGGTAGCAGAGCTGCTGAAGAGAAACAATTCTTTGACACCCATCTTGCTCCTTTCTACAGAATTGAACAGGTTTCATATTTCTATCAACTTTTATCTATGTTACTAAATGTTTAAATGAACAGTTACACTTTTCTGTTCATCAGCTGTCTTTTTCACATTGTTATGGAAATTTCTGCAGCTAATTATAGCAACAGTTCCAAAATCTTCTCACGAAATGGCGCCGGAAATTTTGACAGATGACAATATTAAGTTACTTTTTGACATACAAAAGAAGGTATATTTTGCTTTCTCATTTTCACTTTTTTTTTTAATTACATCTGATCACCAACATAATGTTTCATGTAAACTGTTGTTTTAATATGGTGGTAGGTTGATGGACTCCGGGCAAATCACTCAGGTTCAATGGTTTCTCTGACAGACATTTGCATGAAACCACTTGGAGATGATTGTGCCACACAGAGTGTTCTGCAGGTTTCACTCATTCTTTTTTTATCAGTACTTAGAGTTTATCTTTACTAGTCCTTAACGTATCCAGTGGATTTTATTACTTCTTGAGCAGTATTTCAAGATGAAACCAGGAAATTACGATGACTTTGGAGGCGTCGATCATGTTAAATATTGCTTTGAGGTACCTCATGAATTTATGTAGTTTCCATTTTAATAACTCTGTCTTAGTTGTGATTTTTCTTCTATATACAATTTAACCATTTTATTATATGTTCACCACACTTTTCTTCAGCATTTCACCTCGACAGAATCATGTTTGAGTGCGTTTAAGGGTCCCCTTGAACCAACAACTGCACTAGGAGGTTTCTCAGGGAACAATTACAGTGAGGTAGTATTCTTCAGTTTGTTAGAGTAACCATATAGAGTATGTCAATTTATTTGAGTATCTAATTCTTTTTTAATTGACATGCTTAAGACAGGCTTCTGCTTTTATTGTGACTTATCCTGTGGACAATGCTGTTGACAACGAAGGTAACAAAACTGAAAAAGCAGTCGCATGGGAGAAAGCCTTCATCCAACTGGCCAAGGTTAGGAATTTTCGATATCTTAATGCTATTTTGTTTCATTGTTATTGTTCTTGTTCTTCCATTTACGTCAGCACTGTTTATTTGACAGGATGAATTATTGCCAATGGTTACATCAAAAGGTTTGACTCTTTCTTTTTCGTCGGAAAGCTCTATTGAAGAAGAATTGAAAAGAGAAAGCACAGCAGACGTCATAACTATAGCCGTGAGTTCCCTTGTTTTGCTACCTTCAAGATTCTCTGGTCTATGTTATCTTTTGCTTCTAATTTTGTTTTTTGTGTCTTGTATTTCTTCTGTCTCCTTGCTTCAGATAAGTTATCTTGTCATGTTTGCATATATATCACTGACACTTGGGGATGCACCTCGCTTGAATTCCTTTTACATTACATCCAAGGTATGATAATTATTCCTGATTTGAATCTTTTAATTATATTGTTACTCTGATACTCTTAATGAAGTTGCTTTCAAAGTTCAAAGGTCACTTTTCCTTATGCTTTATTCTGAAGTGTAACCTTCTTGATTTCAGGTTCTGCTTGGTCTATCTGGTGTTCTTCTTGTCATGCTGTCTGTCCTCGGATCCGTAGGATTTTTCAGTGCCGTTGGGATGAAATCAACTCTAATCATAATGGAAGTTATACCTTTCCTTGTTTTGGCTGTAAGTCGTGTCTGGTTCTAATTCCTTGTGACTACAAATATGTTCTTAAACTTGTTCTTAATGTTTCCCTACTTCTATGTGAAATATGAATCGACAGGTCGGTGTTGATAATATGTGCATACTGGTTCATGCCGTCAAGAGACAAGAACAGGAGCTGCCTTTGGAAAGAAGAATAAGCAATGCCCTTATGGAAGTTGGACCATCGATTACTCTTGCAAGTCTAGCTGAGATTTTAGCTTTTGCTGTTGGTGCTTTCATTAAAATGCCAGCCGTTAGAGTGTTCTCCATGTTTGCTGGTCAGTGAAAACTTTTCAGCATATTCTAGTTTGCATACTTTCATAACTTCCTTATGTTTTCTTAACGATTCTATGCATCTTGCTTGCAGCATTGGCTGTCCTTTTGGACTTCATTCTCCAGGTTACTGCTTTTGTTGCCTTGATAGTATTTGACTTCCGACGGACAGAGGATAAGCGTGTTGATTGCTTCCCATGTATTAAGAGACCACAATCATCAGATAGTGATGACAAAGGTAATATCACTTTTGGGGTTTGATATTCATTGCAGACTTTTTTGAAACCAGATTTTCATTGGATTTGTCTTGTATCACTTCAGGGGTTGGTCAGAAGAAAGCTGGAATTTTGACTCGATATATGAAGGTATTTCATAAATCAACTTAGAACCTACAATTCTACATAAATAGTGATGTCTTAAAATATAACTTCGTTCTACATTCTCAGGAAATCCATGCACCCATTCTCAGCCATTGGGCAGTTAAAATATTTGTTATTGCCTTCTTCTTTGGCTTAGCAATGGCTGGAATCGTGAGTTGATACATTTTCTGACCTATAAGAGAAGCAGTTGAAATTATCATATCTAATATATTGTGTTTGTGGACCATGTAGGCACTGTCCACTCGGATTGAGCCTGGTTTGGAGCAACAGATTGTCCTTCCTCAGGACTCGTATCTTCAGGTTTACATTGATCTTACCAATAGTGAAGTACTGAATTTAGGATATCTCTAACAAGTTCATGTCTTTTTCCATTTAGGGTTACTTCAACGATATTTCTACATATCTTCGAATTGGTCCACCTCTATACTTTGTTCTGAAGAATTATAACTACAGGTATATCACTTTCTGTTTTTTAGTTGGAGAAATTTGCTCAAACTTGTTATTAAAACCTCAATTTGCTTCATGTTTCAGCTCAGAGTCAAGACAGACAAATCAAATTTGTTCCATTAACAAATGTGATTCTAATTCTCTTTTGAATGAGGTATATAGCTCGTTCGGTTAAGCCATATTCTTATCCAGCGTACCCTGTTGGTATTAACCGGGTTACAGTTAATCGAATAGGCACACTGTTAGCAGAGTATCTGATTTTTATTCTTTTTGAGGATCTATATTTCATTCTTGTCCACAGATTGCAAAGGCTTCTTTGACTCCAGAACTAAGCTACATAGCTAAGCCAGCTGCTTCATGGCTTGATGACTTTCTTGTGTGGTTATCTCCCGAGGCATTTGGCTGTTGCCGGAAGTTTACAAATGGTACCTTTTGTCCCCCTGATGACCAGGTATATGCTTCACTGTCGAGCTTTAGAGTTCAGACACTTCAATTTAGTGGTCCCATTATACATATACGCACATGGTTGGAGTTTGAATGAACTGACAACTTTATTTAGCTATCTTCCTGTTTTTGTAGTATTAAAATGTTATAAAATTTGTAGAGCAATTTATGACTAATTCCTTGTACTTGCGTTGCATTTGTAGCCTCCTTGTTGCCCTACTGATCAAGGCAGCTGTGGTCTAAGTGAAGTATGCAAAGATTGTACCACGGTAATGATGATCTAATCGAATTCATTACCATTGTCCATGCTATGTTTTTGTTACTCTCCGCAATATCTGTAATGATGGCTTGCGTAATTATTCGTTTTTGTGGTTGTCTAGTGCTTTCGTCATGCAGATTTAAGTAGTGACCGACCATCCACAATCCAATTCAAAGAGAAACTTCCTTGGTTCCTCAACGCACTTCCTTCCGCTGATTGTGCAAAAGGTGGCCATGGTGCTTATTCTACTAGTGTTGATTTGAAAGGTTTTCACACTGTCCCATCTTTCTTTCTTAATCCGTTTTTCGATCATCGATTCTGTAGTTGTACACAAATGTGTGATATGTATGCTCTTTTTTTCTTATCAGGCTATGAAAATGGTATCATTCAAGCTTCATCATTCCGCACTTATCACACACCCCTTAACAAGCAGGTACTTTCCTATCTCATCTCATAATATGTTAATCAACTTTGCCACGTTTTGATATAAGTCTCTGTTGTCGTGTAAGTTTATACTAAAATTTTGTTTTCAGGCTGATTTTGTTAATTCAATGAGAGCTGCTCAAGAGTTTAGTTCAAAAGTTTCCAGTTCTTTAAAGGTAAAATAAAATACTACCGGACTATACTGATTGATTCAAGATTTAGTTCATCTTCACCATGATCTCTGCCAGAGTTTCTTATTAGTGAACTTAAAGGCCAACATGTGATTGATTCTCTTTCAGATGGAGATATATCCATACTCAGTGTTTTATATGTTCTTTGAGCAATATCTTGACATATGGAAAACTGCATTAATCAACCTCTCCATAGCCATCGGTTCGTAACTCTTTTAATCCCAAATCTTTAGTTGGTAGGTCTTGATTTTACATATGAAATGACTGAGAATGTTTCATCCATTTTACAGCTGCCGTCTTTGCCGTGTGTTTAATCATCACATGCAGGTATCACCTCATTCCCAATGAAATTTACTACAAGTCTAGATATGGTTAACCTTAATTATCCAAATCTGTCTGTTTTCTAACTCAGCTTTTGGAGCTCTGCAATTATCTTGCTGGTGATTGCAATGATCATTATTGATCTCCTGGTAGGTTACTCTCATAGTTACTTACTGATTTTCATACACTCATGAGGTTACTGATGGAACCTTGATTTGAAACATCCCAGGGAGTAATGGCAGTCTTTCATATCCAGCTAAACGCACTTTCGGTTGTAAATCTAATCATGTCCGTGGGGATAGCGGTTGAGTTTTGTGTACACATAACACATGCTTTCTCGGTCAGCTTCCCCCTCTGTCTGTATAGCAGTATTCACAATATGCTATTTTATTTAATCCTGACAAGACTTGTATAAATGCTCAGATAAGCTCTGGGAACAGAAACCAACGGATGAAAGAGGCGCTTGGTGGGATGGGAGCTTCAGTTTTCAGGTATTGGTCTCTCTTCAACTCGACTGGTGAACTTTGAAGTATGCCAAAGGATATAAGTATAACCAAAGTCCTAAGTAAGATATGTTCTGGATATTTACATGTTCTAATATTCGTATCATGTTACTGTTTGCAGTGGAATTACACTGACGAAGCTAGTTGGGGTGATTGTGCTTGGCTTCTCAAGATCGGAAGTATTTGTGGTATTGCTTGTGATCTCTTGAAGCCTTTTATTCTTCTCCTTCTTACCATTTTATAATTGGTCTCTGAATTTGTATTTTACTTTTGGACAGGTCTACTACTTCAAGATGTATTTGGCACTAGTCCTCCTTGGTTTCTTGCACGGCCTTGTATTCTTACCGGTAAGTCATATGATCATTCAAACATTCCTTCAATGTTAGATTTGTTGCTGTTGTTGTGACATGAGAGACTGTTGGTTTGATTGGATTATGAAGGTGTTCTTGAGCATGTTTGGTCCTTCTCCAAGACATGTAGAAGGGGATAAGCAAGATCATCGACCTTCAGTTTCATCAGTTCCGTAGCTAAATTAGTTTTTTTTTTTAATTTTTTTTTTGAAAAGATTTTGTTTCAATTATATTACATCTATTTGTAAATGGTCAAAAATTGGTTCACTCATAGCCACAGAGAAAATCAAGTTCAGTGCATAGCAGAAAAAAGAGAAGAAGAGAATCACATAATATGTGGAAAAGAATCACATAATATGTGGAAAATATGCAATATCAAAATTGTGAAAAGAAACCCCTGGAAGGTGGCGATATTGAAAAAAAACAGTTCAATGAAAAAATTGTACCGTTAAACTACAAACATAAACGAAGAAGAACAAAGAAGGTCCGAAATTGAATGTGAGGAGAAGAAATTAAGGGAACTTCAAAAATAAATCCTCGTCTTTGGCGAAATATCGAGTAAATCTCTTTGTTTTCTGCAATTTCCCTACAAACTTAAGTAAAAATGTTTTTAAGCAATGCTGTAAACACCAACGAAATAAAATTTTAAATTTTAAACACGTAGTTTTAAAATATGGTTAAATCTTCTAAATCCTATAACGACGCTAATACTTTGTTCAGATTTTATTTACCATTAAATAAAACTAATTTAATTTAAATCCTTTTAATTTTTTTTTTTATAAACTTGGTCTAAACGACCTCATTTTATTGGTCTCCTCTGACTCTCTGTTATTTGGGAGGAAAATCGGGGATTAGGGTTTCATAAATGAAACAACGTCGTTTAGGCCAAGTTTACAAATTTAAAACAACATTATTTAGATTAACTAATTTTGTTTAGTGGCAAATAAATTATTTTAATAGAGTAGTAACATCATTATAGGATTTGAGGGATTTTTTTTTTTTTCATCTGAAGAGATACTTTTTATATATCACAAGGGTGGAATGCGTTTTTGGAATACAAAGCTGGCAGAAGACAAAACCTTCTCCAGAAACTAAGCCGGCGGAACAACAAGATATCCCCGGAGACTAAAGCCCATAAAGGGTTGCTAAAACCTACAGTTACAGGAAACAAAATCGATAATCCGATAAATAACAATAGCAACTCAAGCTTGAAAATTTGTGGCATCCGCAAAAGAAGAAAGAGCGTGATAAATCGCCGTAGCCCCCGGCTCACCGACCGACAACATCAACAAATTGGAGACATACAAGGAGACACTCTCTCCCAACCCAAACCTAGAAACAAGACTTCATAACCCGACAAGAAAGAACCTAAGAAAGTTCTCCTACACCTCTTTCGGATACGGTAAAGACGCACTCATAAACGTCTAATTCAACCCTAGATAGAAGCCCTAGACAAACCCAAATCTCCAACAAAGTCTAATCAATCCAAACCGATCTAAAACATAATAACCGGATTGAAAAGCACTCTTAAAGAAACCAAGATAACCACAAAGATCCAATTTGAGAAACTATATCTAAAATCAGACCACCAATTAAACCTAGTAACAGAGGTGACCGATTAAAACAACTAAACCGATTAAAACAACTAAACCCTAACCAGAACCACCCACAGTAACCAATCGAAGAACTACTCAGTTTCTGGATCTGAGAAAACGAGCCGCGAAGCGACCCGAGACAACTGACCGTCACGAAAACAAACCAGAGGCGGCGGACTTGCGGAGCCCAAAACCGGCGGAGAAGATCCACAGAGAGTGAAAGGCCGGCGAAGAAATCTCGTGAGAGGAGACTTCCGACTGACAGTAGCACGGCTGCAAGGTCGACGGCAGGCCACGGCGGGAGGTGAAGAGCGGCGACGGCGTTGAACAGAGACAGAGAGAGAGGCGGACAGACTGGCCACGGCGGAGAGCAGGAGGTCACAGGCGAGACACGGAGCAGCTGAAGACGAACAGACCTCCTCCGGCGGTAACGGCAGCGGTCGCCGACCGCCGGAGAGGTGACGGGAAAACGCAAAGGAGATGCCTCGGGAAATGGGTCTGGGAGGTTTTTAAATACTGATGATTATTTATGAGGCTTTGGGGATTTGAGGGATTTAACCACATTTTAAATTACATGTTTGAAATTCAAAATTTAGTTTCGTTATTGTTGCTTTCGGCATAGTTCAATTCATGTAGAAAAAACTGTTTTTTCTTAGGTTTATAGGGCAAATGATCGTTTCCTATAATTTTAAGTTTTTTTTTATGAAAAATATAAATATACCTTTGAAAATTTATAAACTAAGGGTCCGAACGGTAACCGCGGTTTTGATTGTGCGGGAAAACGGTTTTAGAGTGCAGTACGATTCAACTGCGGTACGTGCAGATTGCGGGACAAATGCGGTTTATACAAAATAAGCGGTACATAGTAAAATTTAATTGGTGAAAAATAAATATCGGTGCGGATTGCATATTATAAATTAAATAGGAACCGTTCATGTACTTAAGAAATTAGAGTTGGTTCGGTTTGGTTCTTTCAATTTCTAATTCTTTCATGTATATAGATATAAGAACCGTTTGAGTATTAAGAAATCCAAGTCGGTTTCGATTTGATTATTTGGTTCTCGATTCAGTAAATTAGAAACCGGCTAATACCCGAAAAATATAAGGATCGGTTTGGTTTTTGGGGTAATTTTGAGTGATATGGCTAGTAGAGGTAAGAATGGGTAATTTTGGATATCTTAGTGTAATTTTGGATGATTTTTTTTTGTAATATTCGGTCAATTTTGATCATTTTATTATTTTAAATCTAAATATAACTAATATGTTTTAAGTATAAAAATCGTTTCTCGAATAGTTCGGTTAAATTTGGTTCTCGGTTCGGTTCTGGTTCGATTTGAATATTTCAAATATAAAAATATAAGAATTGTTCGGATATTTTATTTTTGGTTTGGTTATGGTTTCGGTTGTTTCGATTCTTGGGTTTTTGATTTAAACGCCCATGAAGTAAAACTAGCATGGGACTTTTAACTGAGTCGAACTTACCGAACCGAACCTATAAAAAAATGGTTCGGTTACTTTGTTTAGTTTAAAAGTTATTTTTAGCTTTTGATTATGTTTGGTTCGGTTTGGAAAACCGATCGGTTAACCATAGTTTTCTTTTATGAACCAAAATAAACCGATTTTAACAAAATACATTATAATTTTTGAAATGAACCGAACAAACCCGAAATAACCGAATATACCAAAAATTAACTGAATTACCGAAATGACCCGAAGTTAACCGACACTAGTAACCGAATATATCCAAAATTAACCGAAGTAACCGAATTATCCGAAATTAACCGATTTTATCCAAATTTCGGATAATTTCGGTAAAACCAATAACCAAAAAAAAAAGAAACTGATCTGAATCAAAATAAATTTCAGTTAGTTTTGGTAGAAAACAATTAAAAAAAAATTCGAAAACTGAAACACCGAGCCAAAGAATCGAAATCCCATGAATAAGTAAAACTATACAAATTACATTGTTCCTCATTTTTACTAACCACTTAAATTAGATTTAGTATTGTTCAAATTGATTCCTTCATATATATATATTTATATATTATTTAAAGATAAATGTTTAGTGCGTATTTCCAATACCACTAGTTATTTGGGTGAAGTGTGTTATTGTCCTTATTGGCTTGTGTTAACAAAACAAAAAGCGGATTTGATTTCCCAAAAAAAAATGCAAATCTGCTAATAAATTTGTTGATTGGTGTTGAATGTGCGGTATTGGAATCCTGCTTTAAATTACGCACCGCATATAGCTCCCAATCACTACCTAAATGTGCATGCTTTAAAATTTGCAAATGAAAATTTTGAAAACTTAAACGACAAAAGAGAAAGCAATCTAGATACATACAAATTAGGAACTATTTATTTATTATTATTTTTCTTAGAATCTTCGTTTTTGCTTATATTTTACTTATTTGTTGCTTGTGTTTTTATTATGATTTACTTGGATTTTATACTTTTAAATTTGAAACATCTTCTTGCTTTCTTCAATGGTGCTGGTTGTTGATCTTTGTTGTGTATGTCATTTTCACTTAATAGGTAGTAGTATCATAACGACTTATCTTCTCTGTGAATTTGGAAACTAAGATTTGGTTTCAAATTTTGATGTTCTTTTCCAGTTTCGAATTATTAATTAGCTTTTTCATTCATCTGAATGTCTTTCAACAAAACTATGAGAATTACTTGTGAATATATAAACCCTAAACTATCTAAAATACATTTCAAGATTGAATCCAAAGCACATTAAAATTAGCTTCCTTTTAGTCATAATCATTTTTATCAGAAATCCTATCATTCTCACTCCATACAAGAAATATGAACTTTCACCAAAAGAAAGGAGAAGATGTATCCAAAATTCACACACAATAGTTTTGTTTCATATAGTCTATGAAATGCATATTACGACTTACTTATTATTCAACTACAGCTATAAGTGTCAGTTAGTTGCCACCTCAATAATAGATTAGTTGGTGATAATGACTAGCAACATCTTCAACTTCTCTGTTCTTTATAACCCTCATCTTCCTTCATCTTCTTCGTTCTCTGTTTTTTCTCACATCTTCGTCCTTCCTTCAATCTTTTTCTCCCTATCTTCTTCTTTCTTTCTCACTGAGGAATGTTCGAAATTATCAGGGTTCAAAATTGACATTTTCTTCCATAAAACACATGTCATTTTGAGTTTCTCTGTTGTTGATCCCACCAAGCTAGACATCAAATTATTCAAACTGGTGCTAACTTCTTTGGTAGTTAATAACAATTTATCAATTAGGCTGCATATAAAAGGATATAGTCTTGATTAGTGTTTCTTTCCAAGTTGTGGATGGAAAATGATTTTGCCAAGCACTTATCTTCGGTGAGTCGTTATGCTTAATGTATTGGAACAATTTTTGTTTCTTATTTTTACCAAATTATTTTTGAAGCCCTAAATACTTGCCTCCTCTACCCACAATTGGCATTTTTAAATTGGTCTGAATTGCTTGTCTTGTATGGGATAAGGTTTTCTCTCTATGCATAATAGCTGGTTTTATCAAAGTTGATGAGTTAATCGGACGTCTTACAATAGAATGTAAAAATATTGGATATATTTCGATTATTTTATGATCTGCTTTGACGAAGAATAGAAAATCAGTAGCAAACCGAAAATGAGAAATATGCAGCCCACCAATGCTCAGTTTTATTAGTTATATGTCATGATTCATTTTTGTTTGAGTCATGAGGGAGCCTAAGACGTCCTCACACAAAAAGTCATTTTTAATCCATTACGAAGTTTTTCTGTTTCACAATTGGTACAACCAATGAGAAATGTGATATTCTAACAAGCAATGCATAGTGAAATAATCAGCATATTATCTACTAGTGAAAGGATGACTATGTGGAATACGAACATTGATTGTGTCCTATGCCACTGGAAACCAGGAAACTCAGGAGCATTCGTTCTTTAAATATCACTATACTTCGGAGTGACATAACATTGTTTAACTCGCCTCAAGTACACATCTGCCAAAACATCTTTACTCATGTTGATATATACCTTCCAATCAACTATTCATTCGGTATGGATGGAAAGGAATTCAAGATGTCACGTGAATGATATACAACCATTTTAGCAAGTCTATCATTTCATTGATAAGACAATTCGAAGTTGTCTACTTTCAATGAGAAACACATGAATCAAACACTGGAAGAAGGACTCCAACTCTGGTTTGGTACTCGAATTCATGATTAGAAGTTTCAACCGTTTATTTTTCAATCGTTTATTCTTTCATTGAATTCAAAATCTGTTATTCTTTAATTCAGACTCTAGAATGATACACTTGATGTAACAAAGTTTTTGTGACTAAATAAATTTTATATTCATTCAAGAAAGAAACAATCAGCATATTTCCTTCATTTAAATCTGAAAATAGGCTTCAGGTGTTTTTTTTCTCTTTTGCTTAGAATGTCATTTGTATAGTTAATTACAGACGACTAAACTAGATGTTCCTCTAACTGAAACTTGCTTCAAAATGTCACTTGTGTGGACAAATCTAAGCTTCTCTGAAGTGGCGTTTGAAACCGAGTAACTGATGAAAAGAAATAAAAAGGTTTTAGTTATATTGCTGTCTAAATTTTTAACCCTAATTGAAAGTTAAAGCCAACAAAATATAACCATTCAACAAAACATTCAATAGTCCTATTCTTTTTAAGCTACACAATACACTTCTATGGGATAGAACATAAATCAACAAAAGTAGACTACATCTCTAGAACGATGATATTATCCCGTACTTGATAATTAAAAGGTGGATTTTGATAACGATAACATAAATTAGAGATGGTTGTGACAAAAAATGTATATATACAGAAAATTTTGAAAAAAACAAAACAAATTAGTGACAAAAAAGTCTTCCTTATTTTCTCCTTGCCAGAGAGAAAACCAATACAGCTTTCCAGCCTCTCTCTCTATATCTCCCTTGCATCTGGTGAAACTACGGAACCCTAATTTCTTCTTCATTTTGTTCTTGAAATCGCAGTTTTTTCTTAGAGTTCTCATGAACCCATCTGTAAATCGAAGCCCTTTTTAGGTTTCCCGGAGATTTCGACATTGAATCTTGCGAGGAAGAGCTAGTGGAAATTTTTGAGTCTATTTCTTCAAAATCGATGGCGAAAGGTACAGCCACAGGCGAGATTTTGGTTGTTTCACAGGTTCGCACAGGTTGCAAAAGGGAATTACAATTCATGTTGAAATCTCAGTCTGAGATCTGTGGAGGCGAGTCTTTAGGTCGGACCCGTGGAAGCAAAAGCTTCAATAGCGACTCCAAAAGTACGGATGCGAAGAGATCAGGTCGTTGTCTTCGGTCTGGGTTGAAGAAGATCCGTCTTACAAAAGATGAGGAAGATGATGATGTTGTAATGTCTGATTCTGTAGAAGAGGATGAAGATAAGAGCGACGTTGTTGATGTTGATGAAGGGAAGGGAAGTTTTTGTGAATCTGCTCAGGTTGAATCAGAGAAGATTGAGAACCGGTCTGTTAATGTGGTTATGAATGAAGATCACTCAAGGGACCAACTTGAGAAAGGTGCACATGAAGTGAAAATGGCTGAAAAAGAAAGTTATGTGATTGAGAGAGAACTTGTTATGGGATGTCCTGCGAGTTTTAGTGAGTTGGCAAAACTCACTAAAAGATCTTGCCATGTCAAGTTGGAAAGTGGTTTGGGCTATGAAAAACCCGGCAGAAGGTTAACCCGGTCCATGTTGAAGTCTGAGGGTATCAATTCTGAGGCTAATGTTGATGATGAAGACCATATGAATCCGGAAAAGGAGGCTAGCAAATCTGAGGCTAATGTTGACGAAGATCATATAAATCAAGAGATGGAAGCTAAAGGTAGTGAAGATAGTTGTGTTGATGCTTCTACTTTAGTGGCATATGGGAAGGAGGAGGAGCTTCATGAGCAAAATCGTGTGGATCCATGCCTTGGTCATACTCAACATGTTGATAAGAAGGCTGTGAGTGATGCAGTAAACAAGCCTTTGAGGAGGTTAACTAGGTCATTACTCAAACAAGAAAGTGATTTAGATAATCCTGATTCAGACTTGGGCAAGGTAGATGTACATGCCAATGATGTCGAAATGGATGATTTTCAAAGTCCTTCGGTTACAACTCCCAACAAGCGTGGAAGGCCCAAAAAATTCATAAGGAATTTTCCAGCAAAGCTGAAAGAACTTTTCGATTCTGGAATACTTGAGGAACTAACTGTGTACTATCTTCGATGTGCAAAGGTAGATATGATGGCTTTCTTTTTGTTTATATTCGTGTAAAAGAAAGATTTTGTATAGCTGATGCTGATGTGTATGTCACCATCATAGATGAGAGAGGCAGGGGCAAGAGGGCTTAAAGGAGTAATAAGAGGATCTGGCGTTTTGTGCTTTTGTGGTGCCTGCAAAGGAACTCGAGTTAGTGATATCTTACTGTTCTTAAAAATCTTGTAATTGATCCTGCCTAATGCTAGCAGGATGATGTAACTTTTTAAATTTCATTTACACAGGTGGTAAGCGCCGCCGTGTACGAGCATCATGCTTCTAGCACAAATAAGCGCCCACCTGAATATATCTTACTGGAGTCTGGATTCACACTTCGTGATGTCATGAATGCATGCAAGGAAACTCCCTTTGATACACTTGAAGAAAAACTTCGTGTGATAGTTGGACCAAATTTAAAGAAATCTAGCCTGTGTTTCAATTGCCAAGGTTGCTGATTAGTTCATTGGTTTGTGCAACATTATAAATACTGTTTTCACTTTCTTTTTCTCTCGAATTAAAAGAATTCAGACTGGTTACATCTAATTGATTGCAGGTCAAATGGCTGAGCCTTGTGAAACAAAGTCATTATTTTTGTGCAAATCGTGTTTGGAGGGAAAGAAGCCAGAACTCCGTACCAGTCCTTCTAAAGCAAATAATGCTCGTAAGGGGTATGTCTCATCTTTCTTTATTTTGCAACGAACTTTTCTTAAGTTAGTTTTTAGACGAACATATGAATGTAAGATGAACATACAATTATCCTGTTCTGTTAGTTTTTTAGACTGGGCGCAAGGTAAAACGAAAAGAGTATCGCATTTTATTTCGAAAACGAATTTATAAGTTATTTGACCTGGATTATGTTTATCTATATGTTTGCTTATGTAGAACTCTGTAAGTACTAATGTGCATAACTTTCTTTTGTGTCTATCTAAATACACCATTAATTATGCTAACCTTTATCTATTTGATTGATTCCTAATCTGACCTCAATTTCATACAGATCGTCTAACCCAGCTGTGGTTCCAAAAATTATCCTTGATAGGTCTATATCCAGTCCTCACCAAAGTAACAGGCGTGAACAACCAACCAAAAAGTGAGTATTGTTGTTATGTGTATGGCGCCAACTATGTGATGGTTCTGCTTTCTTGTAGTATTTGTTGCATTTCGTGATTAGACTAAGATACATAACTTTCATCTGGGTTTGCATATGTATCGATTACATTGTCATATTTGTTGTCCTTACTTTATTAGCTTCATTTAATCTTGGGGTTCTACAGGTCACCTGAGCCTTCAGAAAGTATTCGGAATGAGTCAAAATCCAGCTCCATCAAAAGCAACAGCCATCGGAAACTAACCAGAAAGTGAGTAGTGTGAATATAAGTGTGACAGCACTTATCCGATCTATCTATGGTCGAGTCCTAGACTGTCGTCTTTCCTTTCTGTCGTTCGTACTTATTTTAGTTCTCAGTCCACATTTTGTCATTTTAAAAGGGATAACCGGCTTCACAAACTTGTTTTTGAGGATGAT
The DNA here is from genome assembly GCA_030180135.1 of Orychophragmus violaceus. Classification (NCBI taxonomy): domain Eukaryota; kingdom Viridiplantae; phylum Streptophyta; class Magnoliopsida; order Brassicales; family Brassicaceae; genus Orychophragmus; species Orychophragmus violaceus. The sequence goes on along the minus strand of CM058236.1, from coordinate 70,616,855 downwards.
ATACTCCCAGATGGGACCGAAGTGGGTTATTTTCTTGCTGGAAAGGTTAGATCTGCATGACAAAATGGCTTTTCTCCGCCTCTTTCTTGTAAATTTATCTACTCCAACCATATGGTTCATTATGCAGAAATTGCTTGTTGGCTATAAGAAGGGATTTGGGATACATTGTTCGTGTTGCAACAAAGTGGTAAGCTCTCTTTTACATCGTCAAATTATCTTTCCTGGCATTAAGTATAGGGCTCTGATTCAGCCTTGATATTTTTAATGGGACCAGGTCAGTCCTTCATCGTTTGAGGCCCATGCTGGCTGTGCAAGTCGTCGGAAGCCGTAAGTTCCTTGCAACTATTTCCATATTTATGCTGTATAGTAATATGTTTATGCCTGTTGCACTGCTTCTTGTTTTTTCCCCCAGTTTCTTGTTATAATCAAACTTTAGTACTTTATATAATTTTTTTTTGATGAAAATACAAAAGACTGACGATTGTTCTAATGAGACTACTACCGGTCTCCTTGGAAACCTGAAAACAAGAACCATTCTTCCTTCTCTCTTTTTGCGTACTGTATAGACAAAGAGCATAAACACTTTTACACATACGTTACCACAATAAACCTTGGGTACTTAAAAATACTAACATTAGACTAAGCAGCAGTAAAAGCCGTGGATCTTTGAGATCGTTGAGTGTGTAATTTTACCAAAAGGTGTTGAAATAACTAGTTGGTCTTCTATTGATGTTCAGGTTTCAGCACATTTATACAACCAATGGAGTATCTCTTCATGAACTATCAGTAGTACTATCAAAGGACGAGAGGTTTTCCATCCGTGAAAATGATGACGTTTGCAGTATCTGCCAGGATGGGGGTGAACTCTTGTGTTGTGATACATGTCCAAGATCATATCATAGAGGTTCATTTTTTGCAAGTTTCCATGTTTCTTTGTTGGAATTCTTTTTATTGCTATTTTAAAGAGTTTTTGGAGCGTCAACTTGATGGAGCTTACTTTTCTGCTTTGGTTTATCTAGTATGTGCTGATTTACCAAGCCTTACGAGTGAGAGGTGGTCCTGCAAATGTTGTGTGAATATGATTGAGAGAGAGAAGTTCGTTGAGAGCAATCAGAACGCTGTTGCAGCTGGTAGAGTTCGTGGAGTTGATGCAATTGCTCAGATAGCCACAAGATGCATTCGAATTGTCAGCTCCCTTGTGAGTGAGCTCCCAAGTGTATGCGTGTTATGCAGGTGAATATCGAGCTTTTCTATTACGTCAAGTATATGGCAGTTGCCTTTTCTGTGTCGCATTAATGATTCACCTAGTTTCTTGATAACCTTATTCAAATTGTAATGCGGTAGTTTAATGAGGTGTATCTGGGTAATGTTTTATTTCATGTTTCTGAACTCAGGCTTATATTTTTATTTTTGTCTAGTTAAAAGCAACTTGAATATGTTTGGTTCAGAAGATGCGTCTCCTAGTTGAAACCATTTCCTTCTGAGCTTCACCTTAACAAAATTCTTTGCTCTTGCAGAGGCCATAGTTTTTGCAGGTTGGGCTTTAGTCCTCGCACTGTGATACTCTGTGATCAGGTATGTTGTTGGTCATTGCTATTTCCGATCTCTGACTCTTAAATCTGCATTTGGTTTTCACCATATTCAGATTCTATGTTTTCTCCTCAGTGTGAAAAGGAGTTTCATGTTGGCTGTTTGAAAGACCATAACATTGCTGATCTCAAGGTGCTCAACCTCTTTGGCTCTTTCTTTCTCTCTTTATTTCATCTCGGGATATAGCTCATTACTAATCTCTTTTCAAGTTTGTTTATGTTTTAACAGGAGCTACCTAAAGATAAATGGTTTTGTTCCCTTGAATGCAAAAAGATCAACATTTCATTAGGCGATCTGATAGTTCAAGGAGAAGAGAAGCTTAGTAACAGTTTCCTGAATTTTGTACGGAAGAAGCAAAAACATAATGAAGAAGGCTGTGGAGATGACAACACCACTCCAGACATAAGATGTAGGATCCTTTGTGGAAAATTGGCCTCTTCGGATGATACAAAAGAGTTTCTTAAGAAGGCACTATTGATTCTTCATGTAACTCCCGGCCACATTTCAAACTCTTACGTACTTTGTTCCCTTCTATCTATTATGAAAGGTTTAACTCTTTTTGTCCCTTGCAACCCATGGTATGCTTTAGGAGCGGTTTGATCCTATCAGTGAATCTGGGACCAGGGGAGATCTGATTCCAGCCATGGTGTATGGGTAAGTGCAATTTGGTCGTGTCAATCTCTTTAGTGCATTATTATGCATGCTCATTATTAAGCATTAGCTGATGAAACCACTTTGGGTATGAAACAGAAAGAAACTAAAAGGCCATGATTTCAGTGGCATGTACTGTACCGTGTTGACTGTGGAGTAAGATTCTTCTTCTTTGCACTCTATATTTTTCTGAAGCCTGCCTATTTCATCTTGTTAATTTGTGGTTTTCTTTTGTCTCGCTTGTGCAGTGAAGTGATTGTTTCCGTGGGGATCTTTAGGGTTTTAGGGCCTGAACTTGCGGAACTTCCTCTGGTTGCTACCACTAGAGACTTTCAAGGGCAGGTAATTAGTTTTTGATGTTGATGAACCTTGACTTTTTTTTGTTCTTTGAGAGATGTTCATATTCTCTATAGAATGGCCAAGAACCGATTCGCTCTAAGTGTTAGTTCCATACACTTCTAAGTAATACTGTGAGGCATCCATGCCAGTGTTTGTTCCTTTTTATTGGAGTTTATGTTCTGTTTTTTGGGATGTAGGGTTACTTCCAGTGCCTGTTTGATTGCATCCAAAGGCTAATTGGGTCCCTAAAGGTGAAACATCTTGTGCTACCAGCAGCAGATGAGGCCAAATCAATATGGACTGACAAATTTGGTTTCACCAAGATGACCGAAGAGGAGGTATGGTATATCTGGTCAATAAAAACATGTATATTGATTGAATCACAACTCTGATAGATACACAAATGTGGGTGTTATAGGTGAATGAATGCAAAAAAGACTACTCGGTGATGGTCTTTCATGGAACATCTATGTTGAGAAAGACGGTACCTGCTTACTTGAGTAAACCTGAGAAGGACAGTATGGAGGAGTAAAGCTCAAGCTTATTATATCTTTGGTTTCTGAAAGTCGGTGGATCGATTTGATGCCTTTTTATTCGTGTACAGGTTTTTTCCCACTAATGTGTTGGCTTACTTTTGGTTTTGTTTGCTGCGGCTTTTGCCGCCGTTTTGCTTCGGCTTGGTCCGACAATAAATCTCGGCAGTCCCACCAATTTTCCAGTGTTTTGTGATGGGATTTGTTCGATTGATATCTCTCCTCCGATTGAATCGATCACTTCTGTCTATATTCGTTCGTTTTCAATCGGTGAGGACAACCTAGTTCGATCTTCTTCTCGCGGTGGATTCTACCGTCATCAAGGTTCTTTCTGTTTTCGAGCTTCTCTTTGCAGGGTCCTCATCCTGAAGCTATTTGTTTCTGCCTCACGCTCGCGGCGTGAACGTGACGGAACTAGCCTGATTCAGGATACATCTTTAGGCCAATAGTTTGGGCCTACGAAGCGTTCAATATAACCCTCAAGCACAGATAGCTGGTGACTTGAAGACCTTCGTTATTAATCATTACCGGTGGATCTCACTGTTCGAAGCGGATCGGCAGAGTATGCTGAACATTTTCAAGGTATCCGGTGACGTCGGCAACCCGCGATCCTCCGGCGCCGCTGTTGCATGCCGGGTTCCCAGTGGTAGCGACGCGTGTTCCTTCTCCTGCCACGTGGCCGCCGCAGAGTACACTCGAGCTGACTTGCTCTGTTTGGGCCACCAAGCCCGTTTATGTTTTTACACCTTGTATCTGTTTTCCTTACTCTGTTTGTAAAATGCCCAATGGGCCATATCAATACATCTATTGCCGACTAAAAAAATAAAAAAAAAAAAAGAAAGGGTAGAAGAGTTAGAGACACAAGTGTGGGAAGTAAATGAAACTTAAGCTATTTCCTAACTCGTCTTTGGGCTCTTGTTATTATTTTATAAGAATCTATTTCATTTTTGTATTGCCAAGATGAAATGAAAAAACAATTAAATTTGTTAATTACTTTTCGTTTTCAAGGAACTCGACTCTCTTCTATCGTCCAATATAAAATATCCACTCATTGGTTGTCGAATGGAAGAAAAAAAACATGAACCAAAATCGCCGAACTGAACCAAAATTATTTAACCTTAAATCCCAACCAAAAGTCTTTTAACCGTGGTTTCTTGATTTTAAAATCTAAAAACCATAACCAAATTTTAATCTAACCAAAGCAAATCGAATAAGTTGAAATTCATTGATATAATTATCTTTAACCGTACAGTGTATTATATAATCATGTAATCACTACTGTTTTTGTTTTTGGTTCAACTCTTTCCGGTTTAGAATTTTTTTTTTCCATCTCAGCCCGCAGAGATAGAAATAGTGTGGTTTGGTTCGGTTCGGTTCGGTTCGTAAATCGCCCCCCCTCCCCCCTCAAAATTTTCAAACTGAAGAAAGGCAAAAAATTATCATTAGAAACCCTTCCATTTCTACTTAATTACATCGCTGCCCCAATCACTTTATACCCATCACATTCCTCACTTTAGGGTTCCCACTCCCAAACGATCGATTTTCTGATTCATCTCATTTCTCTTTCACTTTTACATCAAGAGGATGGGTCAGATCCAGTACTCTGACAAATACTTCGATGATACTTTCGAGTACAGGTATACCTTTCACTTTTGCTTCTTCCTCCTATTTTTCTGATTTTTTTCCAAGAGCTTGATCGATTGGTACGTACAGGCACGTCGTACTTCCTCCTGAAGTCGCTAAGCTTCTACCAAAGAATCGTCTTCTTTCCGAAGTAAGTTTTCTTATGTGATTGTGATCTAATCCCGTGGATCATCGAACGCTATGAGATTTTCGCGATTGTGAGTTTGGAGAATCGAAAGCGATAGATAGTTCTCCGCTTAGGGAAGTTCTGATGATCATGCCTATATAGTTATCTATGGAATCTTATACTCTGTATTGCTACTGTTTACAAATACAAAGAGTGTTCTATCTCTCATAGAAGCATTTTTGTGTGTTTTATTTCATCTGAAGAACTTGGAGATTTGACTCTTGTATAAGCAATTTGACATTTTGGGTTCTCTTTTCAGATTATCAAATGGGATGATAAGCTTGTTTGTTTATATAGAACAATGAGATCTTGTTGCTAGTGATGTAGATACTGTAGACATTCTTGTGTGTATCTCTCTAATGCAAATTTTGACATTGTGGGTTCCCTTTGCAGATCATCATAAGCTTTTTTTGGTTTATAAATGTAGAAAATGTTTGGCACGTTTTATAGCTGTCACTTTTGTTAGTGGTGAAGATATTCTAGACATTCTTCTGTGCATCTCTTTTATGTATCTCAATTCAGTATCATTTCATTGAAAATGTTTTGGGGGTTTTATAGAATGAATGGCGTGCGATAGGAGTGCAGCAAAGCCGTGGATGGGTTCATTACGCAGTTCATCGTCCTGAGCCACACATCATGCTCTTCAGGAGGACACTCAACTATCAGCAGCAGCAGCAGGAGAATCAAGCTCAAAACGTGCCCGCTAAGTGAATCAAGATATGCTCGATTTCTTGTAAACATGGTTTGTCTAATAACTTTGTGTTCATGGGATTGTCTTCTTTGTTGGAGAAAAATATGTGAAGTGGGTTAAACTGATTTCTTGAAACAGCAGGATTATATTGCTGATTTCTTCTGCGTTCTGCCCATTGTTTACTTATTTTTCCAACACATTTGTGATTGGAGTTATTCTAGTCAATTCCTTTATGGCCGGATATCTTACTTACCTCGGCTTCAGTCAATATTTTACTTATGTAAAAGACGCACTTTCGCTATTTTCATTCTTCTCCAATTAGGAATTCTGCACTGTTACGATCAAATATCTGGACAATTCCTAGGATATTACAGCTCGGTTCATTCAACCTTTTCAAAAAAATTAATTGTACATTACAATAGGCCTGAAAATAACCCGACCTGAATTACCTGAGCCTAGGCTAAGTGATGCGATCTTAAGTGGGAAGATCTTTGCCCTTTGATGCATTTGTGATCTTAGTTGTTGGTTGAATGATGAACATATTGAAAGTAATAGATTGATGGATTGAAACTGTGGATTGAAAGAAACTTCTTGAAGTTGCGGAGCCACTTTAAGATTTTCAAACAGGTTTTTTATGATATGACTCACCAAAAAAAAATCTAAGATGAATGAATATTACACACCATCCAGATTAAACAATCTTGAAATGTTTTTGATAAAAAGAAATTTGATAGTTCTGAAAAGAAAAATAATATAGTACAAATAGAGCTTCACTTTTTTGGGAATTGTAAAACACATTAGCTAAAGAAAGATCAAACTAAAACACTTTAAATTCGAAATTCTCTCTTCAGAATAGGTTATGGGCTTTATGGATTAGCAATGGGCTAGGATAATATCATGTGGGCTTGCCTCATTGAAATCCTTTCTTGGGAAACTCATTGGGAGAAAACCAAGAGAAAGGAAAAAGAATACAAGTCCACAAACCTCCATTGCTGATGACTTAAGTGGCTTGGATCACAACCAAAGTGGTTGGATTAGCACACTCAAGGTGGCCCTGAAAATGGTGCAAAGTGGTGCAATAGTCCTCAGCTGCAAACTGCTCATTCGCTCCATTCTCCTCTGGTTCAAGCTCCTCATTCACTTCAAATTCCAAGCTTTCCATGATCACATCATCCCCTCCCTCTGGAAAAGGATTTGACCTCAAATATGGCTCATCTACAAGAAAAAGAACCAAGTCAGAAACATTGAAACTTGAACTCATATTATACCTACCTTGCAAGTCAAGTTGATAGGCATTATCATTGATCTTTTTTATTATCTTGAATGGTCAATCAAGGCGCGACATCAGCTTGGACTTTCTTTCATTAGGAAATCGCTTCTTCCTCAGATGTATCCAGACCAAGTCTCCTTCTTTGAAGATTATCTCCATCATGTCCCTTGTTGGCATACTTAGCATAAAGCTTTGTCTTCTCCTCAATGTTGATTCTGGCTTTCTCATGAATCTGCTTAATGTAATCTGCCTTTTTCTTTCCATTCAAACTAGCTCTTTCACTCAAAGGTAAAGACATGAGATCTAAAGGTGATAAAGTATTGAAATCATAGACAAATTCAAATGGAGAAAACTTAGAAGCATAATGTTTAGCATAGTTATAAGCAAATTCAACATGTGGTAAATATTCTTCCCAAGTTTTAAGATTATTTTGATTAATGCACGCACGAGAGTAAACAGTGTTCTATTAACTGCTTCAGTTTGTCCATCAGATTATGGATGACAAGTAGTAGAAAATAATAGCTTAGTACCTAACTTGGACCAAAGTGTCTTCCAAAAATAACTAAGAAACTTAGTATCTCTATGAAAAACAATAGACTTAGGCATGTCATGTAATCTCATAATATCCCTAAAGAACAAGTTATAACTGATTGAAATCTGAAAGATGGTTGATTACAAATGACGACTAAGGGAGCTTACATTCAATATGCAACGTTTGTAAAAACTAAAACAAGAAGGAGAATGTGTGAAACTGAACGATTAGGCCAAAAGGGGAAACTGGTGGGCTCTTCTTGTATCTTAGCAGTTTCTGAATGCTGGAACCATGGCTTGTTCATCTTCTAATAACTTTCTTCATATGCACCAGATAATAATTGGGAGTGAAGCTTGAGGTGTTCTTAGAAGGTTGTGGTAGATACCCTCCTGTATACAAAACTTATGATTGAGGTCTCCCAAACCTTAAAAAGTTCTAAATTAGGTGAGTCTAGGGTCCTATAGTTTAGAAGCTTAATAACGATTACACCTGAACAGATATTGGAATAAATCCAATTTTCTGAGCGTCTCATATGGATCAAAATTACAGACTAAGTCAGTTCATATCTTAATTTATTTTGGTTCGGTGGGAATCCTTTAAGGACTACACGTAGGTCCAAATCGGGTTAGTTTGGGTGATTTGAAAATTTACTCTCTCCATCTGATTCCACTTCTGGGCGTGCTATATATGAGCTAGAAATGTTTGCAAGTTGTTTCATATCTTGTATCTTTGTGGTTGATCCGAAATGCATCAAACAATGGCCTTGGGTATACATTGGCTTCATTAGTTGAATTATAAATTCGATTTTGGTTTGGTATGGGCTTACATGGACCCAATTCTACTTCACCATGTATCTCTTATGAGTTAAGTTTCAGGAACAAATGGTTTTGTTTCTCAAATCCTTCTTGTTGGATCCTTATTCGATCCTATACAGCTTAAACAATAAGTTTGATTAGATTCCAGTTTAGCTATTGGTCTGCTGACCTCATCAATTAACTACAAAAATGCAGTTCGTGGGATTCAGGTTCATCCAAAAACTATTTACCACTTTATGTCATACTAAGTACTTTGTAGTAACAAATATCCTTCTCAGTTATAAAGGATGTTTTTTCTTGATCTGATTCTAAACACGGTCATATGCTATCTTGGATCTGACTTCTTTTATATGCTGATATACTATACATTTGACTATATTTTAATATATTTTTAGTAGGTTTTTGATGTTTTGGTAGTTTATCAAATTTTTAGTGTTTTGGGAATATAGTTTTCAAGGAGGAATCATTCATAGTTTAGCAGATATGTTTTACAACTAGAGTGACGTTTTAAAAAGTCAAGTACTTGTTTGTCCAACTTAGCAGATAGATTCTCTCTTTGGATATTTAAATGGACCGAAAACAAGGGAATATATCCATGTGGGTATCTGAAACAAATGTATATTAGTTTCGCATAGCATGAAGATCGAATCCGGAATATGATAGCGTTCAAACCTGTCTCCTATTATTTGACAACAAGTTGACCTCTTACTCTATGTTTTTTTGCAAATAAGAAAAGAGATTAAGGTCATTTTGTAAATAAACTTTTAAAAGAATAGTTATTTAGTGCTATTCTAATTATAAACAACAAAAGGACAGACCAAACCGATCTATTCTAGATTTGGTCATAGGTTTTCTTATTTTTCTAAAGTTGATAAACCAAAAAAAAAAAAAAAAAATCGTATCTGAAATCTAGATTGAACTCTCAAACCAATATTCTAGTTGGAGAAGAGTAACAAAAAAATGATATAAAATCTGACTGACGATATTGATAAGATGCTTTATTTTGCCCTACAAAAAGTAAGATAGAGTGTTCAAACACATGGAGAAAAAGAAAAGTGAATGTACCAATAAAAGACAAATCAAAGTTATATGAACAAAACTTTAGTTGATGTCCTTATTCATTTGACGCTTATTTTTGCTCTTTGATATGATAAGACTCAAAAAAAGACCACACCAAACATAGACAGCTCAGTGTCTCCTTAAGGCCTTAAACCTAACACATGCATCTTTCTTCCTTGTTTTGAGGTAAACATATGCTTTTCCTGTTCATTTGTTTTATATTCTTTTGTAAAAGTATTATTGTGTCAAATCTTTTCTTTCCTTTTTCTCTCCAGGTTTTATATATCACCCATTTTTTTATCTACAAGTCAAATATATTTCTGAAACTAATTATCTACAGAGTTTATTAATTTGGACTTAGGAGCATAAATAAAAATGTTGGATAGGAAAGTCACAACTTAACAAAAGCTTATAAAGGAGAATAAATAAGAGGGAGATTATAACAAAAAAAAAAAAAAAAATAGAGGCACACACTAGTATAATGTATCATACATATTCTATACAAATTTAATTTCTTGATCAACCAACGAAACTTGGTTCAGTTGGTAAAAATTGACTAGTAGCTTTTCACTAATTTGGATTCGATTTACGTTGTGAGGGATCTCTTCTCCAAAAAAAAGTAAATTAGATTTGTCTTGAGTTTTGTTTTAGGAGATATGAATCCATGGCCCTAAACCTCCTGATCATTAAAAAAAAAAAAATTCTTTGTCAAAAAATGATTCAATGTTATAAAGAAAAAATTGGGCTCTTTTCTGTTCATTATATACAAAAGTTTTTGAGCGAGATATAATTCATCTAGTCACATTTATTTAAAAGAGATTTTTGATCTTTTTATCATCAGAAGTTTAGAATTTTTGAGTCGAAATCGATAACCTGAAACCACATAATGTAATATTAGTTTCATCTCACACGGCATTCGATCATTTGAAATTTAAACTTTACATATGGTACTTTTCCAGTTGAAATAATAAAACATTTGATAAAAAAAAATTCTTTCTCTTTGATTGAAGATACACATCTCTAAGAGCATCTCCAATGTATTACACTATTTTTATTCCAAATGGTGTAACTTCAAAATGACGTTGGATTTTACTCCAATCTATACACCATTTTCTATACTAAAAAAAATTTAAGTATATTTTACTTTTAATTGCTAATAATACACTTTACTTATAAAATTTACAACTTGAACCATTATTTTTTTAAAAACTTTCATAAATTCCGACATTAATTAAATTTAACCATTACAATATAAAAAGTACAAATTACACCACATTAAAATAATAAAACAAGTAGATTCAGAGTAAAATATTAATCCAAATCTTCGTGCCTATGTTCGGAGTGAACAAATATGAATTTACCCAAAAAGGCCGAACAACAACAATATCAGTAAGATCCATCTCAACCTGCTTCATTTGGACAACATTTTAATGGTTTTGGTTGATATGGAAGTGATTTACCAGATTGTTAAGTCACTAGTCGTTGTTGTATTAATTAAATATTATGTAATTTCAATTTGATTTTTTATATATTATTAAATATATTATCAGTTATGTCATTTCATTTTAATTAAAAACTATTATAAGATTTTCAAATTTGTTTATCAAATAAATTATTTTAATTCTTAAAATTGAATCATTTAAAATTTGAAAACTATTTTATAAATAAAAATTATTCAACTCTAAAATAATGTAAAAAATGAAATTACACCAAATTTGGTAGAAAAAATAGGTTTACACCATTTTAGTATTAGAAATGAAATGAGGTTGGAAGTGATTTTACACCAAAATAACATTTGGTATAAGATTTGATGTAGAGTTGGAGATGCTATAACTTCACCTAAATTCATATGAGGCTTCATATAACTTCACCTAAATTCATATGAGGCTTCATATCATAGGCTTCATATCATAGACATGAGGGCTAAACTTTTTCTTTTCCTTCCTGTGATTACTCTGCCTGCGTCCGGTCACGTTGTTCTATTCATATTTGAGTGATGGTTAGTCAGGACGTTATGTTATCTCTGTTGTCCTCCATACAAGTTCTGCCTCAAGATAAATGTTAATTTGTTTGGGATATTGTAAATTGACTAGTATAACTTATTAGTATATTAATAAGCGAATTATGATTCCTCCAAATTAGTTGGAACTTATATTAGTCTTAACTTTCGACATTACATCAACATAATCCATAAATATTAAATATAGTCCCTCCATTAGTGCCTTCCGATATGTGTATGGGTGGTGCTACCATGATTAACACGCTCTTCTTAAATATGACTTTAAAAAAGGCTTCACAGAAAATGTAAGGTCCTCATGATTATCATCAATCTACCATTAACATAAATATTAAATACCAAAACTATGAACATGGACGGCGATTAGGTGAGGGAAATAACTATTCAAAGATGTTAAATCTCTAAATTTTAATTCAAAGCGTCTCTAAGAAAATTTTGATTTTAGTTATTTTTTTGGGTATCTTCATATATGACTTCAGACTTTGAATATCGATACTTGAGTATAAGTAATAATTCAAAAATTTCAAAATTATAAGTGTAAAAGTTAGGGAGTTTAAATATAATGCAAAATATAACCTTTTTTTTTTTTTGGCTCAACATCAACTCCATTAGATTAACCAAAGTTTACAAACTGATTATCCTTATCTAAATATGAATTTAACCATCTTGGCATTGTAAAATATAACTTAGGAACATTAATCTCGTAAGAGGAAACTTCCTTCGCTATTCTATCCGCCACTTCGTTTCCTTCTCTACCCTTGAAGCTAACCTTGAAATCTCCAAAAGTAGTGAACATAATCTGGCAGTCCTGTATAATTGCGTTGACTTTCGGCCAGCATTCGTCTTGTGTAAGAAGGTTAACTATCGTCTGGGAATCAGTTTCGATGATAATCTTTTCATAATTGAACCTTCTTAAACACATAACCGCCCACCTTATTGCCTCAGCTTCAGCTTCTGTTGGAGATGTTAATAGAGGCAGCTTTCTTGCACCCAACTAAAGAGCCTTGCCTTCATGATCTCGAAGGATCCAACCAATGCCGCAGGTCGGTGATTGTTGATTCCATGAACCATTTACATTGCACTTGACCCAGCCAATTGGTGGTGGTTGCCATTTCTCTCGCTCTTGTGAGTTTGGCTTAACTCTTTGTTTCACCTCTTGTTTAGCCCTACTGATCTCCCATTCTTCCATGTCCTCTATAGCCTTCTCTAGAGTTACTTGCGCATCATAATCAATGTCTTTAATCATGTAGGCGTTGCGATTCTTCCACAACCTCCACATTAACCAAGGGCTTAACTTGCCTGTTGCACTTTCATATGGCTCTTTCGGTTGGATGGTCATGACTCGGTGGAAATTAACCAACAAGGAATCGCTTATTTCGCCTAACGGAGGCGCATGCAGTGGGGATATGGCCCAGACAAGCCTAGCGTATGGGCATTGTAACAGGAAGTGGTTGACTGATTCCTTGCCGTGTTGACATCTAGAGCAGTATGGATATTTCTTGAGATGTCTGTGGCTCAAATTCTCCACAACTGGAAGGCAATTAGCTAGACGTCTCCAAAGGAAATGTTGCACCTTCGGACTAGTGTTTGCTTCCAAGCCAGCTTGTATAACGGTTCCATACTAGGTTGGATCGTCTCCAACTGCTCTGTTTTTGCTTTCATAAGATCAATGGCAATCCAATATCCAGACTTAACAGAGTAATGACCATTTCTAGTGTATTCCCAACTAAAGGTGTCTCTAGTTAGCTCCCCACCAGGTCTAATCCGTTCAACAAGTAGTAAGTCCTCCTCTCTAAGTATCTCCTGAAGTAAATCTCTATTCCATTCCCTTCCATCATGTGAGAGGTGATCACTTACATTGGTTAAGGTTGATATCTGGTTCTGAGCGTGAGGAGAGGCTCGCCGGACTGAGAGCAGAGGCTTTGCGGGCTTCAAACCGAGCCATTGATCTTCCCATATTTTTGTTTTCTTTTCGTTTCCGATTACAACCCTAACTTCGCTCTTGATCAGTTCTTTCGCTTGATAGATACTCCTCCATGCGTATGAAGGCCTAGACCCTAAAGACACATTTAGTGGATTGGATTTGGAAAAATAACGAGCCTTATATACCCGAGAAAGGAGGATATCAGGTTGAGTGATCATTCGCCAAATCTGCTTCCCCAAAGGGGCTATATTGAATGCTTCTATGTCTTTAAAACCGATTCCTCCATCTTTTTCGGTTTACTGAGAGCTTTCCAAGACTTCCAGTGGAGACCTCTCTTGTCCTTTGATCCTTTCCACCATAAGCTAGCCATTAGAGATGAGATTTGCTTGCATATAGTCTTGGGAAGAAGGAAACATGACATCGTGAAGGTTGGGAGAGCCATAGCCACAGACTTTAAAAGAGTTTCCTTCCCTGCTGGCGTTAGGAACCTGTTCTGCCATCCGAAAACTTTACCCTGCATCTTTTCCTTTATATAGCTGAGAATCGAGACCCTCGATCCTCCAAAAGACTCCGGAAGGCCCAAGTAGATTCCATCCCGCGCTTCTTGCTCAATCTCCATAATCTGTTTTACCAATTCTCTGTTTTGCAAAGTCATCTTTTTCCCAAAATGCACACTGGACTTTTGATGGTTTATTCTCTGACCTGATACGAGACAGTACTTATCTAAGATCCCTTTCAGATATCCCAGCTCTTCCTCAGTTCCTTTGCAGTAAAACATGCTATCATCTGCGAAGAAGAGGTGTGAGACCTTGGGTGCCGTCTGTGCCACTTTCAGTCCGGTAATCTTCTTTCTTTGCTCTGCCTTCATAATCATACGCACAAGTATTTCAGAGCAGATTACAAAGAGGTAAGGGAACAGAGGGTCCCCTTGCCTAATGCCTCTGGATGGGATAATGTCGCCATATGGTCGCCCATTGATGAGAACTTTATATTTGACCGTTGAAACACACTTCATGATGATAGTGATCCATCTTTGGTCAAATCCAAGTATACTTAGTGCTTTCTCCAAGAATCTCCATTCTACACAGTCAAAGACCTTTGAGAGGTCTGTTTTTATGGCTACAAATTCCTCTGCGCATTTGTTATTTGAGTTGAGGGCGTGAAGTAATTCATGGGCAACCAAAATATTGTCAGTAATGAGTCTGCCTTTGATGAAAGCTGCCTGAGTTTCTGAAATGAGGTGTGGAAGGATTGTCTTTAATCTGTTGGCTAGAACTTTCGCCACAATCTTGTAAAGTACATTACTCAGGCTGATAGGCTGAAAATCCGACATCCTGGTAGCTTTCATCTTCTTGGGAATAAGGCATATATTTGTCTTGTTTATGTCATCCTCCAATGACCCCGAGATAAAAAGCGCTTGCGTAGACTTGAATACATCTTCACCTACGACCTCCCAGAACTGTTGATAGAAATGGCCATTTAAACCATCCGGGCCGGGACACTTGGATGGATTGATCTCAAACACAACCTTCTTAACTTCGTCTCTGGTGACTGGTTTCAAAAGGAATTCATTCTGTTCTTGCGATACCATGGGAAGAGATGCAGAGAGGCAGTCATCTGCTTGTAGATCAAAGCCAACATCTTCTGTTCTGAATAGGTTTTTGAAATAAGCTTCAGCAATTCTCCCAATATTGGCATCACCGAACCACTCTTTTCCAGCATCATCTGTCAGGCTATGAATCCTGTTCTGAGCTCTTCTGTTCTTTGTAGCTGCGTGATAAACCTTAGTATTTCTATCTCCATTTCTTAACCAAGACATCCTGCTTTTTAACTGCCAGAAAGTCTCCTCGTTTCTGTATTGTTCATTGAGGTCTCTCTTCAGCTGTCTCATTTCTTTAAGGTCGAAAGGTGATTGCTTGGTGAGAAGGTCAATCTTATGATGAAGCTCCATAATCCTAATAGCAGCATTTGGCTTGTTTTTCCTTTTTCAGGAAGAGATTGGTTTTCTACAGTTTCTGATTTTGTTCAGAGTAGAAGTTCCTTCAGAGGAATCTGTAGTCCAGCCTTCAATGACTGCTTGCCTGAAGTCCTCCTTATCAGCGTGACGGTGGTCGTATTTGAAGGCTGCTCTACTTTTCAAGTGATCTCCCATCAGGCAGTTGAGTAATAGGCTATGGTCGGAGCTGATTTTTTGGAGATAAATAGCTATTGCTTCAGGAAAGGTCTCCATCCAACTCTGCTTAGCAACCGACCTGTCCAAGCGGCATTGGACCAGTTCTTCATTTCGAGTGCTATACCAAGAGAATTTATAACCACAGTGCTTGATTTCCCATAAGCCACATAAGCTTAACATTTGCCTAAAATCGAAGCTTTCCTCTTCCTTTCTGACTCGACCACCCATCTTTTCATTGATATCAATCAGTTCATTAAAATCCCCTGTTAAGAACTAGGGTTCATCTCGCTCAACTCCAATTCTGGTTAGTCTTTCCCAGACTTTTCCTCTAAACTTCTTTATTGGGTCACCATAGACACAAGTAAGGAAAAAAACTTTATCATTCCATCTAACTTGAGTATCAATACATCTGTTATTTGAGGATAAAAAATTTACAGCACAAGCATCCTTCCACATTAGGGCTAAGCCTCCGGTTTTATCCACATGCTCAACCGTATGCAAATCATAAAGTCCTAACTTTTCAACAATATTCTCCAGAACTTTTCTCTTATTTTTGGTCTCACAGAGGAATATCATCTCAGGAAAATACTGACCACGTATTTTCGTCAGATGACGAACTTTAGGGGTATTCCCCACCCCCTGACAGTTCCAACTGAGAATCCATTGATGCTTCGAAGGGTTGGTATTGACCATCAACCATTCTTTATTGAAGTTACCACCGTCACCAGCCCTGTTAGAGGCAAAGTGAGTCGGGTCTGAGGCTGCTACTAGAGCAGAATGAGATGCCAATACAACATAATGTGAGTTATCTGCATGAACTTCTGGTGTTCCTTCCAAAGATGAGGTACCAAGCCTGGAGAACACTGATGGTGAATGCTTTTTCTCTCCTGATCCTGAACTTTTGACTCTCTTTGAGTCTCTATCTCCACTTCTGTGTGATCTTCTTCTTTTTGTTGAAGTTGTATTGTGAGGTTCTGATTTGAAGGATCCAGACCCCAGGAACTCTGGCTTTGATGATCCAGATCCTAATCTTTCGAACACACTTTTGTCATTGATCACAGGTTCTTCATCTTGTGTCCTCCTTGTTGGTCTTGAGTCTTCTTTTGGTGAGCTTAGTCGGAGAAAGACATAGTTGTGCTGATTACCATCCGAGTGCATTGAGTTGTCTCCCCCTGAGGATTGGATTTGCCCTGACTCTAAAGATTTGGTCTTCCTCTGTGAAGTCTGGATGGATTCACCCAAACTAGAAGTGCTACCTCCTTCTGATCCTTTTTTAGTTCCATGTGCTTCCTTCTTTCTCCATACTTTGGGTGATTGTATTGTTTTTCCTTTCTTGTGTCTTGAATCCCAGCTGAGTCTTTCCTTGATATTCCCTGGTTGTTGATTAGCAGCTCGGATTTCATTTGATCTAGCTTCACTGCTTGATTTCTCAATCATAACTTCCTTACTTTTGCTTTTCCTACTCGCTTCTGAACTTTGAACCGGATTCTCTTTGTTTTTGGCTAATGCTTCGATCCGCTTAAGTCCGGGTTCAAGTCCTACTTGGAATGGGCATATTTTCTGGTCGTGAGTAAGCCTTTTACAGGAGAAGCAAACCTTGAGGAGTTTCTCATATTCGAGCTCAGTCTGGATTCTTTCCCCCGTTTTGAAATTAGCCACTCTTTTGAAATGAAGTGGCTCATCAGCTTTAATCCAGACGTGAGCTCTAACATATTCCAACGAATCTGAAGTCTTGGCATGGAGTTCAATAGCATCTATATTCCCTAATGGTGAGATGAGACTTTCCACAGTCTGGTGCTTTAGAAGGTGGATTGGTAAGCCACGAATTCGGATCCAAAATGGAATGAGATTTGCGAAGTCTGTCCCAGGATTAGGCGTCCATTGATCCAGAGCCACCATCCATCCATTAACGAACCACGGACCCTTGGTGAGAACATGCTGAAGATCTGTTTCGTTCTCAAAAATGAACTGAGCCTGAAGATCTCCGACACCTCGTCCTTTAACCTTATCCTCCAGGCCCCAAATTGGTGGTAAAGCTTTGACAAGGCCGCCTACTTTGTGGACCGTCGGATTCAGACATCGGACAATCACACTGAGAGCATTTTCTTCGATTAGGTCATCTATTTCGAGATCTGGAATTTCCACCTCCTCTCCTTCATCAAGGAGTTTCCTTTCCCTAAGCTCGTCCATGAGAGACGGCTCCTTTTTCTTCCTTTGCCTTGACATGTAACCGAACACTCTTAACAGGAATCGCCTTGAGAGCGAGTATCTTCGCATAAATCTTTAGAGAAAGCCACAGAAGCTTAATGAGCAGTTATAGAGAGCATATCTATTATCGACTGACGACTACGGTTTCAGATCTCAGAGGAGAGGTAGATCTGGTAGACGAAGATGATGTGTACGGAAACCCTAGTCATTGAGAGCGACGCGATATTTACGCAGAGTGGCCAATTTTTAATGCAAAATATAATTAGATACCAAAGGAAAATACTAAAATATATATGTCAGCTGTTTCAGTGTTTATTTGTGCCCCCAACTCATTTTGATTTTTCCATTAGTAACTAATACTAGTTTATGTGATGCTCCTTAATCCTAAAGTTAAACATAATGAAAAATAAATATGTACCCGCATCTAAATTTAAGCTTAGATCCGCTTTGAAGAGTCAGACAATAAGCATGAGATGTAAAATATTTTTTTTTTGTAACAAAAGATGTAACATATTTAGTCAAAAAAAAAGATGTAACATGTTTTTTTGGGTTCAAATAATGTTAATTGAGATTTATGCAAGTATTTAAAAGTAAAATAAAATGTTATGAACAGTTCAGTCAAAATTTGATTTTTCTTCTTCTTAATTTGGCTTTAATAAAGTAAGTTAAACATCGGAAAAAAGTAAAATAAAGTAAAATAAACAATATTAATTCACACCAATACTCTTAAAAATGCTATTAACTAATAAAGTTCAATAAATGTTTTTGAAAAAAGTTTTTTGGAATATTATCTTTTAGTGAAAAAGATATTAAAATACGAAATCATGGTCCCATATGATTTAGCCAATGTGCCTAATGATATCTAAGGTTCTATTAACATTGGCCATATTAGCGTATAGTCGGCCTGCGAAGCAACAGTAAGCTCTATCGAACGAATAATATGATTGGCTTTCTATTCAACCATTATGAAATGGTTCATGAAAATATATGTAATCCCCTTAACTTGAGTATTAGACTATGACCATGATTATATAAAGAAGACTATTCAAGACCATGATTGAGGCCACTAACAAATTCCGGCGGCAGATCAAAAAGCCATTCAAACTAATCACAACTTCGAATTCAACTAAGTTTTAGTCTTGTTTAGCTTTAAATATTGCCTATTAATTAAAAAAAATTGCCTATTAATTTACAAAGCATAGGCTATTAATTTATTTATTTATGTTATCTTTAAAAAAAACCATCCTTAACTAGAAATCAACCAGATTTACAACCAAATTAAACAAGAAAACAAAACCAAAAAACAAACTACAAAGAACCAAGATAAACCATAAAAAGAAAATTGGACTAGAAAACATATTTTTGAGCGATATTATTACAGAAACACCCGCAGTTATGACAACAAGTCGATTTGTGACGCGCTATCGAGCATCTTCTCGAACTACATAGAGAACCAACTCCAACATTTATTTCAGAGGTCGGAGATTCTGATCCCCTCTCCTCATCTCCGAGCAATGATGACTGTACCATAGCAATCACACATACTGAACTAGCAAACTTGATTTCGCGGAATTTCAATCCGCATCCACCTCTGAAGCCCTCTCTCCACTCTTAGTTTGTCTCTCACAGCTCTGTCTCAAGACCCACTTTCAATCCGGTGAAAGAAAAGTCATCGAATAAGTTGACATGCGACATAGTCGGGCTCCATAGAAAGTGTTGGTCACCGGGGACCTCCACGAATCCTCCTTAACATGCATCGCTTACCCACTTTATCACTTGCTGATTTTCGCCACAAACGCCAGCTCAGATTTACAACGCCTCTTCATCCTTTGCTCATTGTCGTTGTCGCTGATGTCCTCATCTAACAACTTCAGATCAGCCGAGAAGAGTGAGATCCATTGATATGGGGAGATCCAGCCACCAAACGCCTCGACGAAGAAGTATTCCACACCTCACGATGTCGGAGAAGAGAAAGCCGAGGCACATTTTAGATCAAATTAAATACCACAACTGTATTTTAAAGCGCAAGAAAACTGTTGGAGACCTTTTAGAACGTCAATGGAAATCACCAACGATTAAGAGATCTCCAAAACCAGAGTAACAACAAAAAAGTGTGAGTGTTTTGTGAGAGAAAATAAGACGATCGCGTGCATACACGCGAGCGTCTTCTCTTTATTTATGTTATCTTTAGTGCTATTCCCTTTTCTGTTGTACTCATTGTTTTGAATCTTTCATTCTATGTGGTCACGCCATATCTCATCTTCTCAATTTGTTGTTCGACTAAGATGAATATAAACTAATTTGAATATGAAGAAATTTTTATTAGTGTTCAGAGTGAGATGCATGCACTGCTTAATAATTCTTTTTCCTAATACTCTACCATGTAAATTAACTAAAGAAAACTTTAGGGGATTTCATTAATTATGGAGTTCTCTGTATTTAGTTGCTTTTACAATCTCAATGTCTAAACTAATTGCAAAATTTTAAAGACTAAAAGTAATTGTCAAATTATATTAAGAAAAGAAAACCACAACAATAATGATGGATACACCACATTTGCATAAAAAAAATTCTGAATGCATCACTTTTCGATATGAAGTTAGGGAGAAGAAAAGTGTTAATAAAGGCAATTTTATTTAAATCTTAGTATGTTTTATGAAATGTACAAAATAAAAACCAAACCGGTTAAAGTTTTGGGTTATACTATAACACCTTTTACTGCAATCTTGATATGCATTTATTTTTAATTAAGACAAGAAAATATAATCCTACGAATCCACATCAACTTATATGTTGATTGTCTTTTTTTTTTTTTGAACAATTTTTTGTTGTCTTTTTTTTTTTATTTAAACTCAAGATACTTAATTAACACTTGTAAGGCTTTAAAGGAGTTACGTTTAAATACTTACCAACAACAATGGAGACTTTAAAGAAATGAATAACTTAGTAATTGTTGATATGTTAATCTCGGTCACAAAAATTAGACTGAACAAAATAAAATATAAAACAGAAGTTCAAAAACGGAAGAGTAAAGTCATTGCAGAGATGGATGAAGTCGAGCTGCACGTTCATATTAATATAACACCAAGGCTTTGATTAATAACACATGAGTAATGGCGGATTGGCAGAATTGCATTTAAAACATGATTCCGCCATTTCGCGAGTTACCAATCAAGCTAATGTTAATTCCGCAATAATCTACATAAATCTCATTTTTTTTTGCGGAATAGTTTTTTCTTTGTAATTTTTTCCTCTTTCCACGAATTTGTATGATTGGTAATTTTTTGCGGAATGGCATTTTTAGACGCGATTCCGCCATTCCGCAGTTTACCAATCAAGGCATTGAGATTGTAAAAGCAACTAAATACAGAGAACTCCATAATTAATGTGGATCGACAAATTATTCAAAAGAGTAATACAGAGTTTTGATTCGTAATAGCCCGAATTCTACAAAATAAATTTAATAAATATCAAATTAAATAGTAAATATGATTTAAAGATATAAAATAAGCTAAATGATATAAGAGAAAGACAACCAATTTTCTACACTTGACGGGTTTTTTTTTATTTACTAAATGTTACTCCTTCCGTTCCTAAATGATTGATGTTTTAGAGATTTTTACACATATTAAGAAGACATATTAAAACATGTCTATAAATGCATCGTATTTTGTTATTAACAATTTCCTATAATTTTAAACTAATAACAATTCAATAAATTTAATTATTTTTCTTGAAGTTTACAATTCATCATCATTAATTACTAAAAACTGCATAGAAAACTTAAAACATCAATCTTTATAAAACAAAAATAAAATCTAGAAAATCATTCATTTAGGAACGGAGGGAATATTTGTTCTTCCATCTTGATTTTTGTAAAAACAATTATGAAATCATCAAAAACACTAAACACTACTCCATACTACTATTATTTCCTTATTATTTTTCGAATTCATAATGCTTTTCTGTGTTCTTAGGTGGAAACTCTTTCATTTTCGCCTAAAAAACCATCCAATGCAATACTTAGAAGTAGCTTAGTTAGACGAACTAGAGAGCAATGAAAGCAGTATAATATTTTTAGTTCTTAGAGCACCCCATCCAAGTATTTTAGGGGAGTCTCTTAACAAAAAAAAATATTAAAATAATGTGGATTTCACGTGGGGTTCACAATTTTTTTAACAAACCGTCTCCTAAAATCTTTATCTAAGGACCGTTTCTTTCACTGTAGCTGACACGTGTCAGCACCTGATTCGTCATTTTTTTTTTGGCATCTGTAAAAAAAAAAATTAATAAAATAATATTTTTAAGAAACTCACCACAGTATCATCGATGTGCATGCTCTTAGTTCTTAGGCCTCACCCACATGCCATTTCTTTTTCCCCCGACAAAAAATTCATAAAATAAAAATAGAGTATTACTTACTAATCACTAGTCGGATTCGATTATTTGCTTTGTATCCAAAAATTATATTTCTCCCGATGATATAAAACTGAAAAATAATTTTAAAATAAAAAATAAAAAATACTAATCACTAATTCTCTGAAAAATGCTACATAGCGTAGTTTTATTATTTTTTTCTCTCTTTTAACAGTTTACTAGCACATATTCGAGTAATCATTTCTCAATGTTGCACCTAGGATTGGGTGTTTACTTGTTCATTCGAATTCAGTTTGAAATTTTTAGGTTTAGAGATATAAAAATTTATATTTAGATATCATATATTTTCAGTTCAGATTCGATTCTATTTTATCTGGATTCAAATCGGATCCGTATACTCTAAACATAAAACAAAAATAAAATTATAAATTTAAATAAATTTGATTAAATTTTGATAATTATAACTAAATATTTTATAATATTTTAATTATTTTGAATATTTCGATTATTTTAGTTTTCAATAACTGACAACTTCAAGATTATAACAATAATTTTTGATATTTGAGTTAGTTTAAATCTAAATATAATTAATATTTTTCGATATACAATTGTATTTTGGATATTTTGGATAGCTATTCAATTTTTTGTTCCGTTCGAATTTGAATTTGGTTATTCGGATATAGAGTCTTTGACCCATCCATATATTTTATCGATTTCAAATTCAGTTCTTTAGCACTTTTTAGATCGAATTCGGTTCAAATATTCTTGTTTATGTATTTGCTCACCCCTGGTTGCACCTCTAATTAATTGATTGTAATTAAGGATGAAATTCTACTCCAAAATTCAATATTAATTCTCACATATATATATATATATATGATTAGGATATTGTGGTACATAACTATATACAATATCTTATATGCGTATAATATATAATAAACTACACATTTATTAGAAAAAATAACTTTTAATTCTATGTTTTTAATTTTCAAAAATAGTGTTGAGTAAAATTTTAAGAATTATATAGTATTTTGATGCGTTTTTAATGAAACTATGTTATTAAAAATTTAACTCAAGTTAAAAATATAAAATAAAAATATCTGCAGTTATAATAATATTCAGCTTATTAACCGATTAAAATAATCTTACTCTTATTGATTCAAAAATTAGAAGAGACATAAATATAACATCTTCATATCAAAATTTAAAATCTAAATACTAAAAATATCTGATAAGAATCGTGACTGTAACATTGCATCCACATTAAAAATGGATAATGATAAAATTATGTTTTCAAATTATTATAATTAACTTATTGTTTTTGTCGTTTGATTAATTAACTTAGTATATACTGTTAAGGGTAATATATCTAGTATATATATACTGTTGACCCAAAAAAATCTAGAATATATATACTTAAAACAAAAGAAACAGCAATACTAACATGTATAATAACATATTTTTCAAAATTTTGACATTATTAAGACATTTTTATCATATATTTCAAGAGTTTTGATGTAGAAAAAATTTGAACACTTTATCATATAAAATTGAGCCTAAAATTGGATTTTTTTGGTTTTATTTTTATTATTAACAATGTACTTACTTAAATCCAAAAAGAAAAAACCAACTTTGGGAAGCAGGGAAGTGTGCTACGTGTCACGCAGGTATTAGTCGCTTGTCAATTTTTCCAGACGTCCGTGTTACGGTAAGATTTTCTTCACAACAAGCACAGGTCCACATGTACAATTTCTCTTTCTCTCTCTTCTTCTCTCGTCTCTTCTCCTTCTCTTTCTCATCTTCTGGTTAAATTCTCTCTCGGAGGTGACCGTTTCTTCACTCCTAAATCAAAGCGAAGAGATTCACTGGTAAGGTCGATGACGCCGTCTCTCTCATTGTTTTGTTTTCCCCCTTTCAAGTTAGGTTTTCTTTTGACAATGGCGGATTTTTAGGGGTTTGATTTATCATAAAGACGGATTTCCCTTCTTATTATCTCCGTGGTACTTTAATTGGGTCTTTTCGATTTTTTGATCTCGACCAGATTTTTCTTCTTCTCCGAATTATATTTATGGATCTTCGGATCCGATTTGAGGTTTGTTTTACTGTTTTTGAGCGTCTAATAATGGTAAACGGATGAGATTTAGGGTTCTTATGTACATCATTTGGGCGTTAATCGATTTTATCTCAATGAAGACTTGTGTAGATTGATTTTGGTAGCTGCTCGAATTGCTAAGACCTTTATGTGCTTTTCATTTTCTTTTTTCCGATTGTTGATTTTGAGATTGAATATGTTCTGTTTCATTTGGTTTCTCAATGATTTTTACGAGAGCGAAACTATTTGAAAGGAATCATATGTTTAGCGAAACTTGAGTCATCCTGAGTTTAGCTAGAGTGAATCTATTTGAAATTTGAATGGTGAATGTTTTGGTATTCCAGGTGCATGCTTGAACCCGAGTTTTAAGCTCGTGGAGGTTGTTGCAATCACTGCAAAAGTATCTCTTGTAGTGGAGAATGTTCTCTGAAGGTAAACATATGATTCCAGTGCAACGTGGCTTTATGGAGCGTGGTCAGAGGTATGGAAACTGATGAGCACCATATCAATTTTTTGGGAGATGATCTAATCTAACCTTCGTGTATATTTGTAGATAATCAGGCTTTTAGCTAATACCTTTTAAAAGGATTTGTCGTCGTTTGACTTATCATAATGGCTATTGCTGGCCTGCAAAACATTTTGGCCATTGATTCATCTTTCCCTCGGGACTCTGAGGTTCGTGGAACTAGACAAAGGGAAAATGACGGAAGGCCGAGCGTCCGGGCATCCTCACTCCTACAGATGTGGAGGGAACTTGAGGATGACCACGTGACGGGTCATGCCCGTGAGAGAGATAGTGAGAGGAGGAGTGGTCCTTCTTCTCCTTCTTCTAATGCTGTGAGGGGAAATGGTGGTTATGAAAATAATATTAGTGCACATGATGTCGTTATAGATAGTGTAAATTTGGGTGAGAATCAACTTGGCGGATGGTCCCTAACCCCGAGTCATAACTCGAGTGATGATCAGAGAGAGCATTCTTCAGATCTCGGGATGGTTGAAAGGGAAAGAGTTAGACAAATTTTTCGTGAGTGGATGAGCTCTGGGACAGGTGAACAAACTTCTGCTGCTTCCCCTACAACTAACAGCGCAAGAGCAGAATGGCTTGGTGAAACAGAACAGGAAAGGGTGAGGATCATTAGGGAGATGGTTCAGATAAATAGCCAGCAGAGACCTGTTCTTGGTGATTCCAGGGAAGAACAGCCTACTGAAGTTGCTAACCAGATTGAAAGAGTACTCGATGGAATGGTTGTTAATTGCGTTCAGAATGAACATAGTAGAAGAGGCATACGCAAGATATGCGGTCGGCAAGTTTTGGTGGATATGTTAAAAATGGCTGAGAGGGAAAGGCAAAGAGAGCTGCAGGGTTTGATGCAGCATCACGCTGTATCAAACTTTGCTCATCGCAACCGCATTCAGGTTGGTTCGTAAGATTTTTTTTACTGTTTCCGGGCTTTCTGTTACTTGACTTTGTGACATTGAATATTTTCCCTTAAGTGAATATTCCCTAATAATCAAAAATAACCTGTGCTATATTGTCATGACGTGTCTTTCTATATACTTTCCATTCCCGTTTTAGTCATTTTATACTGTGTATGACGAGATTCTGACATGACATTTGTGTCATAGGAGTTGATAGCTACGCTGAGCAATTCTTAGTTCTTTATATTTCCTTACGTTATCTTTTTGTGTACCATTTCAAGTCAGATAAGGTTGTTTGATGCTCTAGAAAGAGTTGAGAGTTGTAGTTGTCTCAACTCTACCGTTTGGTTTTCGGTTGACATAGCTTGAACCATGATCTTTAATTTCTATTGCAGGCATTGCTAAGGGGGAGATTCTTGCGAAATGGTGTCAAGGACGATAAAGAGAAACCAACATCATCTGCAGCTACTGAGTTGGGCTTTCTAAGAGAGAGGCAAACTGTATCTGAGCTGAGGTAGTCTATTCTTCTGTATTAAACAATTCATGCATATCTCTGTGTATTTCTGAAAGTTTTATTTTGTGCCATTTAATAGGTTTTATATGTGGCTTAATATCTTATGCTGTTTTATGTTTTCAGACACTTATGATCTTTATATGTTAAGTGATCTGGTAAATCTGGGAGCACTTCCTGTCTTTTTTTGGCCTAGTTCATCTTGAAGTTTAATCCCGTGCTTATTGTTTGAGCTTTTTGTTGAATTATACTTTCTGTTTCATCAGATATATATGCAGCCATCCCAGAAAATGAGACATTGGTTGCCTTAGATTAAAAACGTGAATGCTTATTGTGTTTTTTTCCTTGCCAGGGAGGAATTTATATCCAGACTGGACCGGTCTGTCTCCGGTCAAGCGAGCACTAGTCACTCGGAGACTTCATCAAATGCTGGAACTGATGATAGAAGAGGTGAACAAAACGATTTAAACTGTCAAGAGAGCATAGACGGTGGTTCAGATCGAAATTGCAGAGAGGCTGAGGATGAACTAACTGGTTCTAGACGCTGTAATAATCGGAGCACAAGTTTGGAAGAAAGAACCGCACGTGTAGAAGGCTGGCAGGAGCAACTTTCTGAGAATATCCAAAGTGAATGGCAACGGTCGGAAGGTGATGAATTTTCTCAAAGAAGAAATGGTGCTGAAGCAGACTTGAATAGTCATCAAAGGGAGGATGCTGCTGGGTGTTCATCTTCTTCAATTCGAGGAGACGAGAACAGACAAGGCGGTGGTTTACAAGAGACTAGCGAGATATCTTATTTACAATCTCTGCAAAATCCCGAAGAAACTGCCACCGTGAGACCGATAAACAGGACAATAAATTTCCAGGAGCGTCATCTGCCTGAGACCCTAGAGGAACAAACGGAGGAGGAGATTCTGGAAACCGAAGAATCCGATTGGCAACTTATCAATGGTGAATCGAGTGAATGGAGAGATGATGCTGAAGAGGAGGCAGATACAGACGTTCCTGAGAATTTTCCAAATCAGTTGTCCCAGATATCATCCATGGATGAGGACAGAGAATCCAATGGTCTTCTAGAACTCCCAGATATGCAGGCTGATGATGCCGATCTTCAAAGCACACTACAAGACTGGTCGGAAGAACATTCTGATCAGGACACTGTCTCAATTGGAAGGGCTGCCACATTCTTTCCTCCGGACGATGATAATGAGAACATGGAACTCAGAGAACTCTCGAGCAGGTAAGGATCTTGTAATATTTCCGCCGTAATTACCTCATTTATCAACCAAAGTTTCTGTATCTGATGACTTGTTGTTTGCATTACAGGAGACGTGTTTCAAATCTTCTTCAAAGCGGGTTTAGGGAAAATCTTGACCAGTTGATACAATCTTACGTGGACAGACGAAGCCGAGATCCTGTCGACTGGGAAGAACACGAGACTTTTCCAGACCCTGCATTAGTAGATGAACATACAGAACAGCAGGATGATGCTCAGAGTGGTGGTGGTCAAGAAGTTGATGCTGTTGAATCTCCTCCTTTATCTCTACCCTCTCCAGTGATTCCTGTTCAGCCGTTCTGGGACCATGATCGATCCAATACAAGCTGGCCGGCACATGATATGCATCAGCGCATTGGAATGGTAAGACTATCTCCTCAGTGGATTCTTGTTTGATTCATATAGGCCGATTAACTTGATCAACAATATTTCTCTGTAGGATTGGGACTCGATCAACGACTTGAGGATCGACATGGGCAGGATACAGCAAAGGATGGATAGCCTGCAGGGGATGCTGGAGGCTTGCATGGAAATGCAACTCGAGTTACAACGGTCCATAAGACAAGAGGTCTCTGCCGCGATGCACCGCTCTGTTGACTCATCAGGTTTTCTTATCCGTCTTATGATTTTACATTATATTCACAGTACATAACATTGATGTAATATTATTATGCATTTTTCTGTGAAATACTAGTATATTGTTAATGATGCTCCATAATCGATTCACAGGTCCATCCAAGGACGCTGAGAGCTATGAGTCAAAATGGGAATACGTAAGGAAAGGGATCTGTTGCATATGCTGCGAGAGTAACATTGATTCTTTATTGTACAGGTATGTATGGATCATGAGAAAACTACCAGTATTTCTGATGTATACGTCTTCCCTATTTGATATTATTATCGTTCCATGAAAAAAAAACAACAGATGCGGACATATGAACACATGCGAGAAGTGTGCAAAGAAGCTAGTGGACGCTGGAGGAAAATGTCCCATGTGTCAAGCCCCTGTGGTCGAGGTAGTTCGTGCTTACTCTATACTCTGATCTGAGCTCACTCATAACTCTCTCTCGTTCCTATCATTTGGCTCAAAGCTCTGCTTATCAGATTCTGGGTTTTACTGATATCAAATGTCTTTATCTTTGCCTTGATTTATATAGCTTAGATGTAACTCTGATTCACTCGTGGTGTAATGATGACACACACACTTTTAACTATTTTTATACACAAAAGATACAATAGAAATTGTGAGAGTGTATCTAACAATTTCACTCTCTCAACTCATATGGTTTCAAAATCAAAGCAAAGCCAAATGTAAAAAATAGCCTATGAATAGTAAAGAGGAAGAAAGATAAGTCCGCAAATATATATAAAATTACCGCGACGAGTCTAAAATAACCGTCGTGCACATCCCTCGTATTACAGACATAAAAACCGACAACAATTATCAACACGCGTGGTAACTCACACATGTCAGAGACTCAAGGACCGTTCCAATGCCCCCAAACTCGAACAGCTACTACACCTCATACAAGGGCCCATACCAGTACACGTGTCAATATATTCCGCCGTTGATCAACAGCTGCTCTTTGCAGAGTCCTGATCCGGTAACACCTGGGTGCTGCGGCAGAAAGGACAAGTGACGTGTGAGCTAAGCCACGTGTCCACGCAATCCACGTGGAAGACGTGACCACAATTTGGTATCACTTTAACGGTTTCACCTTCTTCGAAGTCACTCAAGCAGATGACGCAATCCTCGATCCGGTGCTTTGCTGCTTTTGTATAACGGTACACCGGCAGTGATCGCACGGCCTGAGAATCAAGCCCACTCCGGAGATTAAAATGCTGACGAGGCGACATCGTGGAGGATGATCTTCTTCTAATTGGTCTGGAAGAAGAAATCTCAGCCATTGAATCATCTTCGGCGAAGTGACGGATGAAGACGGAGAAGAAAGCCATGAAGAAGAGAGCAATCAAAAGGACGAAGATAGTGAGAGCCATGGAGGAGTCGACTGACCAAGGTGGCCGTGACGCCGACGGTGACGGTGGCATAGATGGTGGTGATGATGATGACGATGACGTGGCGTTTTGGACGGGTGTTATGAGCTCTCTATCGCCAGCAAGGGTTTGGTAGAGCTGGAGGAGCTTGCGGAGGTGCTTCTTGCTCTCCATTTATGAGGCAAAAATGAGTCTTTTCGCACTTCAACTTCACTACCTTCACCGTGTAATAGACTTGTTACATTAACGAACACGTACACATTTGTACATGTTATGTGACATTCTATTCCTGGTGGCCCAATAAGAGAAGATGTGGACCATGAAAAAGCCCAGCCTGCAAAAACCTTAAGGTCTCTCTCTTCTTCATCGTTTATAAAGAATTTACATAGATTCTGTCAAAAATGATCCGATTCTCTCGAAAAATGGATCCATATTATGAAATATGATTGTTGATCGCCTAAGACTACACATATCTACAAGTGTTAACCAAATATTTTTATATCAAACATTAAGTAATTACTCATTCTATTAGATGATTAGTTATCAAACCAAATTATCATCGACAATCCAGATCTAAATTGGCGCATCGATCGAAGCCCGAACATTTCAAGATTAATGGTCAAAGAACCATTATCTCGAGAGGGCGTATTAGGACATAAGTCCCACATCAGTAATTAGAAAAGATCTTAAGTAATATATAAGGGATATAGACCACTCTACTTATCACCAAATAGTTTTAGGTTGAAAGCCTATACATCTTAATAATGTCTTCATGTTATTATCTTTTAGTTCCTATAAATAAAAGTTGCTTATCTTTTCTTTATATACACACTTTTAAAAGTTATTTTCTCTCAACTCAGAACTCATTTACGTACACTACTGATATGTCAAATCTTGATCCCTATTTTTTTCCTGCAAATACACATGTATGATTGTAGTATTTAGGGTATCGAATCCACAAAAACTCAAGTTTCACACGATAAATAATACGTAATCGAATTAAGCTAAACGAGACCAGATTGTAAACAGTAAGCAAAGCAAGTAAACTAAACGAGTGAAGTAACGTGAGTGTAGGCAATTAGCGAAGGCGTTAGGTTTCACGAAGTTCTCAGGAATCCAAGAAATCAGATAACAATCAATCAAGATTCAATCTATTAGCGTTCTTGAACTAGAACCACAATGGTATAATTAACCAGCTCTCGCTGCGATAATTATCTATGTCTAACAATCTAGTAAACCAACTCTCGTTGCGAATCCTAGAATTCTAAACATGCATTAATTCCAAGTTCATTCGTCCATAATTTCTATAGACCAAATCTCTTTGCGAATAGATAAATTGCGCACCTAAATTCTTTCTAGTTAATTAACCAACTGTCGTTGCAGAAATCAACCTAATATCAATAATCTAATGGCCAGTTCAGATTAAGCATTAAGTACAACTTAGATGAAGAACTAGATGATGAATCCAAATTAATCAATTATTTTAACATTCTTTGAAATCCCTAATGAGAATCTCTAACCTAACAAGAGATCTTCTCAGACATGGCAATCATCACAAAAGACATAGTCAAAATAAATATCATATAAAAATCCAAAAGAGTAAGAACATGGTTCGAAATCTCTTCTCTCTCGAGTATAAGACAGCCCCAAATCTCCTAATCTCTGATAAAATAATGCATAGCCTAAACAATGGCTTAAGAACCCTAATATAAAGTTAACACACGATTTGGGCTTTTTTGTAATTATGAGAAATTTTTGGGCTAAATTGCAATTCTTCAAAGTCTTCATTAATCGGCGATTTTACTCTTGATCACGATCTGTGTCGACCGGCACAAAGGCTGTGTCGATCGACACAAGCTTCTGTTTTCGTCAATGCCTTCTTCTTCTCGCACGAACTCTTCAGAAAGCTTCAGAATGCGCCATAATGTCCAAATATACTCCAAACGTGGTAAAACCTGTAAAACACCTGAAAGGACTCGAAAGACTATAAAAGATTCGATTATGTACATATATCATGGCTCAAAACACCTAAAACCATGATATATGACCTCCCTCACACATAGCTTTTGCTTGCCCTCAAGCAAACAAAAAACCAAGATCAGGAGAAGAAGTTTGAAAACTTCAGAAACTCGTTTTATCATAGAAATACCACACTCAGATTCCCCTTAGTAAACCACATAAAAATGCACCTGCAGACATCAATACCAACATATACTTCTCCACACTTAGCAACTATCCTGAGTAAACTCCACAATCATATCTATTGGGATTATGTCCTGAAATCACATTGTACTAACTCTAGAGATAGTTGTATTGTCGAGATCGGACAATTCATGTGATACTAGGTAATAATGTTTTGCTAGAAACCGCTTATGACATATGAGTTGTAACTCATTGCTAGTATTATGTGAACCTACAGGGTCACACACCTAAGAAAGTTGGATACACTTCACATGGGATTGATCATTGGCATATGGTCTGATCGATGTGTATTAGATACACATTGAATGCGAGTTTCAAAGAGGTGTATCGATCGACACCATTGGGTGCGTCGGTCGATACAAGACGTGTGTCGATCGACACCAATGGGTGTGTCGGTCGACACAAGGGCGAAACCGAAACTGATGTTTCGGTTCACCTCGAGGTCAATATATAAACGTGTTTTATAGATTCGACCAAGAGTGAGTGAGACGTGCGCCGCCCAGAGAGTTTTTCTTAGAGAGAAAAACGCAGAAACCTCGAAAACTCAGTTCCCAGGAGATCCGATTCCCGGCACTAGCATCCCGGCGGATTCCAGCTTGTGTGCGTGTGGACTGCAGTAGGGGCGCAGCATCTGAGGCGCTCCAGAGATCTCGTTTACCTGCTCATCTTCCGCTAACAATCTCTAGGTAAACACGAGATCAGATTCATGATTCAATTAACTGGACCCTAGATCCTAGGCTTCAGGAACATGACAGCAATTCTGAATCTGGTAGAATTGGCTCCAAGTTCCTACAGTGGTATCAGAGTCTTAGGGTTTTCCATTGAATCAACCTGTTTAATTGAATTTGATGATTTAGATTCGCAAAATAGGTTGTTTGGTTAGAACAGGTTAGATCGATTCTGGTCAAAATCGATTCTGTGTTTCCGCACAGTGTCGATTGACACACTAGGTGTGTCGGTCGACACAGAATGGCGAATTCGACAGAATCGGCGGCTAGGGTTTTTCGCGAAGAAAAACCGAAAGCCTACTGTGTCGATCGACACAGGTTGAGTGTCGGTCGACACAGAACAGATTCAATCAAGTGTCGATCGACACAGGTTAGTGTCGGTCGACACAGACCTAGCGAATGGTTAATCGGTTTAATTGGATTGGACCGGTTATCATGCTTGGTTAAGTCCGAATAGATTGGTTTAAATTGGATGAATTGGTTCAATTGGATTGAACTGATTATCTCAATTAGCATAAACCGATTTGGTTAAAATCAGTTTGATTGGATAAGTCGGTTCAATTGAATTGGACCGGTTATCGCAATTAGTTGAAACTGGTTAAAACGGTTTGAATTGGATGAATTGGTTCAATTGAATTGAACTAATTATCCCAATTAATATAAACCGATTGGTTAAGATCAGTTTGATCTGATAAGTCGGTTCAATTGGATTGGACCGGTTATCAAAACTGTCTTCGGTTTGGG
Organism: Orychophragmus violaceus; assembly: GCA_030180135.1. Taxonomy (NCBI): domain Eukaryota; kingdom Viridiplantae; phylum Streptophyta; class Magnoliopsida; order Brassicales; family Brassicaceae; genus Orychophragmus; species Orychophragmus violaceus. The sequence goes on along the minus strand of CM058236.1, from coordinate 70,583,899 downwards.
TCCATGTCGACCGTCACACATGGGTTGTGTCGATTGACATGACCGGTGCAATAAACCGGGTTAATTGAATTAATCGGTTATTGAAGTCCGGTTAAGTTTGGTGTTGTCGATCGACACAGTGCTCGCAATTCTGGTTATTGAACCTTGAATTTGCAGAAACCAAACTAGACTTAAACCTTGATCAAAGTTTAGCTTCAATATGGTCAACTGTCAAGACTCATTTCGTTGTGTGATGGTCTAGACAAGAGCTTGGTGTCCACAATTAGGTGAGTAAGACAGATAATTATGTTGGTGGACTTGCGGTGCTTGACATCAACAATTACATGACCTAATAGATTGATTTGCTAACCTTTCAGAGTTTAGTTTCCTCAACTAAACATCAAGTGACCTTGATGTCTTGCCCAATCTCGTCTACTGTCAATACTCAGTTCATTGTTGGATAGTCTTGGAGTCCTTGGTATCCACAATGACATGAGCGAGGCAGGTGTTCATTGATAGACTCGCAGTGCGACTGTCAATGATCACAAGACAGAAGAGATTGTTTTACTTGACTGGGCTATCAGAAGTTCTGGGCCCAGAGACGTCAGAGTAGATGAGACATGGATTGTCTTATCTGCGACCAAGAGTTGTACTGGGTACAATTAGCAATGATTTGCTTACCTAGATAACTGAATTTTAGGTGATGGCGAGTCGTCCACTCAGATTTTAGTGAAGTATGGATCTTGGATCATTATATTCATAGAGGAAACATTGTTTGAATATAATGCGAGTTTTCTTATTAGATAAGATTTCTCATGATATACATAACTAAATCTTTGTCATTCTTGGATTTCAGCTTATGTCTATGACTACTTTCTCGTTGCGATCCGTCCCTGAGAAGGACAGGTTAAATGGATCCAACTTCCTGGATTGGTATCGGAATTTGAGATTAATCCTCAAGCAGGAGAGCAAGGACTATGTCCTTGAGAAAGCTCTTCCAGAAAGGCTTGGGGCTAATCGCTCGAATGCAGTATATAATGCTTGGAATAAGCATTATACTGATGTGGTAGATGTGCGTGGTCTGATGTTGGCTACCATGAACTCGGACTTGAAAAGTCAATACGAGAGCATGGAGTCGCCAATAGAGATGATCACCAGCCTGAAACTGAAGTTTCAGGATCTTGCACGAGTTGAGAGATTCCAGATGGTGAAGTCTCTCACTGGGTGCAAGCTACCAAAGGATGCTCCAGTAAGTCCTCATGTCATTAAAATGATGGGTTACATTGATAACCTGGGGAGACTGGATTTTCCTGTGAGCTTGGAGTTGGCTACTAACATCATTCTGCAGTCACTGCCGTCAAGTTATGATAAGTTCATAAAGAACTATATCAAGAAAGGCTTGACGAAGACGTTGACTGAGCTGCATGGCATGCTCAAGACAGCAGAGCAAAACATCAAAAAGGGTACAAGATTTGAGAAATCTTGTTTAGACAAGGGTGATGGCAAGGCCGTTCAGTTTTGAAATCGGGATAAACCTGTGTCATCCTTTAAGCCCAAGTCAGGCCCATCTGATGTTGATAAATGCTGCTACTGTAAAGATCTGGGCATTGGAAGAGAAATTGCATTAAATTCTTGGAAGATTCACAAGAGATGGAGAAGATGTATGGTACTTCTTCTTCAGGTATTGTGTTATTATTTCAAGTTCTACGTAAGTATTGGATACTAGTTTTGGTACTGATATTTTTTGAAATATGCAGGACCTAAGCGACAGTAGAACGTTGAAGAAAGGACAAGTGGAACTGCATGTCTGGTATGAAGCAATGGTTGCTGCATGAGCCGTAGAGATTCTCCACTTGTAGGAGCCTTTCATACTTGGTTTTAGAAATTAAGTAATTGCTACTATGTATCTGCTTTGTGCAGAGATGTGTTTCATATTCTTGTAAGAATTTGGATGTTTTTCATTTTGATAAAAGACAAGTTTTGTTCTTTAGATCTTAATGAAATATTCTATGGTAGCACCCCGTTTAGAATGTGGTTTATATCTTAAACCAATGTACGCTTGTACATATAACATAAATACCAAACACTTTAAGTCTGATGACTTGAAGTCGATTTTTCCTTAGCACAGTCGTTTTGACCACATGGAGTGAAGCGAATTCAAGAGTTTCATAGGTTTGGGCTTTTGGGCTAATTTGATTATAAATCATTTGAGACATTAATTCTGCTTACTGGGCCAAATGACTAAGGCATTTTAGGAGAGCTAAAAGAAAACGGGCCAGAGGCTTATTGGGCCTTACACATACTGATGTATGCGGACCGATGAGCATAAGTGCCAGAGGAAATCTTCTGTACTTCATTACATTTATTGATGACTTCAGTAAATATGTATGTGAATAAAATATAGATTCGATTTGACAGAGGTTGTGAATGTTGTGAGTGGTTCTTATAGAACGCACTGCGGTTCCAAATTTGGTTACCATTCATCCAAAACTTTTGTTTTAATTTTATAATTAAAAATAAAAGAAAAAACAAAAAAAATTAGATGTAGTGGCTGAAACGCACCTAGTGTTTAAGATAATTGAACACACATCACATAAGGTGTGTTTAAGGTGCTTTCTTTATTTGATTTAATTAGTTAATTAATATCATCTAATACTTTTATTTAAAGAAGCAAAAACTGGTTATAATTTTAAGTATTAAAAGATAATAATAATGTAACACAATGTGTTTTATCGATTTGGTATGATCGAACCGATCGATTTTATTCTTTTTGTTAATTTTAAATCATTTAATACTGATTTTATATTAGATATATCGAATTATATAAAAAATATAAAATAACTGAACCGAACATAATATCATCATATTGATCCAAAGTAACTAAATTTATCCAAAATTAATCGAAATAACTGTATTTATGAAATAGTCGAAATAACCGAAACTCGAACTGAATTAAACCAAAATTAATTTAAGTTTTTATTTTATTTTAAATCAATGTATACCGATTTTAAACAACATATACCGAATTATAAAAAAAGTAGAAATATAACTGAATCAAACTGAACCGAACTGACTCAAATAATAAAATTTACTTAAAATTAACCGAATTGACCGAATTTAACTAAAGTAAACCAAATTAATCAAATTCTTTCTAAAAACTGAAAAGTTCAGCCTGTTTCGGCAAGATATGAAATAATTTAAATAATCGAAACCCGAACCAAAATTAATTTAAGTTTCAATAATTTTTTATTATTATTTAAATATTTACTTTAATAAATCTTCAGCACCACTATTTGTCAATTTTACCATTCAAGCGTTTATCTTGTACCGCATACAGCTTCTTTTCACCATTCAAACATTTTTACGTACCGCTTATTCCGCAGTAACCGCACTTGTTCCGCATAGTGCGTTTCTTATTACAAACCGCACTTGAACCGTTCCGCACCGCTTGATCTGTTTATCCCGCACCGCCCGATCCGCTGTCACCATTCGGAGCCAGAATTATTAAGATCCTCGATTAGATCGCGGAAGAAAATACTTGAGTCAAGAATTGGGTGATCATCTGAGAGAATGAATCGGATCTTATTAGATATGCTCCGATTAATGATGAGTCACAGGAATTTTCCATAATCATTTAAGAATCCGTTCTAAAATGTCTGTCTTTGCGCAGAAAAAGGTTTTCAATCAGAATCAATTGAAAGACACCACATTGGATGTGGACTGGAAGTTTTTTCAAGTAAGTTGTTTCTGATGATTTGGGGGTAATAGCTAATAAGCTTGAACCCAAATCTGATAAGTGCTACCTCGCTAGTTGTCCCAAGGAAACCGAGGCTTACTACTTTCATAACCAATCCGAGAATAAAGATTTGTTGTTCGGAACTGTGTCTTTGAGAAAAATCGTACTTTCAAAAGGAACAGTGGGAGTAAAAGTACACATCGAAGAAATTCGATAAACACATGAGGCTGCTCAACCTGTTGAGGGAGAGCAAATGTGAGATCTACAAAGTGCTGTAGGATCTACACCTGTGGAGCCTGAAATTCGCAGATCCGAAAGGATCCGTCACTAACTCGAGAGTGATTTCTCGTAACCGATTGTCGTGATCTGTTGATCATTGAAAAGTGACGAGCATGCGAAATTCAAAGAAGCGATGGTGAGCCCAACTCCGAAAATTGGCTGGGTATGCATGTTAGCTTCACCGATCCATTTCTGGATTGAAGCAAACATCTTGGAGTTGGAATCAACATTCTGATAATGTAGTCAAGAGTTTTGACTTGATCAGAATAGAAATGAAACCATGCATTTATAAGAAGACTAGTGGGAGCGTAATTGCAATTCTCACACCGTATGTACGTAATGTACTTAATCTCATAAACGACGTTCCGACGCTAAAGTCTTGTCAAGATTTGGGTCGGAAGTCAAATTTAACGATGGACATGGAAGAAGGCCGTAAAAGTTCTTGGAATAAGGATCCATTGGAATGGATCAGAAAGGCTAATTGGATCATGTCAAAATCCTTATGTTGATAAGGTATTGGATAGTTCATATGTGCTTAATTCCAAGAATGGCTTCATACCAAAGGTCTTATGGCAATAATCTAAGCAAGATGAAGTGTCGTGGACACTGGCTGAGCTAGTAACAATATTAGCAAGATGAAGTGTTTTTTTGAACACTGGCTGAACTAGTATTAATGAGTGTGATTATTAATGCTGCTGCAATAGAATCCATCATAAATGCCATATTTGCGCTCGTCAAGATGCAGCTTACGCATAAAGCATGACGAGAAAATACCAATATGTTCCGGTAAAGTTCACTGATCAGTTGCCAGAAATATCCCAAGTGTTTGAGGAACACTAAGGATAGGTTCATGGTGAACTGATAAAGTGACGAACCAGTTGAAAGTAGTTAGACAGACAAAAACGATTCCCGATTCCCACCTGGTTATGTCTTTTTGTCTGAATAGCGGTGCTAGCTGTTGGAAAGGCTCCAAGCAGTGGACCGTAGAATAGTGATTTTATCTGAATGGCGGTGTGGTTTGTTGAAATTGTTTCAAGCAAAACACCGCAGAGTCTCCCACAACCTAAGCACGAAATTTGTTCTGTTGCTTTAGGTATAAGATATCTGAAGAGATGATCTTGATTCTAGTGGGAGTTATTTTAGTTATGTTATAATCTTTACATAGACATGCTATGGCAATGTTTGTGTAAGTTAAAACTGACATCGGTATTATTTAACTATGGGATAATTAAGTAATGGTCCCAAAGTATTTTATAGTCATCATATAGGTCATCAAGTTGAGGACTTGATCATGAAACACTATAAGTAAAAGATGACATAAATTACGATTGTCCCTAGTCAAGGTTGTTGAAGTGGGACACCAATAACCACGAGAGACTAGCATGTGAGGTGACTGTTGGACTAAGTTTCATGGAGTCAACGATATGATTATCACAGTCAATCACATAGATATATGTTGGTGAACATATGATCGGACATGACCCGCTAATGAGAACTCCACAGGATAGTTATATCAGTGTCATGGGAGGTTCTCATTACGACTATAGAGTATAGTCCTTAGACCTGAGTTCATCATGCTTTCCAGCATATGAATTGGTGCGTTTTGACCTTGTCAAACGTCGTTCCAAAACTGGCGGCTATAACGGCATTGCTTATGCGTATCATGAAGTATGTGTAGAAACAGGGATGAAACAAGATGGGATTTGTCCCTCCTGTATAACGGGAGATAAATATCTCAGGCCCCATCGAAGATTTGATACTGAGAAAATGCATGGCCGTGCTCAAACGAGGTGATTGTTAGTCGTTTGTTTTATCAGTATAGATCAGGAGTTCGATGAACATGATGTTGGCTATAATAAGGATGACACAGTCTCTTGCCTTATGCCATATCGAGATATAGAGACGAAGGGATTATAGGAATAGGTGATTCCAGTACAAGTGGGAGATTATTGGGATTATGTCCTGAAATCACATTGTACTAACTCTAGAGATAGTTGTATTGTCGAGATCGGACAATTCATGTGATACTAGGTAGTCATAATGTTTTGCTAGAAACCGCTTATGACAGATGAGTTGTAACTCATTTCTAGTATTATGTGAACCTACAGGGTCACACACCTAAGCAAGTTGGATACACTTCACATGGGATTGATCATTGGCATATGGTCTGATCGATGTGTATTAGATACACAATGAATGTGAGTTTCAAAGAGGTGTATCGATCGCCACCATTGGGTGCGTCGGTCGATACAAGACGTGTGTCGATCGACACCAATGGGTGTGTCGGTCGACACAAGGGCGAAACCGAAAATGATGTTTCGGTTCACCTCGAGGTCAATATATAAACGTGTTTTATAGATTCGACCAAGAGTGAGTGAGACGTGCGCCGCCCAGAGAGTTTTTCTTAGAGAGAAAAACGCAGAAACCTCGAAAACTCAGTTCCCAGGAGATCCGATTCCCGGCACTAGCATCCCGGCGGATTCCAGCTTGTGTGCGTGTGGACTGCAGTAGAGGCGCAGCATCTGAGGCGCTCCAGAGATCTCGTTTACCTACTCATCTTCCGCTGCCAATCTCCAGGTAAACACGAGATCAGATTCATGATTCAATTAACTAGATCCTAGGCTTCAGGAACATGACATCAATTCTGAATCTGGTAGAATTGGCTCCAAGTTCCTACAATATCAAGAGCACTCAAATTCACCATACTGACTTCTGTAATATAATAAGAGCGGTCTCACCTAGGGAGTATCGATCAAAGAACATATGGAATCTTACTCTGTTAGCATATGACCACCATACTATCATTTTCTGGTTCCTTTCTTCTCTTTTTCCTTCCTTAGCACTGATTTTTCCCCACTGGATATCATTTTATTTTTTTCTATCAGTGCTCTTCCCGCATTGGGGTGTACTTTGGACACATTCCAGGGATGCACAAGAGGTAATATGGGTCTTTACTACCTCCGCGACGACTTCAGAGCTACTAGCTCATCCGCAATTTATCTTTTTTTTTTTTTTTACTTTAAGGAAGGGGAGACGGGAACCATACTTGAACAGATTTACAAGCTGTATCAGAACTAACAGAGGAATCAGACTCAAAGTATACCAAGCCCCTAGGTGAGAAAAAGTAAGTCAAGTTATGAGCGAAGTCAGTAATGGATTCTCTAAATACCTGAAGTGATATGGGTGTCCTCAGTAGGTTGATCTGTGTGGGATTTTCTAATAGTCTTATATCATCTGCAAGCTCATCCAATGGTCACTTAAGTTCCTGCGAGTGTAGTGGTCTCCTCAGAAAGTCATAGTTTCCTACTAAACTGTTTTGACTCAATAAAACACAGACTTAACTGACTGACTGACTCTAAGAAAACAAAACAAAATGTCAACAACTACCTCCCCCAGACTTGAACAACACTGTCCTCAGTGTCATATAGTCTAGAGTCGGTGAGAGAAAAGTCAAAACCTTGTGAAATTTGAGAAAAACCGAGATCTTACCTGCTGTCGCAAATGGTGTCGACCGACACAGCTCTGAATCGATCGATTCAGAGCTTAGGTCGACCCATATTTTGGCATATACCAGATCGATCGCCACAGAGTTCGGATTGTGTCGACCGACACAAACATGGTGTCGATCGACACTCTGCGCTTATTTTAGTACCAAAGCCGCAGACTCGATCAGGATCCGAGTAAGTTGTGTTAGTTACACAATTTTTCCAAATGTTAGCACTGTCAGATCACTCACAAACAAGTCAAATGCAACAAGATATATATAGCAAAGTTTCACAAAGTTCAACTCAAAGGAAGCATGACAAACTGACTCAATAAAAATCAAAGCTGTCTCAAGAGAAAGAAAAAAGAAAAGTGAAAAGGGAATCGAACTCAAGGATATACTAGGATCAAGGAGAAACTAGGAGTCAGAATCCTCGTCTGCCTGCGGTGGTGTAGGTGATCTCCGACCTCTGCGACCGTGAGATGAACAGATGCAAGTGCAGCTCAATGCCCTAACAAACCCACTCTACATCGTCCTGACAGTGTCTACCAAATACTTCCACTGCGGATCATCATCGTAACCAGGAGGTGGAAAAGGAGCATCCATAGGAAGATCCTAATGCAGATGTTGACCCCCAGAAGGGTTAGAAGTAGGCTCGTCCTCAGCAAGAGTAGGAACAGCTCGGGATGTAGGTTCTCTGCGGGAACGAGCATGAGGTGCTTGTCTCTCATCTCTCGGATCATGTCTGAAGTGCAAGGCCTCCTGTGTGGTTATCGATGTCAAAGCTGCAAACTTAAGCTGAACTGTGCGCTCCTCCATGCCATCTGTGTAACACCACATCAAGTCCGGCTTCAGCCAACCTTCGCTCAACAAGTGTGGCTCATCAATCTCAGGGTACACCTGCTCGCATGAATAGTCATCCAATGGTATCTGAAAGTGCCAAAAGATAGGCGTCAGAAGACTGCCCGCTGACTCTGTCTTGCCTCTAAATGGTTCCGCCTATAGGCTAACCAAATGATGCACAAACACTACACCCAGGTTGGTCCTCTCGTAGGGACCGTCTTCCCTATACTCATGGGAGCAAAGATGCCCCACTGCTGGATGAAGTAGTACCAGCTCCTGCATCCTCATCTTGTTTGGCTCCATCTTGCACAAGAGAGTAGTAGCCAATACTCGTACGACATACCTCAGGATTGGATGTCGTACATCTTTCATCTTCGCCTTCTTGGAGAAATAGGGTGTAGAGCCGAAGTTACTCCAGAACTTCTCTAGATCAGGAAATACCTCTGGAAGTATCGCTCGTGCGTAACCCTTCTTGAACCCATAGATAGCACAAAGATCACACAGTGGCAGCCTGTATCTCCTGTCATGTATCATGAATCACAAATGACCCTCCTGCGCATTCATGGCGTTCTCATCTCTGTATGTGACCCGCACTGTGGCCATAAACTTTCGTACCAACTCCGGGTACAGAGCGTAGCGGATGTAAGGCATGGTACCCATACCTATCTTCCTCAAGCATAACACAACATGATCTGTCATACCAGCCATCCTCAGAAAGTCAGGGTTCACCAACTGCGTAGGCTTAATCGTAACATCGCACCATCCATTGTACAACAAGGTGTCGTACTTATCCCAAGTGTTTAGAACCTCTCTGTCTTGACAATCAGTCCCCGTTACAATTTTCATCAGCGACCCAACCCACACTTTCTCTGTAAGTATCTTCTCTTTCTCTCCTCTGGGCCATGGGTGTGTCGAAAATTCGGCAGGTAGCTGTGGAAAACCCGGAGGAGACTGAGGAGTCAAAGGTGGTGGAGGAGGTGGTGGTGCTATCCCAGATGTACTTGTCTCATCTGTACGGTTTCTCTTCTTTGGAGGCATTTGTGATCAACAATCATGGAAACTGGTATTAGTCGAAGAATCAAGAACAAACTCATCAAATACTCAGCAACAACCTAATCAGTATCAAAACCAGCATCAATCAGAGCAGTTTAAGCAGCCTATTCACATTTTTATTTCTGTCATTTTCGAACAAGAGTACAAGTTCTATCACAAAACCCAAATTTTCAAAAACTTGCAAAATCGAACGTGAAAACTACGTAAGCTTCTTCATTCCACTACCAAGCAACCTAAATCAGTGCTATATCATCACGGAATTGAGAATCAGATGACAAAATCGAACTTTTTATCCTTCCCTTCGCTTCTGAAAATTCGAGATTTAGAGAACATACCTTGGTTTCAAAACAAACGGATTACAAATATGGATAGAGAACAGAAATCCGCACATGTTAGGCTTTGGAATCGATTAATTTGGTTAAGAAACGAGGAAAATTGAGTTCATGGGAGATTTTAGCGAATGGAGATTTTGGAAAGATGAAGAACAATCGCGAAAGGAAAGAGAAATACTTACCTCTGGATGCCTGGTGTCGTTCGTTCCAAGTAAATTGTATCGATCGACACATGTTTTGGAAAGTAAACCGATTAAAGTGGTCTAACTAAGGTCAAACTTCGGTTTCCTAAAAATCGGATCAATCGACCCAATGGTGGAGGTGTGGCGTGTAAGAGGCTTAAATGCCACTTCTAGAGAAAAGTGATCACAAATGCCATTTTCAGCTAAAATTACAATTTTACCCTTAATGAAAGATTTCTCAGGGTTAAATAGCATTGAATCGGTATAGATTTGTAAAATACACGGTAGTTCAGGTGGTCGCGCGCGTCTCTGTGCGCGCGTCGCGTCCAGGGTTTGAATCCTCCTATTGCGGTACAACTGGAGGATTATTATGTCAGTTGTATCAACTGGTACATCTGGGGGGGGGGGGGCGGCAGTTGTACTGGTACTACTGATACATCTGTGAGGCGTCGTACTGGTACATCTGGGGGAGCAGTTGTACTACACGGGAGATGAGTTTTTCATTTAAAAAAAATCAAGGGTAGTTTCGTCATTCCATTAAAAAAGAGTGGCATGCTGATCATGGAGTGGCATGTTGGCCACTAATTTCTGAGAAAGTGGCATTTATACCATTGTTCGAGGTGTAGCGCGTGCCACATACTAATTAATTTAAAGTTTTGATAAGTAAAGATGTTGTGGAGTCGGTGGTTATTTTGGTTTAAACAACTCAATTATACACTTCCTCACCTTGGTTCGAGTGGCTAGTGCAAGTAATGACATTATACTTTCTTCCTTTATTATCTTTCAATCAATATTGTTTTCCTTAAAGTTTTTTTTTTCTTCTTCTATAGTTAGGCTCTAACTGGTGACCAAAAGAATGAAGAGGGACAATAAATTGTTTTTCATTTCTTAAAAAATACATCATTTACAAGTAATACTTTTTATACATGATTCATTCTCATTCCTTCTTTTGTATGAAACTAGATAGCAAAATTATTCCTCGTCAAATTTGAAAAAAACAATAATTTCTATTATTTTATTTCTCTCCATTCTTTTTCTACTCAATTTTATTGTTTTTCAAACTAGAGCTTTAGTGTTCATTTTAATAACGTAGTATTCCTTTTTAGTATTTTTTACAAAATAAAATTATAATTACTTCACATTTTATGCTCAAAAATATTTTATTTAATATTTGTTACAATACTTACGTTAGAATAAAAAATTAAAAAGTTTTTTTTGTAAAAATAAAATTATTATCCATTATATTTTTATAATAATATTAGTTAAAAAATATATCACATGTATGGGGAAATTTATGTTTTTAGTTTAATTCAGTATAATATTTAACATAAACATAAAATGCTAATAATTAATGTATTTTTTACAATAAAATATATTTTATGTTTTTAACTATATTTAATATTTTTTGTCCCATATTAAATTATATCCTGCATCTACAAACAAATATCTATATGGTCCGATCTCGCATAGTTAATGTTTACTAGATTTTGACCCGCACTTAGAAAGTGCGGGTTTAATTTTCTTTGCAAATTTTACTTTTTATTCATTTTGTTAATAGTAGTTTAGATTTTTAATTATGTAATCTAATTTTGATTATAATTGTATAACCAGCATTATAAACAGTAGGTTAGCAATTTAGTTTTTTTTTGTAAAATGAATTATGTGTTATTTGGAGGAGATATATCTCAAGGATTAAGATATTAAAATAACGATTTTGCATTATATGTTTTAATCTGTGTTGTATCGTAAGATCATTGTTTAGAAAAAAAAAAAAAATATATATATATATATATATATATATATATGAAAACAACTATTGTAAAAGTTATGTGGTATATATTTAATTGTTATTATATTTATCTAAAATATTATTTTATAAAACACATGCTGTAGTCGTATATATAATTGCAAATTTGATGGAACAACCCGTTAAAAAATTCATTCAAACATAGCTTCAAATATTTGAATAATATAAATATGAAATTATTTTAATATTTTTATTAAGTTTAAAATATATCAATTGAAATTATTTACTATATGTATACATATATATGTATATATATTTTAAACTCATGCAAATTTTTTTTTAGAAAATTTATAATCGAAATTGGCTAATTAATTTTCAACCCGTTTAATTATTTAAATATTTTTCAGTTTGATGGAAAAACCTGCTAAAAAATACAATCGTAAAAACATCAATCGTAATATGTATATATATATATATTTGAAACAAAATAAAAAGATATTAAAATATATTATAAATATATTTTGAATTAAATCATAAATTAGAGAATATTAATTTATATATATAATAGTTGATGTATAAATTATTAATTATATTTATCAATTAATTTGTTTTGATTTTAATTAATTAGGAAAGTGGAACCTATTATATTTTGGTTGTTTGGCTACATGTTTAATAATTGTCTTGTTTGGAAACATGGATTGTAGAGATAATGTTATATTCCCTAATTATCTTTAATGAAATTTAATTAAATCATTAATATGCAATGGCATAAGTTGTAATAAATACATGAACTAAAGGTTAGTTTTATTTTGACTCTAATTTTTTAATAGTATTGATGTGTTCGTAAAAAACTTCAGCGGAATGGTACGACCCAATCATTAGTCGATCTAACCAAATACTACATAATATATATAATATACTTGATAGGGATGCTGGCCCCTATCTAAGATGTAATTAAGTACACTTCATTTCACTAGCGGATTCTAAAACAACTAACTAGCAAAATACTAAAACATAATATACCCAATAGAGATTCTAAGATCAGAATAGTGTTGTGATATATATCGGTCTAAGCAAATCATATAACTCCTCACCATCATCATAACTCAAAATATTAAATATAAAAAATATAAATCTCAAGAATACATATAATATTTAATTATCCAATTTTATTTTACCGTTCAATTAATTAATCAATTTATATTAAGAATAATTTATTTATTTAACTGTTATAAAAAATTCCAATGTATTATAATAATGTATAATAATATAAATAAGCTGGATGTCACATGCAAAATAGATTTTTAGAACAATTGTCTCGAACTGAAAAATCATTCGACCACCATCTAAAACCAATTAATTCACCTAAATCATTTGTATATCAAAAAATTAAGATTGGTATACCAAAGAAAAGATTTTGATAAGGGTGATCTGAATATGAAATCAGATATTTTTAAAACGGTATAAAATGACCGAATCGGCCCAATTTGATGTCAGTTCAAATTTTAAACATATCCAAATGGCAAATCCTTTTTAGAAAATGATTGACAATAAGCTTGTTCGTTTGGTCGACGCATGATTGGCGGCAGCGACAAAAATTATAAAGCAAAAAAAGTGTATTTGTTGCCGTAACAAATTTTAGTGACGTCGGCGGCAAAAACTGTACACATAATAACAGTAACAAACTTTAGTGACGTTGCCGCTTATTTTTTTTAGCGTCACATGACGTTGACGCTGCGTCACATGTTTCTTCATTTGTCTTTGGTTTTGATAAAGCTGTGTTCTCCATAACAAACTTCCGTAGATGAAGATGAGAAAAATGTATAAAAAGCAGAGATTTTTTGGACGCTGCGGCCAATCATGCGGCGACCAAAAGAATAGACCAATTAAGCTTGTTCGTTTGGTCGACGCATGATTGGCCGCAGCGACAAAAATTATAAAGCAAAAAAGTGTATTTGTTGCCGTAACAAATTTTAGTGACGTCGGCGGCAAAAACTGTACACATAATAACAGTAACAAACTTTAGTGACGTTGCCGCTTATTTTTTTTAGCGTCACATGACGTTGACGCTGCGTCACATGTTTCTTCATTTGTCTTTGGTTTTGATAAAGCTGTGTTCTCCATAGCAAACTTCCGTAGATGAAGATGAGAAAAATGTATAAAAAAGCAGAGATTTTTTGGACGCTGCGGCCAATCATGCGGCGACCAAAAGAACAGACCAATTATCTCAAAAGCGCAAAACTGGTTTCAAAACCTTAAGAACTGAATGATTAAGTTTTCGATCATACTGATGAAATTCCTGTCGGTTGAATCTGGGTTGTGCGAGAAATTTTGAATTTCCGGTTATTATTTAACCAAGTTCCAAAATAGATTTATTGACCTGATTATCTGACTGGTTATGTGGATCAAGCAACGGCGGCGTTTTGGATAACGGATCTATCCAGTTCGAAGTCAACATTCGGAGTTGACCAAAATTGGCGATGGATGTACCGTTGAGGGAGCTGATTAATTCTGTTAGATTCCATTACAAATTATTACTTAAGGTGAGCGATTCTTGAAATTGAGTGTGCGTGAGAATTGGGAATCAATTTCGGGTGAGAGATTGTTTTCTGGGAAGAGAGGTGAGAGAGTTCATTTTTTGGGGGAGAGAAAATGAGATTCTCTGGGTTCATCTTTTCCGGTGAGTGTTCACCATCGTTCTTGATCGGACTGTTGCTTATAGTGAATTCCGAGTTGATCCTCGGCCAGACGTAGGGTACGGTTTTGTATCCGAACTGGAAAACATCTTGACTGTGTCGTCTTCTTTGTTTTGTTCTCTTTTCTCTCGCAAAAGCAAACTCGATCGTGCAAATCAATTCGATTAACAAACTAGAATCTGAACATAGATAGATTTACAACAAGTGGTATCAGAGCGTAGGTCGGTTGGGACTACGGTTTGTTCTATGTTCTCAGTGTTCTTACCGGTTGATTGCGTGTGATATTGGTTGATTCTTATGTCGATGAAGATGACTTCCGCAAAGATCGAAGTGGAGAAATTCAACGGAGTGATCGACTACATTATGTGGAGAGAAAGGCTTCTAGAAAATCTAGATCTCTTAGGTCTAATAGATGCTTTGAACAAACAAGAGGAGGCTATGGAGAAGGGGGATTCGTCAATGAAAAACGAGGAAGTAAAAGAATCTCCGGGAGAGGAATCACCAAAGGAAACTGGTGATACTCTGGCTGAGAAACAAAGGAAGGTACGTAGCACCATCATTATGAGTGTTACTGATAAGATTCTACGTAAGATCGTAAAAGAAAAGAAGGCTGTGGGAATGCTAAAGATCTTAGATGCACAGTATATGTCTAAGTCGTTACCAAACATAATGTATCTTAAGCAGAATCTTTATGGATTCAAGATGAATGAATATGTGTCTGTAGAGAACAATGTAGATGAGTTCTTGAGGATAATCACTGATCTAGGAAACGTCATGGTTGAAATTTCTGATGAAGATCAAGCTATCCTATTGTTGATGTCTCTTCCAAAGCAATTTGATAATTAGAGGGACACTCTTAGATATGGAAAGGATATTCTGACCTTGGATGAAGTGAAGAATTCCTCTCTTCTTATTGTTTCAATTCTCTGTTCAAATCTAGATTGTTTAATGGTTTCACAAGCCCTCTCTCAAGATGACAATGATCAGGTACTTTCTCTTATGCCATTTCCTAACCCTAATTTTGTCTAATGGATAGAAAATATGGATTTTCAGTACAACCGAAGATGATATAATAGTATAGAGGGCCATCTAAAGACGCTCTTGTTTGTAGAGTTGTGTGCTTACTTCTGTAATTCTTGTTTTCTGCAGTACATCGAGCCATCTAAAGACGCTCTTGCATATATTGAATGGTTGAAAGAAGATGAGAGATTCTCGGATTTACTTCTCCAGATGTCTCCTGCTATTAATGGGCATGCATTCCCTAATTTGAAGCTACACAACAAACCCTTAGTGCAGGCAAGATACATGCCTTAACACCAAGTTTATGTTGGATTCAAAATCTATGGTTCATTCTCGTTGAAATTCTTCTTTCAATGCCTTGAAATGTAGTGTAAGTTTGCTCAACATTAGGTGCTTTTCGTTTTTTTTTCAGTATGAGGGAGGGATTTCACACCTTCCCTTACTTGATCCACCGATGCGAGCAAAACCCTTGGAACCATCTGAATGGAAAAGGAAACTGAAAGACTTAACGGATGACGATGAAGCATCACCTTTTAATAGTGGCAGAAGCTGCATATTATTGGATGTCAGAAATGGTACTTCTTTTTTTCTTTCCATTTGTCATTTAGAGAACAATCTTGATTTCTGTTATCATCTAGTATGTGGGGTGTTGATGAGTGGGATGTTGGTCACTTTCGTGGGGCTCGTAGACCTGTAGTTGATTGCTTTCGGAACACTTCGTTTGGGCTATCTGATGAAAAAGCACAACTAATCATAAACTGTGGAAGATAAAATATACTTATTTACAACCTGTAGAGTTAGGTACCATGATCATATAAGTCTCTTCTGATGGTTCTTGTAACAGTGAATAATTTTGACTATACATCTACTCTATACTCTATAGGAAGCTCCTTCAGACCCTTTGATAAATGTTGACAAGGAAAACACAGATATACTGATGTACTGCACTGGAGGTATACGTTGCGATGTATATTCAACAGTTTTAAGGTAGTACTGTGGCTTTTACTCCAATTAAAATCTCCTCCGAAAAAGGCTTTCCCAAATAAATTTCTTGTGGTGTGCTTGTTCAGTACCCTGGAACTGAAGGTGAAGTGTTGGACTATGGTAAGTTTGTGAAGAATGCTCATGCCAATGGTGTTAAAGCTGTGATGTTGGGTTTGACAATGTTGAAACCTCCTGGAGAATTTGGTGCTGATATCATAGTTGGCTCGGCGCAAAGGTTCTGGTGTACCGATGGGTTATGGTGGTCCACACGCTGCGTTTTTGGCTACTTCACAAGAGTATAAGAGGATGATGCCTGGAAGAATCATTAGTGTTAGTGTTGATTCTTCAGGGAAGCAAGCTTTGCGTATGGCTGTGCAGACCAGGGATCATCATATTCGTAGGGATAAAGCTACTAGCAACATCTGTACCGCTCAGGTGCTCAGGTAAAATGGAAATCATCAGAGAAAACCGATGTTTTTAGGTATGGAATTACACTGTCTTATTGGGTATTCACATCCATAGTCTTTGGTTCTAATTTCTTGTTTAAAACATGTAGTTTTGAGGGTACACCATAGTCTACAAACCCGTCTGTGGTTGATGAGGAAGAAGCGTTTCAATCGCTTCCATATGATGTTGATATCTTTACACCGGAAGCAAACTGACTTGAAATGTTAAATGAAGATTTCTTTGATTCTTTAGACTTTGGTGGAAGTGAGTTAAAATGTTTGTTTGATCAATACCATGTTTTAGCTATATATATTTGGTTGATTAATTTTTCAATTGTTTCAAATCCTTGTAATTGGTGATGGTGTTAAAACATGATTTTGATTTTAGGGTATATTTAGGGGTTGAAATATTATTGTTTGATTGTAATTTTCGAAATTGAATAAAAATACAAAATAATAAATTGTAATACTATAAGTTTGATTTTAATAACATAATCTTAAAAATAAATTTTCAAATAATATAAAAATAAATGTCTCATAAATGTTTGATTTAGAGGTTAGGGTATTGGAGGGTTTAGGGTATTGGAGAGATTATGGTATTTAATTTAGAGATTAGTATATTAGAGAGTTTTTTTTTTGTTTGTCACTATGTGGGCCACAACGGGCCGGCCCACTAGCCCAGTCCTTCCAGGAGGAAGGAAGCTGGAGTCGAACTCCAGATGAGAAGGTCGCAGAGGTGGTCTCAACCATGTGAGCCACTTGCGCTTCTCGTATATTAGAGAGTTTAGGGTATGCAATTTGTTTCTTTTTATTTATAATATAACTTATTGTTTTTTATATTATTTTATGATATAAATAGGGTTTAGGGTAATGAAGTACAACTAAAAAGAAGATTTAACATTTATAAAAAAATAAATTAATTTTCAAATATAATCTTTTACAAACCTTAGTCTCATATCCTAACTTAAAATCTAACCCTATACTATAAAATTTAAACCTTAATCATGAAATATTATTTTCTAAATATATTATTTTCAAACATTAGCTTAAATATTAAATATAACCATAAAATCTCATATGCTAAAAATATAATTGTATAAGATTTAGACCACAAACACAAATTTTAAGAGTCTAAACCCTATATTCTAACCCTAAACTTTATATTACATTAAAAGTGTAATATAAGGTATTGGAAAATAGGATTTAGGGTTTAGGATATCGGAAGGTCCTAAACCCTAAACATATACCACAATGTCCTCAACCCTAAACCTATATATTAATATTCTAAACCCTAAACTCCAAAATCCAACCAAACCTAAATCATATCATAAATTATAAGAACAAAAAGATTACCCAAAAAAAGATAGCCAATTAAATACTAAATGTAAATTCTAACTAATTATATTTAAAATGTTAAGTCTTTACTCCCAAATTGAAATATTTTTGTAATAAAACAACTGAATTACAATAAAATTTAGCCTATGCTTTTATAATGAATGTATGCTTGTTTTATAAAATCTCATTATATTTTCATTTTTGGATGTTAACCGCCAATTAATTTTCATTTTGGCGGTTTAAAGTGGTGAATTGCGTTATCGCCTCTTAACTAGACATAACCCTAATTTTGTCTAAGTGTCAGGAACAAAAACCCCTTTTAGTCTTCCTCTTCGCCTCACTCTCTGGAACTTTCTCACAATTTCGATCAACTCTCATCCTTTTCACTTCACGAATCCATTCTCTCATCCTCTTCAGTTCACAAATCGTTGCTCTCATCCTCTTTAGTTCACGTTCTCACGTTCGTCGTCGATTATATCTCTGGAAGTCTCGAGCATCTTTTTCACTCGATCTTTCTTCCAGCTATCTTAGTCACTTCGTCGCCTCTTCCGAAAAAATCCCTGTCGCCGGAGATATGGGAGAAGGAAAAGGATCTACTCTGGTTTTCGTTCTCGTCGTCGCCCTTTGCTTAGCCGCCTTCCGCTTCTCCAACGCCGCCGAACGCCGACGGAGCATCGTAAATCACTCTTCTCTATGTCCTTCTCTCACTTTGTTTCTCTAAGCTAGGGGTTTTTGTTCTTTAGTTCCATTTCTGCAACGAAAATCTTGATTTCAAAGCTCGCTAAGTTATAACATTCGATAGGATGATTCTGTATGTTTTTGTCGAGTATTTCTATTTCTGGATTTGCTTCGTAGCTAGAGTTACTTGTTGCGGTTCAGCGAATATCTCTTAGATTCCTTTGGTTTGAGACTTTGAGTTTGAGTTCAGGACTCATTAGGAGTTAAGTTCAAAATCACGAATGTTTCTCCATTATGTGGAAATTGGGGAAATCTTGACACTGTTTTTTGTAGCTGTAGTTAGAGAAACATCTAGCAGAGATTGATTTTAAACTGTGTGACACTTAAGTTTCTCTATTTTTTTGTATGTTACAGGGAAAAAGTATCCAAGACCCAATAACAAATGCAACTTACTGCGTTTATAGCTCTGATGTAGCCACTGGTTATTTAGTTGGACCTTTCCTTTTCCTCCTCTCAAGTGAATCATTGCTTATGGGTGTGACCAAATGCATGTGCTTTGGTTGATCTTTAGCCCCAGGAAGTGACCATGCTTGGTCTATTATCTACTTCAACTCTTCTTCGTGAGTCCCCATTAGCTTCAATTCAAAACAATCATCACGGACCAAACCGCCTTTTGTTTCCTAGTTGCAGCTGTTTTCTTTGTCCATTTTTCATAAAGTTTATGTTTGGTTAAAGACTTGAAACAAAACATTGTTGGGATTATGTCCTGAAATCATATTGTACTTACTCTGCATGATAGTTGTACAGTCGAGATCGGACAATTCATGTGATACTAGGTGGTCATAATGTTTTGCTAGAAGCCGCTTATGACAAATGAGTTGTAACTCATTGCTAGTATTATGTGAACCTACAGGGTCACACACCTAAGCAAGCTGGATACACTTTGTATGGGATTGATCATTGGCATATGGTCTGGTCAATGTGTATTGGATACACATTGATATCGAGTTTTAAGAAGTGTGTCGATCGACACCATTGGGTGTGTCGATCGACACAAGGCTAGTTCCGAAACTGATGTTTCGGTTTATGACTTAAACGTTTTGGGTTTTGATCCAATGAACGGTTTGGTCATCTGAGGTCTGTATATATAGGCTTATATGCACGACCTAACTGAGAGAGCCGTGGTTGCTGTTTTGTAGAAACAAAACTTAGCCAACTAGAAACTCAGGGATTCCCAGGAGATCCGATTCCCGACACTAGCATCCCGGCGGATTCCAGCTTGTGTGTGTGTGGACTGCAGTAGAGGCGCATCATCTGAGGCGCTCCTGATCTCAATTACCTGTTCATCATTCCGCTGCAAATCACCAGGTAAACATGAGATCCATCGGTAAGGATTCAATTACTCAAACCCAGATCCTAGGCTTAGAACTTGTGGAATTATGAAACTGTTAGAATTGGCCCAAGTTCCGTCAGTGGTATCAGAGCCTTAGGGTTTTAATCATTGAATCAGAAGCATGGAATTCGAATAATGATGTATTTGAATAGGTTCATGCATGCTAGTTTTCGTTTTGATGAAAATAATCTCGGATTTTGTTTCTTATCGAAAACGAAGAACCTGTGTTTTCGCACAGTGTCGATCGACACAAGTTTGTGTCGGTCGACACACCGCGAAAACGATCATAAAAATTTAGGGTTTTCGCACAGTGTCGATCGACACTAAGCTTGTATTGGTCAATGCACCGCGAATACGCTTATTAAAATTTGGGTATCGATCTTAGAGATCGCACTGTGTCGATCGACACACTGGGTGCATCGATCGACACAGGCTGTGCGAAAGGATAGATCGGTTTAATTGGATTAAACCGGTTATCTCGCATGGTTAAAATTTCCTGATACCCTACTGTGTCGATCGACACAGGTTAAGTGTCGGTCAACACAGGCCTTGCGATTGGTTGATCGGTTCAATTGGATTGAACTGGTTATCATGTTTGGTTAAGGTAGATCAGATCGGTTTAAATTGGATGAATTGGTTCAATTGGATTGGACCGGTTATCTCAATTATTATAAACCTATTTGATTGGATAAGATCAGTTTGATTGGATAAGTCGGTTCAATTGGATTGGACCGGTTATCGCGATTAGTTAAAACTGATTGAATCGGTTCAATTGGATGGACCGGTTGAATTAGATTTGACCGGTATCTCAATTGGTCTAAAACCAGTTCATTTGGTCAATTACCGGTTCAATTGGATTGACCGGTTATCGGGTTTTGTTAAGGTTGGATGCGAACCGTAATCGTTTGGTTATTGAACCAAATAATTGAGAAACCGAACCAAATGACCTAACCCGCTTTTGTTAGAACAATTAAAACTCAATTAAAATTAAAAGTTAAACGTGTTCTAAACATATCGAATACACATTGGATGTGTATTAGATCAAAGTTTAGTTTTCAATATGGTCAACTGTCAAGACTCATTTCGTTGTTGGATAGTCTTGGAGTCCTTGGTATCCACAATTACATGAGTAAGGCAGGTAGTAGTGCTGATGGTCTTGCAGTGCTTGACATCAACAATTACGTGACCTAAGAGATTGATTTACTAACCTTTTAGAGTTCCGTTTCCTCAACTAAATATCAAGTGACCTTGATGTCTTGCCCAATCTTGTCTACTGTCAAGACTCGTTTCGTTGTTGGATAGTCTTGGAGTCCTTGGTATCCACAATTACATGAGTAAGGCAGGTGATCATTGATAGACTTGCAGTGCGACTGTCAGTGATCACAAGTCTGAAGAGATTGGTTTAACTTGACTGGGTCATCAGAAGTTCTGGGCCCAGAGACGTCAGAGTGGATGAGACAAGGATTGTCTTATCTGCGACCAAGAGTTGTACTGGGTACAATTAGCAATGATTTGCTTACCTAGATGACTAAACTCTGGGTGATGACGAGTCGTCCACTCAGATTTTAGTGATGTATGGGTCTTGGAACATTATATTCATAGAGGAAACATTGTTTGAATATAATGCGAGTTTTCTTATTAGATAAGATTTCTCATTTCCTGAACTTCATAACTAAAATTTTTCTTTTCTTAGATTTCAGCCTATGTCTAAAACTACTTTCTCGTTGCGATCCGTCCTTGAGAAGGACAAGTTAAATGGATCAAATTTCCTGGATTGGTATCGTAATTTGAGATTTATTCTCAAGCAAGAGAGTAAGGACTATGTCCTTGAGAAAGCTCTCCCCGAAAGGCTTGGGACCAATGCCTCACATGCAGTATATGATGCTTGGAATAAGCATTATATTGATGTGGTAGATGTGTGTTGTCTGATGTTGGCTACCATGAACTCGGACTTAAAGAGTCAATACGAGAACATGGAGTCGCCAATAGAGATGATCACCAGCCTGAAACTGAAGTTTCAGGATCAAGCACGAGTTGAGAGATACCAGATGGTTAAGTCTCTCATTGGGTGCAAACTACCAGAGGATGCTCCAGTGGGTCCTCATGTCATTAAAATGATGGGTTACATTGATAACCTGGGGAAAGTGGATTGTCCTGTTAGCCTAGAGTTGGCTACTGAGATCATTCTGCAGTCACTGCCGTCAAGTTATGATAAGTTTAGGAAAAGCTATATCAAGAATGACTTGACGAAGACGTTGACTGAGCTGCATGGCATGCTCAAGACAGCTGAGCAAAACATCATAAAGGGTAAAAGGTTTGAGAAATCTTGTGTTGACAAGGGTAGATGCAGGGCCGTCCAGATTTGGAATCAGGATAAGCCTGTGTCATCTTATAAGCCCAAGTCCGACCCATCTAATGATGGTAAGTGCTGCTACTGTGATGAGTTTGGGCATTGGAAGAGAGATTGCATTAAATTCTTGGAAGATTCACAAGAGATGAAGGAGATGTACGGTACTTCTTCTTCAGGTATTGTGTTATTACTTCAAGTTCTACGTATGTATTGGATACTAGTTGTGGTACTGATATTTTTTGAAATATGCAGGGCCTAAGCAACAGTAGAACGTTGAAGAAAGGACAAGTGGAACTGCGCGTCTGGAATGGAGCAATGGTTGCTGCATTATCCGTAGAGATCCTCCACTTGTAGGAGCCTTTCAAGCTTGGTTTTTTAATTAAGTAATTGCTGCTATGTACCTGCTTTATGCAGAGATGTCTTTCATTTTCTTGTAAGAATTTGAATGTTTTTCATTTTGATAAAAGACAAGTTTTGCTCTTTTGATCTTGATGAAATATTCTATGGCAGCACCCCTTTTGAAAAATGGGTTTTTACATCTTAAACCAATGTACGCCTGTATATAACATAAATACCAAATGGTTTAAGTCTGAAGACTCGAACTCGATTTTTTCCTTAGCATAGTCGTTTAAACCACATGGAGTGAAGCGAATTCAGAAGATCCATAATTATGGGCTTTTGGGCTCATTTGATTATAAATCATATGAGATATGAATTCTGCTTACTGGGCCAAATGACTAAGGCTTCTTTAGCAGAGCTGAAGAAAAGAGCCAGAGGCTTCTTGGGCCTTGCACGTACTGATGTATGTGGCCCGATGAGCATTAGTGCCAGAGGAAATCTTCAGTACTTCATTACCTTATTGATGGCTTCAGTAAGTATGGCTGTGTTCATTTGATGAGACACGAGTCAGAATCCTTTGAAATGGTCAAAGGAGTTCCAAAATGAAGTATAGAACCGATATGACAGAAGTATTAAAAATCCTCGATTAGATCGCGGAGGAGAATACTTGAGTCAAGAATTGAGTGATCATCTAACTGAGTGTGAAGTCTTCTCACAGCTCATTTCTCCTGAAAAACCTGAATGGTGTTTCTGTGAGAATGAATCGGACCTTATTAGATAGCCTCCGAATAATGATGAGTCACACGAATCTTCCATTATCTCTTTTAGTAATACGCTCTAGAAATGTTTGTATTTACGCCAAATAGGTTTCTATCAGAATCAGTTGAAAGACACCACATTGGATGTGGACTGGGAGTTTTCCAAGTATGTTTTCACTAATTAATTGGGATTGCAAGGTTTATGTAAAGCAGTTGTCAACAGACAACCTTGAACCCAAATCTGATAAGTGCTGCTTCGCTGGTTGTCCTAGGGAAACCGAGGCTTATTACTTTTGCAACCAATCCGAGAACAAAGTTTTGTTGTTCGGAACTCTGTTCTTCTAGATAGAAAGTTTCTTTCCAAGAAGAACAGTGGGAGTAGAATTACAGCTCGAAGAAATTCGAGAAACACAGGAGGCTGCTCAACCTGTTGAGGGAGAGCAGCGGTTGGATCTACAAAGTACTGTAGGACCTACACCTGTGGAGACTGAAGTTCGCAGATCCAAATGGATCCGTCACTAACCCGAGAGTGATTTCTCGTGACCGATTGCCATGATCTGTTGATCATTGAAAAGTAACGAGCCTGCGAAATTCAAGTAGCGATGGTGAGCCCCAACTCCGAAAATTTGCTAGGTATGCATATTAGCTTCACCGATCTATTTCTGGATTGAAACAAACATCTTGGAGTTGGAATCTACGTTCTGTTAAAACGGTCAAAAGTTTTGACTTGATCAGGAACGAATAGGAACCGTGCGTTTACAAGTAGACTAGTGGGAGCGTAGTTGCATTTCTCACACTGTATGTATATTACATACTCATTCTCATAAACGACGTTCCGTCACTTAAGTCTCATGAGACTTGGGTCGGAAGTCATTTTCAACAATAGACATGGGAGAAGCCGCGTAAGTTCTTGGAGCAAGGATCTATTGAAATAGATTGGGTAGGCTAATTGGATCGTGTCAGAATCCTTATGATGATAAGGTATTGGACAGTTCCAATATGCATGATTCCAAGAATGGCTTCATAGCAAAGGTCTTATGGCAATAATCTTAGCAAGATGAAGTATCTTGGACACTGGATGAGCTAGTATGTATGAGTGTGATTCCTTATGATTCTGCAATAGAATCCATCATGAATGCCATATTTTGCGCTCGTCTAGATGCAGCTTACACATAAAGCATGACGAGAAGATACCAATATGTTCCAGTAAAAGTCACTGGACAGTTGTAAGGAATATCCCAAAATGTTTAAGGAACACTAAGGATAGGTTCTTGTTCAACTGAGGAAGTGATGAGTTCGTTAAAAGTAGTTAGACGGACAAAGACGACTTTCTGTTCCCACCTGGTTATGTCTCTTTGTCTGTGTAGCGGTGCTATCTGTTGGAAGCGCTCCAAGCAGAGGACCGTAGAATAGTGCTTATTAATGAATGGCGGTGTGGTTTGTTGGAATGGTTCCAAGCAAGAACACCGCAGTCTCTCTCATAACCTAAGCACGAGTTTTATACTGTTGTTGTAGGTATTAGATATCTGAAGACGTGGTCTTGATTCTAGTGGGAGTTATGTTAGTTATGATGTTCACATAGACATGCTATGGTCATGTTTATGAAATACTGACATCAGCATTATTTGATCATTGGATAATTAAATAATGGTCCCAAAGTATTTTATGTTCATTTTATAGGTCATCAAGTTGAGGACTTGATCATGAAACCCTATAAGTGAAATATGACATAAAATTATGTTTGTCCCTGGTCGTAGGTTGTTAAAGTGGGACACTAACAACCGTTAAGACTAGTATGTGAGGTGACATATGACTAAGTTTCATGGAGTCATTGATATGAGTATCAACGTCAATCACATAGGTATATGTTGGTGAACATATGATCGGACATGACCCGCTAATGAGAACTCTACAGGATAGTTATATCAGTGTCATGAGAGGTTCTCATTACGACTATAGAGTATAGTCCTTAGACCTGAGTTCATCATGCTTTCTAGCATGTGAATTGGTACGCTTTGACCTTGTCAAACGTCGTTCCGTAACTGGCGGCTATAAAGGCATTGCTTAGGCGTATCATGAAGTGTGTGTAGAAACATGGATGGAACAAGAAGAGATTTGTCCCTCCTATATAACAGGAGATAAATATCTCAGGGCCCATCGAAGATTTGATACTGAGAAAATGCATGGCCGTGCTCAAACGAGGTGATTGTCAGTCGTTTGTTTTATCAGTATAGATCAGGAGTTCGATGAACATGATGTTGGCTATAATAAGGATGACACAGTCTCTTGCCTTATGCCATATCGAGATATAGAGACGAAGGGATTATGGGAATAGATGATTCCAGTACAAGTGGGAGATTGTTGGGATTATGTCCTGAAATCATATTGTACTTACTCTGCATGATAGTTGTACAGTCGAGATCGGAAAATTCATGTGATACTAGGTGGTCATAATGTTTTGCTAGAAGACGCTTATGACAAATGAGTTGTAACTCATTGCTAGTATTATGTGAACCTACAGGGTCACACACCTAAGCAAGCTGGATACACTTTGTATGGGATTGATCATTGGCATATGGTCTGGTCAATGTGTATTGGATACACATTGATATCGAGTTTTAAGAAGTGTGTCGATCGACACCATTGGGTGTGTCGATCGACACAAGGCTAGTTCCAAAACTGATGTTTCGGTTTATGACTTAAACGTTTTGGGTTTTGATCCAATGAACGGTTTGGTCATCCGAGGTCTGTATATATAGGCTTATATGCACGACCTAACTGAGAGAGCCGTGGTTGCTGTTTTGCAGAAACATAACTTAGCCAACTAGAAACACAGGGATTCCCAGGAGATCCGATTCCCGACACTAGCATCCCGGCGGATTCTAGCTTTTGTGCGTGTGGACTGCAATAGAGGCGCAGCATCTGAGGCGCTCCTGATCTCAATTACCTGTTCATCATTCCGCTGCAAATCACCAGGTAAACATGAGATCCATCGGTAAGGATTCAATTACTCAAACCCAGATCCTAGGCTTAGAACTTGTGGAATTCTGAAACTGTTAGAATTGGCCCAAGTTCCGTCAAACATATCTTCAGATTAATTTCCGATCCAAGCTTTGAAAATCAATGAATCAGTAGCTTTATCTCCAAATTTGACAAATGCAGGATGACACATACTACACAAAGTACTTGAGCGCTCAAGCTTTCTCGTGTGAATCATTGCGCAAAGGAATTTTCATTGCAGGAGCAGTGTCTATAGTTGCAAATATGATCCTTAATGTCTACTACTCAGAATGGTTGTGTGGTATGGATCACAAGCTCAGTGGCTCAGGTTAATCTTTTAACAACAATCTTCAATCTTTACCTAAGACGTTTTATAAATATCTAAAATTCTGTGTATGTTACATAAGCCTCTATTTATATTTGAATCTTAGCCTGAAACTTATGCAGGAAAAAGCATGTTGGCTTGCTCGCTTAGTAGAAAGTTGTACAGCCCGGGAAAGCTATCATATATTCTTGTTGGGGATAATCTTCGTCATGGTTTGAACAAAGATCTCGGTTTCAAGGCAGAGGATAGAGTGTAAAATATATGCAGAGTCGGTAAGTACATAGATGCATATTATTGTCTGGATCCTAAGAAGGTTATGAGTACAAATGCTGATGCAAGAAGATCAGCATGTTGAGGAAGGAATAAACCAAGTGGAAAGCAGAATTAGGAAGTATGTTATAAATTTCTGAGTAATACTTGGGTTCACCCCTAGAGGTGAACCCTTTTGTTCACCTCCACATTTTTTAACCAATCAAATAATTCCACATAATCTAATATTAAAATAATTAAAAATTTAAAAATATTTAAAAATAAGAAAATAAAAAACGAAAATAAAAGAAAAGAAAATATATTTTATTTTAGACAAAACTTAAAAATAATTTTTTAAAAAAAGAAAATACAAAAACCTAAATCTTAATCACTAAACCCTAAATTCTAAACAATAATTTGAACCTAAAATATTAAAATTAAAACTAAACCCTAATCCCTATACCAAAATGTAAATAAAAAAAAATAAAAAACTAAACCCTAATCCCTAAACCCTAAACCCTAACACAAAGAGCTTAAACCCTAATTCTTAAACCCTAAACCCAAAGAGATTAAACCCTATACCATAAACCCTAATCCCTAAACCCAATATATAAATCTTAAAAAATAAAAAACTACACCCTAATCCCTAAACCCTAAACCCTAACCCAAAGAGCTTAAACCCTAAATCCAAAGAGCTTAAACCCTATACCATAAACTCTAATCCCTAAACCTTAAACCCCAAAGAGTTTACATTCAAAGGGTCCTTAATCCCTAAACCCCAAAAGTTTTAAATCCAAAGGGTCCATAATCTTTAAACCCTAAACCCAAAAGAATTTAAACCATAATCACTAAACTCTAAAACCTAAAGGTCTTAAACCCTAAATCCTAAGCCGTAAACCACAAACCATAATTAGTAGACCTTAAACTCCAATTGGTGAACTATAAAAATATATAGATATTGATATATGTTATTATCTATTTTTTATAAAATATTTGAATGTCTTTAATTACTTAATTTTAATTTTATAATTTTATTTAAAAATAATATTACATGGAATATTCTTATTGGTTGAAAAAGAGGGGGTGAACAAATGGGTTCACCTCTAGGGGTGAACCTAAGTATTTTCCTAAATTTCTAGATCTGCCTCTTTTATTATGTTTGCATAAATATTATGTTTGTGTAAACAGGTTTTAAGTTATCAATAAAAAAATTCAATTTTTGAATATAATTGTTTTTATATAAATCTAATTGATTTCTAAATAATAATTCATAACCAGAATTCAAAATAATATTATATAATGAAAATTTAATAGTTCATTAATATTAAACATGGCAAAAAAATAAAAGTGTTCATAAGATATACAATAGCCACAAAAATAGGCTATTATAAATAATACTATATCAACTACAAAACGCTAGTATAAAGTATAATACAACTCTAAAACAGTGCCACCACAAAATTTATTATTGTACGAAGAATATGCTACATTAAAATATAAAATGGCGTATAAAAGCTGCTACGGTAAAATATACAATCGCATCAAAATTAGCGCGATCGTAGACATATATTTGATAGCATGTCAAATTAATGCTATCGTATCTCGGGGATCTAAGATAGCAGCGGCAAACATAGCGTTTATGGAAACGCTACCATAGACATATGATAGCGTTTTCGTGGTGCTATCAATACTCATATTTCTTGTAGTGGGGTAAGGGTGTGTCAAAGGAATTTGGCTAGTCTAAGCAGAAGAGTAAGCAAAGCTCTAAGGCTAAAGATAAGACATCTATGACTTGCTGGATCTGTGGAGCTGAGGGTCATTTTAAAAGAAATCGTCCCAAGAAGAAAGCTCAGGAAGGAAGTGATAAGTCTCAACACAGAGGAGAGTCATCTGGGGTCACAGGAATTGAGTACATTGAGTATCTGGTGGTCTCAGAAGCAAATGCATCAGAAGTATTTGACTTCAATGAAATATGAATATTGGATACATGGTGCACTTTCCACATGACACCAAGAAGAGACTGGTTCACAAACTTCAAGGAGTGTGATGTAGGAGCTGTAAGGATGGCAAACGAATCTGTTTCCTCGGTAAAAGGAATTGGATCAATCCGCTTACAGGTTCCCAGTGGTGAGTTCGTTCTGATAAAAGATGTAAGATACATTCCTCAGTTTCTAAGAAATTTATTCTCTTAGAACATTTGAAGAACAAGGATGCATCTTTACATCAGAGAACGGGGTTCTTGAGATTAAAAAGAACAACATATCGGTTTTGAAAGCAAACAGACAAGGGAAGCTGTATTTCTTGGAAGGAAAAAGCCACACTTGTGAAGTCAATGCAGTAGAAGAGAAAAGTGAAACAGAACTTTGGCATTGCATGTTGGGACATGTCAGTCAGAGAGTTCTGGATGTTTTGGTTAAAAAGGGTTACCTTGATAAAACAAAAGTCTCAAACATCAAGTTCTGTGAGAGCTGTATTTTTTGGGAAAACACACAGAGCCAGCTTCACTACAGGACAACATTCAAGCAAATCATGTTTAGACTATGTTCATTCTGACCTTTGGGGATAACCTACTGTACCCAAATCACTTGGACAGTGTCATTACTTCTTAAGTACGATAAATGATTACTCCAGAAAGGTGTGGGTGTTCTTCTTGAAGACTAAGGACGAAGCGTTTGAAAAGTTTGTTGAATGGAAACTCCTAGTGGAGAATTAGTCTAGATTAAAAGTGAAGAAGCTAAGAACTGACAATGGCCTTGAGTTCTGAAACAAAGAGTTTGACAATTACTGTGTTAAGAATGGGATTTCAAGACACAAAACCATACCATACACACCACAACAAAATGGTGTTGTAGAAAGGATGAACAGAACATTAGTTGAAAGAGTAAGAAGTGTTCTGAGTGAGAGTGGCTTACCAAAGGTGTTGGGCTGAGGCTGTTAATAGAGTGGTGTATCTTATCAACAAGAGCCCTTCCTCAGCCATTCAAGATCAGATTTCAGAAGAAGTCTGGTTTGAGAAAGTTCCAAACTATGGTCATTTGAAGAAGTTTGGATGTGTCTGTTATTTTCATACTGATAAAGGGAAGCTGAAACCTCGAGCCAAAAAAGGTATATTCATTGGATACCCAACAGGTGTGAAGGGGTACAAAGTGTGGTCATTGGATGACAAAAGGAGTGTTATCATCAGGAATGTCACATTCAAGGAAACAAAATGCTGCAAACACCTTCTGAAGAAAAATGACACTCAGAAGGAAAATAATGTTACCCTTCTAGATGTGGAGCTCGGATTAAAAGAAACAAGAGATACTGGTTCGGGAGGAGAGGATTAAGTTCATGTGACTGACGCTGGCGACATCTCAGAGAACTTAATTGAAATCTCAAGTTCAAAAGAAGATGAACCTGAAAATGAAACAGAAGATGCGGAACCAAGTCAAGAAGAGCACATCTTGGCCAGAGACAGGCCAAGAAGAGAACATAGGTCACCAAAGAGATTACAAGACTATGTTCACATGGCTCTACTGGCGTCAGAAGACACTGATCCGGATGAACCAGGAAACTTTCAGCAAGCAATGCAGGATTCACAAAGCAAGAAGTGGAAGTCTGCAGCTGATGAGAAGATGGATTTTTTACATAAGAACTCTACGTGGGAGTTTGTAAAGAAACCAAGTAGAAGAAAGATCATTGGAAGTAACTGGATCTTTAAAAGAAAGCATGGAATTCCTAGAGTTGAGGAACCTAGGTTCAAAGCAAGACTGGTTGCAAAGGGTTATGCTCAAAAGGAGGGTATCGACTACAATGAAATTTTGGCCCCAGTTGTAAGGCATGTTTCTATAAGGTTTCTCATGTCTATAGTGGTGAATGAGGACCTTCAACTAGAAAAATTAGATGTCAAAACTGCTTTCCTTCATGGGGAATTAGAAGAAAAGATCTTCATGTCTCAGCCTGAAGGATATGTGGAAAAGAGAAAAGAAGATTTGGTTAGTCTTTTGAGGAGATCATTGTATGGTTTAAAACAAATCCCGAGGCAGTGGAATCAGAAGTTCAACGAGTTTATGTTGGAAGTTGGTTTCTCCAGAAGCAAGAGAGATAGCTTTGTCTACATCAAGGACTATGGAGGTATATTTGTGTACCTCCTATTATATGTTGATGATATGTTGGTTGCTTGCAGAGATATGGAGATTATCTCAAGGTTGAAGCAACAACTGAGCTCAAGGTTTGAAATGAAAGACTTGAGGGCTGCAAAGAGGATAATAGGTATTGATATTTGCAGGACAAAAAGGCTGGCACATTGAAGCTATCTCAAGAGGACTACATTGAAAAAGTTCTAAAGAAGTTCAATATGAATCTCGCAAAAACTGTGAATACACCATTGGGGATTCATATAAAACTTAAGGTTGCTACTAAGAAACAGTTGGAAGAAGATGGTCATTATATGAAGACCATTCCTTATGTGAATGCAGTGGGAAGCTTGACGTACATCATGATTGGAACTCGGCCTGATTTGGCCTATCCTGTAGGAGTCATCAGCAGGTACATGGGGAATCCAATAAAGGAACACTGGAGTGCTGTTAAATGGGTGCTGAAATATGTCAGAGGATCTTCTAAGGTAAACTTAAAGTTCAGGAAAAATGCAGAGTTTAAAGTGATTGGCTACTATGATGCCGATTACGCAGCTGACTTGGATAAGAGGAGGTCTTTGTCTGGTTATGCATTCATGGCTGGAGGAAATGTTATAAGCTGGAAGTCGAACTTGCAGAAGGTAGTGGCTCTATCAACCACGGAATTGGAATACATTTCGTTGTAAGAGGCATCCAAAGAGGTTGTCTGGCTTAAAGGGTTAAGCGCGGAGTTTGGATATCCACAAAGAACTGTGGATATTTTCTGCGATTCTCATAGTGCTCTGGCACTAGCACAGAACAACGTGTTTCACGAGCGCACCAAACATGTGGCTGTGGAGTATCACCACATCCGTGATCGAATTGAAGCAGGAAAGGTGAAAGTCACAAAGATTCACACGAGCGAGAATCCTGCTGACTTGTTCACAAAGGTTTTGCCGGCTTGTAGGTTCAGAAATCTTCTGAGCTTACTTGGCGTCTCACAAGACTAAGGAGAGGGACATCTCCGAGGATTAGGATCATTATAGAGCAACATAAGGGTTTACAGCAGAATCAACCAAGGAGGAGTTTGTCGGATCTTGATTGGTTGAATCTGGTTTGTGCGGGAAATTTTGAATTTCTGGTTATTACTTAACCAAGTTCCAGAATCGATTTATCAACCTGATTATCTGACTGGTTAAGTGGATCTAGCAACAATAGTGTTTTGGATAACGGATCTATTCAGCTCAAAGTCAACATTCAGAGTTGACCAAGATTGGTGATGGCTGTACCGTTGAGGGAGCTGTTAATTCTGTTAGATTCAGTTACAGATTGTTACTTAAGGTGAGCGATTCTGGTAATTGAGTGTGTGTGAGAATTGGGAATCAATTTCTGGTGAGAAATTGTTTTCTGGGAAGAGAGGTGATAGAGTTCGTTTTTCGGGGGAGAGAAAGTGAGATTCTATGGGTTCATCTTTTTCGGTAAGTGTTCGCCATCGTTCTTGATCGGACTGTTGCTCATTGTGAATTCCGAGTTGATCCTTGGCTAGACGTAGGATACGGTTTTTTACCTGAACTGGATAACATCTTGATTGTGTCGTCTTCTTTGTTTTGTTCTCTTTCTCTCGCAAAAGCAAACTCGATCGTGCAAATCAATTCGATTAACAAACTAGAATCTGAACATAGATAGATTTACAACAATTCCTCAAGACTCAGAACTCCAAATGAAGAACGACCAGTTGTCTAAGATTCATGAGAGACTGAAGTTTCTAACAAGATATAGATATCACCTTAATTATTCCTAAAATATATATATGCCATTAAAGAGGTTGAAGCTCACTTTCATGGAGAAAAATTGAAGAAATTTAAGGATAAGAGTTGACTTACTCAATATCTATTTGAAGATTGAAACCGACCATAATCGATATACTAAACAACATCAGTCAATGGCTACTCTAAACCATTGACGATCCGCTTTCAGTCACCGAAAATTAAGTGAAAACGAAAAATGAGAATAGGGATTCAAAAACCTCACTCAATCGTCTTTTACATCTTTGGGGGTTCAAAACACATATAAATAAATGGTATTTGGATTGAAATCACGGCCACAAGTCGATCCCAAAATTTATGGAATAGATGATATCATTTGTTCAGTCTTTTACCCCTTTTTGCAGTTTTGTACCCAACTTATTACTATTTACAGAATTATCTTGAACTTTTTGAAACGATAACCTCCCCCCCCATTAAATTAAACATGTTCAGATTTTTATTTGATCAATTTTATCCAAAATATTTCGTTTTAAAAATGGGTGTTACATGTTCTTCAACCCAAAATAATCAAACTTACGAAGATTTCAACCAAACCGAATCATCAAAGCTCTTGAATGTTCATCCCTAATTTCTGTCAATACATATCTTTTTTTTTGCATCAAATTTCATTCATCCTATTAAGATCATGTATCTTGGATAGCTTCAAGAAGTAGCCGGTCTGGAGTCTCCTGTGTTACAATGGTGAAGGGTAATTCATGTGCCCACACTGCTTTTACTAAGCCATCCGTACAGATATTTACAACACAAGGAATATAAGTGATTTCAATTTAGAGAAGGCATTCTTTATAATTTTAAACTCATCAAGTTCCGCTTCAATTTCCTCCATTCTTTGTTGTTCAAAATAAGGCGTACCAATTGCTCGCAATCCATATAAAATCGGATAGATTGCCTGTTATGTTGAATCATCATCTTCATTGCCCAAACCACGCCTTCTAACTCACATGTAGTGGAGACATCTGATATTCATGCATTTTGATGCATTTAGGATAGTGTTCAACTCATGTTTTGATCTCATTTTGCATTCTTTCATGCTCTCTTTGATGTTCTTTGTTGCATTTAGAGTATGTTAGCATTTAGAGTTAGGAATTAGCATTTTAAGTTGTGTTTGGAGTGTTTCTTGTGATTTTGTAAGTTCCTGGAGGTACATGGAGGTTTTGATGAGCTAAGGAAGCAAGAAAGGAGCTCATAGAGTGAAGAAGAGGAGTCATGAAGTCATCCAGGAGATCCATCGGCCAAACGCATCATGCGAATGAGGCCGATGGAAATTTGTTGTTTCCATCGGCCAAACACATCGACCAAACGCGGCCGATGGAAACACTCACTCGAAGATCACATTTTGGCCAGGGAATCCATCGGCCTGCGACATCGACCAAAAGAAGCCGATAGATATCCCACGAAACACATTGGCCTGCCACATCGAGCAAATGCGCCCGATGGAAATTCCACGAAGGTGACCAGGGATTCCATCGGCCTGTGACATCGACCTGAATCGCCCGATGGATCCAGTCTGCAGACATCGGCCTGTGACATCGGCCAAATGCGTCCGATACTTTCCCTGTGAAGACCATTTTCAGACCACCATATTTACGAAAATGCCACTACGTGGCTTCCAACTATAAATACTCAT
Organism: Orychophragmus violaceus; assembly: GCA_030180135.1. Lineage (NCBI taxonomy): Eukaryota > Viridiplantae > Streptophyta > Magnoliopsida > Brassicales > Brassicaceae > Orychophragmus > Orychophragmus violaceus. The sequence continues at coordinate 70,549,144 of CM058236.1, read as the reverse complement.
TTTGGGGGATTTAAAACCCTAAGCTACCTAAGCCTAGTCTTCTCTCTTCTTATGTTTATGATTTAGGATTTGTAAACCTTTGATTTTGAGTTTTAATTAAGTCTTTCGTTATCTTTTGTTAATCTCTTCTTCCTATCTCTATCAATTCAAGTTTTGAAGAACATGGTGATTAGAGAGTAGGAGTTTTGGGTCTTGTAGATGAGGTTGATTTAGGTGGTTTATGAGATGATTAGTGATGCTTAGTACTTATTAATGCATGATCTTTCTCTAATTTGGTGTGCTTTATGCTAGATTCTCAAGAGATTGTCAATCTAGATGTTAGGATGTTTCTTGCCCACAAGGTGTTTGATGAAATGTGTCAATGAACTCTTTAGAGGATTTTCACATCTTAGCCTAAGAGATTAGATGTCTAAGGTGATAATTGGTAATGAGAACTTGAAATTAATGCTTGTTTATCTCTTAGAGCTTGATTGGTTCACCCGCTGCCACCCGCAAACGCTACGTTTGCGGGCGGTTGCGGTTGATAGCGTTTAGAAACAATCATTACAACCGCTTTGTATCGCTTGGAATCGCTCCTTACCGCTAGAAATCAAAAGCTCCTTCTCGCAAGCGTTTGCGGTTGCGAGCGGTTGCGTTTACAAATTTTTTTTGTTTAAAATACATATAAATCTAAAATTTTCTATTTAAATTATTATCTATAACTATTATCATCATATCACGTATATATAACTACTAATATCATTATCTATAACTATCACATCCCGTAATATCTTAATATATATATATATCATTATATCCTACCTATTCTCTATATAATAAAACCTAAGATTTTTGCAGCCACAAAAGAATAGCCTTAAGATTTCTACGGCCACAGACGACGTTAAAGCAGTGAAATTATGGCCTCTACACAACCAGAAGATGGTCAAGAATCAAACATAAGTTTTTTGTTCTATTAGTAGTTAAATTATTGTTTTCTTTTGATGTTGATTTTTGTTATGCTTTTCTGCGTGAATTATACAATTTATGTTTCATGCTTAATTATGTTTAGTACCTGTGTGTTTACTTATTTTTTGAACAGAAAATCAATTGGTCAAACGAGATGACCAGTTTCTTAGTAGAACTAATAACGCTAGAAAAACAAGTTGGACAATGTAAAGGCAAAAATTTGTCAGAACAAGGAAAACAAAACGTTCTCACGGAATTAAACAAACAATATGAGTTAACTCTAAATTGGAATAAAATTAAGAACAAGCTTGAAGCTTTAAAAGGAAGAATCGTTAGAGATGGTATAGCGCGAGAGATATGGGATGCTCGTTAAAGAAGAAACATATATGAAGACAAGGCTGGATCTTTTTCTCACGTTTTTCTTTTGGTGTTTTTCTAACAAGAAGCTATGTTAGTGTTTTGGAATTTTTCATTTCGTTCTTTGAAAATCTATTTGGACTTTTCTTTGAGAATCAATTTTAATTTTACTTTTTCGATCTCTGTTTCTTGTTCTCCAACACGTTTAGAGGATGCTTGATACAGTAACAAGTCTTTGGGAAAGTTAATTCATGTGGCTCCTTTTGGTCGAAATAATATGCTTGTCCTCTACAGTTGTCCTGCAACTCCTCGCCCAACTTCAGCTCTATCGTAGTGGCAACGTAGAATTTGAGATCAAACTTTCTTGAGAAATGGAATTGATTCATTTTTTTTTCGAGAAGCATCCCAAGCCTTATTTGATTTAACACATTATTTTTACTTTAGTATTTTCATTCAACCGCTATTAACCGCAACCACTTGTCAACCAGTCAAGAATATTCCGCAAACACAGCCGCTTCCAATTGTTAAACCAGTCGTACAAAACGTTTACAAACGCTACTAACCACAACCGCCCGCTTCAGCAAACTCTCGCAACCGCAACCGTAACCGCCGCGTTTGAACCAGTCGAGCCCTTAATCACAAATGATAATTTGATCTTGATTAGGGATTAGACAAAGAGATTAGTGCCAAGAGATTGGATTAGTCTAATGATTAGTGTTCTTAGCCTAAGGATTAACTTTTCTAAAAGATATTTGATGGATATTAATGCATGCTTGTCTTGTAATTTGCAAATGGAAATTGAATGATTGCATGTTTAGCATAGTAGTTATGAACATGAGAATGTGATTAGCTTAATTATGATCATTAGCCTTGTTTAGCAATGTTTGATTGATTGAAGCATCATCGATTGTCTCTAGATCACCTAGTCTCCATAGACTCATCCTAGGACCCTTCTTTTAGCTTATTTCTCTTCTTGTTTAGTGCATTGTTTGGTTCTTGCTTGCTTTATTTCCTTTCTAGATTGTTTAGGTTGTTAAATAAACCCCTTTTTATTTGATTTTCTTAGCTTGAGTAGTTTCTTGCATTCTTGGTGTGTTATTCTTCTTGCCTCCATGGATTGATACCTTAAGTACTATAATGACACGAGTAGACTTGAGGACTTGAGCTAGAACCTAGAAAAAGTCTATCATCAATTTGGCGCTGTTTCCGGAGAGGCGTAGCAATAACCATTAGGATTTAGATTCGACTTTATACTAATCTTTTATTTTGTTTTTAATTGTGTGGTTACTAACTCTCTTTCAAGTGTTTGATCTTTTTGCAAGGTGCAATCACAAGGAAGAGAGCATGGCTTCAGAGATAGCTTCAATGTTGAGGGCTATGTTGGAATCTCAAGAAAGATAGATGGCTTGGGACCGTACAAGTCATCATGGTTTTGAAAGCACATCCACTTATCAAGGTGATCTTCCAAATGAGTATTCTTCTCATGAGTACCAATATGGATATGGTGATGGATACCAATCTTGGAGCCTGGAGCATGAGCATGAAGCAACTTACTCCTCCCAATCATGTGATGAAGAACTTCTCAACTTGACAAGGATGGCATTAGAAGGACAAGAGAGGTATAATGAGAGCATAAGGAATACCAACACTGTTTTTGCTCAATTACCTCAAGATGCAAGCATTGTTGAGCCAACATATGAGGAGAATGCTCAAGTCTAAGATGAATTCTTGTAAGAAGCTTACTCTTCCCAATCATGTGATGAAGAGCTTCTCAACTTGGCAAGTTGGCATTGGAAGGACAAGAGAGTTATAATGAGAGCTTAAGGATGATAAACACTGATTTTGCTCATTTGCCTCAAGATGCAAGCATTGTTAAGCCAACACATGAGGAGAATGCTCAAATCCAAGATGATTTCTTGAAAGAAGCTGAAGAGACTATCAAGAAATTTGAAATGCTTCTTGGTTGCACTGTTGGTGAAGACCTTGTGATAAGGTATGAAGATGAGGATGAGGAAGATACAAGCATGGGTAATTCAACTAATGGAACAATGAAGGAGTAGAAGAAGTTGTGAGAGTTGAGGAAGAGCCTTATGAAGATGGGTTGGTTGTTGAGTGCAAGGTTATCAAGGAAGAGAACACACATGATGAGCTCTCAATCATGGAAGAAGTGCCAAAGAAACCAAATCCCATGCAAAAGCCAATTGGAGGAAATCCTATGGAGAAACAAGATAGCCCCAATGAAGAATCATTCAAGGAGGATGAAGAAGATGGAACTCCAATGGCTCAACCCTTTCACAAGCTTCTTGGTATAGTCTCTACCACACCATTGAGATTTCATGATCCAAAGAAGATCCATTTTGAGGAGATAAGGATAAAAGAGTTTAGGGGGTGGTTCTATGATGAGTATGATCCCGGTGATACAAACGCCACATCCCTAACCAAAAAGAGTGAATGTATAGTCAAGCTTAGTGACTTAAAACAAGCTTACTTGGGAGGAATTCCCATGTCTATCATTTTGGGGAGCTTTGGGGTAAATGCAAGGAAGAAGGGAAAAAGTTTTGGGTGCAAAGGGACTTCAATGCTAAATCAAAGAATGATGAAGCCTATGCAATTGTTTAAGTTTGGGGGAAGTCTCATGCCACATTCAAAGATGCCTCCACCTCCCATTCCTCCTCTCCATTCCACTCTCCAAGTAACACTCCAACTTTTGTCTTTTTAATTTTGCATTTTTTTTAGTCTTTTGTCTCTTTCCCTTGCTTCTTTCACACAAGGGACTGTGTGATTTAAGTTTAGGGGAGAAGACTAGTTGCTAATGATGTGTTTTGTGTTCTTATCTTCTTTTCTTGCATCTTGAGTCTCATTCATGCATCTAAGGAATAGAAAACCATAAAAATTTGAAAATTTTCTAAAATTTTCACAAAAAGCATATAGTTGCATGGACATGCTTAAGATTGAGTCTAGAAGTTATTAGGATTGCATTCATAAATGTTTGAGAGCTAAATCTTGTGTTCTTTATAAAAATTTGTTTGAACATGTGGTTATGTGATGCATCTTGTGAGCTTGAAATTAAGGAAGAACCCTTCTTGGATCTTATGCATTATTGTTCACTTCTTGGTTGAAACATGTTGTGATTTGAATTATTTCCTATCTATTAGAACTCTTAATATTGACTTGAATTATCATGTTGTGTAATGAAAGGTGAACTCATGGATACTTAATACATACTTGGACTATCTTCTCCTTTTCTACCACTCTCTTGTTAGTCCAAGTAGATTTTCCCACCTTTGAACCAAGATTTCCTTCAAACCTAAACACTCTAGTGAGAGATGATATGCCTTTTTCTTGAATCAACTAGGAAAAAAGTGTTGAGTTTGGAACGCCAAGGATAAGTCTTCATTGTAGAGCTAGCCTTGCATCATTGGGCTATGCATAGGATAGGAAAGAAGTTTAGGGGAATTGAGAAGAAAAGGAAAAAGGGAATGAGGAAAAGATTAAGAAAAGAAAGAGAGAGGATTGGAAAAGAAAAAAAAAAGTTTATAGCTCTAAGTGTTTATGAAAAATAAGTCTCAAGTGTTAAAGAAAGAAAAGAAGCCAAAGTTGGCTCAAAATTAAAAAGAAAAGAGTAAAAGAAAAGAAAGAGCTAAGAAAAAGAAAAGAAATCCTCTAAGTGTTTAAAGAAGAAAGAAGTGATCAAAGTTGGGATAAGAAGGCAAAAATGCCTTAAGGAAAGGGTAGCTTAGGAAGGGAATCTTTGGTTTAGAAAAAGAGTTAAAATCATTATAGGGATTTGGGTAGAATGAGAATCTATCCTTGTATGCATGAGTTATTTCTTACTCTTAGCATTTTGCTATAGTTCATTCCTTCCTTGAGAGATCCCTTATTTTTGAAAGCCACACTTCATTTGAGATCACTTTTATCTCAAGACCTCAACCCCTTAGCCAAATGTGTTCATTTGATTTGCACAATCATGATCCACCATTGCTTAATGAATGTTAAAGGGAATGAGGATAGAAATTTATGTGTAGATTGGGACTTGAACTTGATGCTTGTGTTGATGGGAATGGCTAACTCTTTTGAAGTAGAGCAAGCTTGATTATAGCTCTTAATTGCTTGTCTTGACTTTGTTTCCACTTATGGTTAACAATTTCTTTTGAAAGCTTTGAACTCCCACCTTTTAAACCTCTCCCTATCTTGCCTTTGAGTTGTTGATGCTTTCTTGTGGACAAGCAAAGTTTAAGTTTGGGGGAATTGATATTCATGCATTTTAATGCATTTAGGATAGTGTTTAACTCATGTTTTGATCTCATTTTGCATTCTTTCATGCTCTCTTTGATGTTCTTTGTTGCATTGAGAGTATGTTAGCATTTAGAGTTAGGAATTAGCATTTTAGGTTGTGTTTGGAGTGTTTCTTGTGATTTTGTAGGTTCTTGGAGGTACATGGAGGTTTTGGTGAGCTAAGGAAGCAAGAGAGGAGCTCAAAGAGTGAAGAAGAGGAGTCATGAAGTCGTCCAGGAGATCCATCGGCCAAACGCATCAGGTAAACGAGGTCGATGGAAATTTGTTGTTTCCATCAGCCAAACACATCGACCAAACGCGGCCGATGGAAACACTCACTCGAAGATCACATTTTGGCCAGGGAATCCATCGGCCTGCGACATCGACCAAAAGAAGCCGATAGATATCCCACGAAACACATTGGCCTGCCACATCGAGCAAATGCGCCCGATGGAAATTCCACGAAGGTGACCAGGGATTCCATCGGCCTGTGACATCGACCTGAATCGCCCGATGGATCCAGTCTGCAGACATCGGCCTGTGACATCGGCCAAATGCGTCCGATACTTTCCCTGTGAAGACCATTTTCAGACCACCATATTTACGAAAATGCCACTACGTGGCTTCCAACTATAAATACCCATTTTGGGGGATTTAAAACCCTAAGCTACCTAAGCCTAGTCTTCTCTCTTCTTATGTTTATGATTTAGGATTTGTAAACCTTTGATTTTGAGTTTTAATTAAGTCTTTCGTTATCTTTTGTTAATCTCTTCTTCCTATCTCTATCAATTCAAGTTTTGAAGAACATGGTGATTAGAGAGTAGGAGTTTTGGGTCTTGTAGATGAGGTTGATTTAGGTGGTTTATGAGATGATTAGTGATGCTTAGTACTTATTAATGCATGATCTTTCTCTAATTTGGTGTGCTTTATGCTAGATTCTCAAGAGATTGTCAATCTAGAAGTTAGGATGTTTCTTGCCCACAAGGTGTTTGATGAAATGTGTCAATGAACTCTTTAGAGGATTTTCACATTTTAGCCTAAGAGATTAGATGCCTAAGGTGATAATTGGTAATGATAACTTGAAATTAATGCTTCTTATCTCTTAATCACAAATGAGAATTTGATCTTGATTAGGGATTAGACAAATGGATTAGTGCAAGAGATTGGATTAGTGTAATGATTAGTGTTCTTAGCCTAAGGATTAGCTTTGCTAAAAGGTATTTGATGGATATTAATGCATGCTTGTCTTGTAATTTGCAAATAGGAATTGAATGATTGCATGATTATCATAGTAGTTATGAACATGAGAATTTGATTATCTTAATTATGATCATTAGCCTTGTTTAGCAATGTTTGATTGATTGAAGCATCATCGATTGTCTCTAGATCACCTAGTCTCCATAGCCTAATCCTAGGACCCTCCTTTTAGCTTATTTCTCTTCTTGTTTAGTGTATTGTTTGGTTCTTGCTTGCTTTATTTCCTTTCTAGATTGTTTAGGTTATTAGATAAACCCCTTTTATTTGATTTGCTTACCTTGAGTAGTTTCTTGAAGGAAGTTTAGTTGTTAATCCTGATTCAGTTCTTCAGATTAAACAGTCCTAAACATGTGGATCTAGGTTCTCTTGAATAGAAACTTTATGGATCTCACCTTATACCTGTTTATGCAGCGGAAAGAGAAGGTATGGTCAGAGATCAGAGAGCCACCAAGTGATAACTCCTCCAGAGGTTCACACACGCACACCAAGCAGGAAGAAGGCTGCTAGACCAAGTTGTGGGAGGCGCAGGAAGAGAGAGAGAGTCGCGGCTAGGGCTTAGAGTTAGGAGGAAAAATCAGACTTAAGTTTTAATTATAAAACTTGTCTATTTCCTTTTGGGCTTTTGGGCCCAAAATCCAATCTGATTAAATCCCTTGGATTTAATCAGACCCATTAATCTCTCTCTAAGTACGACAAATGCCTGGCACTTTTACCGTACTTCTGCTAAGCCGTTCCTACACATTTTCCTGTTAGCTTAGGCGTGTGACCCATATGGGATCATATAATAAAGGCAATAAGTCCAAGACTTATAGATCATGAGCGGACTCTAGCAAGCCATCATGACCCCCAGTATTATATGACTTATGTCTGATCATTGACATACTCTTACTTTCTAGAGACAGTACCGAGATTACTGGACACAATTCCAACAATCTCCCACTTGTACTGGAATCTCTGTATTCATAATCCTTTTGTCTCAATATCTCGATTAGTCATAAGGCAAGATTAGTATCATCCTTATAAAGCCTAATCTTGTTCATCGGACTCTGATTTGATACTGACAATCCAAACGACTCGGGAAAGTCCGTTTGAGCATGGCCATGCATTTTCCAGTATTCAAATCTCCGATTGGCCTAGAGATATTCACTCCATTTATATTGGAGGGAAAAATTCCGTCTTGTTCCATCACTGTAAACTACTCATTTCATAATGTACCCAAACAAGGTCCTTATAACTATCGCAGAACGACAGCGTTAGACAATGATCAAAGTGCATCAGTCCATGTGCGGTCACATGCATGCGAACTCAGGTCTAAGGACTATACTCTATAGTCGTAGTAAGAATCTCTTATGACACAGATATAAATATCCTGAAGAGTTCTTATAATCGGGTCATGTCCGGTCGTATGTTCCCAACATACACCTATGTACTGACTTTGATGCCGCGCATCTATGACACACTGAGACTTTGTCATAAGTCACATACCAATCTAGTCTCACACAGTTGTTGGTGTTCCAATTTCAACAACCTTCGACTAGGGACATGATGATATAAGCCATCTATCAAATATAGGGTCTCATGATCAAGCTAAATGACTTTGATAACTCAAGATCAAGTCACTTACTTCGATGACCTATAAAATGGTTCATATCATTTTGGAACGATTATTTCATCACAGTTAAAATAATCTTGAAATAATAATTTCATTAAACATAAAATGTTTTACAAGAACATATCAAATAACTAAATAAAAGCCCTCAAACTCCCACTCAAATTTAGATTACATTTCAATGTCTCTAATGCCTACAGCTTCAGTCAGAAACTCGAGCTTAGGCCTTGGGAGTGGCTTTGTCAACGGATCAGCGACGTTATCATCTGTCTGAACTCGGCTGATCTTGACTTCCTTTCTATTTATGATGTCACGTATCAAGTGAAATCTTCTTAGAACATGCTTGGATTTCTGGTGTGATCTTGGTTCCTTTGCCTGAGCAATAGCACCATTATTATCACAAAATAGTGCCAGAGGCTCAGCCGCATTTGGTATCACACCTAGTTCAATAATGAACTTTCGTATCCAAACAGCTTCCTTCGCTGCTTCTGAGGCGGCGATATATTCAGCTTCTGTAGTGGAATCAGCAACGGTGTCTTGCTTGGAGCTTCTCCAACTGATTGCACCGCCATTCAGACAAAATATATAACCGGACTGTGACCGGAAATCATCTTGGTCTGTCTGGAAACTTGCGTCCGTGAATCCACTGACTTTAAGCACATCACTTCCACCGTACACCAAGAACTTATCCTTAGTATGTCTTAGATACTTCAAGATATTCTTTACGGCAATCCAGTGGCTTTCACCTGGATTTGACTGGTATCTACTCGTCATGCTCAATGCATAAGCAACATCAGGGCGAGTACAGATCATGGCATACATGACAGATCCTATTGCAGATGCATAAGGAATATTCTTCATGCGCTCAAGCTCAGCAGCCGTCGTAGGGCTCTGCTTCTTGCTTAGCGTTGTGCCATGTACCATTGGCGTGAAGCCCTTCTTGGAATCTTTCATGCTGAATCTTTGTAGGACTTTGTCAATGTATGAATCTTGACACAAGCCTATCAGCCTTCTAGATCTATCCCGGTAGATCCTGATTCCAAGAACGTATGCGGCTTCACCCATGTATTTCATGGAAAAACAACTTCCAAGCCAGTCCTTTACAGACTTCAGCATTGGAACGTCGTTTCCGAGAAGCAGTATGTCATCGACATACAGAATAAGAAATACTATCTTGCTCCCACTAGTTTTCTTATACACGCATTGTTCTTCTTCGTTTCTGATGAAGTCAAATTGCTTGATCGCTTCATCAAAACGAAGATTCCAGCTCCTCGATGCTTGCTTCAATCCATAAATGGATTTATGAAGCTTGCATACTTTCCCAGCATTCTTTGGATCTATGTAACCGTCAGGTTGCGTCATATACACATCCTCTTCCAGAATACCATTCAGGAAGGCGGTTTTCACGTCCATCTGCCAAATTTCATAATCATGAAAAGCTGCAGTTGCTAGTAGAATCCGAATAGATTTCATCATAGCCACTGGTGAATAGGTTTCATCGTAATCCACACCGTGAACTTGTCTGAAACCTTTTGCCACCAACCTGGCTTTATAAATCTGGACATTTCCATCCACGTCAATCTTCTTCTTGAAGATCCATTTGCACTCGATGGCTTTTACACCAGCGGGTAAGTCAACCAACGAAAACACTTGGTTGACCGACATGGAGTCCATTTCGGAATCAGTGGCCTTGCGCCACTTCGAGGAATCTGGGCCCATCATGGCTTGATTGAAGTTCGATGGTTCATCACCATCAATGATCAAAAGATCATGACAGTCAGTCACGAGGAATCCTTGATATCTCTCGGGTTCGTGACGGATCCTCCCGGATCTTCGAACTTCAGGTACTACAGGTTCAAGCTCTACAATTTCTTGTAGGTCCTCATGCTGCTCTTCCTCATTAGGTTGAGCAGTATCCTGTTCATCTTGAATTTCTTCAAGCATTACCTTACTCCCACTGTCTTTCTTAGAGAGAAACTCTCTCTCAAGAAAGTTACAATCCCGGGCAACAAAGATCTTGTTCTCGGAACGTAGATAGAAGTAATAAGCCTTGGTTTCCTTCGGATAACCAATGAAGTAGCATTTATCAGACTTTGGTGTAAGCTTGTCTGAGATTAATCTCTTGACATATGCTTCACAACCCCAAATTCTAAGATAAGACAGCACTGGAGCCACTCCAGTCCATAATTCATATGGTGTCTTTGCTACTGCTTTCGATGGCGCTCTATTTAGAGTGAACACTGCTGTTAGCAGAGCATATCCCCAAAGGGATATTGGAAGGTCTGTGTGACTCATCATAGATCGAACCATATCCAATAAGGTCCGATTTCTCCTCTCAGACACACCATTCCATTGAGGTGTTCCGGGAGGAGTGAGTTGGGATACGATCCCACACTCTCTTAGATGATCACTGAATTCTTGGCTTAAGTATTCTCCTCCTCGGTCGGACCGAAGAGCCTTAATGCTTTTGCCAAGTTGGTTCTGTACTTCATTTTGGAATTCTCTGAACTTCTCAAAAGATTCAGACTTATGTTTCATTAAATAAACATATCCATACCTACTGAAATCATCAGTGAAGGTAATGAAGTACTGATAGTTTCCTCTTGCATTTGTGGACATTGGGCCACACACATCAGTGTGTATCAGGCCCAATAAGTCACTGGCCCTCTCGTTAGGTTTATTAAAGGGGGCCCGTGTCATTTTGCCCATCATGCAGGATTCACATTTCTCACATGACTCAAAGTCAAATGAGCCAAGAAGTCCATTCGAATGGAGCCTCTTGATGCGTTTCTCGCTGATGTGCCCTAAACGACAATGCCATAGAAACGTTCGGTTCTCCTCATTAGGTTTGAACCGTTTGGTATTAATGTTATAAATTGGCGCGGATTGATCGAGTATGTAAAGCCCATTCGTAAGAGGGGCAGAACCATAGAACAAATTGTTGCGATTGAAGGAACATAATTTATTCTTAACTGAAAAATCATAACCTTCCAAATCCAACAAAGAAATTGAAATAATATTTCTGCTTATAGCAGGTACAAAATAACAATTATTGAGTTCTAAAATCAATCCCGAAGGTAAAGACAACAAGTATGTGCCTACAGCTAGTGCAGGAACTTTCGCTCCATTCCCAACTCGTAGCTCCACTTGTCCTTGCTTCAGCCTTCTACTGTTGCTGAGTGCCTGCATATTAGTACAAATATGAGCCCCACAACCAGTATCCATAACCCATGAGGTATTATCAGAAGTAGTTGTATTAACTTCTATAACAAAAATACCTGTTGAAGAAGTCTCGAGAGTCTTCTTCTTCAATTCCTTTAGACCTTCTTGGAATTTCTTACATTCTCTCCTCCAATGCCCTGGTTCTTTACAGAACCTGCATATGTCAGTAGGCCCAGCCTTGGACTTGGGCTTGGGCTTTGGCGTGTCCTTGTCCGCGACTTGGACAGCCTTGGCCTTCCCCTTATCCTTAGCAGAGGATTTCTTAAACCCCTTGCCCTTTTGCACCATAAGCACATTGGGGTCCTTGGCGGTTTTCCTCAAGTTGGGCTCTGCAGTCTTGATCATTCCGTGAAGCTCAGGCAATGTCTTACTCAAGCCATGCATGTTAAAGTTCAGAATGAACTGATCATAGCTTGCAGGTAATGACTGCAGAATGATGTCGCAGGCAAGTTCCTGGCTGATAGGGCAGTCGAGTTTCTGAAGATGATCGAGATAACCCATCATCTTCAAGACATGAGGACTCACTGCCGCATTCGCAGCCAACTTACAGTCTAAGAGGTCCTTAACTGTCTGAAACCTCTCAGTCCTTGCTTGCTCCTGAAAAAGTGATTTCAGGCTTGCCATTATCTCGATGGGTGACAACACACTCTCGAACTGCATTTGCAGCTCAGCAGTCATTGTCGCCAACATCAGGCAATAGACATCATTTTCATCTGACGAATGCTTTTCCCAAGCATTATGCAGAGTCCTGGCGGCATTGTTAGCAGGCCTCTCGGGGAGAGGATCACGAAGGACATAATCCTTCTTCTCCTGCTTGAGGACCAGCCTCAAGTTCCTTGACCACGTCAGGAAGTTCGTTCCAGTCAGCTTCTCCTTCTCGAGAACAGACCGGATTGAGAATGTGTTTTGTGTGCTTGTAGTAGTCATAGCTGAAATATAATATAAAAAGGTTATTAGTTAATATGTTCAATATGATTAATCTCGTATTAAATTTAATATGATTAATCATGCATTATATTCAATAACATAAGTTACCCTCAATAGAATATAATGATTCCAAGATCCACATATAACTAAGATCAAAGTGGGCCACTGGCCGTCACCCAACCTTAGCTTATATCGGTAAGCCCTTTGTCGGCTAATTATATCCGTGATATAACTCTTGGTTGTGAATCTGGGCCCGAGGCCCAATCCACTCTGATGTCTCAAGGCCCGGGACTCCCGATGGCCTTAGTCAAGAAAACCATACTATACAGTCATGTAATCATTAATGTCTGGGACTCCCAATGACATTTATGAATCACAAACCGTCTTATCCACGCAAAAGCAGACACCCTCACACTGTAAGGCCATGAATACAATTGAATGGGCTTCGACAGCTGACATAGCCTGGACAAGACATCCAACGCTTGATATTACTTGAGGTTCGTAGGTTTATCAAAATTTCATCCCAAAATAGAAGATTACTATTTTGGGAAACTTTCCATTTTTGGAAACCTACTAATTTTGGAAACTTTCTAAAATTGGAAACTTTCTAAAAACGGAAACTTTCTAACTTTAGAAATTTCTTAAAATCCAAAACATGCAAATCTAGAAAATTCTATTTTGAGAAACTTTCTAATTTCAAAATTTCGGAAACTTTAATTTAAAATCGTTTTTATAATTTTATAAAATTAAATTTTAAATTAATCTGAAGAAAAGACTCAAATAATTGGCCCAATTGTTTTAACTTCTTGGCCCGAGGCCCAAGAATTGGTCCATGTCCAAGACATGACCCAATTGTCCAATTAAATGACATAACCGGTCTGGTTCATTAAAATTGGTCTAACCAAAATTAATTACTACGATGACCACAATTGTCAACCGGTTATTTACTAAACCGGATTTTCTCAATTTATTTGGTCCAACCAAATCAAATTAGAAAATTCTGGTTTAGGCACAAAATCCAATTTTTCGACTTTGGATTTCTTATCCCGGTTTAACCAGAACTTAATAAAATTATTAAGTCTGTTTATTAAACCGTGACGATTTGAATTTAATCAAGTTTTTAAACCGAACCGTTAACCGAACCGAAACATCACACGCCAAAACCCTAACCGGTCGAGTTACAATCGTCCAGCCGCAAGCCATCATGCTTCCGCGGCGGATGAATGGTCGGGACGGTTGGGCCGTGTGATCGGGACGGGAAGGTGGGACGATCGGGCCGTGTGATCGGGACGAGACAGCCGGGCCATCTCTCGCGATCGGACGGGATGATCGAGACGATGCCGAGAGATCACGGACGTGATCGCCATGCGATCGTGGTCGATCTCTCTCTCGCGCGTCATGACCGATCGGGACGAGCCTAGCGGGACGAGACGCGATCCATGCGATCGGCTATCGCACGATCCATGCGATCATCGGCCCATCCACACGATTGCGTCATGCCGATTGGATAGACGCAAGCTCGGGCCGTCGATCTCTCTCGCGATCGGATGATCACGCGACTCGATCCTTTAGCGATCGGTCCGTGCATCATCAAACCGACGCATACCAAATCATATAGCTTGGTTTTTGCGATTTCAAATATGTTTAGGTTTTAATTCCTTGTTGCTTAAGTGATTTCTCTTATCAGTAGATTGATTCAAAACACTTCTTAAACAAGAAAAACAATCCTAAACATGAATCTAAACAAGAAAAACCAGAACCAATAGCTCTGATACCACTGAAGGAAGTTTAGTTGTTAATCCTGATTCAGTTCTTCAGATTAAACAGTCCTAAACATGCGGATCTAGGTTCTCTTGAATAGAAACTTTATGGATCTCACCTTATACCTGTTTATGCAGCGGAAAGAGAAGGTATGGTCAGAGATCAGAGAGCCACCAAGTGATAACTCCTCCAGAGGTTCACACACGCACACCAAGCAGGAAGAAGGCTGCTAGACCAAGCTGTGGGAGGCGCAGGAAGAGAGAGAGAGAGTCGCGGCTAGGGCTTAGAGTTAGGAGGAAAAATCAGACTTAAGTTTTAATTATAAAACTTGTCTATTTCCTTTTGGGCTTTTGGGCCCAAAATCCAATCTGATTAAATCCCTTGGATTTAATCAGACCCATTAATCTCTCTCTAAGTACGACAAATGCCTGGCACTTTTACCGTACTTCTGCTAAGCCGTTCCTACACATTTTCCTGTTAGCTTAGGCGTGTGACCCATATGGGATCATATAATAAAGGCAATAAGTCCAAGACTTATAGATCATGAGCGGACTCTAGCAAGCCATCATGACCCCCAGTATTATATGACTTATGTCTGATCATTGACATACTCTTACTTTCTAGAGACAGTACCGAGATTACTGGACACAATTCCAACATTTCTTGCATTCTCGGTGTGTTATTCTTCTTGCCTCCCTGGATTGATATCTTAAGTACTATAATGACACGAGTAGACTTGAGGAATTGAGTTATAACCTAGAAAAAGTCTATCATCAACATCACTCCTCGTCCCTCACATTCCAGCCAATATGGGTTAATCATCCTCCAATAGTATAAAGCCCGTTCTAATCATCTTGTCTTTTTCAACCCAAGATGCGTCTACCCGACATCGTCAATGCAACTCTGATTTCGCTATTTGAGGATACGATTTATTCTCTGTGTTTGCTTCCCCTGTTTGTGTCGTTAGTTGTGAAATTTCCAGGATTCCGATTCATGACTAGCCAAGTGAAGGGTGTCTATCGGATAAAGACTCCCATTTCAGCCTTTCCAAATATACCAAGTAGCCCATGAAAATATTTGTAGGGACTTCAACTAGATCCCCTGCTCCTTATCTCTCCACATCAAATAATCAAAGTTATAGAATATTTATTGACTCAAGAACAGCCATGGATTCATTGGTAATGTTGATAGTGTCGAGCATTGGAGATCTTGTGGGCATTCAAATATGATATGATTTATAGTCTCTTCCACAGCTCCGCATCTTTGACAAGGGAGATTTGTACTGCAATGGCGATTGTTTAATCGGCCCTCCGAGGCCACAAATCCAAAATAGCTTGCCATAGAAAATATTTCAGCTTTCTCGAGATCTTCAGTTTCCACACTTGAATTTTTAGAATAGTTGTGCTTGGCTCTGTGAATTCCAGTTGCAGGTTTCACCTTTCGCATATCATAAGCTATTATCCAGCCTTTACCGTATAATGTCCCAACTTGGTGCAGTTCCATCTCTAGCTATCTTTGCGGTTCGTGAGGGATGGTTTAGTTTTATCTACCTCAACAATGAACTCTCTCAAAAGCTCCAGGTTCCAATCCTTTTTCTCAAAATCTACTAGATGGTGGATCATAAATTATGGATCCCAATTATAGTTTAAACTTCTCGTCGGTCGTGCTCGTGCAATGTTATTTGGGATCCAACAATCCTTCCAAACCTTTGAATCCACTCCATTCCCAATAATACGTTTTAAACCTTCGTGGATGATCGGCTTGGCCATCATGATGTTTTTCCGTCAGAGAGATATTGAACTTTCACTACAAGAAAACATGGCTATTACCGACGGAATTACCGACGGAAGTAATTCCGTCAGAAATTACCGACGATAAAACGACGACTTTCATACGGGAAGTTTTCCGACGGAAAACCGTCGAAAATTTCCGACCGTTTTCTCATTCCGTCGGAAACACCCGACGGTAAACCGACGGTTTAATTTTCCGTCGGTATTCCGTTGTATTTCGGTCGGTTTAGCGTCGGTTTACTATAGCCGTTAAACTGACCGTCAATGGAACCGTTGGGTCGACTAGAAACCGACCGATTTCCGACGGAATTCCGTCAAAAATTATGCTACATATACCTCATTGTTGGAACGTTTAGATGAATCCTGATTCAATTCCAGATTCAGATTATCCTAAACATGCGATCTAGGTTCTTCTCAGAATAGAAACAAATGATGATCTCACCTTATACCTGTTATTGCAGCGGAAGAAGATGGTATGTCTGAGATCAGAGAAACACCGAGGGATGAATCCTCCAAAGGTTCACACACGCTTTCACAGGAAACAGCTGCTAGACCACAAGGGGAACTCGGCGCAGAGAGAGAGAGTTTACGGCTCAAGTGTTAGGGTTAATTAGTCTGAAACTCGAGTTTTATGACACAAAACTCGTCCTGTTCCGTTTGGGCCATTTGGCCCAAACACCAATTAACTCGACGGTGTGTAGGCACTGCATCGATCGATGCACCTTATGCATCGATCGATACACAGTACCTAAACCGTTTTATTCTCTCTAAGTACAGTAAATGCCTAGCACTTTTACCGTACTTCTGCTAAACCGTTCCTACACATTTTCCTGTTAGCTTAGGCGTGTGACCCATATGGGATCATATAATAAAGGCAATAAGTCCAAGACTTATAGATCATGAGCGGACTCTAGCAAGCCATCATGACCCCCCAGTATTATATGACTTATGTCTGATCATTGACATACTCTTACTCTCTAGAGACAGTACCGAGATTACTGGACACAATTCCAACAATCTCCCACTTGTACTGGAATCTCTGTATTCATAATCCTTTCGTCACAATATCTCGATTAGTCATAAGGCAAGATTGGTGTCATCCTTATAAAGCCTAATCTTGTTCATCGGACTCTGATTTGATACTGACAATCCAAACGACTCGGGAAAGTCCGTTTGAGAATGGCCATGCATTTTCCAATATTCAAATCTCCGATTGGCCTAGAGATATTCACTCCATTTATATTGGAGGGACAAATCCCGTCTTGTTCCATCACTGTAAACTACTCATTTCATAATGTACCCAAACAAGGTCCTTATAACTATCGCAGAACGATAGCGTTAGACAATGATCAAAGTGCATCAGTCCATGTGCAGTCACATGCATGCGAACTCAGGTCTAAGGACTATACTCTATAGTCGTAGTAAGAATCTCTTATGACACATATATAAATATCCTGAAGAGTTCTTATAAGCGGGTCTTGTCCGGTCGTATGTTCCCCAACATACACCTATGTACTGACTTTGATGCCGAGCATCTATGACACACTGAGACTTTGTCATAAGTCACATACCAATCCAGTCTCACACGGTTGTTGGTGTTCCAATTTCAACAACCTTTGACTAGGGACAGGATGATATAAAACATCTATCAAATATAGGGTCTCATGATCAAGCTAAATGACTTCGATGACTCAAGATCAAGTCATTTACTTCGATGACCTATAAAATGGTTCATATCATTTTGGAACGATTATTTCATCACAGTTAAAATAATCTTGAAATAATAATTTCATTATCAAACAGAACATATCAATAACTAAATAAAGCCCTTTACTAACTCCCACTGAAATTAAGACTACATCTTAACTTCACTTATCCTACAGCTACAGTCCGTGACTCGTGCTTAGGGCTAAGGAGTGGCTTCGTTAATAGATTAGCAACGTTCTCATTTGTTGAAACTTGCTGATCTACTTAACATCTCTGTCATTTATCTCAAGGTGTTTGGACCTCTGATGTGCAGCTAGTCTCATCTATGCTGGGAATCACATCAAGTTCATTGACGAACTCTTCTTTCCAAACAACCTCTTTCGCCGCTTTCCAAGCTGCGACATGTTCAGTTTAAGTCATGGAGTCAGCAACAGTGCCGTGCACCGCCAAACAAACACAAGATATAACCGGACTGTGACCGGAAATCATCTTTGTCTGTTGGAAACTTGCCTTTCAGACTCTATCGACTTATAACACCTTACTTTCTCCGTAAATCAAGAACTTATCCTTAGTATTCCTCAAATACTTTAGGACATACTTTAGGAAACTTGATTCTTTGCTGGATTTGACTGGTCTTTACTTGTCTTGCTTAAAATTAAGGCAACATCAAACAAGTACGTTTCATGGCATACATGATAGATCCAATTACCGAAGCATATGGAATCCTATCCATGCATTTAAGCTCAGCAGTTATCGTAGGATACTGTATCTTGCTTAACGTAATGCCATGTGACATTGGCATAAAACCCTTCTTGGATTGCTGAAAAACGTGTAGGACTTTGTCAATTTAAGAATCCTGACATTGTCCTACCAGCTCTTTTGGATCTCTATCTTTAAATCCAAAATCCAAGACTTTCGTGGCTATACCCATGTCAATCACAAAACCAACTCCCAAGCCAGTCCTTTACCGACTGCAGCATTGGGACGTTATATCCGAGAATCAGTATGTCATCGACATACACTATGAGAAATGCATCATCGCTCCCACTTATCTATTAGTAAACACACAGTTCCGCTTCGTTCCTGTTCAAGTCAAAACCTTGACTACTTCAACAAAACGAAGATTCCAACTCCGATATGTTTGCTTCCATCCATGAATGGATCGATGAAGCTAACTTACATAAAATGTAATTTTTCGGAGTCCGGGCTCACTTTCGCTTCTTTGAATTTCGCAGATTCATCGCTTTCAATGATCATCAGATCATGCGAACTTTCAATGATTATCAGGTTCAACTAATGACGAGAAATCACTCTCGGATTAGTAACTGATTCATATCTGCGAACTTCAGGCTCCACAGGTGTAGATTCTACAGAAATCTGTAAATCCTTCCGCTGCTCTCCCTCAATAGGTTAAGCAGCCTCCTGTATTTCTCGAATTTCTTCGAGTTGTACTTTTACTCCCACTGTTCTTCTTTGGAAAGTAACTTCCCTTCTTAGAAAAACAGAATGTTCGTAAAAATACTTTTTACTCCCACTGTTCTTCTTGGAAAGTAATTTCCTTCTTAGAAAAGAGAATGGTCGTAAAAGTACCGAGCCTTGGTTTCCCTAAGAAAACTTCGAGTTATGCTTTTACTCCCACTGTTCTTCTTGGAAAATAACTTCCCTTCTTAGAAAACAGATTGGACGTAAAAGTAACAAGCCTTAGTTTCTCTAGGACAACCAGCGAAGTAGCATAAGTACAAATACTCAGTAAAGACAAATTTGGATCGATTCCAATCCACATTAACGTGGTGTCTTTCAACCGATATTTGTGGAACTATTTCAGCGTAAACTTAGATATTTTAGAGCGTTATTCTTAAATAATATCATGGAAGATACGTGTGACTCATCTTTAATCATTTCTAATAAGATCTGATTCTTTCTCACAGAAACACCTTCAGGTTTTCAGGAAAAATGAGCTGTGAAACGATTTCACACTCATTAAGATGATCACACAATCAATGACTTAAGTACTCTCACTCGTGATTTAATCCAGAGTCTTAATACTTTTGTCATTCAGATCCTATACTTCATTCTGGAACTCTTTCGACCATGTCAAAGAATTCCGACTTGTGTCTCATCAAATGAACACAGTCACACTCACTGAAGTAATCAGTAGAGACAATGAAGTACAGGAGATTTTTCTCTGGCATTACTGCTCATTGGGCCACATACATGAGCATGTTCCAGGTCCAATAAGCCTTTGGGCTTTTCTCTAGCTCGGCTAAGATAGGACCTTTATCTTTTGGTCTAGTAAACAGAATTCAAGTCTCATAAGATATTTTATCAAATGAGCCCAACAGTCCACGACTATGGGATTTCTGAATCTGACTTACTCTATGTGACCAAGACTTTTATGCCAAGGAAAATCAGGTTTAATTCATCAGATTTAAACCAATTCGGTATTTATGTTACATTTAGGCACTCTTTGGTTTAAGATATAAAACTCATTCCATGAATAGGGTGCTACAATTAATATTTCATTAAGATCAAAAGAACAAAACTTGTCTTTTATCAAAATGAAAAACATTCAAATTCTTACAAGAAAATGAAAGACAATTCTGCTTAAAGCAGGTACATTGTAGCAATTACTTAATACAAAACCAAGCCTAAAAGGGATCTATAAGTGAAAACCCTACGGCTGAGGCAGCATCCCAAGCTCCTTCCAGACATGTAGTTTCACTTGCCCTTCCTTCAACGTTCTACTGTTGCTTGGGCTCTGCATATTATCACAAATATCAGTGCCACAACCAGTATCTAATACCTTTAAGGACGTTCTACTGTTGCTTAGGCTCTGCATATTATCACAAATATCAGTGCCACAACCAGTATTCAATACCTTTAAGGTAGAACTTGAAGTAATAACATGAATACCTGAGGAAGTAGTCTCATACATCAACTTCAATTCCTCATCATCTTCCATGAATTTAATGCAATTTCTCTTCCAATGCCCTGTCTCCTTACAGTAGCAGCACTTACCAACGCAAGAGGTATCTGACTCGGGCTCAGAAGACACACGCTTGCCATGATTCAAAATCTGGACAACTTTGTCTTCACCCTTGTCAGCATTAGGTTTAGTTAACCTACCCTTCTCATTTATGAGATTGTACAGGGTACTCTTCACGTTTGGCTCAACTGTCTTGAGCATATCATGCAGTTCAGTCAGCGTCTTCGTTAAGCCTTTCTTGATATAGTTCCTTCTGAACTTATCATAGCTTGACGGCAGTGACTGCAGAATGATCTCAGTTGCCAACTCTTGGCTAACTGGATAATCCAGTTTCCTCAGGTTATCAATGTAACCCATCATTTTACTGACATGAGGACTCACTGGATGATCATTTGGTAGCTTGCAGCTAGTGAGAGACTTAACCAACTGGTATCTCTCCACCCTTATCTGCTCCTGAAATTTCAATTTCAGGTTGCTGATCATCTCTATTGGCGACTCCATGTTCTCATATTGCTTCCGCAAGTCTGAGTCCATGATAGCCAATATCAGACCACACACATCTACCGCATCATTATAATGCTTATTCCAAGCATCATATACTGCATGAGAAGCATTGGACCCGATCCTCACGGGGAGAGCTCTCTCAAGGACATAGTCCTTTCTCTCCTGTCTGAGGACTAGCCTCAGGTTCCGCGACCAAGTCAAGAAATTCGATCCGTTCAGCTTGTCCATCTTAAGGACAGACCGGATCGAGAAAGTGTTTTGATTGTTTGTGCTAGTCATAACTGATAATTAAGATAAAAGGATTTTAGTTAATATGTTCAATATGATTAATCTCGTATTAAATTTAATATGATTAATCATGCATTATATTCAATAACATCAGTTACCCTCAATAGAATATAATGATTCCAAGATCCACATATAACTAAGATTAAAGTGGGCCACTGGCCGTCACCCAATATTAGCTTATATCGGTAAGCCCTATATCGGCTAATTATATCCGTGATATAACTCTTGGTTGTGAATCTGGGCCCGAGGCCCAATCCACTCTGATGTCTCAAGGCCCGGGACTCCCGATGGCCCAGTCAAGAAAACCAGACTATACAGTCATGTAATCATTAATGTCTGGGACTCCCAATGACATTTATGAATCACAAACCGTCTTATCCACGCAAAAGCAGACACCCTCACACTGTAAGGCCATGAATACAATTGAATGGGCTTCGACAGCTGACATAGAACGGACAAGACACCCAACGCTTGATATTATTTGAGGTTCGTAGGTTTATTTAAAAATTCATTCCCAAAATAGAAGATTACTATTTCGGGAAACTTTCCATTTTTGGAAACCTACTATTTTTGGAAACTTTCTAAAATTGGAAACTTTCTAAAACCGGAAACTTTCTAACTTTAGAAATTTCTTAAAATCCGAATCATGCAAATCTAGAAACTTCTATAAAATAAGAAACTTTCTAATTTCAAAATATCGGAAACTTTAATTTAAAATCGACTTTATAATTTTATAAAATAAATTTTAAATTAATCTGAAGAAAGACTCAAATAATTGGCCCAATTGTTTTAACTTCTTGGCCCGAGGCCCAAGAATTGGTCCATGTCCAAGACATGACCCAATTGTCCAATTAATTGACATAACCGGTCTGGTTCATTAAAACTGGTTTAACCAAGTTTCAATTACTACGATGACCACAATTGTCAACCGGTTATTTACTAAACCGGAATTTCTCAATTTATTTGGTCCAACCAAATCAAATTAGAAATTCCTGGTTTAGGCACTAAATCCAATATTTCTTTCGACATTGGATTTCTTATCCCGGTTTAACCAGACTTAATAAAATTATTAAATCTGTTTATTAAACCGAGACGTTTAATTTTAATTAAATTAAACCGAGCCAAAACCCTAACCGCATCGATCGATGCTCACAGCATCGATCCTGCAACGATCGTTCATCGATCCTGCATCGATCGATGCTCTCACGTGTGCACGAACGGTTATCAGGTTTGGCCGAGAGATTCTCGTGAGATCCATGCGATCGTTTGAACGATCCATGCGATCGCGGTCAATCTCTCGCGACTGCAACGATCGATCCTTGCATTGCATCGATCGATGCAATGCGATCTCAGTCGATGCAAAATCAGTTTAGATCACATACCAAATCAATATAGTTTGGTCATGCGATTTTTAAACAGTTTGTTTAGGATTCAATTCTTGTTTCTTAAGTGTTTTAATCTTATCAGTAGATTGATTCAAAAACACTTCTTTAAACAATCCTAAACATGAATCTAAACAAGAAAAACCAGAACCTGGCTCTGATACCACTGTTGGAACGTTTAGATGAATCCTGATTCAATTCCAGATTCAGATTATCCTAAACATGCGATCTAGGTTCTTCTCAGAATAGAAACAAATGATGATCTCACCTTATACCTGTTATTGCAGCGGAAGAAGATGGTATGTCTGAGATCAGAGAAACACCGAGGGATGAATCCTCCAAAGGTTCACACACGCTTTCACAGGAAACAGCTGCTAGACCACAAGGGGAACTCGGCGCAGAGAGAGAGAGTTTACGGCTCAAGTGTTAGGGTTAATTAGTCTGAAACTCGAGTTTTATGACACAAAACTCGTCCTGTTCCGTTTGGGCCATTTGGCCCAAACACCAATTAACTCGACGGTGTGTAGGCACTGCATCGATCGATGCACCTTATGCATCGATCGATACACAGTACCTAAACCGTTTTATTCTCTCTAAGTACAGTAAATGCCTAGCACTTTTACCGTACTTCTGCTAAACCGTTCCTACACATTTTCCTGTTAGCTTAGGCGTGTGACCCATATGGGATCATATAATAAAGGCAATAAGTCCAAGACTTATAGATCATGAGCGGACTCTAGCAAGCCATCATGACCCCCCAGTATTATATGACTTATGTCTGATCATTGACATACTCTTACTCTCTAGAGACAGTACCGAGATTACTGGACACAATTCCAACACTCATCCCTCCTCTCTTCCCCTCCACACCTATCCCTCCATAACTCTCTCTCTCTCTCTCTAATACTTCTAGTAACCAAGAAAAATGTCTTCTTCTAACTATTATAGATCGTGGATGGACGGAGTTAGGATTGATGAGGCGACGAAGCTAGTGGACCGGGAATATGCACTTGGTATTGCAGAGTTCATGTCGCTAGCTTGCAATCAACCACATACGCTGAAAAATGGTAAGTTAAAATGTCCATGTGCGAATTGCCGGAATTTTAGAAATCTTACGATTGGCGAAGTATGGTTTCACTTGTATTCAGTTGGGTTTATGTCGGGTTATAAGATTTGGTATCTTCATGGGGAAACTTCGGATTATGCAAGTAGTAGTAGAGAACCTTACGGTGGTACTAGTACTAGGGAACCTAATGTTAGTTCTAGCGAACCTTATACTGCCGATGTAGATTTTGGTGTAGGCACCATTCAGATGGTTAATGATGCACATAGAGAAATTATTCCAGAGGTAGGTGAATATCAAATTCCTAGGGTAGGTGAGGAACCAAATGTAGAAACTAGGAGATTTTTTGACATGTTAGATGCAGCGAAGCGGCCGCTTTACGATGGTTGCAGAGAGGGTCATTCGCCATTATCATCTGCTACAAGATTAATGGGAATAAAGACGGACTACAATCTGCCGGAAGAATGTGTGGATGCGATTTGCGAGTTTTTGAAAGATATTCTTCCAGAAGATAACCTTGCGCCGGGTTCATACAATGAGGTCGAGAAACTGGTTAAAGGGCTGGGATTACCGTATGAGATGATAGATGTGTGCATCGACAACTGTATGATATACTGGCGAGAAGAACAATTCCGTCTGGAATGCAAATTCTGTAAGAAGCCGCGCTATGAGGATACAAGGGGAAGAGCTAAGGTTCCGTTCAAGCGAATGTGGTATATGCCATTAACCGATAGGCTGAGGTGGTTATACCAGTCGGAGCGAACTGCGGGGGAAATGAGATGGCATTCTGAGCATAGAAGAGAGGCAGAGATTGCACATCCGTCGGATGCTGAAGCGTGGAAACATTTTCAGAGATTATATCCAGATTTTGCTTACGATCCACGTAACGTGTACCTCGGATTACGCACAGATGGTTTTAACCCGTTTGGAAGGCATGGGAGACAATATTCGTTGTGGCCTGTGATTCTGACTCCTTATAATCTACCGCCGACTATGTGCATGCGTCGAGAGTTTCTTTTCCTCTCCGTACTCGTTCCCGGTCCAGAGCACCCGAAAAGATCACTTGATGTATTCTTGCAGCCGTTGATACATGAGTTGCAAATGTTATGGCAGCCCGGTGTTGTAGCATACGATGTTTCATGCAAGAAAATTTTTTTGATGAGGGCTGCATTGATGTGGACCATTAGCGATTTTCCGGCTTATGGTATGTTATCAGGATGGACTACACATGGGAGGTTAGCATGTCCGTATTGTCAGGAAAATACCGATGCATTCCAATTGAAGAATGGACGTAAATCATGTTGGTTTGATTGTCATAGAAGATTTCTACCGCATGATCATCCCTACCGGAAAAACACTAAACATTTTACGAAGAAGAAGAAAGTGTTTGATGATCCTATTCTTCCAGAAGCTGGGTCGACTACCTTGGGCCTCTTAGAAGGATTTGGTGCATTAAGAAGTAGTGAGTGTGGTGGGAACGGGCATGAGAATATATACGGAGCTGGTATAGTCCACAACTGGCACAAGCAAAGCATTTTCTGGGATTTACCGTATTGGAAGGACCATTTACTAAGGCATAATCTTGATGTCATACACATTGAGAAAAATTTCTTCGATAACATTATGAACATTGTGCTCAACGTGCAAGGGAAGACGAAAGATAATGTGAAGTCTAGGCTTGATTTACCTGAAATTTGTGATCGGCCTGAACTTCATCTTCAGACGAACGGAAAACCGCCAATTCCAGCATATTGGGTAGACTCGAAGTCAAAAGAAGAGTTGTTTAAGTGGATTATGCTACAAGTTAAATTCCCTGACGGGTATGCATCAAACTTGCGTAATTGTGTTGACACTGACGGAGGAAAGTTTATCGGAATGAAGAGTCATGATTGTCATGTGATGATGCAGCGACTCCTGCCGTTTGCGTTTGCTCATCTCCTTCCTCGAGATGTCCACAAAGCAATTGCAGCTGTTGGATATTTTTTCAGGGATATATCCACCAGGACACTCACTGTTGATGGGATCAGGAGCCTGGAGCAAAATATTCCAAAAATATTATGCAATCTGGAAAAAATATTTCCACCGTCTTTCTTCGACGTCATGGAACATTTGCCTATCCATCTACCGGGTGAAGCTAGACTTGGTGGACCGGTACAATATCGGTGGATGTATCCGTTCGAGCGATATATGTTCCACCTTAAAAAGAAGGTGAAGAATCCCGCTAAAGTGGAGGGTTCTATTGCCGCTCAATATAACAACGAAGAGACTGCGACCTTTGCTGGCTACTACTTCCCTTCGCAAGTACGCACAAGGAGCAGGCGCCCAGCTAGGAACGATGACAGGGGAGAAAGGCAAATTTATCGGTCAAGCGTTCCTAACATTTTTCAACAGGTTGGGCGGTTAAGTGGGAAAGTAGGCAAGCGGCAACTAACACCTCAAGAGCATACACATCTCCACAAGTACATTCTAACCAACTGCGATGAAGTATTCCAATATGAGAGGTATACATGTTAGCTAGATTTATAATTTTGTATTACACTTGCTTTACTTATTGATATTCTTTTTACTTTTTGTAGGATATATATGGAAGCTCTCCAATTTCATCATCCGGAATTGGACGAGGGCGAACGTGAGGCTCGGAAACAAAAATACTTCAGCCGTTGGTTAAACTTTTATGTAAGAATTAGTTTCTTAAATCATATAAAACACTTACGAACTGGAGCAATATCTTTTAACTTTGATGTGATCATATTGTTAGGTCCGGGGGGAACTCAATGCTGGACGCATCCCCGATGATTGGTTAGTTGACATTGTGGAGGGCCTCCACTACACAGCAAAGTCTTATCCAAGATATTGCACTAGGGGGTATGCATTTAAGGTGCATGTAGAAGGGTCAACAAGAATTACTGCCGATCACGGAGTATCATCTGCATCCGGAGAAGTTGTTTACTATGGTATTCTTAAAGAAATACTAGAAGTAAAATACATAGGAAAGCTTGGAATGCGCTGTGTGGTTTTTCTATGTGACTGGTATAACCCGATCGTAGGGCAAGGTGTTGTGATCGACGAGTTCGGTGTGACGTCGATTAATTCGAGCAAAAAACTAAGAAACTACGATCCATTCATTATTGCATCACAAGCAGATCAGGTAAGTAATTGTAAATAATTATTTTGGATTTCAAACTCTAATTAAAAAAAATTAATAATATAATATTTACGCAGGTGTGTTACATTCCATACCCTCGACTAACTTATAAAAATGATCCATGGATCACCGTTACAAAGATAAACCCTCGAGGGAAGGTGTACGGAGTTGAAGAGCGCGAAGTAGAGCCCTTACAAACAAGTGGTTCTGGTGTGATCGCCCCGGTAGAAGAAACCCTTGAAGTTAATTTAGTTGTCGACTTTAGTCAATTCGGGGACATTGTTCTTCATTCAGAATCAGAAGAAGAAAGAGGCGAATTTGATGATAGTGACTCAATTTCGTCCGACTACAATACAGAAAGTGATGAAGAATAAAAATGTATTATGAATTTTATATTTATGATTGTTCTTAAATATATATATATATATATAATGTGTTATATATATATGTCTGAGAACATCAATAACATTATTTGAGAGTACGTACAAAATAAAAGTAATTTTAGACTGTTATAGATATATAGAATTAGTATGTAATTTTAAACAAATAATACTAAATGGATCAACTGGTTAAGGGTATAAAATACATGGGTTCAGGTCCGGGTTCGAACCGGCCCTTCCTCGGTTACATGTTTTTTAATTTCCGACGGAATATCGTCGGTTTTTCGTCGGTTGCTCGTCGGTTTACCGTCGAATTGTCGTCGGAATTCCGTCGGTTTATCGTCTAAAAACCGTCGTCTGACAGCAGTAAATCTCTCGAGTAAATGTTATTTAGTCGGTAAATGTCATGTCCAAATTAACTCGATTTCCGACGGATTTCCGTCTGTTTTACCGTTGAAAAGTTTTCTATATATACACTGCCAATTCATGAGATTTTCATTCAAATCATATAAACACAACAACTAACCAAATGGATTTCATTTATTTTTCTCCGGAAGCCCGTGAAACGGCAATACGCCAACTTGGAATGCCGGGTCGGAGTCATCTTCCTAATCTCGACCCAACCAGGCAAACTCATCGGGGGATTTGGTTCGGGTACAACACGGTTATTATATCCGTGACCAGTGAGATCATCCAGACACGTTGGTCCGGCGGCTATCTGACGTACTACCAACTCCCGACGTCCTTCAAAGAAGCGTGGTTCATGGACTTTCTCGTAAGTAATTTCATATTTTTATAGATTGTTATATTAATGTAATTATAATTAACGTATATATTTATAAAATTAATTACAGGAATACTTCACCTGCTCTATGGACAATTTGTTCCGCGTCTGGCGGGAATTCCACAGGACTGCTAGGCGGGTTTTCCAAACAAAAATGCGGCGGTTGAAGCTACTCTGGCAAAGAGGAGAAGAAAGACCTGCGTGGATTCCTAGGAGGTCTTGGAGATTGCTGGTGAGCCAATGGCGCGAGACGGACGTTGGAGATTGGTTTACTAACCAATTCCCGAACTACAATAGATTTTAAATAATGTTGTTTTTTATTTCTTGTAATGTTTTAAATTTCATGTCATTTGTAAAATATGTTTTTAATTCAAGTACTTAACCTATTCGGAAATTTAAAAAAAAAATCAAAACCAAAGCATAATTACATATACAATTAATATGTAATCATAAACGTCTAACACAATCTGGCTCAATTGGTCTAATGCGAGAGAACGATACGTTTAGGTGGCGGGTTCGAAAGGAGCCCGCCGCATTATGTATTTATTTTAAATTTAATTTGCGACGGAAATCCGTCGATTAAACATTATTCTGACGGTATTCCGTCGGTAATTATTTTCAGACGGTATTCCGTCGGTAATTTTTGACGGATTTTCGACGGTATAGGGTTTAGGGTTTTAGAATGATAAAAAAGAATCGCAAAACCCGTCACTAATCAATGTAATGTTATAATATATTATAATTCTTTAGTATGTGATCTATTTTGATAGTTTTTGTTTGATTTGAAAAATTAAAAACACGTTTGACCTAAACATTTCGAATTGTACATTAACGTTTAAGAAGAACTTTATGTAAAACACTATCTCACTATGATTTTTCTAATTTTCTTCAAATCGAGACATGTAATTATAAACTTCATGCTTAATGCTACACTAATGTGTTACCAGAAATAAAATGTCCAACCCTAAAACCTAATCCAAACCCTAAACCCTCTTCCCTCGGAAATCCGTCGGAAATGTCCGACGGATATTCGTCTGTTTACCGTCGATTTTCAGCATTTACCCCCTTTGGTTAAGTGTCTCGTCAGTAATTAAAACCGTTTTCGACGGATTTCCGTCGGAAATCCTGGCAAAATGTGTTGTATAAATATATACGGACTTGTCTTTAATTTTTTCTCTCAAATAATCAATTATACGCTACCAAAGAAAGAAATCTTACCCCAAACCCCAAACCCTAAACCCTAACTGAAACCCTAAACCCTCTTCCCTCGTAATTCCGTCGGTAATTTCCGACGGAATTTCGTCGGAATTCCGTCGGTTAGTGCATTTATCGGTCAAAATCTAAATTAACTCCCTTCTCTTCCCTATGCAACGCATTGGTAAAGTGTATAGTCAGTAATTAAACCGATTTCCGACGGAATTCCGTCGGAAATACTGTCGAAATGTTTGTGTATATATATGTACGGACTTTTCTTTGGTTATTCAAACATTTCTTGTAAGATTCTATTCAAAAAACCAAAAAATGGATGATGTCTTTCTAACCCCGTCAAAACGTACTTGGATAATTACAAGGATATTACCTCAACCGGGACGGGAACATCTTCCTGTGCTGGATCCTCACCGCCGTAACCGGACCATTTGGTTCCATTCCAATGCTGCAATTCCCGCTGTAATTAGCGACATAATAGAGGCTCGTTTTGAAACCGGTCACCTAGCTTACTACAATGTCCCTAGAGGCATTAAGGAGTTATGGTTCGAGGATTTTCTGGTAAATAATTTGTATTTTTTTTTTGTGTAATTTTGGAATTTTGTACATTAATAAATATTTTTCACTTATTAAATTGCAGGAATTTTTTAATTTTGATCCGCAAATAATCTTCGAGGTTTGGGTGGAATTCCACGTGGTGGCTAGGCGTGTTTTCCAGACCAAAATACGTCGGGCCAAACTGCGATGGTATAGAGGACAAGGAAGACCGTCGTGGATGTCGGAGGGGGATTGGAACCGCATGGTTCAGCTTTGGGAGGAGACTGACATCGGCGAATGGTTCGGGAACATTCCCCCAAATAATAACTGAAGAATTTTATAGATATGCTATTTATTTTTATGTAATGTTTAATTTTATGCAACTACTTAAGTTTTTAATATATGTGATGTTTTTATTTTTTTTTTAATAATCAAAATAATATCAGAACAATAAGTAAAATTATCATGTAAGTATAAACAACTAACACTAAATGGATCAACTGGTTAAGGGTACTCTATGTATTAGTCGAGGTCGGGGGTTCGAACCGAACCTTCCTCCAATTTTATGTTTTTTAAACGTTTATAGATATATATACAAACACTTTGTATCTATAAACAACGAATACTCAATGGATCAACTGGTTCGGTCACACAATAAATTGTTCGAGGTTGCGGGTTCGAACAGAGCCTGCTGATAATTATTTTTTTAATTTCCGACGGATAACCGTCGGTTTTCAGATAACCGTCGGTTTTCCGTCGGAATTTTTGGCGCATTAAACCCGAAATTTTTCGAGTTAACCGCCAATTTTTTGCAAAAACATTTGAACCGCTTGGAATACCGACGGAAAACCGACGACAAATGATTTCCGACGGATTTCCGTCGAAAACCAATTAATATTCTCACGATCTAACTTCTTCTTCTCCATTTTCTCTGCAACTTCTCTCTCTCTCTAATCGCAAAATCGGACCTCTCTCTACGATTCCGCCGGATTATCGCCGTTTTTCCTCATTTCCGACCGCCACCAAAACCACAAACATGTAAGTTACCCTTTTAACCGATTGATTTTGGATAATTTTGCTTAGATTTGTAGAAATAGTTGCATGTGTTGGATAAAACGGTGGTTAGGTGTTGACTAATAGATAGAACGATAGTCAATAGGATTTATGCTTGTTTGAGTTAGATTGATTGTGAATTTCATGGTGAAGTTTTTTCAAAATCATTTAAATTGTTTTTGGTG
Source organism: Orychophragmus violaceus (assembly GCA_030180135.1). Taxonomy (NCBI): domain Eukaryota; kingdom Viridiplantae; phylum Streptophyta; class Magnoliopsida; order Brassicales; family Brassicaceae; genus Orychophragmus; species Orychophragmus violaceus. The sequence goes on along the minus strand of CM058236.1, from coordinate 70,517,781 downwards.
TAAATTTGGAATTTGTTTTGGTTTTTTAAATGTTTTAAAACGTTTTCTCATTTCTATAAAATTTTAAAATCGTTTTTGTAAATTATTATGGGTTTTTAAATGTTTTAAAACCTTTTGTTAATTTTTATAAAAATTTAAATTCATTTTTGTAAATTATTATGATTTTTAAAGGTTTTAAAAACTTTTACTGCTCATTTTAAAATTTTTTAAATTTTTTTTTGAGTTCTAAAATGTTTTCTATTTTTTATATAAATTTAAAATCGTTTTTATAATTTATTTTTATTTTTTATATTTTGTAGAAAAATTTAGTGTTGATTTTAAAATGTTTATAAATTTTTTTTTGAGTTACGTTTTTTTATTTTTTAACTCTTAAAAACTTTTTTTGCAATGTATTGTGAATTTTAAAACGTTTTAAAATTTTTTTTTGTTGATATACATGTTTTTTATGAATTCTTAATTTTTGATTGGTATGTAGGGATGATTTTCTGGCGTTTGAGATGCACCTTATGAACGACAGTCCAATAGATGAGGTGCCTCAGGAACCGGTCCATCGACAACAACCGAGAGCCCAACGGTCTCGGACGACTCAGGTGCTACCCATACCGGATCCGACACAGCCGGGAACGTCTGAGACTATGCCGGAAGCTAGTGGGAGTCATTCCGTGTCTCAGGCGCCCCACTATGTTTTACCGTCGATTGCCGATGAGATATCGGCATTAGTCGATCAGCCGGGACGAGAGATGCTCAAACGGCTCGACCCTTTCTACGAGACCAACCCGGGCACTTTCTGGTATGATATTTATAACTTTAGATTCTCATTAACAATTTTTTGCATATTCTATGTTTTAGTAACCCTTTGTTTTTTCTTGTCTTATATATTAGGTTTACGTTGACCGAGTCGAAGGTCACGAAGAGCATCTTGGGAATGATGTACAGCATGCTCAAGTACGGGTACCCGACGTACAGGGAGATGCCTTTATCCGATAGGCATAACTGGTTCCGCCAATTCGCGGTAATACCTCCTCGTTAACTTTGTTGTATATATATATATTATTATTATTTTTAATAATCTATGTTAAAGTTTTTAATTCTAACAAATATTTATTTTTTGTTTTGAATAGCAAGAGTATACTTGGGATAGGAAGTATACGGTTATGGTGGAAGACGAGTTCCACCAGAAGGCGGCGACGCATTACTCAAACGTCCTCAACACTTGGAAACAGAAGTTTTGCCGTAATGAAGTTCCCAAGGGTATTAACCAAGAGAGCGATACTTGGAAGGGCTTCATCCGTCATTGGAGTAAGCCTGCAACCGCATCAACCGCTTCTACGAACTCCCAGAACCGTAGAAGTGAGAGGGATGGTGCCGGTCCCGCAACTCATAATGCGGGAGCAAGAAGCACCGCGTCAAGGAAGATAATCCTGGTAAGCAGTTTTTTTTTTACAATTTTCGTTATGTTAAGTTATATTTAAATTTTAAGTTCAAAATCGTTTTTGCAGAAACAAAAGAAAGGAGGGCGAGATCCGACTCATATTGAGCTCATCGAGGATGGCCACAAGAACAAGGAAACGGGCCAAATCCAAGATCCAATTGCTCGGAGGATTGTGGAGTCGACGAAGAGGCGTTTGGATGAGGTGGTAACCCAATCCGAAGGAATCGGTTCAACAGAAGAGATACCGGACGAGCAGATCAACCAAATCTTCCTCGCGGTAAGTTTTAAAATTTAAAAAATTTGAAATATGTTTAACCATAAACTCTAACTTAAAATTCATAACGTATTATTTACTTTACAGGAAACTGAGAAGAGAAGAGGACGAGTTTTTGGTTTGGGAAACTTGGCGGACAAAGTGTCGACACCGCATTCCCGTTTTCGTCCGGAAGAGGACTATGCCCAGATCTTAAGGGAAAAGGATGCGGAGATCGAAGCATTGAAGGCTAGTCAATTGCAAATGGAAGCCCGGATGGAAGCCCGGATGGTAGAACAAGCTGAAGCAAACGCAAAGAAGTTCGAAGAGATGAACCAACGGTTTGAGAAATTCATGCAACAACAAGCCAATCTTTCAAATGTCGGACCGTCGACCAAGACCGGAGGGAAGACAAAGAAGTTGAGGAAGAGGGCGACGTGAGCGTGATTCGCTCCCGTTGAATGTAATTTTTTTTTATGGTTTTATGTAGTTTTTAAAACATGTTTTGAATATTTAAATAATTTTTTTTTTGTTTTAATTAATAAATTTGCGAACATATATATTTTTTTAAATTATTAAATATCCGTCGGTAAACCAACGATAAAACGCCCTCGGTAAACCGTCGATAAAACGCCCTCGGAATGCCGTCGGTAATCTTCCCTCGGAATACCGTCGGTAATCTTCCGTCGGAATACCGTCGGTAATCTTCCGTCGGAATACCGTCGGTAATCTTCCGTCGGAATACCGTCGGTATTATGCGTCGTAATACCGTCGGTATTATGCGTCGGAACACCGTCGGTATTATGCGTCGGAACACCGTCGGTATCTACGTCGGAATACCGTCGGTATGCACGGTCGGTTTATAGTCGGTAAACCGTCTGAATAAACCCTCGGTTTACGGTCACAAAACCGTCGGTAAATGTGCATCGATAAACCGTCGGTAATCAGTCGGTATTATATCCGTCGGTATTCCGTCGGTTTTTATAGACGAAAAACCGACGGAAAATTTTTACCGACGAAATAGAAATGACGGACAGTTTTCGTCGGAAATCCGTCGGAATACGTCTTTTCCGACGGAAACCCGTCGATTTAATCCCTCGGTAATGGCATGTTTTCTTGTAGTGTTTCTTTATTGACAATCATTAGAATGGAGCGTCTAAAGTATCTTCCTTTTAACACCCTTGTCAAGAGCGAGGTCAGAGATTTTAGGATCCGCCTTAGTTGCTTTTCCAAAAACGCCAAACTGAAATCTAAAGTCACGAAACCCGAGTCCACCTTTATCGACATGAACACATATTTTGTCTCAAGTTATTCAATGCAGTCCTCTATTGTTGCTTTTTTGAACTCCACCAAATATGAGCGACTGAGCTTGATAATTTCTTTCTGATCTTTTTGATAATAGGAAGCATGACATAATGTCAATACATCTAAATAATAGAGAAAATACACATTTGTTTAAATAAGGTGCAAGTTTCCTTTCTTTTTCGAGTAACGGTACCTTTCGAATACCTAACGCATACAACAAACTATTTAAATTATATAGCAGCTTAGAACATAAATGTTCGAAAACAAGCAGAGAGACATTTCATGTGTCTTTACAAAACATATACACATTCATGTCCCTTTAACAACTATTTAAATACGCAATTATTGAGCACTAAACCCCACAGATACCAACTCTTCTATAAAACATATACAAGTTAGTTTAACAAAATTTGAGTCTAAAGTAAAATATTCAGTAGCTAGCTATATAGTGACATGTAACTTCAAACCACCACATTGATTAGTTATTTGATTATCATTGCTCCGATACAAAATATAAAAATATCTCCACCGACGTTCTCGTATCGAATAGTCTAACTAGTTGTTTTGCCTGATTTCCATGTTATTCTTTCCTTGTGTGAATTCACGATTTTGTTCTATACAAATTGTTGTTTCCATGTGAGATGATTGTGAGAAGTGAGCTGGACATTGTACAAATTGGGGAATATATAAAGACCCACACAATACGCATATATTATGCTAATTTGGGTGGAATATTAAACTGGGTTAAATAAATCAAGGAAAGTTTTTTTTTTTTTAATTTCTTGAAAAAGATTGATTAAATTAGGAGGCAAAAGGAGCTCTATGAGGAATGCCTTTTCGTCGCCTAGAATTAGAAGTATGAGTTGGAGGATGCGTGCCTTCGTGCGTTTCTTGTTCTCTTTCTTTACGTAATCTCTCTTCTTCCTCTTCCTTATTCTTCCTCATTCCTTCAACCTGACATTTTACATTTCCCTTATTTAAATGTAATATACATCTACATACGTATATACATTATTCTTAAGATACATTGTGTATATATGCTTGAAATTATAACATAGCCTATCTTATCAATTTATCATACAAGTAACTAAACGTTTTATCGCATCTCTTTTTCAACTCGACAAATAATTGTCAAAACGTTACATTGGTTGAATCTGTATTGATAATTATACATCCGGGTTTTCTATAGATATGACAACCAATAGGTTATAAAATAAGATTGTGCATTTAGAACAAAAGTGTAGGTAAACATACCTTGCAACCCAAGGAACAGAAGCGAAAGAGATCAGGAAGGGTTCTGCAACAAGTCTCACAGAAGTAAGAAATGGTTTTGGTGGTGGAGGACGCTGCCCCATGAGAAGAATTCTTAGGCTGAGGTCTCTCGTTTAAGAAGAGAACCTTCGCGCTATTGATGACATAAGTTTGAACTCCTCTTATGTCCAATACCTTCTCTATATCCGATACTCTCACAACATCATGATACGAGGATCTTCTTATCTGTAGTATCATCGTAAGCTCAATGATAAAAACAAAAACAAAGTGGATCTTCCTCTAATAAAACCAAAGGTGAAGAGTAAATAGTGATATATAGGTATGCAAAGTAGTGAACCTGTAGGACAGGATGATCAGTGTGGAGGGCAGAGCGGCAGTAGATGCAAAATGCAGCATTTTGGCAAGAGAGACAGAACATGTTGCATTCATTTCGCGGTGTCTCATGGTGTTGAGGGCAAATGTTGAAGAATTTTGTTCTTAAGAGACCTTCCAACCATTTCGGCTCCTCCATTTTATCTCTCCATTTATGTTATTCAAATAAAAAAATCAATAAAACAATATATAAAGAAAATGGGAAGAGCGAGACAACATTCTATGAACAATGTAATAACTAACGGAGAACAATTGCATTACCTTTATGAAGGTGATCAGGAGAGGATGGAAGAGATAGAGAGAACACAGATTCTTTGTATTTAGAGACAATAGCAGGAAAAATCAGATTTTAAGGCTAAGAGAAAAAAAAGAAGAAGATATCATTTTATTTTATTGTTGGGAAATGAAGATATTATTTTATTTATTCTTATTTAGGACTGGTAGATATTCTGCATCTTTTGATTATTTATTTTATATTTAAAAGTAACAGTTTTGGGACAGAAACGATAGATGCTACATATGTTTGGTTAAAGTTGATTTCAAACCGTTGGATTGAGACATTGTGAAATGTCTGATAACAGGCTTACAAAATTATCCTTTCTTTTTCACAACAATGATACATGTGTACCATTTTTGGGTTAAATAAGTGTAATTACTTTTTTTGTCAACAAGTGTTTTTCATTTTGTACAGAAAAATAGGTCAAATTTTGTCCCAAGTTGGACTTTAACAATAACTAGTTTTAGTATATAAATAACTTTTACTCCAATAATATTATAATGATATTACTGAAAGTCTTAATATACAAATAAGTAGATAAACTAGTGACAATAAAATAAAATTAACATATGTATTTAGATAAGTCAAGTCTTATCTGATAAAAATTATGATTATTATATGTAAATTTAAGAATTTTAATTGTATTTTAAAAAACAGGTATAAATTTTAAAATAAAAATGGTGCAATGTCTAAAAATTCTATATACAAAAGATGAGTATGTCTCTCCAGTTATTAAAAGTATATTCAAAGTTTATGTTATGAGAGTTTTATAAGTGGAGGTTTCAATCGTCAAATTTTAGAATTCTGATGTAAAAGTATATAAATTGAAAATTTAATAATTAGTATAAATTTAAGAATTACATATAAGTTACGTATAAAATTACATGTAAAGTTTTTTTTTGAAAAATTCGTATAAATTTAAGAATTAAACTAATTGGTGCAGTGATGAGGATTTATTACAAAACAAAAAATTACATATATTCTATATACAAAAGATGAGTATGTCTCTGCAATTATTCAGAGTATATTCAAAGTTTATGTAATGAGAGTTTTGTAAGTGAAGGTTTCTATCACAAGTTTGAAAGTTCCCATGTAAAAGTATTAGACTTTGAGTTTAATTAAATCAAGGTTTGTGCTACGAACGTTTTTTTGAATTGTGCATCTATCCATTCACTTTCTTAAAGACTACTCTTGGGTTTGTTCCACATCATTTAGTATCATTGTGGTCGTCAAAGCCTAATTTAAATACTTTTGGTGGCAACCACAAAAGAGGGTTAGTGTAGCTCAATGAGGGGTCAAATGAATTGTGAGTGGATCTTGTCTCCTTTTTATTTTTTGAAAAACATGGAAACAAAATTGTTTTCGAATTTTATCACTAAATGTTTAGTTTTTCTATAGAATAACCATAAAGCTTCCCTCCTGTTTGAATATACTAGTGATATCATTGGACACTAAAGGATAAAACTTAGCATCTAGAATTGGGAACCGTGTTTATTGATTACTTTATAAACATAGAAGATAATCTTATTGTGAATAATTTTATTACTATATATCATATATAAAAACATTGCAAGAAGATGGCGACAACAACGACGATCGGACAAAACAGTTACCCCTGTCTCAACCTGATTCTAATGGGATTTTACTGCCGGCTACGCTCTCGTATGCAGTTTTGTGTTCCCCCTCGCGACTGACGGAAATTGGGGTATGGATAGTTATGCTGATTGCAACCGTTTTCAAATCCACTGATTGTAAACCTCCATGGTTTTTAGATTATATATTCGGCGATCAGTTCTTCTTACACAACATGCTATTCATTTTCAAAGAAATCTTTCTCTCAAACATTGCAATGGGGGATAACATTCACTCGAAAAATGCAAAATATTAGTTTGGGTATCAATGACAAACATGTGGCTCTACCGTAAGTGATGTGCTGTTTCTCACTAGTGGTCAATCCGGTGAATCCAAAGTAACACAATTTTCAAGCCATGATCACACAAATTCCCAAAATATGGGGTTTGGAGGATTCAATTACTAGTCAAATTATTGCCTCTAACAAGGTGCAATTTCTGTTTCAAACTAACGAATCCATGAACCTCGCCATGCGTCGTTCACCATGGTCATTCTCAGAGTGGATGTTGGCAGTAACAATATGGTTTCTAAACTTATCAGAAGAATCACAGAAAATCATTCTGACATATCTGACATGCGAGTCCGTGGAATTCATTGCTGAACATATGGTTCCGTCTTCAACGTCGACTTTGAAGACAATGTATCAGGTGTGGACTTTGGCTGTAACTCAATTACTTATAAGGGAATCATTGGAATAATTTTGAATGGGATAGGATGAATGGAATCTAAAGAAAAATGGAATAAATTCATTCCATTCATTCTTCATCAAAATTGTAGAGGAATATTTTTCGTTGAATTTTCATGTGGAATTGATGGAATGAACATTCCATTCCATTCTATTCCAAAAATATTAATTCCAAGCAAATGGTAAATTTTTTTATGGAATGACTCATTCCACATCATTCCATTCCAAAATTTTGTAATCCAGTTACAGCCTTTGTTACCATACAATTGCTCTAGAATATCGACAATTGTAATACCTTGTCTCATGAAATAGTCAATAGGCAAGTTAAAAAGTCAACCGAGGGCATTTTTATAGTTTCAAGAAGTTAATGGGCATTTTGGTAATTTTATCAAAATAGAAGACAAAAGCATAGACGGGCCAAGTGATTCTCTTTAAATAAAGAAATCACTTAGAAGACGGAAAAGCATAAATTGAATTTAATAAGGGTTTTACGGACTGTCGGGATGGAAACCGACAAAACCGATAAAAACTTCAAAGAGACGGTACGGGAGCTACGGGAAGCCGAATTAGATGAAATAAGTTGCAAATTATTTCTAATTGAGGTCTACTAAAGTAAAAATGGGTTTGAGTAATTATTACGGAAGTAGCGGAAATTGACGGAGGAACGAATCTGGATCGCCTCGTGATCGTCGATTGGTTCATTGGGGATTCAAGGAACTTGAGTTGCTCGATTCAGTGAATGCTTGGTAGGAATGAGGAGATGACACATAGAGATACAAGTATCGCTTACCACTTCTAAATTGATGACACCTAGCCTAAGGTTCAATATATGGAATATGGGGTTCAATGCATGAAGAAGAAGATTCATTGTATTTTGGTGTCACAATTCAACTCATCTTCCATGGAGAACAAGGACCTGTTAACGCCGGTCAACTCCAGTCCTCTCCGAGGTCAACGCCGGTTAAGGCTCCTTTTTTCTAAGCTCAACGCCATCTCGCCGGTCAACTATTTTGTGTGCAGGTAAACGGGTCAAATGTTGGGTCAACGCAAGTCTAGCCTCGGGTCAACATCCGGTTTAGTTGGTCAACGCGCGGATTAGTGGGTCAACGTTCGGGTCAAGATAGGTTAAGCTAGGGATAAGGACAGTTTCAGTGGATCGGTTCGGGAAATGGTTTGGGGAACTTTGGTTCGGTCTCAGGTTTCAGAGTTTCAGTCAGTCCGTCCATCCGTCATTTAAAAGCATTGTGAGTTAGGTAATTGTGTGTTGCATCTAGTTAGGATCATATATACCCGAAACTGATGAACCATAGTTTTAGGTTTGCATACCCATACAATTGAGATGGTTAGAATGGCTAGACTGATTGATGATAGGTTCTAAGTTTTCCCTATACTAAACTGCAAGTGAACAGCAATGTCAAAGTAGTATATAGGGTTATCGAATCCACAGGGACACTTGGTCTCAAGAGAATCAAACTATAGGAATAAATACTAGAAATAAGCAAATAGTGAATGAAATAAATTGCGGTGCTAGAAAGTAAATCAGTAGCAGAGATTAACAGTTGTGAAGCAAGTAATTAAAAGCGTCAAGCCTAGGGCATTCTCAGGAAATCAGACAAGCAGACAGTTCATTCAGCAAGGATCTAATTAAGCACGGTTCTAGAACTCAAAACACAGATATAGAATTAACCAAATTCCTTTGCGATAATTCTCTAAGTCTAAGTGCAGCAAACCAAACTTTCGTTTGCGAGAACTAACAGATTAAACTAGCAATAAGTCCAAGTTTGATATGTTCACAATTATCCTAAACCAAACTTCCGTTTGCGCAAAGTTTAATTGCCCAATTTAATTAGTTCATATTCCTAAACCCCACTTCCGTGACGTATTTAGCAACCTAAGATCTAGATTCTAATTGATCAGGTTAGAACTAGCTTTAAGCACAATTAAATTGAAGAACAGATATAGTTATGAATCCTTAACTGAATTTGAACAAGTCTAGCAAGTCATGAAATCCTATGTGAGAAACCCTAAACCTAACTAGGAATCTACTCAGACATAGATAATGAAAACATAATCATAGAATGAATAAATTGCATAAAAGAATAAGAGTAAAAGGGGTTCGAAATCTTCTCCAAATACAGATGATGTAACATGTTCAGATCAGCCCCAAAAAGCTCTAAAATCCTCTGCTCTTAATTATCAAAGCGTATTGTAAAAAGTATAAAGCGTCCCTAATAAAAACACTAAAAACTCTATTATATAGGCATAATCTCGGCCAAGGGCTTCTTTGTAAATATCAGGAACTTCTGGATCAAAGTGCAATATCTTGATTCTTCTAAACCGCCGAGTTTCGGCCCATCTCGCTGGTGCATCGATCGTTGCTAGAGTGCAACGATCGACACCTTCCTCTGTTTCGGACAGTGAACTCTATCTCTCGGCCAAACACTCCAAAAATCTCCAAAATGCTCCATTATCTCCAATTTAGCTCCAAACCTGATTATACCTGTAAAAGACTCTAAACAAAGACAAAAGACACTAAAACACAACTATATCATGGTCTAAACTGGGTAAAAACCATGATACATCAACTCCCCCACACTTAGCATTTGCTTGCCCTCAAGCAAAACATAGAACTAAAACATGGTGAAGAGGTTTGAAAACTCTTCAGAAACTCATTTCATCCTCGAAGCTACAATACTCAGATTCCCCTTAGTAAACCACTGAAAGAATCAATCACAGGATATCAAGACCAACATGTACTTCCCCCACACTTAGCAACTGTCCTAGGTAAACTCCACAATCACATTCAAGCATTCAAATTCTCCCTACTGACTTCTGCAAGTATTTAAGTGCGGTCTCACCTAAGGAGTATCGATCTAAAGGCACATGGATTCTTACCTTATCAGCTCTAGACCACCATACTATCTTTCTCTAGTCCCTTTCTTCTCTTTCCCTTCTTTAACAACTGATTTTTCCCCATTGGGTATCATTTTTTTTTTTTTTTATCAGTGTTCTTCCCGTTATGGGGTGTACTTTGGACACATTCCATGGATCACATGAGAGAAAATAGTGTTTGCTACCATTCCCATGACCACTTCGGAGTTACTAACTCATCCTCAGTTTATTATTTTTTTATTTTTTATTTTTTACTTTATAGAAGGGGAGAAGGAGACTAAATAGGACAGGTTTACAGGCTGTGTCAGAACTAACAGGGAATCCGACATAAAGCATACCAAGCCCTTAGGTGAGAAATCTAAGTCAGTATTAAGGTTGAAGTCAGTAAAGGATCCTCTGATACCTGAAGTGATGTGGGTGTTCCCAGTGGGTTGATCCGTGTCTGGGTTTTCTAATAGTCAGAGATAGATCCTGCAACTTCATCCCAATGGTTTCTTAAGTTCCTGCAAGTCTTGTAAATCTTCTCAGAAAATCATAGTTTCTTACTTAAACAATTTTGACTCAATAAAACAAAAATTTTGAAAAACGGACTGACTCTTAAGAAAACAGAAAACAAAAGTCAGTAGCACCTCCCCCACACTTAAGACACACTGTCCCCAGTAGTGTCCAGCGAAGGATCGGTAAAAAGAAAATAAAAATTGAAAAGGTGAAATTATGTCTTTCGGGTTACCTCTGTCGCTAAGCATCGATCGTTGCACTAAGTGCATCGACCGTTACTTGGCGATTTTCGTGTATAGTCGATCGTTGCTCAGGACCGCAACGATCGCTGCAATGCGATTCCTTTCGTGTTGTGACGATCGACACAGAAGTGCGTCGATCGTTGCACTGCGATTTATCCGAGACCTGCAAACATAAACTCACCAGAAACAAAAACAAACGTAAAATCCTAACAAAAACACCAAAAATGAAAAAGAAAAACACTAGTACCTAATGGTGGGTTGCCTCCCACCCAGCGCTTGTTTAAGGTCAATAGCTTGACCGGACGGATGAGATCTTTCAAGCGCCAGGAGGTCTTGACAGAGACTTTTTCTGTCTCTGTTCAAGTCTCCTCATCCAAGGTGGTGAGTAAGCTGTTGCAGAATGCTCATGTCCAAGAAAAGATGGAGTGAAATGTGCTCCAGGATCTATAACCATGGTATGATCAGGCTGCTCAAAATCTGCGTCCCTTATGGTGAATGTCTGCCCATCTATCAGTGGCTTTCGCAGCTTATCCATCTCATAGTGCAGTGGTTCATCTCCCAGGTGGAGGTCTATTAGACTCTGTCTAACATCAATCACAGCTCCTGCTGTAGCCAAGAATGGTCTCCCAAGCAATAAAGCTTCATCCGGGTTACAGTCATATTTCAGCACAAGGAAGTCTGTTGGAACTAAGTAGTTTCCAACTCTCACCGGAATGTCCATAAGAAGTCCTTCAGGAACTCGTATGGACTGATCAGCTAGGATAAGAGAAGTCCTAGTAGGAGTAAAATCCAACATTCCCAGCTTCTCTGCCACAGAGTAAGGCATTATGCTTCCAGCAGCTCCTAAATCACATAGAGAGCGCCTAAAACTATCCTCAAAGATAGAACAATCTAGCACAAAAACTCCAGGATCAGGCAGTTTCTTCGGGACCTTAGTTAGCAGAACATCACTGATATGCTGAGGAACTATTATCACCCATTCTCTCAGCTCCTCATCTAAAGGCAACATCTTGTTCAAATATCTCTGAACACATGGATGATAAGGTGGATCATCAGAAGGTGGAATTTCTTCCAAGTCTTCACCACTCTCTTCTAGCTTTTTCAGCTCTTCAATCTCTTGTTTAATCACTTCAGACACCTTGGGACATTGCCTAATGGCTTGTGCATAAACATCCTCTTGAGTGATCTCAGATACATCAGGGAATAGGCGGGCTAGTTCTGCATCAATCTCACTTTCATCCCACGGATCTTCTGCTCGTTCACGACCTGCATCGATCGATGCCAGCTGTGTGTCGATCGTTGCATCACTGCAGTTTCTACCCGAGAGTTTTTCACAGAAATCCGAAAATTCTGCCTCAGTCACCAACTCAGCTGTACTTAGCTCAAATTTCTCCCCTAGATAAGATACATCATTAATGAGTACAGACCAGGCCTTAATATGAGTCTCTGCAACTCCTTTTCCCTTCATTGAGCTGGACATCTGGTTCATCTGAGTGTCCAACTGCTTCATGTGGGTGCTCAATGACTCAAACTTCCCATTGAGGTCTTGATAGACAGCGTCCAGCTTCTTATTGTTGTCCACAGAAAGCTTGGTTTGACTCTCTATCAGTTGTTCCATCATAGCCTCCATTTTGCTCTCATGGGCTGTAGGTGCAGGAGGAGTTTGATAGGATGTAGACCCATAGGTTCTCTGAGTACCTTGTTCATAGGTCTTCTGAAAACCACCAGTCTGTCCACCATTGGAGAATCTGTTCCCCTGTTGATTACCAAATCTATTACCTTGGAAACCAGAACCTCCTATGAAATTCACATCTTCTTCCTGAGTTTCCTCCTCAGCCTGAATCACCTCTACATCTTGGGCAAAGTGGACAGATTTCTTACTTGTCAGGAGATTGTAGACTGTGTCCAATCTGGATCTTATATTAGCTATATCAGAATTCTCTACAGTTCCACCAGATTTCTTCCTCCTTTCATCCATTGTTTTGCAACAGTTGCTGCCAATCAGGTTCTCTATCAACTGCTTAGCCTGTGTAGGAGTCCTGGTGTTGAAATTAGCATTACTGGAATTATCCAGCGCAGTCTGATAAGGGAGATCTATGCCTCTGAAGAAGATACCAATCAGCTGTACTTCTGTGAATCCATGGTGTGGACAGTCACGCTGATACTGCTTAAATCTCATCCAGGCAGTCTTCAAGGGCTCCACAGCTCCTTGGGAAAAGGTGAGTATGTCCTGTCTGGACTGATCCGAGCGCGCATCATCATAAAAGTGACGCAGGAACTCACTCTTTAAGGCTGTCCAAGTAGTATACTGACCAGGTGCCAGTTGTCTCAGCCATGCACTAGCGTCTCCAGCAAGACTGTGCGGAAATAGCTTAAGGAACAGATAGTCCGGGCATACTCCTTCATATTTCATGCCAGTGACTATGTCCTCAAACTTGTCAATATGATCCATAGGCTGCTCTACTTGAAGACCATGAAAAGCAATCTGTCTCATCAGCTGGTAGTAGATGGTCTTTACCTCAAAATCGTTCCTCTCAAAAGAAGGAAGCACTAGAGCTGCTCGGTTTGCATGAAACTCATCAGGTCTGTTGTAATCAGCTAGTGTCCTCTCATGAACCACCATCTCTCTACCTTGGGCCTGTCCTTGACCCTGGTTTCGGTTCAGCTCCTGTTGCTCAGGAGGATCAGGGATGACATTCCCTTCAGCATCAACCCGATGCCCAGCAGCATTGTACGGGTTGTCATCTTGGTCCCTCAGGGTACCTTCAGCATCTGGTATCAAGATCAAACGTTCTCGTACCATTCTCTCTCTTCTTTCTCTTCTGTTAGTCCTTTCTAGACGTCCAAGTTCCTCTAGATCGAGATTAACCAAGCTCGAGTTCGGATTACTTCGAGTTTTCTGCGTTGGCATAAACTGTCTGTAATCGTCCAGCAACGATCGATGCTATCAGTGCAACGATCGATTCAATCTCAGAATCGCCTAGTGACGATCGATGCAAGGGATGCAACGATCGACGCAAGGCGAAATTCGTACCTGCGACAGAAAGAAACAGAGAAAAAGTTAGCAAAATATCAAATAAAAACGAAAATTAAAACAAAAAGAAAAATTTCTAGTAAAAACCCTAAGTTCGGTCCTATCGAAGACTCAAAGAGTCCCCGGCAACGGCGCCAAAAACTTGATAGGTTCTAAGTTTTCCCTATACTAAACTGCAAGTGAACAGCAATGTCAAAGTAGTATATAGGGTTATCGAATCCACAGGGACACTTGGTCTCAAGAGAATCAAACTATAGGAATAAATACTAGAAATAAGCAAATAGTGAATGAAATAAATTGCGGTGCTAGAAAGTAAATCAGTAGCAGAGATTAACGGTTGTCAAGCCTAGGGCATTCTCAGGAAATCAGACAAGCAGACAGTTCATTCAGCAAGGATCTAATTAAGCACGGTTCTAGAACTCAAAACACAGATATAGAATTAACCAAATTCCTTTGCGATAATTCTCTAAGTCTAAGTGCAGCAAACCAAACTTTCGTTTGCGAGAACTAACAGATTAAACTAGCAATAAGTCCAAGTTTGATATGTTCACAATTATCCTAAACCAAACTTCCGTTTGCGCAAAGTTTAATTGCCCAATTTAATTAGTTCAGATTCATAAACCCCACTTCCGTGACGTATTTAGCAACCTAAGATCTAGATTCTAATTGATCAGGTTAGAACTAGCTTTAAGCACAATTAAATTGAAGAACAGATTTAGTTATGAATCCTTAACTGAATTTGAACAAGTCTAGCAAGTCATGAAATCCTATGTGAGAAACCCTAAACCTAACTAGGAATCTACTCAGACATAGATAATGAAAACATAATCATAGAATGAATAAATTGCATAAAAGAATAAGAGTAAAAGGGGTTCGAAATCTTCTCCAAATACAGATGATGTAACATGTTCAGATCAGCCCCAAAAAGCTCTAAAATCCTCTGCTCTTAATTATCAAAGCGTATTGTAAAAAGTATAAAGCGTCCCTAATAAAAACACTAAAAACTCTATTATATAGGCATAATCTCGGCCAAGGGCTTCTTTGTAAATATCAGGAACTTCTGGATCAAAGTGCAATATCTTGATTCTTCTAAACCGCCGAGTTTCGGCCCATCTCGCTGGTGCATCGATCGTTGCTAGAGTGCAACGATCGACACCTTCCTCTGTTTCGGACAGTGAACTCTATCTCTCGGCCAAACACTCCAAAAATCTCCAAAATGCTCCATTATCTCCAATTTAGCTCCAAACCTGATTATACCTGTAAAAGACTCTAAACAAAGACAAAAGACACTAAAACGCAACTATATCATGGTCTAAACTGGGTAAAAACCATGATACATCAATTGATAATCCGCTTGGTTGGTTAAACGGTTAGGTTTATTATATGGCTTGCTAGTTAGCTCGTATCGGTATTTGATTGATTCTGTCGTTAATTTTTTAATTGATTGTTGCATTCATATATTATATAAGATTGTACTAAATAAATCTATATATGGGAAATTAAGAGTTAATTAAAAAACTGATTAAAACACCTAACACACCCAGAATATAATAACATTGGGGGTTAATAGGATGATAATTTGGGGTTATCGGTTTAATGAATTTAATTAAAGAATAATGTGAAGTCAGGAGGTTAGTAAGTTTACTAATCTCAAGCTGGCGGATCGAGCAGATTAAAGAATAAAAATTTAAGGGAATAAAAATTAATAATTAGAATCTGGATTAAGCCGTCTACGGAATTAATAAGCCATTAATCCCAAGGTAGCGGATTGAATGAGTTAAAGTTAAGACTAAAAGACTATTGAAACCTAATTAGTTGTTTGATTGGCGTTGTGACTATTGTTGTGTGGTTATTTGTCTACCCCGGTATTGGGGATGGGAAGACCGTTGTTCGTGTGATTGTTTATCTATTCCGGTGTTGGGCCGAGTAGACCGTTGTTTGTGTAGTGTTTAGTCTATTCCGGTGTTGGGCCGGATAGACCGTGTTATTGATACTTGCCTCGGTACGGGACCTTGTAAGTTTGGTTAGATACCTAATCCCGTACATAACCGGATAAGGTCGAGTGATGTGGTGATGGTGATAGGACTTGCAGGATAGACTGGGTACTGGGATTGAGTTTGTATTTGATGTTGACCTTGTCGGTCTTATGTGTTGTGATAGAGTCCAAGAGAGTCTGCTTGTTTAATTTATTGTTATTAGAACTCTAGGATGCGTTAGACACCGTACTTGATTTGTCCACCACATGGGCATTTTGTGGGAATCCCATATTGAGCATCCGATGTGAACATAACCATGTCGTTATGCTCCTTTAACCCCTTAATCTCCTTACTGCGCCTCCTCTCATCCTCGTATGGATCTAGGCTGAAATTCTCTATTTCGGATTTCAGATTGTGACTGTAAAGGAAGAGAGAAAGAGAGAGAGATAGAGAGATAATAGAGAGAGAGAGAGATGGGTGTGAATATAGGCAAAATTGTGGGTGAGAGACATTTGAGAGTGGTGAGGTAAATCTAAAAAATTGATTTTAGCGCCAAAATTTTCGAAATTAAAAAATTTAGATTTTGGCGCTGAAATTTTTGAATTTGCCGCCGAAAAATTGATATTTGGCTTGTAATTTAATCGGAGGGGAGGTGTTGGTGTTTAAAAAATACACATAGTTATACCAAATTATTAGTTATATGAAATGTTAAAATATTTGGTTTGCAATTTAATTAGTATTACACTGACCAAAACTTATATTTTTTAGTATTAAAATTGATTTTATTGCTTTGTCATATGAATCTCATTGTCCTATGTAATACTAAGTTTGAATATTGTATTTTTGTAACTTTCACTTCTCAAGTTGGTTCTCAATTACAAAGTGTTTCTTTAAGTAAAAGGAAATGTTCGTCAAATATATTTCATAAAACCCCATTTTGAATAAAATTTTGTTAATTCCTACTTTGTATAACATATAAGATATAGTTCTCACAAAATACTATACTTTCACCAAGTGATTAGGTTTGGTTTTTTTAAATCTAAACATAATTACTTTTAAAAAAGTCAACTACTACCACTCATGCTCAATTATACTAGTATTACCCAAAACTCACGAAATCATAACATAGCATTACATAAGTGAAAATAAGTTATACTTAGTTGTTTTACATAACAAAAGCTTAAAAGTTCAACTCAGCTGTTCTACAAAACAAAGTATTCTCCATATAAAAACCATGGAAGTTTTCTTCCATGCCTTTTGTTATGTGTCCTTTGACGCCTTTCTCCAGCCGATGAATATCTTTTTTCTTTTTTCCGACCCTTATTTATAACGCGATCCGAAGGTATTATCTGCTTCTCCATGATGTAATCCGAGACAATCCACGCAGACATATCGGGCACTACATAGATCGACCTGACATAAGCCAATGTCCACATCTCCGTCAAATAATACTTTGAACACAAATCATGAAGTTCTATGTGGATATCACGCCTTCCATTTTTTTGAAGGAGATGAAAGCGGCTAGTGCATGGAGACAAGGATACTTGAATATCAAAGAACCTGCAAGTGCAGCTTTTCTTTACCAAGTTCACCAAATAAAGCTTTCCTTCATCACAATCAACTTTGTATTCAAGCTCATAAATGTTTACCTCCCTCATGGTTAATTTATCAGCAGAAGGTCATTTACTGTGCAAGAAGTTCTCTAGCAAGGGCACCAGTTTGTTTGCACTCGATCCTGCACGGACTCTTTCCTATGATCGTTAAACCAATCAGAAATCTTTTGAACTATTGTATCCAGCATGGGTATTAAGGAGTACTTCCTGGCGTCCTTAAAAATTTTATTTAGAGATTCGACGGAGTTTCTAGTGTCGAGGTTGTATCTATCAACCGGAGAAACACATCTTGCCCATTTTTTCTGGCACGGTGATTTCCTCCACATACTTCGCCGCTGAAGGATATCTCTTCTTAAACGAGTCATAAAGAATGTTGAACTCATGCACCGTGTGAGCCCAACCGCACTCTAGGAATTTTTGGACGACAACAACGTTTTTGCGTGAGGAGCATTACCTTTCACGTTTTTGACCAAACGCCATAAACAAAACCCATGATGACCTTGTGGATACACGTTAGCTATGGCGTTAATGAGGCTTACATTTCTATCATTCACAAAAACCAAATCAGAAGAGTCGGCTACAACAGTTTTTAGCATCTCGAAAAACCAGGCCCAACTAGAATTATTCTCGCCGTCGAGTATACCGAATGCTATGGGATAAAAGTGACGATTGGGATCCTGAGCTACGGCAAAAACTAATACACCACCATATCCATTCTTCAGAAAAGTAGCATCCACCATAATCACTATCCCCATGCACTGAAACCCTTCAATGCAAGCTCCCAAAGCTATGAAAAGGTACTTGAATTTTCCCGCCTCATCCAGTTTCACATCCGTTATCGTACCATGATTCAAATCCTCTAACACGTACAAATAACGATACAACATCTTGAAGCTATATTCCGGACTACCACTCAAATCGCAAACTGCTTGATTTTTTCCTCTCAAAGCCGTGGAGTATGATATCTCTATACCAACTTTTCTCTTCACAAGATCCATGATGATTTTAGGAGTTGGAGTCTCGAGTTTCCCGGGATATTCCTTACTCAAAAGAGATGCAACTAGTTGTGTTAATCCTTTCCTCTTCTCGTTGCCGTCTTCACTCTGACTAGCCCGGTTCCATGTGTGCATCTTCATGTACGTTCTAATCGAGAAACTATCGGAGTTTGTGATATTTGCTGCTCATACTCTCCATTTACAACTTTGTTGAGCACATTTAGCCACCCATCGCTGAGTATCAGATTTTTTATAACATACCCGAAAGAGTTAACAAATGCACCTCTATGAACCAACTTTGCTACGACATTCTTACTTCAAAATTCTTGACCAACAACCAAATCCAAAACGTCTTCCCATGGCGGTAAACTCTGACTAGATTCAACAACAAGTGGTTCCTCAACATATTCATCACGCATATCTGATGGATCCATATCGTTACCCTCACAATCATCACGTAATGTATCTTCATCCTCTTCATCATCATCACTTCTTCTTGATTTCCTTGTCCATTGTCAACGTACAATGTAATGGCATTAGGTCCCATTTCTCCGATTTCATCATCATTGCGATTCGAATCTTCATCATACCATAAGAGTTTTTACCCGCTCTCGACTATTTCCCAGGCAGTTCCGGTGTACTCATCACCTCCACATACAAAACACATATACGGTTCTCATTATCAACATGCGTTAGATAGACAAACAAATCTTCATCATCACAAATATATGACTGTTCATCACATCTAGACAGCCTAGGAATGTAACTCAATTGCAATTTAACCCTACTTCCATCTAAACCAAGCTTCTTGTATAACCTAGCTTCTACCATCGACATTGTTATCTCCTCAACTGATGTCTTCAACACTAGACCATAAATGCGACCTTCGCATTTATAATGTATGCTGACATTGTTGCTCATTTTATCCTTCCAAACCAATACCAAAAAACTTAATCAATACAGTTATTTGTTCACAGTTATACAATTATTGTTCACAGTAATACACTAGTTGTTCACAGTTATACCCTAGTTGTTCTCAGTTATACACTATTTGTTCCGAGTTATATACTATTTTTACTTTATACAATATTTTCCAGTATTACAAGTTTTACATAGTTCTAATATTATCGCAGGAACCTAGATTGGGTCGGTTACGAGATCTAAAAAACTACAATTCACTACGATTCAACCACAGTAATGCATCTGTAACCAATTTGCACTCATAATCAACCCAGAAACATTCGTTAAACACCATTGTGCATCAAATAAAATTCAATCTATCATTTCTCATAATTTATAATCCCTAAAGAGAATTTTAAAGCATTGATTCAATGCAAATTAACGAACCTCAATTTTGGAGCTCAATGCAGCTACGACGACAAAGGAGATGTCGATGGAGGTGGAGGCGAAGATCTAAGATCACGGCGATCGGAGTCGAGGAGACAATGGTCAAATCCGGAGGAGGAGATCGAGACTCTAGCTGAGAGGAGAAAGAGAGACGAGCGAGAGCTCACAATTTTTTTCTTTTTTTTTAAGATTCAGTAAGGTTCAAATAGTCATACACCTCGTCCATTTGAATGAAAGGGGTATTGTGGACTAATTGGAGATAATGTAGATTAAAGTGCATTTCAGCCCTCGACTCATTTTTAAGCGAAAGGCGACATGGTTTTATTTCCTGGTCGGGAGTGTTGTAGACAAATGATTATCTTCTAACACCACCGGATTTAACTGAAGACTATTTGTCCTTTGAGGTCCGGGTCCACCTAAAGACTTTTGAAAGTCTTACAGCCATGAGCTCTCTCATACTTTACATTTAATTTTTTTTTGAAATAACGTAAAATTTGTATTTCATCAAAAAAAATATTTTACAAGAATGCATTATGGGTTTTGAACTTATAAATAGATTACAAAAATTGAGTTTGAAAGAAAAGTTCACCGGTTTTTCTTAGGGTAAAGCCGGATTTGAACATTCTTTTGAAAATTTGAACGGGATTCCACCTATATAAGGACTTCCAAAATTTTTAAATTTTTTATTTATATGTTTTAGTACATGAAAAATATATAATATATTTCATATATTTATTATAGAAAACATAATATATTCTAGAAAATTAAAAAATGAAAATTATATAAATTGCAAGTGTTTTAAATTATACTTTTTTTATATAAAAAATTGTTTTTATCTTTCTATTTTTATTTTGTTTAAATTATTTTATTTGTTTAAGATTAGTTTTTATTAGTTAAAATAAAATTGTAAAAAAAAAATTGAATAGGGTCCTGATTATCTTAGTTCCGAGTCTCGTGGAAAACCATGTTTGTAGTCCATCTTGTAAAGAGTGATCTCCCTTCATATGCAACGAAGAGAGCATGTTACGTACGTTCTTGTCAATTAGCTTGACACCGTGAGAGTCTGATCTTGGATTTTCTCCGTGGCGCATGTTATTCCTTTCTCGCCAAACATGATATGGAAACAATATCGGAACAAAAATTTCTTCGTGCGGCAGAGGCCTGATTTGTTGGCCAGTTTGGTCAGATCATTGATCCGGCTTGTTGGGAATTGGTTTTCGAAAAGTTTAGAGGCTTGTTGTTCTCACACTTTGTTGTGAAGCTGCAAGAGAAGAACATGTGTTCCTTAGTTTCCTCCGTGTTGTTTCAGAAACTGCAGTTTACTTTATGTCCTCTTGTCCACCTTTGAATGTGGTCACCAGTGGATAAGCCGTTGTGGGCTGTGATCCAGAGAAAGAATGAGAACTTTGGGATAAAATTATATTATTTTACACCATAGAAACAAATAGTATTATTTTATAAAAAAAATATCCACAACCAAAATGTATAGCAATCACAACAAGATGATATAATAAGGTACATTACTTAACTCTGAATCACAAGAATTTCTAATATACTCCGATCTTTTTGTAGTATATTTTTCAAATATTTTTTAAATCCATTATTATTATACATCTAAAATTTATAGAATAATTTATCATCAAAAACATGCATTAGGTTTAGGGGACTATATATTTCTATAGGGTAAATTTCATGGAAAACGAACAATAACGTTATAAGTAGGTGGTGAAATGTTTTTCGGGGACTTTTCGATGTCCAAAGTAAAAAATTGTTGAAAGGACGATTACGAGGGATATATCGGTAACATATAAGACAAGTCATAAACATAAAAGGAAAGAGTGTTTGGTCATGCAACTGGGCTCGAGAGAAGGTGTATCCCCAATAGGGGCGGACCTAGGATTTATTTTTAAGGGGTTCATATATTAAAAATAGGTATAATGGGGGTCATAGAGGAGATTTGAACCTCGGTTTTGAGGTGTCAACACATGCAAACTAACCAATTGGGCTGCTGAAACTTATAGTAAACATATAGAAAACCAAGAATTTATATACTTTTACTGGTGTCAGCTGACACCCCAAAATACAAAGTGGGTACGCCCCTGATCCCCAATTGGAATATAAGCCAGTGGAGTTTGTAATGAAAAAAAGAGAGAGAAATAAAATAGTTTGGGGGTGAAGAATGGTTAAGGAACAACCAGAGAAGAATCTGAAAATGGTCAGAAAAATGAGATTAGAAGCCTCAGAAAAGAAAGAAATTGATTAAACATTCAAAACTTTTTAGAAGGTATAGAGAAAAAGCAATACTCGAGCTAAGAGAGTAAAAATGTTTGAACCCATCTCCCATTAAAGGAAGAAATTTATTTATAGAGTTTACATAGCCTGCGTTGGTATAACATATCAGATTTATGGATATAAGGTTGGTTTTACATAAATCGGGTTAAAAATTGGGTCAGTTGAACATGCCTTGGCTTGTGTACTCAATTGCTTTCCCACATACTTTCTTTGGTTGTATATGGCAGCTGCTCGATAAATGTTTATTGCGTCTCTGATCACCTTCATTGTACGATCTGGAAGTAATGAAGTAGTGGATTATGCGCAGCATGAGCATCTTTTATATCTTCATCCTTCTTTTATTTGGCAAGTAGTCAGTTTCACTATCACATGCAGACATAAAGCATTTAAGGCTTAGTCATACCATTGTATGTAGTATGAGAACAAATTTGAATAAGTTCTTATTGTCGGTTAGTGGAAGAATCAAGGAGTTAAAAGGTTTAATCCCATCTAAAATAGTTTCAACCTGGCTCGATTCTCTTGATACTTGGAATCAAACTGTCATAGTTGTTGGTTTGTTTGGTTGCATGGTCGTCTGATAAGCTCAATATCAATGAGTTGCACAATTTGTATAAGGAAGGTTGAGACAAAAAGGAGCAGAAATTGGAAGAGGATAGCATAAGAAAGAAACATATAAGATAGTTTTAGATTATATTCATATAAGATTATCAGCAAAATGAGGAATTCCCTTAATATCAATGTATTATGTTAGATTTGGGTTCATTATGGGCTTCCAAATTAAAACTAATTGGTGATAAGTGGATTGGCCCTAATCCTTTATATATTACTTAGGTCCCATATAAACTCCCGATATGGGATATTCTCACATGCCCCCTCGAAATAATGGCTCATATAGCCATTAATCTCGAAACAATCCCAATATAGGATTAATTGTAGATTAGATTGGCCAGACTAATTGGGTCGGGCCAAATTAGGTAGAATGATCAGACTAATCGGGTCCGATAGATAGTTAGTTAAAACGGGCAGCGTGTGTTCGAGCTCTGATACCCTGTTAGATACAACTTTCAACATAAAACAACAATGCATAAATAAGTTAGATGATTGAGTGTTATTGATAAAAGATCGAGCGACCCTACCTCAGTCAGAGTCCACTCCATTACTTGAAATCCAGCCTTGCCACCACTTAGTCACTTTGCCTTTTTTCCATAAGCCTTGCATCACAACCTGAGACCATCTTCTTCTTCCTAACATAAGCAAAAGGAATCTAAAACCTATCAATACGTCCGTATAGAAGATACCTTGTCATTAAAGGTAAATTGTGGGTATTTATCCGGCAATCGAGACATCAGTTCCCATGTTGCTTCAAAGTCTGGAAGTCCTTTCAATTGTACCAACACTTTCGGTTCTGTCCCACTCAATAACCTTGTGATATCCTTAATAGCATATGTTTATGTCATCCACTCCAAGCTAGAAGATAAGATAAGTGGGATGTCTTGTACCTGATTAGGAGCTGGAACCGCCTTCTTGAACTGTGAAATAGCACCACTTATGTATGCATGTTGGTTTGTGGATGCTACGATGTGATCTTGTGTAGGTGTTGGATATGGGTTTAGCACCCATCCATAAGACCATTATAAATCTTGTTAAAGTCAACAAAACTATCTCGGCCAAAGAAGACAAGCCCGCCAAGGAGTCAATGGCCCCAGAAGGAGTCAGCATCCAAGCGCTATAAATAGGACCCTTCACTCTTCATTTTGCACACATTGTAACTTGCGAGAGTGCCGAGCTACTCTATAAAGCACCGACCTCAAGCATTATTTAGGGGGCACGTCATTTGATGGACTCCCACCTCGAACCATCATGTTCATCGCTCGGCTTCAGCCTTAAGATCAATAAAGAACAGTTTTGACCTCGCTTAAAGTGTGTATCTCACCTCGTAGTTCGGACATTTCAGATCGTAGCCCGGCTTTTATTACTAGATCGAATTTCCGTAACAACAATTGGCGCCGTCTGTAGGGACGAGAAACTTTTCTACACCCTTTCCGAACCAAGACAAAAACGAACTCCGGGCCCTCCCACTCGAAGACCGCTCGCTCATCCAAAGCTCGAACTCACCGAGCCCGTTAGGCGAAGTACAACCGTCGACCCTACCTGTCGGTTCTCAGGACAATCGCATCATGGCGGCCTATATCCCTCAAGGTTTCAAGCTAAGAGACAAAGATCCCGACGTCCAAACCGGGGCGCCCCTTCCCTCATCAAGACTCTAATAACTGATATACCATGGATTTTAGGGATTTTAGCCATGGTGTATATCTTATTTATCAAGTCTTTCATTATGTTTTGGAGTCTTTTCAGGTGTTTTATAGGTTTAATGACATCTGGAGCTTAATTGGACGTTTTGGGAGCATTTGGAGCAATTCTGCACTATTTAGAGATTTCACAGAGTTCACTGGCTGCGTTTTCGCAGTGCAACGGTCGACGCAGTTCTGCAGTGGTCGACGCAGTAGGTAGACGCAGTTCTGCACCCAAAAATCTGCATTTTAGAGAAATTACAGTTTTTGCCCAGAAACTTTCCAGACTTGCAAAAAGGCCCCCAGACGTGTTTTAGACTATATATTAGGGTTTTTAGCCACTTGTTTAGGCTACTCTTTTCTTACGTCTTATTTTATTTTCAGAGAGAGTTAGGAGCTGATCCTGATCTCGAAAGAGAGAGGATTTTGTGTTGGATCTCCTAGGATCTAGGGTTCGTTATATTGAAATTACCAACCTCGTTCTTACCTTGAACTGGCAGCGGAATGAATTGGTGAACGAGATCAGTGAGCAACGCAGACGCCTTACCTCTACCAGATACACACGCACACAAGCTGGAAAACGGGATGCTAGTGCCGGATCTATGGGATCTGAGAGTTTCGGGTGTTTCTGCCTCTTCTGTCAAGAAAGAGACGACGGCTAATGTTCTAGGTCGAAAACCATCAGGTTTTATTCGACCTAGAATCACACATAACGGGCCAGACTCGTTTGAGTCATAAAATCGAAAAGCCCTTTCGAAACCCGAACTGTGTCGACCGACACACATGCTGTGTCGATCGACACAACACCATTTTCTCGATATTAATGTGTATCCAATACACATTAACATGATCATTACCATAATGATTATTCCCATGTTTTAGCTTCCAGTTTGCTTAGGTGTGTGACCCTATAGGATCATATAATACTTGCAGTAAGTCTACAACTTACGGATTGCAAGAGGCTTCTAGCAAAAAATTGCAACCGCCCAGTATTATACGAATGTCTGATCTCGACACACAACTATCATCAGGAGTGAGTACAAGTGTGATTTCAGGACACTATCCCAACAATCTCCCACTTGTACTGGAATCATCAATTCCTATAATCCTTTTGTCTCTATATCTCGATTTGGCATAAGGCATGATTGGTGTCATCCTTATTAAGCCAACATCGTGTTTATCGAACTCCTGATCTTATACTGAACATTACAAACAACTGAACTACAGTTCGTTTGAGTGCGGCCACACATTTTTCTCAGTATTAAATATTCGATAGGCCCTGAGATATTTATCTACCGTTAATCAGGAGGGACAAATCCCATCTTGTTCCATCCCTGTTTCAACGCACACTTCATGATATACTTGAACAGTGCCGTTATAGTCGCCAGTTACGGGTCGACGTTTGACAAGGTCAAAGTGTACCAATTCATATGCAAGAAAGCATGATGAACTCAGGTCTGAGGACTATACTCTATAGTCGTAATGAGAACCTCTTATGACACAGATATAACTATCTTGTAGACTTCTCATTAGCGGGTCATGTCCGATCATATGTTCACCAACATATATCTATGTGACTGACTGTGATACTCATATCATTGACTCCATGAAACTTAGTCAACAGTCACCTCACAATCTAGTCTCTCGCGGTTGTTATTGTCCCACTTTAACAACCTCGACTAGCGACACATCATAATTTATGTCATTTGTTACTTATAGGGTTTCATGATCAAGTCCTCAACTTGATGACCTATAGTATGACATACACTTATCTTGGGACCATTATTTAATTATCCAATAGTCAAATAATGTCGATGTCAGTTTTCATAAACATGACCATATCATATCTATCTGAACATCATAACTAAATAAACTCCCACTAGAATCAAGACCAAGTCTTCAGATATCTAGTACCTGCAGCAACAGTATACAACTCGTGCTTAGGTTGTGAGAGATGCTGCGGTGTTCTTGCTTGGAACCATTCCAACAAACCACACTGCTATTCTTTAATGAGCACTATTCTACGGTCCTCTGCTTGGAAACCTTTCCAACAGACAGCCTACACAGGCAAAAGACATAACCAGGTGAGAACCGGGATTCATCTTTGTCCGTCTAACTACTCATAACAGATTCATCTTTTTCTCAGTTGTACAAGAACCTATCCTTAGTGTTTCTCAAACACTTGGGGATATTCCTTACAACTGTCCAGTGACTCTTACTGGAACAAATTGGTCAGCTGCATTTAGACGAGCGCAAAATATGGCATTCATGATGGATTCTATTGCATGAGCAAAAAGGAATCTCACTCATAGACACTAGCTCAGCCAGTGTCCAAGACACTTCGTCTTTCTAAGATCATTGCCATAAGACCTTTGGTGTGAAACCATTCTTGGAATCATGCATATTGGAACTGTCCAGTACCTTATAATCATAAGGATTCTGACACGATCCAATTAGCTCTTCAGATCCATCTCAATGGATCCATATTCCAAGAGCTTACACGGCTTTTCCCATGTCCATCGTTAAATTTGACTTCCGACCCAAATCTTGACAAGACTTTAGCGTCAGAACGTCGTTTATGAGATTAAGTACGTTCTAAACATACAGTTTGAGAATTGCAACTACGCTCCCACTAGTTTACTTGTAAACACACGGTTTCCATTCGTTCCTGATCGAGTCAAAACCTTTGACCGTTTTAACAGAACGCAGATTCCAACTCCAAGATGTTTGCTTCAATCTATGAATAGATTGGTGAAGCTAACATGCATACCCAGCCAATTTTCGGATTTGGGGCTCACCATCGCTTCTTTGAATTTCGCAGGCTTGTCACTTTTCAATGATCAACTGATCACGGCAATCGGCTACGAGAAATCACTCTCGAGTTAATGACGGATCCTTTCGGATCTGCGAATTTCAGGCTCCACAGGTGTAGATCCTACAGCCCTCTGTAGATCCAATCGCTGCTCTCCCTCAACAGGTTGAACAGCCTCCTGTGTTTCTCGAATTTCTTCGAGTTGTACTTTTACTCCCACTGTTCTTCTTGGAAAAACAGAGTTCCGAACAACAAAACTTTGTTCTCGGATTGGTTGCAAAAGTACTAAGCCTGGGTTTCCCTAGGACAACCAGCGAAGCAGCACTTATCAGTTTTGGGTTCAAGTTTGTTTGATGACAACTGCCTTACACAAACCTTGCAATCCAAATTAATCAGAAAAACATATTTGGAAATCACCCAGTCCACATCCAATGTGGTGTTTTTCACTGATTCTGATAGAAAACTTATTTAGCGTAAACATGTTCATTTTAGAGCGTATTTTAAAAGAATAATGGAAGATTCATGTGACTCATCATTAATCGGAGCATATCCAATAAGATCCGATTCATTCTCTCAGAAACACCATTCAAGGTTTTCAGGAGAGATGAGCTGTGAAATGACTTCACACTCACTTAGATGATCACCCAATTCTTGACTCAAGTATTTTTCTCCGAGATCTAATCGAGGATCTCAATACTTCTGTCAAATCGGTTCTATACTTCATTCTGAAACTCCTTTGATCATTCCAAAGGATTCTGACTCATGTCTCATCAAATGAACATAGTCATACTTAGTGAAGCCATCAATAAGTCAATGGAGTATTGAAGTTTTCCTTTGGCACTAATGCTTATCGGACCACATACATCAGTACGTGTAAGGCCCAATAAGCCTCTGGCCCCTTTCTTTAGCTCTGCTAAAGAAGCCTTAGTCATTTGGCCCAGCAAACAGAATTCATGTCTCAATTGATTTACAATCAAATGAACCTGAAGCCCATAACTATGGAACTTCTGAAGCCGCTTCACTCTATTTGGTCAATATGACTATGCTGAGAAAAAATCGAGTTCAAGTCATCAGACTTAAATCGTGATATTTATGTTATATTTAAGCGTATGTTGGTTTAAGATATAAAACCCTTTCAAAAGGGGTGCTACCATATAATATTTCATTAAGATCAAAAGAGCAAAACTTGTCTTTTATCAGAATGAAAAGCATCCAAATTCTCACAAGAAAATGAAAGACATTTCTGCATAAAGCAGGTACATAGTAGCAATTACTTAATTCAAAACCAAGCTTGAAAGGCTCCTACAAGTGGAGAATCTCTACGGCTCATGTAGCAACCATTGCTCCATACCAGGCACGCAGTTCCACTTGTCCTTTCTTTAACGTTCTACTGTTGCTTAGGCCCTGCATATTTCCAAAATATCAGTACCACAACTAGTATCCAATACATATGTAGAACTTGAATTAATAACACAATACCTGAAGAAGAAGTACCATACATCTCCTTCATCTCTTGTGAATCTTCCAAGAATTTAATGCAATCTCTCTTCCAATGCCCATACTCATCACAGTAGAAGCATTTTCTAACACCAGATGGGCCGGACTTGGGCTTATAAGATGACACAGGCTTATCCTGATTCCAAATCTGGACGGTCCTGTCTCTACCCTTGTCTACATAAGATTTCTCAAATCTTTTACCCTTTTTGATGTTTTGTTCTGCTGTCATGAGCATGCCATGCAGCTCAGTCAACGTCTTCGTCAAGCCTTTCTTGATATAATTCTTAACGAACTTATCATAACTTGACGGCTGTGACTGCAGAATGATGTCAGTAGCCAACTCTAAGCTGACAAGACAATCCAGTTTCCCCAGGTTATCAACGTAACCCATCATTTTAATGACATGAGGACTCACTGGAACATCCTATGGTAGTCTGCACCCAGTGAGAGACTTCACCATCTGGAATCTCTCAACTCGTGCTAGATCCTGAAACTTCAGTTTCAGGCTGGTGATCATCTCTATTGGCGACTCCATGTTCTCGTATTGACTCTTTAAGTCCGATACCATGGTAGCCAACATCAGACCACGCACATCTACCACATCAATATAATGCTTATTCCAAGCATCATATACTGCATTTGAGCGATTGGCCCCAAGCCTTTCTGGGAGAGCTTTCTCTAGGACATAGTCCTTACTCTCCTGCTTGAGTATAAATCTCAAATTTCGATACCAATCCAGGAAGTTTGATCCATTTAACTTGTCCTTTTCAAGGACGGATCGCAACGAGAAGGTAGTTTTAGACATAGGCTGAAAATTTTAATCAAAGAAAATTTTAGTTATGATTTCAGGAAATGAGGAATCTTATCCAATAAGAAAACTCGCATTATATTCAAACAACGTTTCCTCTATGAATATAATAATCCAAGATCCATACATCACTAAAATCTGAGTGGACGACTCGTCATCACCCAAAGTTTAGTAATCTAGGTATGCAAACCATTGCTAATTGTACTCAGTACAACTCTTGGTCGTAGATGAGACAATCCATGTCTCATCCACTCTGACGTCTCTGGGCCCAGAACTTCTGATAGCCCAGTCAAGTGAACCAATCTCTTCTGTCTTGTGATCACTGACAGTCGCACTGCAAGTCTGTCAATGACCACCTGCCTTACTCATGTTGCAGTGGATACCAAGGACTCCAAGACTATCCAACAAACGACACGAGTCTTGACAGTAGACAAGATTGGGCAAGGCATCAAGATCACTTGATATTTTGTTGAGGAAATGGAACTCTAAAAGTTTAGTAATTCAATCTCTTAGGTCATGCAATAGTTGATGTCAAGCACTGCAAGACCATCAACACTACTACCTGCCTTACTCATGTAATTGTGGACACCAAGCTCTTCGGCAAAACAACGAAACAAGTCTTGACAGTTGACCATGTTGAATAACTAAGCTTCGATCTAACACACATCCAATGTGTATTAAATAGGTTTAGAACATTTTTAACTTTTAATTTCAATTTAGTTTTAATCGTTCTAATTTTAGAGGGTTAGGTCATTCGGTTCGGCTTCTTAATCATATGGTTCAAAACCAAACGATTACGGTTCGCATCGTCACCATATGAGTCGACTGACACATTTGGTCGACTCTCGATATGCAACCTTAAGATTATTCGAGATAACCGGTCAAATCCAATTTGACCAGTTCATCTAATCGAACCGATTCAACCAGTTTTAACTAATCGCGATAACCGGTCCAATCCAATTGAATCGACTTATCCGATCAAACTAATCTTAACCAATTAAATCGGTTTATTCTAATTGAGATAACCAGTTCAATTCAATTGAACCAGTTCATCCAATTTAAACCGATCTTATCTGCCTTAACCAATCATGATAACCAGTTCAATCCAATTGAACCGATTCAACCAAGCGTAAGGCTTGTGTCGACCGACATTAAACCTGTGTCGATCGACACCGTAGAGTATTAGGGATTTTGAATTAAACCGTCATAACCATGCGAGATAACCAGTTCAATCCAATTGAACCGATCTATCCATTCGTATAGTCTGTGTCGACCGATGCACCCAGTGTGTCGATCGACACAGTGCGATTTCAAATCTTTCGCATCTTCGCGGTGTATCGACCGACACACCCAGTGCGTAGATCGATGCTGTGCGAAAACCCTAAAACCTTTTACGAGTTTTCGCGATGTGTCGACCGACACAAGCTTAGTGTCGATCGACACCATGCGACAAACCCTAAAGTTATTTACGCGTTTTCGCTCTGTGTCGACCGACACACGCTTAGTGTCGATCGACACGCTGCGAAAACCCTAAATTTTATTTATGCGTTTTCGCCCTGTGTCGACCGACACACGCTTTGTGTTGATCGACATGCTGCGAAAACGCAGACATCGTATTTTCAACAGAGGTTCTAATCCGAGATTAACAACATGAAAACGCGATTTAGAAAGCAACAATCAATTCAATAACATCAGTATTCGAATTCAGTGCTTCAGATTCAATAGACTAAACCCTAAACAGCTCTGATACCACTGTTGGATCTCCTAGGATCTAGGGTTCGTTATATTGAAATTACCAACCTCGTTCTTACCTTGAACTGGCAGCGGAATGAATTGGTGAACGAGATCAGTGAGCAACGCAGACGCCTTGCCTCTACCAGATACACACGCACACAAGCTGGAAAATGGGATGCTAGTGCCGGATCTATGGGATCTGAGAGTTTCTGGTGTTTCTGCCTCTTCTGTCAAGAAAGAGACGACGGCTAATGTTCTAGGTCGAAAATCATCAGGTTTTATTCGACCTAGAATCACACATAACGGGCCAGATTCGTTTGAGTCATAAAATCGAAAAGCCCTTTCGAAACCCGAACTGTGTCGACCGACACACATGCTGTGTCGATCGACACAACACCATTTTCTCGATATTAATGTGTATCCAATACACATTAACATGATCATTACCATAATGATTATTCCCATGTTTTAGCTTCCAGATTGCTTAGGTGTGTGACCCTATAGGATCATATAATACTGGCAGTAAGTCTACAACTTACGGATTGCAAGAGGCTTCTAGCAAAACAATGCAACCACCCAGTATTATACGAATGTCTGATCTCGACACACAACTATCATCAGGAGTGAGTACAAGTGTAATTTCAGGACACTATCCCAACATTTTGAACCCCAGTTCCTTATTTGATTTTATAATATTTGGTTTTCTATTCATGATGTTTTCTGTTTCGATGAACATGTCTGAGTAGATTACCTGTTAAGTTTAGGGATTCTCATTAGGGATTTCATGGAATTATATGTTAACAAATCTGTAGGGATTCATATATGTTAGTTCTTCATCTAGGATTGTTCTTACTGCTTAATCTGAATTAGCTACCCAGATTTATGATGTTAGGTTGATTGATACAACGACAGTTGGTTAATTAGCTAGAAAGAACCTAGATGAGCAATTTAAGTACTCGCAAAGGAATTTGGTTTAATTAGATTGTGAACATATCGAACTTGGAATTAAAGCTGGTTTAATCTGTTAGTAATTGCAAAGGAATTTGGATTGCTGCACTTAGACTTAGAGAATTCTCACAACGACAATTGGTTAGTTCTATATATGTGTTTGAGTTCTAGAACAGTTCTTAATTAGATCATGATTGATTGATTAGTTTATGTTCCTGATTTCCTGAGAACTCCCTAGACTTAACGCTTCGCTTCCTTGCTCACAAACTCGCTATTTACTTTCTGCTTGCTTTTTAGTTTCTAATCACATTTGCTTCCCCATAGTTTAATCTTAATAGTTCTTAATTTATCGTTGACCGGAGTCCCTGTGGATTCGA
This sequence comes from Orychophragmus violaceus, assembly GCA_030180135.1. Lineage (NCBI taxonomy): Eukaryota > Viridiplantae > Streptophyta > Magnoliopsida > Brassicales > Brassicaceae > Orychophragmus > Orychophragmus violaceus. The sequence goes on along the minus strand of CM058236.1, from coordinate 70,485,197 downwards.
TACCCTAAGTACTACAACTACATCACTGTGCACTTGCAGTTAGTATAGGGATTAATTCTTGACCTATCAAGTTTTTGGCGCTGTTGTCGGGGACTCTTTTGAGTCTTCGATAGATTTGAACTTAGGGTTTAGACTAGGTTTTTCGTTTTTATTTTTTGTTACTAATTTTTTTTCTCTCTTTTCCTGTTCTTGCGTTTCAGGTACGCCTGTAATCGCACTGCATCGATCGACACGGTCCTGTGTGTCGATCGACACGGATTCAAAATTGCATCGATCGACGCCCCCTTTGCATCGATCGACACAAGGCGAAATCAGAGATACCGAGATCTTGAGCACTTAACAGGTTTCAGTCTAATGGAGCCTGTGATTTTGATTCGCGGTAAAGACGGCATTTTACGATACCAAGAGGGTCATATATGCAACGCAAAGGGTCAGAAACTGGATGGGGAAGGAAACCCCATCATACCATACGCATTGGTGGAGCAGATAGCTGAGATGAGAGACAAAATTGATTCTATCCACAGCATCCTACTTAGGAAGGGACAAATCCGAGCTGATGCAGCAGCTGGGGAGTTTGCAGAGGTGAATTATATAGCTGGAGCTGATTATTATGAACAGATGTATGGAAATCAGCAGAGACAAAGTTTTAGTTATGCTCCGAGATCGAGAGATTATGGTTATTCATCGCACCAAACACCTCTTGCACCCACACATAAGAGCAGATTTGAAGTTATGATGGAGCAGTGTCTCGAGGGACAACAACAAACCATTGTGTCTTTCAACTCGAAGATTGATACCTTTTACACTGATTTGAATGAGAAGTTTGGGTCCTTAAACTCTCGTATAAGGCTGCTGGATACACAAGTGGATCAGATTTCAAGTTCTGTCAAAGAGAAGAATGCTCAGAATGCTCATGTCAATGACATCTCAGTTCAGGTTGACCATAAGCTGAATCATGGATCATATCTTGAAGTTAATGCTATGAAAATTTTGGAAAACAGAGAAGAATCCGAGATTGAGATCCCTGAGTTTGAGAGTTTTGACGGACCAGACTCGACAGAGATTGACATTGATCTCTTGATAAAATCTTTCGGTGTCGATCGACACCCCCTTAGTGTCGGTCGACACGCAGTTCTGACGGCAATTTCGGGGTGTCGGTCGACACGCAGTTCTGACGGCAATTTCGAGTTCTTACGACAAACAGAAATCGACCATGGTCGACACTGAAGGTCGACATCAATTCAATGTCGACCGACACCACTTCTGCGTCGGTCGACGCGACAGTCGGACAGACCCAATTTCGCCCAAATCTGATGTTTTTGCTAAGGAACGGGTCTACAAACCTCCAATACCATTCTCAAAAGTTCATATAAGGTCTAAACATGGGTAGAGTGTAGAGAAGTGCATGGTAGTGGTGGATAAGAAGATGATCTCCACTGATGGTTATTTGAAAGAAGCAGTTCAGATTGGTGGAACTACAGTATCCGATAGTGGAGAGAAGAAGATGGCGGTTCCTCTTGAACCTGCTCTAACATCTTCAGAGCCTGCAACTGCTCATAAGCAGAAAGCTCCACACATCAGATCTGCACCAAAGGTAAGGTATAAATCACCCAAGCTTAAACCTCCTGACCACATTGTTTTGAATGCAGGAAAACGCAGTATCCCACCCAAGCTTCGCTCCCGCCCTGATTATGTTTACTCTTTCCTTGGGAGACCTCATGATCTGACAGCCTATACGCCACCTTGGATGAAGAGATATTCACAGAGACACTCAAAGTCTCTGTTAAAACCGCCATAAGTCAAATCTCTATCCCATAGTCAAGCTAATGACTAAAAACAAGCGCTGAGTGGGAGGCAACCCACTGTTAGGTTCGTTTTTGTTTTCATTTTTTGTTTTGGTTTTGATATTTTGATTTTTCAGTTTAAGTGTGTTCAGAGCCGTGAGAAACAGGCAGAATCGCACTGCATCGATCGACACATATACTGCATCGGTCGATGCAGTCGCGATTTATGGTTTACCGAATCAATTACGGTTTAGACATCGGTTATTCACATAACTGCGAGCAAAATTCGCCTTGTATCGATCGACACCCTTGTGGCATCGATCGACACAGGGCGACGACAGGTACGTGTTCTGCAACTTTTCGGATTGTTTCAATTTGATTATTTATTCTCACCGACCCTAAGCTTGACACTACTGGGGACAGTGTGTTTTAAGTGTGGGGGAGGAGCTACTGACGCACACTTTTATTTTCTTAGTGTCAGTCCCGTTTTTCAAAATTTGTTTTATTGAGTCAAAACCAGTTTAAGTAGGAAACAATGAATTTTTGAGAAGTTAACAACAAATTGCAGGAACTTAAGTAACCATTGGGATGAATTTTCAGATTATCTATGACTAATAGAAAACCCAGACACGGATCAACCTACTGAAAACACCCACATCACTTCAGGTATCAGAGGATCCTTTTACTGAATTCACATTAATACTGACTTAATTTTCTCACCTAAGGGCTTGGAATACCTTGAGTCGGATTCTTTTGTTAGTTCTGACACAGCCTGTAAACCTGTCCTATTTGGTTCCCTTATCCCTTTCCATAAAGTAAAAAAAAAAGAGTAATAAACTGAGGATGAGTTAGTAACTCCGAAGTGGTCACGGGAGTAGTAGCAAACACTCTTACCTCCTGTGCATTCATGGAATGTGTCCAAAGTACACCCCAAAACGGGAAGAACACTGATAAAAAAAAAAATGATACCCAGTGGGGAAAAATCAGTTGTTAAGGAAGGGAAAAGAGAAGAAAGGGACCAGAGAAAGATAGTATGGTGGTCTAGAGCTGACAAGGTAAGAGTCCATGTGCCCTTTGATCGATACTCCTTAGGTGAGACCGCACTTAAATATTTGCAGAAGTCAGTAGGGTGAATTTGAATGCGTGAATGTGATTGTGGAGTTTACTTAGGACAGTTGCTAAGTGTGGGGGAAGTATATGTTGGTCTTGATATCTTGCAGGTGATTCTTTCAGTGGATTACAAAGGGGAATCTGAGTGTTGTTGCTTCAAAGATGAAAAGAGTTTCTGAAAGTTTTCAAACCTCTTCACCATGTCTAGTTCTTTGTTTTGCTTGAGGACAAGCAAGAGCTAAGTGTGGGGGAGTTGATATACCATGGATTTTAGGGATTTTAGCCATGGTATATATCTTATTTATCAAGTCTTTCATTATGTTCAGGTGTTTTATAGGTTTAATGACATCTAGAGCTTAATTGGACGTTTTGGGAGCATTTGGAGCAATTCTGCACTATTTAGAGATTTCACAGAGTTCACTGGCTGCGTTTTCGCAGTGCAACGGTCGACGCAGTTCTGCAGTGGTCGACGCAGTAGGTAGACGCAGTTCTGCACCCAAAAATCTGCATTTTAGAGAAATTACAGTTTTTGCCCAGAAACTTCCCAGACTTGCAAAAAGGCCCCCAGACGTGTTTTAGACTATATATTAGGGGTTTTAGCCACTTGTTTAGGCTACGCTTTTCTTAAGTCTTATTTTATTTTCAGAGAGAGTTAGGGGCTGATCCTGATCTCGAAAGAGAGAGGATTTTGAACCCCAGTTCTTTATTTGATTTTATAATATTTGGTTTTCTATTCATGATGTCTTCTGTTTCGATGAACATGTCTGAGTAGATTACCTGTTATGTTTAGGGATTCTCATTAGAGATTTCATGGAATTATAGGTTAATAAATCTGTAAGGGTTCATATTTGTTAGTTCTTCATCTAGGATTGTTCTTACTGCTTAATCTGAATTAGCTACCCAGATTTATGATGTTAGGTTGATTGATACAACGACAGTTGGTTAATTAGCTAGAAAGAACCTAGATGAGCAATTTAAGTACTCGCAAAGGAATTTGGTTTAATTAGATTGTGAACATATCGAACTTGGAATTAAAGCTGGTTTAATCTGTTAGTAATTGCAAAGGAATTTGGATTGTTGCACTTAGACTTAGAGAATTCTCGCAACGACAGTTGGTTAATTCTATATATGTGTTTGAGTTCTAAAACAGTTCTTAATTAGATCCTGATTGATTGATTAGTTTATGTTCCTGATTTCCTGAGAACTCCCTAGACTTAACGCTTCGCTTCCTTGCTCACAAACTCGCTATTTACTTTCTGGTTGCTTTTTAGTTTCTAATCACATTTGCTTTCCCCTAGTTTAATCTTAATAGTTCTTAATCTATCGTTGACCGGAGTCCCAGTGGATTCGATACCCTAAGTACTACAACTACATCACTGTGCACTTGCAGTTAGTATAGGGATTAATTCTTGACCTATCAGTAACACTGGTCGACGAACTGACCGAAAACAATAACAGCCACCCCGGCCAGTTGGCGGGCGAAATAGCCCAGTATCAAGCAACAACTAGCAGACACGACAAGATCTAACTGCCGGGGACACGACCGACCCGCGAAGCGCTATACGAATACGGAACGCCCAACTCATCCCAAGATGACCAATCCCTCGAAGAGGAGCAAGACACGTCATTCACGCTAAGAATAATGAACACGCCGGTCGGGCACCTCGAAGAGATCAAGCTACCAGTCTACGAAGGAATTTCAGACCCCCGCCAATACCTAACGGCTTTCAACACCGCATTAGAACGAACGCAACTCTCTCCAGAAGAACGCGACGCCGGTTTTTGCTGACTCTTCGTGGAGAAACTAGGTGGCGCCGCTCTCGACTGGTTCTTATGCTTAAAAACGCACACTATCGATAGCTATCACCAATTAACGACCGTATTTCCCGAGCACCACTCCGCGATTGGACAGGAAGAAACTCTTAACGCCGATCTCTGGGCCATAAACCAAGGACCAAAGGAATCCCTTAGGTCATATATCGATAGGTTCGAAGCCACCGCCTCTAAAATCCCAGTGGCAGACAAAGAAGGGCTCTCGGCGCTGAGATACGGGCTCTGGCACGAGTCACCTTTCCGCTACAAGCTGATGAAGAACAAGCCGCGAACCCTCGGAGATGCCCTCCTCCTGGCGTCAGCCTTCTCTGCAATGGAAGAAAAAAGGAACTCGTTGATAAAAAAGTTCTCCTCGACCGAGAGCGTAAAGGAGCCTGGACAAGGGCGCCTCAATGAAAAAAGGAAGAGGCTGTGGACGCACTACGGTATCGGCCAGCAAATCCGGGCACGGAGCAAGCTCATACGAGTCGACAACCAAGATTGGCTCTTCTGCACTTTTCACCAACGATCCAGACACGACACCACCGAGTGTCGGCATTTACGAAGTCTTTTACTCAGCGAGTACCAAAGCAAAGCGACACTCCCGGCCGATCAAAGCACACAACCGACCCCCCTCGGGAGCCAAAAAATGGAGCAACAGCCCATACGCGAAGAGGAGCTGTTGGAACAACCTGACCAACACTGGGAAGAACAGGAAACAATTGCCGTGGCACAGCTTAAGAAAATTCGCCACAAAGACAACAAAAAAACCGTCATGCCAAGCGGACGCGCTCACGCAATCACCAGAGGGTCATCAGCTCGAACCAGTGATGTGTTGTGTTTTTAAGTGAATTTAATCATGATTTGAGGTGTGTTTTAGCTTTAGGAAAAGCATTTAGGCATCATTAGGAATGCATGTGTGTTGTTTCTCTCTTTTGTAGGTGGTGGATTGCATAATTGAGTACCAGGGGACAAAGGAGGAGGTAGGGACCAAAAAAGCACTCAAAGAAGGTGGAAAACAGCTAAGGATCGGAGGAGACGACCCACAGCGACTGCACCAAGTCGCTGTGGGGGATTTGCGGACGACCATATTGCACAGCAACCCCCACAGCGGCTCGGCGAACTCGCTGTGGACGAAGACACCTCACAGCGGCTACGCACAGCGATGGCCGTGAGCCGCTGTGAGGATATTTGCGAGACGGGAAACTCCACAGCGGCTTCCACAGCGAGTGTCAGAAGCCACTATGGACGAAGGCACCTCACAGCGGCATTGCACAGCGAGGGCTGAAAGCCGCTATGAGGCCTACTTTTCACACATGCTTCTTTTTCTTTTCACTTTCGGCTTGTAGACCCTCCCATGTGATTGTGGTCGACCATTGCACGTTTTTATGATCTATTTAAGGGCTCTTGGTGTGTTAGAAGAGCCATATCACTTCTTGTAACAATCTACTCCAAACAATTTACTTTTCTTGATCTTTTTATGCAATTCTAGTTGTTCTTGAGTTCATCTTCTTGTTCTTCTATTTCTTTCATTCTTGCTTTCTTTAAACATATCTTGCTTTGTTATTGATATGGCTAGTGAGTAGTTCTCTTTAAGTTTCTTGGTTTGAGTTAAGGTAAGGGTGATCTAGAAATGGTTTAGGTTGTTTAGAACTTGGGAATATTGATCTCTTACTTGTTAGAAGTTCTTAATGCTAGGATTGAAGTAGCTAATCAATTCCTTGAACTTGAATGTTGCTAGCACTGAGAAGTGTAGTTAATGTTTGAATCTCTAATCAAGTGCTTTACATACTTAACCAATGAGAATTGATGTTTAAGGTGTTTAGTGGTAATAAGAACTTGCTCATAATGCATATCTATCTTGAAATTGCCAACGAGAGTTGATGTTAATGCTTGATAGATATAGGGTTATTATCATGAGAGTGGAGTAACTTGGATTGTTGTTCTTAGCCTAAGAAAGCATCCCTTGTTTGCTAAATGATCCTGAACTAATAATTGATCACCCGAACCGAGGACTCAACCCAAGGAACTTAGTTTTAATCAATTGTCTTAACAACCATCTTGCTCTATTTTTACTCTGTTTTATATACTTGTGAATTGTATTTTTATTCAGTAATCATATTTGGAATTTGGTTATCTTGTTAGTTTTTAGATATAAAACCTACAAACAAATTTGGTTGCACTTAGATTAAGAAAACACTTGTATTCTTAGTGTGTTTAAATCACCCAAGTGGATTGACACCTCGAAACTACAATGACTAGATTGTATACTTGCAACTGAAGTGAGTGAAGAGGAACTGATTTTTGCTTATCAAGTATGGTGCCGTTGCCATCTTGGGTGTTAATTGAGCCATTAGGATTTGGTGTTTGCTTGAGACTAAGTCTTTTCAGTTACAAAGATACTAACCTTCTCTACCTTCTTTCCCTTTTTTTTTGCAGGTGGATGAACTTGAGAAACAGGGGACCAACAAACCTTGTACCAAGAGTTGACGACATAAAAGCTCACGAAAGGGAAATTTCAAGGAAAAGAAGACAGCAACAAAGGATACCAAGAGTACAAATCAACATGGCCGACCAACAGCAACGACCACACGACGGTGGTGAAGTAAACCGACCAAACCATCCACCAAGGGCACACAGAGCCATTGGAGCATATGACGAACCGAGCATCAACGACTACCATTCTGGGATCATTGCACCTGCGGTGGAAAACAACAACTACGAAATCAAAGCAAGCATCATCAACATGGTGCAAGGAAGCAAGTTCCATGGGCTGCCAATGGAAGATCCACTAGACCACCTTGACAACTTCGATAAGCTATGTCGCACAGTCCGCATCAATGGAATATCTGAAGATGCAATGAAGATGATATTATTTCCATTCTCTCTTGTAGATAAAGCCCACCTTTGGGAGAAGAACCTTCGACCCAACTCAATCACCTCATGGGATGAATGCAAAAGAGCCTTCTTATCCAAGTTCTTATCCAAATCGAGAACTGCAAGATTGATGACAGAGATTTCCAGCTTTAAACAAAAACCCACATAAAACTTTGGGGAAGCTTGGGAGAGATTCAAAGGTTACACAAAACAATGCTCACACCATGGTTTCACTAAGGAGAGTCTTCTCGGCACATTATATCGTGGCATATTGCCAAAATACAGGATGATGCTAGACACTGCTAGCAATTGCAACTTCCTGCAAAAAGATGAAAGAGAAGCCATGCAGCTGGTGGAGAACTTGGCGGTCAGTGACACTAACTATGGGGAAGACTATGACCGCACATACAGAGAAGGAGGAGCCAGATATGATCCAAGGAGAGAGATCAAATGACTTAATGAGAAGTTGGACAAGTTGCTAAAGGCAAACCAAAGGAATGTTAGCTTTGTGGGAGATTTTGATCAGCAACAAGGTTTCTTTGAAGATGAAGCTGAGATGAATATGGAGGAACATGCTGAAATGAACTACATTGGAGGCCAAGGATTCAACAAAGGCTTCAACCAGAACTATAGGAATCACCCCAACTTTTCCTATAGGAACAACAATGTGGAGAATCCTCAAGACCAGTCATATCCACCATTCAAACCTCAAGAGCAGACCACACTTCAAGGTAACATCCCAACAAAATCTGCATTCAACAACAGTGGAGGCTTACAACAACAACCAAGGCAACTTCCAGCAAAGACAACAGTACAACCAAGGAACCTACCAAGGGAATCTACTGTACCAAGGACAAGGAAGCTCATCCAACCAACAGAGGCAAGAAGACTCAACACAACAAATGATGAAACAACTAATGGAGACCACCACGATGATGATGACCGACATGAATGCAAAATACGACAGCCTAGCATCTGAGTTGGCAAACCTAAAACAATCACAATAGGCTGGATCATCATCAAATAGACCACCAGGTTTCCTACCTGGAAAACCAGAGCCAAACCCAAAAGAGTACATCAATGCCATCACACTAAGAAGTGGAAGAGAGCTACCAACAAAAGAGCTCATTGTGGACAATGAGAAACAAGGTGGGGGGGGGGGGGTGTGTAACGCCCCTTTCCCATTCTCCGCTGACAGCCGAGCTGACCGGACAACAATCAAACAAGAACATGACCGATCGAACCCGAGTAAGTCGAACAGGAAAAGTTCGCCACAGGACGAAGCCAGAGACAAATCGGTTTGAGACAAAGGCTCGCACCAACCTATCCTTGACTCCGCTATCCTCGCTTCCATAGTACAAGTCGGCCGTCCTGCACTACTTCAGCGAGTTGTGTCGGTTCGGACTAAACACAATATCAGGAAAGTATATTCATTTCTGAGTAAATCAAACGTTCAGCACAACGTTTAATCGTCATTCTACAAATCATTTTTCATCAATAAACCGTCAATACGCAAATCAATACAAAATGGCTCTAAGCCGAACCGAAAGAAAAACCCCAAATACATCGAGTCTAAAATCCCGCCTCAAGCCATCCCGAAGCTACACCGAGGACCTCCCGCGTCCGTCACTGCTACACCTGAAAAACACAAAAAGAGTCTAATGAGTGATCTAAGATCACCCAGTGAATCGGCTCCCCACTAAGGCTTCTAATCTATCTATCATCTATAGATTCCCGCCCGAAAACCAAAATAACAATCCATCAACAAAACAGCCGATCACGCTCTACCACGTCGTGTCGAGCCCACACACAATCAATCGCCAAAAGAAAGAGAAGGCGTTTAGAGGAAATCGGGAGCACTGCGGCACATGTCCCCGATTGAGACTCGATCTATCTACCGCGCAACAACACAACACCAAAACACACACACTGGGCCCCTACGATCTTGGTGACTTCCACGGGTTCTCACTGTTACCGATATGGTAACTAACCCCACGTGACTCCTAGCCGTTCACACAACGACTAGGACACCGTTCTCTGTCCATCGATACGCGGTGACTCCGGTTACCCCCGGCAACCCGAGCTTCCATGCAGTCCGGCCCTAGGACGCGACCCCGTATTCTCCGGACTATACCCTACAGACGTCACTCCATAGGTTCGCACCTGCCAGCACCAACTGACCAGGTTATCAACTCCCGAGGATCCAATCGGGATGGAAGTACCAGAACGCAATCACACACCTAGACTTGCGGGATCTAACGCACCCTAGAGTCCTAGTGCAGTAATGTAAACACGCAGACTCGCTTGGACTCTAGCAATCATTCTCAATCAACCACCACAACAACTCAACCCCGCATCCCGCAAGTCTACTCACACACACCACCGCTCTGACTCAGCACCGCACCGAGTCAGCACCACAACTTAACCGGTCCCGTGACCGCGTTAAGTAACAACGAGGATCGCTCGGCCCAACACCGAGACGATCTAAAGGCCTGCACACAAAGATCAACCACAACCACACAACACCACACCATCACACAATAAACAGTCTACTCGGCCCAACACCGAAGTAGACTCACAATCACACACACAATCAATAGTCTACTCGGCCCAACACCGAAGTAGACTCACACCATCACACACACAGGCCTATCAGGGTTTCTAACGTCTTTTAATCAATCCACACCCGCTACCTTGGGTTAACCGCTTGTTAACCCGTAGACGGTTCACCAATCATAACACTTCTCATTTATTAACCAATCCTAATCATCTTTTAACAACTCCTCGATCCGTCGGTTTAGAGCTAGCCGCTTGCTAACCTCCCCGACGTCTCATCATTCATTACTTAATTCATTAACCTCGGGTAATCCCGATACCGTTCACACTCCATACGTTCGTTCAGGTTAACTTCCGTATTTTAACTTGTCCCAATTCCCGTATATAAGTTCATTCAATCTCGTCCTTTACTTATATATATATATATATATGCATATATAGTCCTACTCATGCCACGACTATATGAATGCATCACACACAACAACGCTATCAACCTAGCGGCACACAATCAGGTTCAATCCGTTTAAGCCTATCATGCTTCTTTAACCCTAGCCGGTTTATCGTTAATTCAACCAATCCATCAGTCAATCCAATTCATTAATCACAATTATGCACTCCTATCTCTACGGTTTCCCATTTGTCGTCTAAATGCAACTACGGTGTTTGAGCCGACTCACAGTGATGTGACGGAACGAACGGCACGGATGCGGATACGGCTTCTCGAGACCCGAACTAAACCTGAACCACCCGAACAAACCCGAACACGGACTCCCGAATACCCCGAACCTCCATCGCTTTGACCCGTCTTTGACCCGTACTTGACCATACCGTTGACCTTCGTGATTCCGATCGAGCCTCCGGACTAATCTCTTTTCTCTCTCCTCCGGTTCTTGATATATCATGGTTTTTACCGGTTTTATGCCATGATATAGTTGTGTTTTTAGTGTCTTTTGTGTTATTTTAGAGTCTTTTACAGGTATAATCAGGTTTGGAGCTGAATTGGAGATAATGGAGCATTTTGGAGATTTTTGGTGTGTTTGGCCGAGAGATAGAGTTCACTGTCCGAAACAGAGAAAGGTGTCGATCGTTGCACACCTGCAACGGTCGTTGCACCAGCGAGATGGGCCAAAACTCGGCGGTTTAGAAGAATCAAGATATTGCACTTTGATCCAGAAGTTCCTGATATTTACAAAGAAGCCCCTGGCCGAGATTAGACCTATCTTTGCTATCTGCTTACTTTCTTGCATTGCTTTTAATTCAATTACATTGCTTTCTTCTTAGTTAAATTCCTGTTCTTGAGCTATTGAACACCGGAGTCTCTGTGGATTTCGATACCCTATATACTACATTGATATTGCTGTGCACTTGCAGTTTAGTATAGGGATTAATTCTTGACCTATCAGTTCTCTTTCTCTTTCCTCCGGTTCTCTTTCTCTCTCTTCCGGCTCTCCTTATCTTTCCCCTTTTTCCGGCTCTCTCTCTCTTCTTTCTCTTTCTTCTTTCTCTCTCCTCTTTCTCTCTTTCCTCCTCTTCCCCCGGTCTTCTTCTTCTTCTCTCCTTCTCTTCATCTCACGCTTCTCTTCTTCTCTCCTCCTCCGGTCTTCTTCTTCTCCTCCTCCTTCTTCTTCTCCTCCTTCTTCTTCTCCTCCTCCTTCTCCTTCTTCTTCTCCTCCTCCTTCTTCTTCTTCTTCTTCTCCTCCTCACGCCTCTCTCCTTCTTCTCTTCTCTCCCTCTCTTTCTTTACCTCTCTTTTTATTTTCTTTGTTGGTGTGAGTGAAATGGGAGAGCAAAGGACTCCTTATATAGCAAAACCCCTTGAGTTGTGGTGTGACAAGTGTCCCATGACACATCTCACTCCTTTCCTTGACACATGTCTTGTGACACTCTTCTCATCTCTTTCTTTGACACATCCTCTCTTCCTTCCTCCTTCAGCCACGCCTCCTCTCCATAAAGGGCCACAAAATAGCTCAGTTTGGTATCCATTTCACCTATGCAAAGCCCATGTAGAAGCCTCTTGGGTTTGGTCCAAAACTCCATTGTAGATTCATGCACCAAAACATAACAAAGCCTTTTTCTCCGTCTTGCATAAGCTTCGCGGCACAAGCTTGTAAATGGGCTTGCATCAAGTCCATAATAACTTCAGACATCATCTCAAACCATCCCAAACCAGGCCCAAGCTCCCTTGAATTTAATTTGGGATTTTAGTCATTAATCACCCATTAATGATCTAAAATCTATAACTTAATCTAGGTACTGAATCTTGCTGAATCCTTTTAACCGTGTCTTCTTCATATTATAATGGAGCTGTAGTCAAAGTTTCATAATTTTTGGTGGAGTTTAGAAGGTCTTCTTGCTTGTCCGAACATTGTATCGGTTTCTCGGAAAAACCGGTTTTACGGTTAATATTTGCAAAACCCTTTATCTGCTTCTATAAATCCACCAAGCCTCGTTTTCAGATTCTAGATGCTCTTAGGTGATTTTAGAAATTTGAATCACCTCAAACGGACACCCGTAGCTCCCGTTATGAATTTTACAAGTTTTGTCGGTTTTATCGGTTTCCATTCCCGATAACCCGAAAAACTCATCCACGGTCCGTTTCCACCATTCCTGATCTTCTAAATGTTTTCTTTCTTTGAAAAGAATAAAATTTGGCCCGTCTTTTCTTTCGGCTCATATTTTGGTAAAATTACCAAAATACCCATTAACTTCACAAATTTACGAAAACACCCTCCGTTGACATTTCCGCTGCCCGTTGACTATTTCTTGATACAGGGTTTACAGGTTGGACATTGAACATGAGAAGGAAACCATGGAGAAAGAGATGCATGATGCATACGTTGAAGAAGGAGTCAAAGATATCAAAGGGAAAGGTAAGATGCATGAAGAAACGAAGGAGAGGGCAAAAACGGGTTCAGCCTCTACATCCAAGGAGAAAGTTTTTGTACCACCAGCCTATAAGCCAAAACTTCCCTTTCCTGGAAGATTCAAGAATCAGCTCTTAGAGAAGTATAGAGCGCTCTTTGACAAGCAGATGGAGAAGATTCAGCTCACCATGCCATTGATGGATGCATTCATGCTCGTACCCCAATACAACAAATTCATCAAGGATGCTATCAAGGACAGAACAAATGAGATGGAAGGAATGGTTATCTTAACCCATGAGTGCAGTGTCATTATCCAGAGAAGGACCATTCCCAGGAAGCTTGAAGATCCTGGAAGCTTCACCCTGCCATGCGCTTTGGGACCACTCTCCTTTGAAATATGCATATGTGATCTTGGAGCAAGTGTAAGCTTGATGCCACTCTCTGTAGCAAAACAACTGGGATTCACACGCTACAAAGAATGTAGAATCTCACTTGTATTGGCAGATAGGTCAGTGAGACTCCCGGTTGGCATGCTTGAAGATATTCCAGTCATGGTCGGTAATTTCAAAATACCGACAGACTTTGTGGTTCTGGAGATGGATGAAGAACCAAAGGACCCCCTGATCTTTGGAAGGCCTTTCTTAGCCACTGCTGGAGCCATCATTGATGTCAAGAAAGCTAAGATTGACTTGCACTTAGTAAAGAACCATATCCTCAAGTTTGACTTCAATGAGGTGATGAAGAAACCGACGATTCAAGGGCATGCCTTTTGGATTGAAACGCTGGATGCTTTAGCTGATGAATACTTAGAAGAGCTAGCTATGGAGGACGCCCTGGAGACAGTTATGACCACCAAGAAAAGGGTAAGTGAGCTGATTGACAAAGAATGACATGAGTATGCAAAACTCCTTGACTCTCGCAAAGCGTTGGAAGGGAACGATCAATTCCTGGAACTCCCTCAAGAAGTCCACAGCATCAAGTCCATGGAGGAGAAAGAAGAAACCAAGCCAACTGGCAATGGTGATTCCAGCCTAGATGATGACTGGTGCGAACTGAAAGCACCAAAGGTAGAACTCAAACAGCTTCCGGATGGGCTAAGGTACGCTTTCTTGGGACCAAACTCGTCATATCCTGTCATAGTAAGTGAAAACCTTAATAAAGATGAACTGAACTTGCTTCTAAATGAACTGAGAAAATATAGGAGAGCAATAGGTTATTCACTTGATGATATTAAAGGACTCTCACCAAATCTTTGCACCCATAGAATCCACTTGGAAGATGAAACAATGACTTCAATTGAGAACCAAAGGACGTTAAATCCTAATTTGAAAGAAGTTGTTAAAAAGGAAATTCTGAAACTCTTGAATGCAGGGATTATCTTTCCTATTTCATATAGCACATGGGTCTCACCTGTTCATGTAGTTCCTAAGAAGGGAGGTATTACAGTTGTTAAAAACGAGAAAAATGAACTAATCCCTACAAGAACTATAACCGGTCATAGAATGTGCATCGATTATAGGAAATTGAACACAGCCACCAGAAAAGATCACTTTCCTCTCCCATTCATTGATCAAATGCTTGAACGATTGGCAAACCATCCATTCTACTGTTTTCTTGATGGATACAGTGGGTTCTTTCAAATACCTATTCACCCTAGTGACCAGGAAAAGACGACATTCACATGTCCCTATAGCACCTTTGCCTATCGAAGGATGCCGTTTGGATTATGTAATGCTCCAGCCACCTTTCAAAGGTGCATGATGTCGACCTTTTCTGACTTAATTGAAGAGATGGTTGAAGTTTTTATGGATGATTTCTCTGTATATGGTTCCTCGTTTGCTACTTTTTTGTCTAACTTGTGCATGGTACTTCAGCGTTGCGAGGAGACAAACTTGGTACTAAACTGGGAGAAATGCCACTTCATGGTGAAGGAAGGAATTGTGCTTGGGCATAAGATCTCAGAAAGAGGAATCGAAGTAGAAAAGGCCAAAATAGACGTGATGATGGGACTGCAGCCACCAAACTCTGTCAAAGGCATAAGGAGCTTTTTGGGTCATGCAGGTTTTTACCGGCGATTCATCAAGGATTTTTCGAAGATTGCAAGGCCATTGACAAGACTGCTATGCAAGGAGACAAAGTTTGTATTTCATGATGAGTGCCTCAAGGCGTTTCATACAATCAAGAATGCTCTTGTGAGTGCACCCATAGTTTAGGCTCCAGACTGGGATCTTCCCTTTGAAATAATGTGCGATGCAAGCGACTATGCAGTCGGAGCCGTTCTAGGCCAGAGGAAGGACAAAAAACTCCATGTCATATACTACGCAAGATGGACCCTATACGATGCTCATGTCCGATATGCAACAACAGAAAAAGAGCTCTTGGCAGTAGTATTTTCATTTGACAAGTTCAGGTCATATTTGGTGGGATCAAAAGTGGTGGTGTACACTGATCATGCAGCTTTAAGACACCTATTGGCTAAGAAGGATGCCAATCCAAGGTTGTTACGATGGATACTTCTGCTTCAGGAGTTTTACATGGAAATCCAAGACAAGAAAGGAGTTGAAAATGGGGTAGCAGATCACTTATCAAGATTGAGGATTGATGAAGAGCTACCAATCGATGATTTCTTGCCAGAAGAACAACTCTTGCTCATTCAGAGTTTAAGAGAAGGGTATGATATGAGCCTGAAGGATGAGAGTCTGCCTTGGTATGCAGATTTTGTCAACTACTTGGCCTGTGGAAAGGAATCCCCAAATCTCAGCAGCTATCAAAAGAAGAAGTTCTACCGGGATGTTACTCGATTCTATTGGGATGAACCCTAACTGTTCAAAAGGTTTTCAGATGGTCTCTATAGGAGATGTGTTCTAGAAGAAGAGATAGAAGGAATCCTGTATCACTGCCACGGTTCAGATTACGGAGGACACTTTGCATCTTTCAAAACCGCTACAAAGATGTTACACTCAAGTTTCTGGTGGCCCAGCCTGTTCAAGGATGCTCACAACTATGCATCAAGGAGTGATGCTTGTCAAAGGGAGGGCAAAATTGGGAGGAGAAATGAAATGCCACAGAACCCCATCTTGGAGGTTGAGATATTTGATGTGTGAGGGATTGACTTCATGGGACCTTTCCCATCCTCCTATGGGAACCAATACATTCTGGTAGCAGTAGACTATGTGTCTAAATGGGTGGAAGCTGTTGCAAGTCCCACCAATGATGCTAAGGTTGTGATTAAGCTATTCAAGTCAATCATATTCCCGCGATTTGGCGTGCCAAGGGTTGTGATCAGCGATAGAGGCACTCATTTCGTCAACAAGGTGTTTGAGAGTCTTCTTAAGAAGTATGGAGTGAAACACAAGGTGGCTACACCTTATCATCCTCAAACCAGCGGAAAAGTGGAGGTGTCAAACCGACAAATCAAGGCTATACTAGAGAAGACTGTTGGGAGCTCAAGAAAAGACTGGGCCAAGAAAATTAATGATGCTCTTTGGGCATACCGGACAGCTTTCAAGACACCTATTGGCACAACACCATTCAATCTCTTGTATAGGAAGTCATGTCACCTACCAGTTGAGTTGTAATACAAGGCAATGTGGGCAGTTAAGCTACTGAATTTCGACATAAAGATTGCAACAGAGAAACGCCTCATTCAACTCCATGAGCTAGACGAGATCCGGCTTGATGCTTATGAGAGCTCAAAGATTTACAAAGAGAGGACCAAAGCATTCCATGACAAGAAGAATGTCAAAAAGAGTTCAGGGCAGGAGACAGAGTTTTTTACTGTACGACTCCCGTTGAGGTTGTTTCCCGGGAAGCTTAAGTCGAGATGGTCAGGCCCATTCTCAGTCAAAGAAGTAAGACCCTATGGAGCCTTCGTTCTACTCAACAAAGATGGAAGTGAGTTCACAGTGAACGGACAAAAGCTCAAGGTCTACTCTGCATCCAACCCCGTGGAAGAAGAGGTAACGATACTTCTCACGGAACCAACCACAACCTAAGAAGTAAGAGAGTCAAGCTCGTGACTTAAAACAAGCGCACTTGGGAGGCAATCCCATGTTATCCTTTGTACATACGGTGTGAATTTTCTGCATTTGGATTGATTATGTGTGCTTGTGTGATTTCATGTTTGTTTTTAGTTTCATGTGTGTGTTTTCAGCGTGAGGGAATAAGCCGGGAAAGAAATGGAAGGATCCGCATCACGGAGAAGCACCGGTGGAACGGAACACCCCACAGCGGCTACCCACATCGAGGGTTGTGAGCCGCTGTGGAAAATTACGAGAGGCCACATTCCACAGCGGCATGTACAGCGAGTACATCCAGCCGCTGTGGAAAAAGAGACCTCACAGCGGCATCTGGCAGCGATGGCCCAAAGCCGCTGTGAGGATTTTGCGGCAGAGAGTTTTCACCAGCGGCTTACCCAGCGAGTGACGCATGCCGCTGCAGGAAAAGTCACCTCACAGCGGCATACGGCAGCGAGGGCCGTGAGCCGCTGTGAAGGTTTTTGTGGAACGGGTTTTTACAGAGCGGCACGTGCAGCGAGGGACTTGACTCGCTGCCATGTAAGGTCACCTCACAGCGGCTATGCACAGCGATGGCCGTAAGCCGCTGTGAGGATACTTCACGCGTGATTTATACCCTCCAGCGACTTTCTTTTTCTTTTCTTCTCTCACAACTCCATTACTCTCGCAAAAAGCTTCAAAACTCCATCGATTCCGAACCGTTTTCATCGATTTTTGGGTCTTTGATTCACGATTTCTTTTCATCTACACATCTAGAATCACTATCTCTCATAAAATCAAGCAAAGGTATGGAATTACAAAACCCTTGTTCTTCATAATGAAATTCCGTTTTCGAATTTTATGGTGTTTCTTGCTCTATACTTGTTCACTTGATGATTCTAGGCACACCCATACTGTTAATTTGAAGAACCCAAGGTTAGATTGTGCTAAATTTGAAAATTCAAACCTAGGGTTCTTGAGAAGAAGAAAATTTGAAATTGGGAAAAATGCAATTAGATAGTTCCTAAGGCTTTGTTAGAATGTCTAGAGTATACTTTGCAAAAGGGTGATAACTAGGATTTTATGATCCTTTGAGGTACCAATTCCTCAAGCTTATCGATGTAGCTTTGAGGTATCGAACCTATTCTGGGATGGATAGAACCAATAAGCAAGCACTAAACCTTCAGAGTCAAATCACTCAATTAAGTTGTTGTTTCTAACAATCCTAACGAAATCAAATCAAGCCAAAGTAAATAAAAGCAAGTAAACGATGCGAATTCAATCAATGATAGAGATAGGGCACAAGGTTAAGGTCAACGGACAGGTGACTCGGGATGATCAAGGATCCTAATTCAAACTTCAAACAAGCTAATCTCCTAGCAAGGAACACAACAGTACGATCAGTTTAATCTCTTAATACTAATCTCTTTACTTAATCCTAATCCAAGAACAAATTCTCATTTGTGAATTAGAATCAAGCAAGCAATCAAACAAGTTCCAAACAACTAACAATCACTCTAAACATACATTCTCATGCGCTAGAATGTGAAAGTTCTATCAAAGCTATGAACAGGAATTTCATCGAGCATGTTGTGAACAAGAAATCTTAAGTATCCTAATCAACTTGATCAAGGCTAATTAGGCATTACACGCACTTTGACAGATGAGATCTCATACAATTAAACATTAGAATCCATTGATCACCCCTAAATCAACCTAATCCTACCTAACCCATAAGCCCTATGAAGAACTACTCACTAATCATGATCAAACCAACAAATTCCATAGAAATAAGATTGATCATAGAAAAGTAGAGTTTGATTGAAAGATTTGATGAAGGAATCACAAAAGAAGTACTAGATTCAATCAAGAAATCAAACTTGTTCTTACAAGTGTTTAGAACAACAAAAATAGCATAAGAGACTGTAAAAAGATAGGTTTTTGGCTTAAAAAGTCATTAGGGTTCGAGCCGGGTCAACCCGGAACAAACCGGGTGTTGACCCGGATCCAAGGCAATTTCTGGGACGCGTATCGGTCGGCGTATCGGTCGGCCAGACCGATATGGACTCTCGAATTTTTCTGGGAAGGGTCGTATCGGTCGGCGTATCGGTCGGCCAGACCGATACGGACTCTCAGATTTTTCTGTGTTGAGATGCATCCAGTAAATCAGGCATAACTCTCTCCATATAGCTCCGAATGACTTCAAACCACCTCCATTAGAAAGCTAACTCAATTTCCCATGATTTTAATTCAGAATCCCAGAGCTACAAGTTAACGTAACATCTTCATATGACTCAATCTTTCAAGCTCATCGGTTTGGTCTTTCATCACCATTTAACTTGCAATCACTCCTTTGGCCTCCAAACTCTTCCAAACATCCTTAGCAACTCCAAGAACCTACAAAACAAAGGAAATACTCCAAATGCAAGCCTAGAATGCCTAAACCTAGCTCTAGATGATCTTATACTCTAAACACATCAATGACCAAAGAAATGAAGTTAAAGGAAACTAAAAAGAAGTAAAACATGATCCTAACATTAGCCTAAATGCATGAAAATACAAGTATATCAATTCCCCCAAACTTAAACCTTGCTTGTCCACAAGCAAGCATAAGACTATCAAAGCAAGTTGGGAGAAAGGTTTTGTAGGCGGAAGCTCATATCCAAAGACAAAACTGAGATCAGCAAGTTCCAATTCGAGTCAACGTCACCAAGATGCAACCAAGTTAGGCTTACTCCAAAAATTTAGCCATGCTCATCAAGACAAAACTCTTAGCTCAATTTTCAACCTACACAAGCATTCCTATCAACTAGCTCTTTAACATTCATTAGTTTTTCAAGTGGATCTTACTCAATGCAAGGTGATCAAACTCATTTGGCAAAGGGACAAGGTTTTGAGATTAAAGTGATCTCAATCAAAAGAGGGGTTTATTCCAAAAGCATGAAGGTTCTCTCATAAAGAAGTGAATGAGCTATAGTAAAATGCTAAGAGTTAGAGGCAGTTGGTGCATACTAGGTTGATTTCCATCTACCCATGCCCAAATTACTTCTTCTCCTAATCTAGCCCACCTAAATGGATACTACCCTTGACCAAGGCTATTTTTGCCTCATCCCCTTTTCTCAATCAGACACTTTCCAATCAAACTCCCCAAGGATCAATAAAGACTTTTCAAAACAGTGGCAAATCTTTACTTTTTAACTTAGCTCAAATCTTTCTTTAGCAATGGTCTCTTTTCTTTCTTTAAGGTGAGCCTTTGGCTTCTTTTCATTTCAAAATATGAGACACTTTTCTTTTCTGTAAACACATAAGAGCTTTTCTTCTTTTAAAACACTTTGCCAACAAACATAAGATCCCAACCAAACAAATACGAGCAGGAAAACGGGATCGCAACGCTAAAATCAATCACAAGAAAAAGCAGGATAAGTATTTACACACGGCCAGGAACCGCCAAAGTTCGCTACAAAAAAAAAGAAAAAAAGGAAGAAGGCCCACAACTGGGCACCTCCAAACACGCGAGAATAATCTAAGGAACCCGGCACATCAGGGACAACAGCGGCCTCAACAGACGTAGCCCCCATTCCACCACTCCCTGCCGCTCCGTCAACAATGGCTTCATCGCTAGACAACCTAGAAAAAGGCAAAGCTAACGGGTCACAAGGACCAGGAACAACAGGCTTCAACGCACTGACGAAGCAAAGGTTCGTCCCGCTCCAACTGAGCAATCAGCACGGGAGGAACATGGATTCCTTCCTGAACAAGCAATCGGTATGCACCAAGAACGGCGACCACTTGATTCAGAACGAGAAGCTTCCCGAAATAACGCTCTTCCCGCTTCCTCTCCGATCTACATTTTACAAGATGATCAGAAATCACTTCACGAAGAGCTCTTCGCTCAACTAAAAAACGCTCATCAAAGGAAGCCCGCAGTTCGCCGCACTGAGAAGTTAGGTGACTAGCTTCCGACCTCAGGCGATCAACATCGAGACACCCGTCACAGTTTGTACCCTTGTGGTCCGCAACCCTCTTCTCGATATCCGCAACGCCTCGCCTCTCACGTACCAAAGCAGCTGCAAACTTCTCAGCTTCCCCAAGCTGTTCACGAGCAGCCTCCAGTTCACAAGCAAAACCGCACAATTCATCGACCTGCTCCCTGAGAATGCCACTTGTCGACCTGGCTTGTTTTACGTCAAGCTCGTAAAAATCCCTAAGCTGGTTAAAATAGCAGCTGACTACAAAATGAGAGGGAAACGGTCAGCCGAGTACATAGCCGAACGAACAATAAGCGAGACCAACAGAACATACATTAACAACACAATGACTAAAATCCTCCTGAATTTCGGTCCTAAGCATCTTGGCGATAGGAATTAACTTCCGAGGAGGCTTCACCGCAATTAGCTGGACAAGATCGGCACAAGACCGTTTATCATCCACCAAAGCAATCGTTCCCCGTATGATAATACGACCAAGTAAAGTCCATCGGATCAGGTTCTCGACCGGTCCCCAGCCCACCACCACGGTGAGAGACGGGACTGAACACGGGAACGATCAACGACATTCCCATAGCCCTCGTCAACAACTTCGAAACGCAAAGTATCAGAAGCTTCAGAACCAACACATCCCCCTCGGGAAGCGCAGACTCCGGACCCAGAGCGTCAACTCCGGGAACGGGCACTCGATCATACATGACCTCCCTGTCCCGTCCGACGTCGCAGTTAACCTCCATATCCCCAAAAGCAGCCTCCCCGCCCTGACTCCAACCACCGGCAGGCGACTGCGCGACAACCCACTCAGCAGCAACAAGACTCACCTCAAGATCGATAACAGGCGGACTCCCTGCAAACGAAGCAAACTCCCCGAAACCTTACGTTTCTTCCTATGAAGACGAGGAGAAAACGACCCACCCACCAGGCCAGACGAAGACGACAACCCCAAAAACTCTGACAAATCAGCCAAAAGATGCGCGTTCCCACGATAAAAAAGAGGGGGGAGGGAGAAGGATCCATACCTGAATCAATTTTCTCGAAACAAGCCCGAACCCTCAAATCAAAAAGAGCCTTTTCCTCCTCCTTCTTCTTCCTTGAAGGCCATGATATCGGACGATGAGCCCTCATCTTCGTCAAATTCTCAGAGAAACCCGCAGTCCAAAAACCAGAAAAGGGCAAGCTGCAAAACAAACAGCAGACGCGGGATGAACCACGTCAACAACAGAAAACACCAAAACAGAAAAGAAGAACAAAAGGAAAAGGACTACCAGGGTCAGTATTCCAAGCCGAAAATAATTCCATGCCCACATCAAACGTCAATGCACTATTAACCCGCGCGAATAAATAGCCGTCCTGCCAGCGGTCCGTCTTATCTGGAGGATCGGACACAATCTTCAGATGATACTTAGGCAAAATCTTCGTATAGAAAGTCCCGGCGGTCACTCGATTGACCGTTATCGACGTCAATCTACAAAAGAAATCAATGGACATGTCAAAGCCATCATCAGCCGCCATAATCAAAGCTCCCACCATATTACGAATGGCCCCCGGACAAAGCTATGATATAGCCATTTTCTTCGCTTCATAGTACTCGACCAGAAGCCTCGGGAGGGGAATCAACAAATGACACTTAGAGAATAAAATCTCGTACAAGCAAAACCATCCAGGAGGAGCATCCATGGGCCTCTCATCTGGGGTCGGCAAACGAAATTCGAGACCAGGAACGATCTTGCAAAAGGACACCCAGGGAATCCTGCTTACAGATGGATGAACGAATTGGCCGAGGAACCACCTTCCTCTTATGTTCCTCCCCTTCACTCGCCATAAATTCCCCCCGTTTCTTCTTCTTCTTTCCTTTCGGAATCGTCGATTGAGAACGACTGCCAGAAGCGGAAGCACTAGGATCCGAAGCACTAGGCCCTGAAGCACTACCTCCAGGCTCAACCAAATCGTCGCCATCACCCTCGCGACCCAGCGTATCTATACCAATACCCGAATCACGCTCATTCCCGTCACCATGTTCTTCACCAACAGGCGAGCCCAAGTTTTCTCCGTCTGAAAGCGGAGGAAGAAAAGCGTCAGAGAACGGCTGGCAGGCAAGAGGTTTTCTCACCATCGGATTACCCCAAAATGGATGAGGTATCAACCCGCTGCGTGAATTAAATAATTCCTCGTCGTCTCGAGAAAACCTATACCGAACAGGGTTCACACCCTGCGAACTGGAAAAATCTGAATCACTACTGCTATAAGACAGATAAAAAGTCACCCCTGCTCGCATACTAAACCAAAAAATCTAAAAGAAGAATCAACAAATATTGGCGATTAGAGAAGATATGAAGCAGAAATTACACAAGAAAGGCACGGAAATCGAAGATGCGAAATTCGGAATAAAAGAATTTCACAAAAAAACTCGAAAATCATGCCCCCTACAAATCATGTCGTTTCGCTAAAAACACAATAAAGTCCGACGGCACGAATAGCATCGATCGAAGCAAAGCGACCTAACATGATTTCCGCCTGACTTAAACACTCGAAGAAATTCACCGACCTCGACTAAACACCGCAGCTTGACGAACTGGGGGGGGCTAATTGTTGGATATGGGTTTAGCACCCATCCATAAGCCCATTGGAAATCTTGTTAAAGTCAACAAAACTATCTCGGCCCAAGAAGACAAGCCCACCAAAGAATCAATGGCCCAAGAAGGAGTCATCATCCAAACGTTATAAATAGGACCCTTCACTCTTTATTTTGAACACATTGTAACTTGCGAGAGTGCCGAGCTACTTCTATAAAGCTCCGACCTCAAGCAATATTTAGGGGGCACGTCATTTGACGGACTCCCACCTCGAACCATCCTGTTCATCGCTCGGCTTCGACCTTAAGATCAATAAAGAACAGTTTTGACCTCACTTAAAGTTTGTATCTCACCTCATAGTGAGGACATTTCAGATCGTAACCCGGCTTTTATTATTAGATCGAATTTCCGTAACAACAATAAGGAGGTTCCTTGTGCTGCGAATAAGGAAGACCAGAACTGGCCAATGAACAACTTTATCTCTATATGAGACCATTTTTTATGGAAACCCATGCATCTGTACAATTTCCTTGATGAATTATGATGCCATTGTTTTACCGGAGTATCCCAACACACATCCATAGTTTGTAGCTGAAATAACATGGAATCTTGGATTATTTCCATTCCTTGAATGGATAATACAATTCCCATGCACTTGTTAATGCCTGGAATCACCCTTCCATTTCCAACAGATACACCATGATAGAATTTAAGAGTATTAAGAGATTAGAGAGAAAGAGATTAGAGAGATTTGGAGAGAATATGGAGAGAAAAGTCTCCAAAAGTGTATTTTTGATATTAGTCAATAGAGACTTATTTATAGAATTACAAAGTGAAGTAACTAGGTCTAGAAGTTGAAAAATAGCCGTTAGAGAAAATGTGGCCGTTGGAGACGTGTTGACGACTGTGTCGGCGACACAGTGGCTTGCTCAAGTTCCTGAAGATTCTGTGTTGACGACTGTGTCGGCGACACAGTGGCTTGCTCAAGTTCCTGAAGATTCTGTGTTGACGACTGTGTCGGCGACACAATGGCAAGCTTCACTTTATTGAAACATACATGATCAATACTCCCCCTCAAGTTCAAACTTTGGAATTGCCCTAAAGTCTGAACTTGGAATGATCATGGCAACACCTCATTAAAAACCTTGATGTAGAAAACCACTTGGGACAAAACCACATCAAGGGAAAAAGAGTATGCTACACATGATCAGGGAAGTTCTAATCATGGGTAGGAAGGTCTACAAGTCCTAGTTTGCTGAAGATATGATCGCAAACCTTGAGACTTGCAGCCTTGGTGAAGATGTATGCTAGCTGATCTTCGCTCTTTGTGTAGCAAGGTAGAACCGTCCCATCTTCAATCTTCTCCCTTACCTTGTGACAATCTATCTCAATGTGTTTAGTCCTTTCATGAAACATAGAGTTGGTAGCAATGTGTATTGCAGCCTGATTGTCACAATGAAAGGTAATGGGACTTGATTGCTCAATGCCAAAGTCCTTGAGTAGAGCCTTCAACCAAGTTAACTCTGTTGTAAGCTTCCTCATAGCCCTATACTCAGCTTCAGCACTTGAACATGAGACCACTTTCTGCTTCTTTGTCTTCCAAGTCACTAAGTTACCTCCAATGAAGGTGCAATAACCGGTTGTGGATCTCCTGTCACTCTTATCACCAGCCCAATCTGAAAGCGCAAGGACTACTTGATACAGGAACTAGAACACAAAGTAACACAAGGGTTTTTTCACAAGACTTTTTATTGCAAAGCAAACTTACACGTTTCACCTTAACAACCTTGTCTCTCTTGCTTTTTGATCTAACAATGATCTTAAAGCCTTCTAGATTCACCCTTAACACCAAGTATGATTCTCTCTTGAGAACTCATCACTTTTGCTAAAAGCAATCTCTCTCTCTAAAGGCGCACCAAGCACAGATGCCCTAGATGATCTATTTATACACCATAGATCATCGTAAAACTTCCTATTTTCCTTTTGGCATATTTCCTAAACTCACTTAGGTATATTTCCATTTTTCTTTATTTAGAGAAAAGTATATTTTCCTAAATTCTTTTAAGTGCTTATTCCATGAGTATCTTCACTGATCTTCACATCCAGCTCAACTACTCATCTTTAGGTTTGTCCTTGTAAGCTTATTATATCCATGATTTCCATATCTCTTCGTTCCAGCTCACGCTCTGCATTGTTGACTTAGTCGTTGTTGCACACGTTGCTTGATTCAGCATCTGTCGTAACTCATGCTCCAGCTCATTGCATCTTCAATCTCCCCCTTTTTAGCTTAGTTTGATACTCAAGCATTGTTGGTTCTTGATAAACTTCAATCTCTTACGAACATATACCAAATAGAGCAATTCTTCATATCACATCTTCAAAATCAGAAAACTCCCCCATGAGTCAAGCTCCGCCTGAATCAGCATCTAAGTCATATCACATCTTCAAAATCAGAAAACTCCCCCATGAGTTAAGCTCCCACTTGTGTTGACCTCTCCCCCTGCTTGAGTGCACAACTAAGTTAAAAACATACCACAACTGACGTTCTCCTCAAAATAACTCGGGTTTCTATGTTGTTGCAGGATCTACTACAGCCTTTAGCACAAGACCTGCAACAGTCGTCAAAACAGACAAGTTTCTTTCTTTTCTCCCATGTTTGTATTCTTGTCTGTTGACAACTTCACCCAGATCAGTATCTATGTACTGATCGATTCCTCCATTGACCTGAATCATCATATTTCACATTGATACCTCTTACTTTGTTCTCCTCCTTGATCATTCCTTGATTTTTTTCAACACTCCTTGAATATTCACCACAAACTTTAGGCTTCTTTATCCACGCCTTTCTGAACATCACACAGCTGGAAACATATCTATTTCTCCTCCAAATCTGATATGTATGATGTAGAAATTTGTAACAATGTGCTTTGATATGACCATATTTACCACAGTAGTAACATTGAGTAGATCGATGCCAATTTGATCTTGTACTTCTTCTGTTTGACTCAACTCTTGTTACATCACCACGTGTATCAACAAGATTTGCTCTGCACTCTGTATGTGAATGATGTTTGATCCTCTTCTTGACACTTTTTCCTGATCCAGATCGTGTATTACCACATGTAGCAGTGTTTGTTACAGTTTCTGTGTTTGCCTTTGTTAGCAAGCGTTCCTCAGATTCAGTTGTTGTTATCACTTCTTTTGCAGTAGATTTCTGAGTTGCTTCAAGTCCTGATTTGTTTCTTCTGCAATCCATGTGAGCATTCTCTCTTCTACTCTCCTTGTTATTATTCAATTCATTCTCTAAAGCCTTTGAACGCGTCTTCTCATAGTCAAGTTCTTCTTCAAGCTTTTCAACCTTGATTTGCCATCTCTTCCTTTCTTCTACTAGAGCTTTGCAGGTTTCCAGAAGATCCGCATATTGAAGATCAGAATCTTCACGTCTTGAGCTACTCGTTGAGCTAGCGTCTGTTTTATTCGAATGTGCGACAACAGAGTTAGGTGTAACTTTAGTTGATCCAAATAACGCCACAATGTTTGAAATCCCCTCTTTATGTGTCTCTCTTTCTGACTCTTCATTGTTGGAATGGTTAAGAACATCCTTATTCCTCCTTTTTAACTTAACACCCTTGGTGTCATCTCCTTTGAAAGTATCACACTTGATTCTTCTTTTTCTCTTCAGAACTTCTTCGACTTTCTTCTCCACAATATCCAGAAGATCTTCTATTTTATAGGACCCCACGTTCTCTCCATTGTCACTAACTGAGTTGACATCGATCCCACAGTCGTCTGATACAATAGATGGTAACCCCAATTCATGAACTTGTAACCTTCCAACTAACTCATCAAAAGTCATATTATTTGTGTCAAGAAAAACTTCCATCACAGTCTTTATTACATGAAATCTCTGAGGTAAACCTCTCAACAGCTTCATGACTAACTTCTTATCTTTGTATTTCTTTCCAAGAGTCAAAGCCTCCTGAGCTAGAGATCATATTTTCGAACTATACTCAGAGATTGACTCATATTCATCCATCTTAAGATTTTCGAATCTAGAAGCCAATAGATCTTTTCTTGAATTTTGTACCTTCTCAGTTCCTTCAAAGTGTATTTGAAGAATGTCCCATGCTTCCTTTGCACTATCACATCCTTGAATCAACTCAAATTGTATCCTTGATACACTTTCATGAATAGCCGTGAGTGCCCTAGCATTGAACTTTGAATGTCTTCTTTCGTCCTCGGTCCATTCCTCTTCTGGCTTATTAATTTCATCTCCCGATTGAGTTTTGGTTTTTGGCTCCTTCCACCCGGATATAACAGCTCCCCAAGCACGAGTGTCTATGCCTTTAATGATCGACTTCAACCTTGACTTCCAACATCCATAGTTCCATTCATTCAGAATCTCTAATGAGTAGTCCCCCATATTTTACACAGGATCTCACCTGTTTGCAATACTCACAAGTGCCTGCTCTGATACCAATTGAAAGTGCAAGGACTACTTGATACAGGAACTAGAACACAAAGTAACACAAGGGTTTTTTCACAAGACTTTTTATTGCAAAGCAAACTTACACGTTTCACCTTAACAACCTTGTCTCTCTTGCTTTTTGATCTAACAATGATCTTAAAGCCTTCTAGATTCACCCTTAACACCAAGTATGATTCTCTCTTGAGAACTCATCACTTTTGCTAAAAGCAATCTCTCTCTCTAAAGGCGCACCAAGCACAGATGCCCTAGATGATCTATTTATACACCATAGATCATCGTACAACTTCCTATTTTCCTTTTGGCATATTTCCTAAACTCACTTAGGTATATTTCCATTTTTATTTATTTAGAGAAAAGTATATTTTCCTAAATTCTTTTAAGTGCATATTCCATGAGTATCTTCACTGATCTTCACATCCAGCTCAACTACTCATCTTTAGGTTTGTCCTTGTAAGCTTATTATATCCATGATTTCCATATCTCTTCGTTCCAGCTCACGCTCTGCATTGTTGACTTAGTCGTTGTTGCACACGTTGCTTGATTCAACATCTGTCGTAACTCATACTCCAGCTCATTGCATCTTCACAATCTGCATCACAGTAGCCGACAATCTCAGTGCTATCATTCTTACCCATCCAAATTCCTTGTCCTGTTGAGCCTTTGAGATATCTAAGGATCCTCTCAATCAAACTCCAATGATAAACTGTGGGTGATTGCATATGCTGGCTGACTTGATTCACAGCAAAACATAGGTCTGGTCTAGTGAGAGTTAAATAGAAAAGCTTCCCAACCAGTCTTCTATACAAGGAGACATCCTTGAACTTCTCCTCATCTGATTTCTCCCCCATTCTATTGACTTGGTAGCCATCTTCAAGAGGAGTCTTTGCTATCTTGCAATCATGCATTCGTGTTTCTGTCAGCAAGTCTTTAACATACTTCCTTTGGGACAAAAACAACCCATCATTGAATCTGCATACTTCAATACCCAAGAAATACTTCAACTCTCCAAGGTCTTTGATGTCAAACGAACTTTTGAGAAAATCCTTTGTGGACTGGATTCCCTCATTATCACTTCCAGTAATGATTAAATCATCCACATAGATAAGAACCACCACCACTCCTAAAGAGCTTTGAAGAGTAAACAATGTGTGATCCGATTGAGACTTCTTGAATCCATAGTCCATGAGTGTATGGCTTAGCTTATGGTACCATGCCCTTGGTGATTGCTTCAAACCATAGATTGCTCTCCTTAGTCTCAATACTTCACCAGGTTTACACAAATGCTCTAGTCCCGGTGGTGGAGTCATGTACACTTCCTCTTCAAGCTCTCCTTGTAAAAAGGCATTCTTAACATCCATTTGCCATAGGTTCCATGAAAGGTTTGTGGCCAAGGACAGTGTAACTCTTACTGTATGGAGTTTAGCTACTGGTGCAAAGGTATCAGTGTAGTCTTCTCCATATGTTTGCGTGAACCCTCTTGCAACCAACCTTGCCTTGTACCTTTCAATGTCTCCATTGCTCTTATACTTGATTGTGAAGACCCATTTTGAGCTGACAGTCTTCTTTCCCTTTGGCAGCTTTTCCACATTCCAAGTGTGATTCTTTTCCATAGCTCCCTTCTCATCAATCACAGCATCCATCCACTCCTTGGTGTCTTTAGCCTCTTCATAGGTTTTAGGAACATGATTCATCTCTATCTTCCCAAGAAAATTGCAATGACTTGATGGCAACAAGTCAATTGAACACATGAACTGGTTGGGATGAGCAACAGCCTGATTGTTGAAGTAGAACTTCTTGTTGATGTAGCTTGATAGATCCGTCTTTTCTCTAGTACTTCTTCTGAGTTGTTGGACCGGTTGAGCAGCTTCCTCAACACCCATCTCTTCTTCTTCATGATGAATAATCTCCTCATCATTCATATTCAAGTTGTCTTGATCTTGATTCTGAAGTAGAACTTCCTCTTGAGTTTGAGTGGGTTCTTGATTAGCTGTCACTGGTTCTTCTTCTTGCAACTCTTCTTGATGACTTCTTGTTTCTGTTTCCCCTTGTCTTGGTACATTAGTAGGATCATTTCCATTTTCATTTCTTTGCCTTGGTGCTTCATCATTTCCCAAATGATCAAGTAAGAACCTCAAACTTGTAGCTATATCCGATGGTGACCTTGAGAGATCCTTTAGACCTTCCCAATCCTTCTTATCATAATAGCCTTGTCCCTCAATAAATTTGACATCTCTAGATACAAGGAGTCGACTGTTGATCGGATCAAAGCACTTGTAACCCTTTTGAGTGGTTGAATATCCAAGGAAGATGCATTTGGTACTCTTGGCCTCTAACTTGTTTCTTTGTTCACCTGGTATATAAACAAAGCACACACAACCAAAGACACGTAAGTGTTCAATAGATGGCTTAGAGTTGTTAAGTACCTCAAATGGTGATATGTCCTTTAGGACTTTTGTTGGAATTCGGTTGATAAGGTAGCATGAAGCTAGAACCGCATCTCCCCAAAAATTCTTTGGCACATTGGTGTGGAACATCATTGATCTAGCCACTTCCATAAGGTGCCTATTCTTCCTCTCCGCCACACCATTTTGTTGTGGTGTGTGAGGGCAACTTGTTTGGTGTAATATGCCATGCTTAGCTAGGTGCTCCTTGAATCTAGTACTTGTGTATTCTCCTCCATTGTCGGACCTAAACACTTTTATCTTGGCATTGTATTGGTTAGTCACATAAGTTTGAAAGTTGATGAAAGCCTCAAACACTCTATCCTTAGATGGTAGTAGTGTGACCCAAGTATACTTTGATTTCTCATCTATAAAAGTCACAAAGTACTTGTTCCTATCCCTAGACATACAAGGATAAGTCCACACATCCGAATGCACCAAATCAAAACAATGCTCATAGATAGTAGAAGATTTAGGAAAGACAACTTTGCAATGTTTGCCAAGAATACATGCTTCACAACTAGTGTGATCAAAAGATACATTAGGCAACATTAACTCAAGTGCTCTTCCATGAGGATGGCCTAATCTAGCATGCCACATAGCATCTATATTAGCTAAATAACAAGAATTAAAAGATAAAGCATCCGAATTTTGTGGTAGCTCTTCTAGAATATAAAGCTCATCTTTGGATCCACCTTTCCCAAGTAACTTCCCACTTTCAATATCCTGAAAATGAACATCATTAGGACCAAAAATAGCATAGCAATTAAGGTCTTTAGTAGTTCTCTTAACAGATATTAAGTTGGATTTGAACTTAGGAACATAATACGCTTCACTTTTCTTGTTAAATAGTTTTAAAGTTCCTTTTCCTTCTATTGGAATTCCATCACCATTAGCAATCTCTACTCTACCCATAGCCGGTTCAATCTTGTCTAGAAACTTAGGATTACTAATCATATGATGAGAAGCACCCGAATCTATAACAAGTCTAATACTTGGTTTGTGAGAATAGAGAGTGATACCGGAGTTGTGTGAGGCAAATGCTTTGATTAGGGCATCCAAGTCACTTTTCTTCACATAATCAACAGAGGCTGTCATAGCAACTTCTCCTTGAGAAGTGGATGCATTTGCTTGTCTAGACTCATCACCATGAGAAACATTGGCTCTTGGTCTTCTTGAGTTTAAAAACTCGGGCTTGAGATGAGGGTGAAGATGCCAACACTTGTCCTTTGAGTGACCATCCTTCTTGCAATGATCACACACCTTTGGGCCCTTTTTGTCTTGCTTGTATACACCTTTATGGGCTGTTACAAGCTCGGATTTGCCACCAAAGAGACCTATGGAGCCTTGCTCCTTTTGGATTCTAGAACACACCTCTTCAAGGTTTGGTAGCTTGTCATCTCTAAGGATATGCTTAATGAGGTCATTATAACCCGGATTCAACGTGAGGAGAAGGCCAAACACACGATCTTGCTCACGCCTTTCAATGAGCACCTTTGGATCCACACTCATTGGCCTAAGCATTTCAAGTTCAGACCATAGAGTTTGGTACTTTCCAAAGTGCTTGGTGAACTCCAAATTATCTTGATGGAGTTCATTGATAGCCTTCTTGATTTCAAAGATTCGACTTAGATTGGATGTGTTCCCGTACACACCTTTGAGAGTTTCCCATAGATCCTTTGGATTCTCACAATATGAGTAGGCTTCCAAGATGGCCGGATCTAGAGATTATTGAAGAAGACTAAGGACTGCTTGTTGATCTTCTTCCCATTTCTCCTCTTCTTCTTTGAGTGCTTCTTCTTTCTCTTCCTCGGTTAGAGCCTCTTGGTCTTTGCCATTGCTCTTGAGGGATTTCTTTGGGCACTCCTTTGAGATGATATGCTTCCAAAGTCTTCTTCCTCTTATAGCGGTTTTAGTGGTTCTAGACCACACAAGATCGTTGTTTCCTTTGAGAATGGTAGGAACAACTAAAGATTTTGAGCCCTCAGTGGTAATAACAAAAGAACTCATAGCTTTTAGCTTGAAATTTCGTTTAGGAATTTTGTCGAACACTTGGTGGGCGTTTTTAAGAAATTGAGAATTTTTAAGAATTTTGAAAGATGAACAAGAGAGAATCAAAGAGAGTAGTAGAATAAGGATCTTTTCTCTGATACCATGATAGAATTTAAGAGTATTAAGAGATTAGAGAGAAAGAGATTAGAGAGATTTGAAGAGAATATGGAGAGAAAAATCTCCAAAAGTGTATTTTTGATATTAGTCAATAGAGACTTATTTATAGAGTTACAAAGTGAAGTAACTAGGTCTAGAAGTTGAAAAATAGCCGTTAGAGAAAATGTGGCCGTTGGAGACGTGTTGACGACTGTGTCGGCGACACAGTGACTTGCTCAAGTTCCTGAAGATTCTGTGTTGACGACTGCGACACAGTGGCTTGCTCAAGTTCCTGAAGATTCTGTGTTGATGACTGTGTCGGCGACACAATGGAAAGCTTCACTTTATTGAAACATACATGATCAATACACCAAACCCTCAAGTTTCCGTTATTGGCAACCACAATCTCTCTATTAGACATCTCATAGTGAAATTACTTGTAACCCCTGAGTCAAATAGAATTATTACTTTTGTTTCTCCAATCTTAATTACCCTTTAAGCGCATCGATCTCTCATATTTTATTCTTACCATTGACTGTAGTAATAAGCTGAATAGCTCATGTATGTCGTATTTTTGGGCTGTGTCATAGGTTCTCAGTTTCCTCTTCAGTATCAATATCTTTTGTAAAATTTACTTTAAGTAGTATGAATCTTTAGACTAATTATTAACTTAGTATTCCTAATCCTAAATTTATTAACTTAGTGTTAAAGAGGTGTAAAATGACATAATTGTTCATTTCAATATACTTACCATTTATAATATTTTTACCTAAAAAATCTTTAAAAATAAAAATATAAAACTTTATTTAATATAAAATTTGATTTAAAAAAAACAAAGAATATTTCCATTTTTGAAAGAAAATAATATTTCCATTTTTGAAATAATCATATAATTTAATTGCCTTAAATAAATATTTTCAAAATAGCCATAATATCAATTAAAAATATTCTAAATATTTAAAAATACTTACATAAATAATTAGTTTAAAAATTTATTAATTCAAAACACTTACATAAATTATTGCTTATTTCGGTATTTGCATAAATTTATTATTAATTCAAAATACTTACATAAATAATTAGTTATAAATTTTTGGGATTTTCAAATTGAAAATTTTCAAAAATATATTTTAAAATCTTTCAAAATAAAAATACAAGACTTTATTTAATATAAAATTCGATTTAAAAAAAAAAGAAACAAACAATATGTTCTTTTTTGAAAGAAAATAATATTTCCATTTTTGAAATAATCATATAAGTTAATTTCCTTAAAGAAATATTTTCGAAAATTGCCATAAAATCATTTAAAAATATTTCCTAAATATTTAAAAATATTTACATAAATAATAAGTTTATAAATTATTATTAATTGAAAACACTTACATAAATTATTGCTTATTTTGGTATTTGCATAATCTTATTATTAATTCAAAACACTTACATAAATAATTAGTTATAAATTTTTGGGATTTTTAATTGAAATTTTTCAAAAATAAATTTTAAAAACTATTAACCTACATATTTTCTAACGATATTATATTTTAAAAGTTTCAGAAATCATTTTTTGTATAGTCATAAGTTTATTTTAAATTTAAAATTAGTGTTAAACATTAATTAAGGAAATACAAAAAAAAAATATGCAAATAAAAAATAATTCTAAAATGTCACGTCAGTAAATTTGAAAAATATGTAGAAACTTAAAATAAATCTGTAACAAATGAAATAAATCTGTAACACTATAAGACTGGTTTTGTAATTTTTTAACCCTTTTGTCTTTGTAACGGAGTTTCCTAAATCTGCAACAAATGCAAAAAATCAGTAAAATTGAAAATAAAATCTGTAATTTAAATCCGTAAATTATTGAAAAAACTGCAAAATCATATAAAAATCTTCAACACTAGCCAAAAATCTACAACTAAAATCCGCAGAAATTTTAAAAAAAATATGTAACAAACTAAACAAATCTGTAACACTGCGTACGACTATAGTAATAAAAAAGCAACAATAGTCTTTGTTGCGGATTAATATTTAATCCGCAACAAAGAAAAAAATCTGTCACACGTAAATTTAAATCTACACCCATAATTCTGTAAATTTTTCAAACAAATCC
Source organism: Orychophragmus violaceus (assembly GCA_030180135.1). Classification (NCBI taxonomy): domain Eukaryota; kingdom Viridiplantae; phylum Streptophyta; class Magnoliopsida; order Brassicales; family Brassicaceae; genus Orychophragmus; species Orychophragmus violaceus. The sequence continues at coordinate 70,450,452 of CM058236.1, read as the reverse complement.
GCAACCACAAAATCTTCAACACAAGGCTGCGGATTTAAATTCGTAGGGAATGTGGCAATTTCGTAAATAAGTAAATTTTTTTGCTGGCATGAAAAAAAACATCAATGGCAATTCTGTAATTAATTTTTTCTTTCCAAATGGTTATGGGGGTAATTTAGACAATAAAATATAGAAAAAGAAGGTTAAAAGATTAGTACTATCCTAGTAATTGCTCTATTTTTTGTACTAGATAAATAAATTATCCATATCTTTTTCATCTCCTTTCTCGACCAATACTTAAAACGCGGATTTTTATAACGACGCCCTAGATCTCTCTAGATCGGAAGTTATCTTGTCCAACCTCGCGATATCACTGTTTATAGCTTGATCTTGCGTTCCTGTAGAAGAAGTCGGATCGATCTTCGGAACGGTCGCTCTAATATAAAATTGATAAGGTCAAGCTTATTAATGAGTTGCACAGTTTGTAGAAGGGAGGTTAAGACATAAAAGAGTAGAAATGAGAAACAAATAAATAAGATAGTTTTTAAGTTAATAGTCGGATAAGATTCTCCCCAAAATGAGGAATTCCCTTAATTACCAATGTATTACAACCTGAGACCCTCTTCATTTTCCTAACATAAGCAAGAGGAACCTGCAACCTATCATCGTCTTGCTGCCGCTTAACTTGTGCATACCACTTCTTCTCAGTCTTGTTTACTCCAAATTACTAACACGGATTTAAGACTGATTATTGCAGCCTTTCTCATCTTAGTCATTCATTCTCTAGTTATCATGATCTAGTACCAAAGAACAAGAGTCTAGAATCAAGTGCCTAAACTATGAATTTTTAGACTGAAAATCCAAGATGAAATGATATTTCCTAATCTTGATCTCATTGGATCCAAGATCCAATTTTTATCTGAGAAAATGGTTCCCACAAAAAAAAAAAAATAATAATATGTGATGACATATAAACCATCAATGTGGGACTGCCAATATTTATCCTAAGAAATATATAAATTTGAACATGGTGGCTCAAAAACACTAGTATAAAATATATGTCCTCACCGATTTATATGAAAGATTTGTGAATTAGAAGAAAAAAATCTCTTGTTTTAAGAAAATCATTTAAGATTATATATATACATCAACTAAATTAGTTATTCATTTATTTTTTGTCAACAATACTCTCAATGTTATTCAGATCGAATTATCATTTCTGAGAATTAATTGATTAGACTCGTCATAACTTACATATAAAAAGATAGTACCTAATGCTCTCGCTCTTTTTGCAAGGGAGTCGACACAGATGTTTGTATTCCTAAGAACTAAACTAAAATTAAAACAAAAGACAAAAAGAAATTCTAAGGGAAATGAAAAATTACAGTTGTGTCTTAAATCTCCGCCACTAATGAGGATCCATGTCATAGCAAGCAGACCAAACAGTCCGTTTTTATTATCACCAAAAAATATTTCTTCTCCAGTAGGCATGACATCGCCTAAAGTAATATGTCCAGCTCAACATGTAGAGATGATAGGCTCTGTCTATATCTTTGTGCTCCAGTGTATTACCTTCTGGAAGGATCTTTGAAAACCCATCATAGACAACTTGCGATGCCATTATCCACCCATAAGACGTCAGTTTGACACGTCTGGATGGATGGTAGGCCGTTGGTCTCCTATCGATCACATAAAAACCTCGTTGCCTTTTTTTTTTCTTTTTTCCTTTTTGTTTGCATTCCTCCAACTCTCCGTCTCTATGGTTGCTAACAAAAATGTTTCCATGAGAGAAACTTCCTTCCCCTTTAAAAACTTATTGTTTCGGACCTTACAAATATACCATAATATCTAAGGCTAATTATTTTTCTGTGGATCGAGGAGATCACTTACATCTTTTATCCTCCAATAAAAATAATCCATGTTACAAAATAAAAATATACTTGGAAATAACATGGAATGGACGGAAATCCGAAAGAACTCTCATACTTGTAAAGTAAAAAAACATTCAAATAAGAAGTGGTTTATCGTTTCCTGTTGAACTCTACATCTGAGACATGACAAATTTATCCCTAAATATCTGAAGGCTAAACGTTGGCAAGTTGCCAAACCATTGTTATGCTATGAAATGTTATTCATTGTTCGAGTAAGAAACTTTTTATTAATTGGTTTATTATTATGTGTATTAATTTTTTTGGTTAATGATTATAAAGAGAGAGAAAAAATTGCTAACTTTTGTGTTAAATATATTATTACATATATATACCATATAAGGTGAACCAATAGCATTGACTTAGTGTGCCTTGACATTCAAAAATATTATTTCCTAGTGCTTTTATCTCTCTCTATATTTCAACTATCTTTCTACCCCGGTCTGTCTCTCTCTCCTTTACAATCAGGATAGGAAACTTGATCCAGAAAGGGTCGTCTAAATGAAGATATCAGTCGCAGAACTGGTGATTCTGTGTCTCATTGTGTCATGTAGCAATGGAGAAACCAAAGCTGTAAGAAGCCACTCCGATGGATCCGAAGCTTGGGGATATGCCGAAGTTAGACCAAGTACGTCCTTTATCTCTCACTCCGAAATCAAGCAATTAAGAGTATATGCATTGTTGGTTAGATGTAACTAAATGGGTTTATTTGTTATGACTCTTTTTCCAAAATCAAAATCGAAAAAAAAATAGAAGCACACATGTTTTGGTGGCATTATAAAAGTCCATATAGAGTTGAAGATCCTTCTAAGCCATGGCCTATTATCCTCTGGCTCCAAGGTGGACCTGTAAGTCTTTTATGTATATGTGTGGTTGTATCTACTTTTATTTAACATGTTGTTCTTATTCCATTCGTCCTTTATACATTTGTTTTCTTCTTTGGAATATTTTGTTTTGTTTGATCATTGTTTCAATTATTTGAGTCGATGAAACAGGGAGCTTCAGGTGTTGGAATAGGAAATTTTCAGGAGGTTGGTCCATTAGACACATTTCTCAATCCCAGAAATTCAACTTGGTTGAAGAAAGCTGATCTCTTGTTTGTGGTATTGATTTATTTTATTTATTATAAGGAAAAATATTTAATTTAAAAATATATAATTATTTAGGGTTGCGTAGTATATAATTTGATGAGTCTTTAAGACTCGGGTATGTTGAGATTTTAATATTTTTTTTTTTTATTGATGAATACAAAATAAATGGGGGAAAAGGATAGTCCAGTTGGGTCAGGGTACAGTTTCGTGGAGGAGAATAATTTGTATGTGAAAAGTGATGAAGAAGCAGCAAAGGACTTGACAACACTGTTGCAACAACTCTTCAACAAAAACCAGATTTTAAACCGAAGTCCCCTCTTCATTGTTGCTGAATCTTATGGTGGCAAAATTGCGGTTAAGCTCGGTTTATCGGTTATCAACTCGGTTCAATCTCGCAAATTGAAGCTTCATCTTGGAGGTAAGGAGATATTTTTTCTTCTTTTTCTTTTGATAAAGTGAAACGAATAATGTGGGGACTATACATAATTCATTATTTTGTGTGAATAGGAGTGGTCTTGGGAGATAGTTGGATATCCCCTGAAGACTTTGTGGTGAGTTTCATAAATGTTTTTGCTTTTGGCTTGTTACTTGTGAACAAGTAATACCACATTCTTTTCATTTCAACTGTCGTTATAGATTTCTCACACATATTGAGAAAAAAGTTTTAATTAAATACACTTATAAGACTTCATCTCTATATAATACTTCCAAAGTTGCAAAAACAATACAAACTAAAATAATTAATTTTTCAATAATATAACCGTAATCTTTCTATACTGAAATCAACTAAAATCCAAAACCCATAAAATTTTAAGTTTTTTGCCAAATTTAAACTTTTTACAAATGGCCATGGTATACTCTATAAATTAATATTCGATAAATTGATAATTTAGTAAATTAATAAAATTTTGGTTTTCAAGTAAATTTTCGATCCAATTAATTTTTTGATAAATTAATATTTCGTTAGATTAATAAATACATAATTTCATTGTATTTATTTATAAAAGTTTTACTGTATATTAAAACAAGTATTAAATATAAAACGAAAATAAAATCTTAGAGTGACACATGAGACATAGGTAGAATATTCAGTCGCCTCATCTCTGTGTAATTGAAGTGATCTGTTTTTGATTTAGATTTATTAATTAATGGTTTACAGTTTTCATGGGGACCTCTTCTCAGCTATGTCTCAAGACTTGATTACAAGGGAATGGATCTCTCTAATAGGTCTTTCTTATTACAAAATTCCATTCGTCTAATTAATAAATAATTAATTATCTCTATATTAATCCACATATATATATAATTGTCGTTGGAGAGCAGCCTAGCTGAGAAGATTAGAAAACAACTTAAGAATGGTGAAAACGTCGAAGCCACGGAAACGTGGATGGAACTCGAATCCATGATTAGCGTCAATTCCAATTCCGTCGTAATTCAATCTCTTATTTATTTTATTATTACATTATTCACATTTATACAATTATATATGTGATAATTTTTTTATGATAAAATTTTAGGATTTTTACAACTTTCTTTTGGATTCGGGGATGGACCCTCTCTCGCTCACAGCGAGTAAAGAAACAAGAAAAGAAAATAGAATATTAAAAAAGTATTCGAGATATTTAAATGATTTGAGAAGTTCGAGTGACGTTGATGAAGGAGGCCTTGATAAATTAATGAATGGTGTTATCAAAAAGAAGCTCAAGATTATTCCTAAAGACCTCACGTAAGCAACTTCTCAATCGTTTATAATATTATAAACTTAATTAATATAGTTGATTTTAGTAGTTCATATATACTATATATATATATATATATATATATATATATATATATATATATTAACTTCCTAATTTTTATATTCGTTTTGTATTAAAAAAAAAACAGATGGGGGAACAATTCGGGTAATGTGTTTACAGCGATGCTAGCTGATTTTATGAGACCCACGATCGAAGGCGTAATAATTCTTTCCTCAATCTTTAATGATTTCACCTTATTTTTTGTAAGTATTTTAACGTTAGGTATGATATTTTTAATTTAAAAACAATATACATTTTGGCAGGTCGATGAGCTTCTTGCCAAGGGAATAGATGTATCTATCTATAATGGACAAGTAAGATCATGCATCAACGTCGCATTTTATATTCCCTTTTAAACTATATGAAAGATGAAAAGAATCGTTTTCACTGCGAATTTTTGTTTATTGAAATATAATATTATTAGAAGAATGAGATAAAAAAATATATAAAAAAAACAAGGAAACTAATAAAATGAGATAAAATGACATGTGGGTTATACGTAGCTTGATGTTATTTGCTCAACAAGTGGAACTGAAGCATGGGTTCACAAGCTCAAGTAAGATCTTATCTACTTTTCTAATTTTTATTTACATTTACATCTTCTACATTTTATTAATGAAGAATGTACATAAACGGAATCCAAATTGTGTGTAAACTGAAAACCTCGATGAGTCATTGTATAAAGTCAGTATATTTGTGTTTCATAGGTTTTCCAGTTACATAAAATTTATATATTATTTTCCACAAATCATAATGGCAAGAAAATGACGATACATAGGGAATAATATTAAATACATCAGGTTGTTGGTATTTATTATTTACATGTTGCTGATGATGATGATGGGTAAGGTGGGAGGGGCTACAAGAGTTTAAAAAGATGGAGAGAGAGCCATTATATTGTGAAAATGATAGAACAACAACAAGAGGCTTCACCAAATCATTCAAAAATCTTCACTTCTATTGGATTCTTGGAGCTGGTCATTTTGTAAGTACACTCCTCTTCTCTTTTCTTTCATCAATAAATATATATGATTATTTTACACATTTATGTTTTTGATTCTGTCGATTTTTGTCATAATTTTTTTTTTTTTTGCAAAGTTAATTTTGTCAGTATTGTACATATACTTTGCATTTGGTATTGAGAATATATTTATTGCATCTATATTTATTGAATAATATCGTTGGAATAACGTGAGAGATACGTGATGCATCTATTAACCGAAAGCACAAGTCTCCTGTCGACTGTCTCTTTAATAATTCACACACTGTCTGAATCTGTGTGATTTTATTTTTTCATTTTATAAGTTTATTTCTCTGTTCTTTGTTTACATCAACAAGTTTTAAAATCGAACTCTTACATTGACACGCAACATATTAAATTGGATGTTTTTTAGTTGAGAAATTCCAAGTTTAAAAAAAAAAAAAACTAATTATGTTTGAATGTTTTTGTATTGTGGAAACAGGTACCAGTAGATGAGCCATGCGTTGCGTTACAAATGGTTGGAGAGATAACGAAGTCACCACAACTTTGACCATTCTTTCTTCCAACTCTTCACATCACAAAATATGACAACAACAACAACAACAAGAAGAAGAGATGAGACACCTTCCAATCTGACTGAATTTTTTTTTTTAAAAGAGCAAATGAATATTCGTCTGTAGTTAATTGTGAAACTACAAATGGTTTGCTTTTTCTTTCAAAGATAATAGTAAGAAAAGTTGAAAAAACATTTGATATATATATTTGTTATCATCGTTGCAGTTCCATTATTTGGTCAATAGAATAACAAAAAAAAATGGTTTTTCTCTTATCATAAAACATAGAAGAATCTTTTGATCAAAAAGAAAAAACATAAAAAGATTTTTTTCATTATGTGTGCATGAGCTAAATCTGAGAAGAATGGAAAAATCATTGGAATTAAGCTTACTAGGCGATGCTGTCAATTCAACACTTACTGTTTGCCGATGATAGTTTTCTAAAAGAATGTTCAGAAGTTCTGCATTGTTTGCTTCTTTATGGAGTGATTTCAGGTTAGGAAATCATTTTCCAGAAGTCTTCGATCGCCTTCGGTGGTGATATTAATCCGATCATGAGAAAGCTTATTACAGAGATGCTTGGAATATTGAATAAGGGTAGAGGTGGCTCGTATCTTGGGTTACCGGAATGTCTAAGCGGCTCCAAAAGAGAATTAGTGGCTTTCATTACAGATAAGCTCAACAAAAAACTGAATGGATGGTATGATAAAATGTTTTCTATGGGAGGTAAGAAAGTATTACTCAAGTCTATTGCGATGGGTATGCAATGTCTTTGACAAAACACCAATACCAAAAGATCACTAGTGCTATATCTAATTTCTGGTGGATTACAGTCAATAATAAGAAGAAGATCAAGATAATGGTGGTATGGGGTTCACAGAGATTGAAGGATCAGCCAAACTCTCTGTTGGAATTTAAGAGACATCAATGAGGAAGCTCTGATATTTTGTTGGGATTTCTCAATCATGGCTATGAAATCAAGTTGAGAACATCACACTCAGGAATGAACATCTGATGTGTGTGTTGGAATCAGGTTGAAGAAGACTGAAACCAAAAAGGAATTTAGGAACAAATACTTGATATTTGGAGAGACTAAGCATAGATTTGACACGTTTATCTCTGATATCAAGTTGGAGTTTCAAGAGTCAACCATAAGATTACTCAGAAACCTTAATGGTTTAGAGAGAAGGAGCATAAGAGAACCGCACCAAGCTTGTCTTGGTGGGAACCAGTTTCTCTTAGCTTTAACATCTAGTTTGAGACTAATTCAACTCTATGTGAGGTTTAAACTCAAGAGAAGATCAGAATCAGTAAGCTAGATGGTTTTAAGAAGCACTTAGCTATTTGAAAACATGACCAGGAGCATAACAACTCATCAAGAGTGTTTTCTCATAAATCTGGACATAAATCAGTAATTAGCTAGTGTTGGTTCTTAAGAGAGTTCATGAAAGTCCGGTTTGTGTTAGCTCTTGATTTAGCTATGGAAGAACTAATCAAGAGCATAATCAGGTTGCACTAAGGCACCTTGAACCGTGACTCAACATGAATCTACATTGTGTTCAGAATGAAGAGATACACAATGAACAAGAAGAAGAAGAGAATGATTCTTATTGGATGTTTTGTTTACAAGGGTTTTACATCTCTTTATATAGAGAATCATAACATAAAGAAGCCCTAGTTCAGCATACATTTTGAAATAAGCTTTTGATGGGAAGGAGAAACCATTTGTATTTTGAATTAGGCTTCTAAGAGAAGCTTTGACTAGTCTGTTTTTAATGTTCATATGCGGCCATGGTGCATGTGTCTGTGTCGGTGACACATGACTTTTCTGAGCACTCCATGTATGTGTCTGTGTCGGTGACACGTGAATTGTTCATCACAATACATGACATCGACGCTGAGATCGTCGATGACACATCCTTGTCGCCGACATCGTCGATGACACATCTTGTTCAGACCGACGACATCGTCGATGACACATCTAGTTCAGAATTTACTTCAGCATCCATGTCGCCGACATCGTGGATGACACATCTAGTTCAGACTTCACTTCAGCCTTCTTCATAGAATGGTCCAGTCTTCACTTCAGCCTTCTTCACGCCTTCTTCTTAGCTTTGGCTAAGTGATTGATGCAACTTGAGCTCTTGTGATCAACACCATAGCTTCATATTTGGAGTGAGGTTCGGCTTTGTCTTCATGACTTTAGCCTCTCCTCCTCCTTTCCTGCTACCTCTTTTCACTTCTGGAGTTGACTTCATACTACATAATGCCTTCCCTAGCTTTACTAAGTATTGATCCCATCTTTGGTCTTCTTTGTCTAACACCAAAGTGCATCCAAGGATAGATTTCTCGGCCTTGACATTGTGACTTCGGCTTAACCATCTCCTTGATTGCTTCCTCTCTAATACTCTCCTCGCGCAACAAACTTGGTGTCTGCTGAATGAACCAGATACAAAGTTCGCTACTATACGAATAAAGACTTGTTGGAGAGAAACAAAGAATATATGCCCTCATACGTCTGGCGCAGAATTTTCTTTGGCAAAGAGTTACTCATTAAGGGTTTGGGTAATGGGGCTTTGGTAGGAGAAATGGATTTTGGAGAAACACCCAAGACGACCGGTTAATAAACAAAGCATGTATGACAATGGTAGCAAAGAAGACAAAAGTTGGGATATTGACAAGCTGCAAGAGATTAATTTCTGCTGATGTGAGTGTCGGATAAATTCATTTGGGCTCACCTTAAACATGGTTAATACACAGGGAAAAGCGGATATTGGCTTCTCTCAAACTCATCTGTTGATGAGCATGATGAAGGACGTGAACAAATATTATTGAAAAGGAAGATTTGGAAACTGCAGACCTCTCCAAAAGTTCGAATGTTCTTATGGCGGGCAGTATCAGGAGCTCTGGTCACAGAACGGTTACGTAGTAGAGGGATTCAAATAGAGGATACATCCAAATTTGTTAACATGGAGCAGAAACGATTTGGCATGTCATGTGCCATTGCTCGAGAAATCTTCACAAATACAAATATGTCAATGCTTATCACTGGATTTTCGGATTCCCTGGAAAAGGCGCAATGCGATTATCTTGAGTCTAATACAAAAGAACCTCCCCATGTAATTGTTCAACAAGTCAAAGATGAAACATATACATGGCAGGAAGCTATAATGGGGAAGCTGCAGAGGCAATGCCTAATCGAAACTCATGAATCATGGCTGAGAGATGGTTACCTCCGGTGTCAGCACAACAAAATGTAATGTCCATGCGAGTTGGAGAAACCGTTTCTCATTGTGGAGGAGCGTGGCTTGCAAGAAACCACCAAAGTTCTCTACTTTTCATGCTAGCAAAGTTTGGACAATGCAAGAGTTGAAAGATCTTCAGATACATGACATTGTCATCGCATCGTACTGTCAAATCTTGGCCTCGTTACCGAGCGTTGGTCGAGAGCGTGATGCAATTAAAAACTGAATTTGCAAGCTGTTTTTTGAAGATGAATCACAAACCTGCAATTCAATCGTTCGAGACATAGCAAAGTAGGGCTGAGCAAAAAACCCGGAACCGAAATATCGAACCGAACCCGAACCGAAAAAGAGGAACCGAACCCGAACCCGAACCGAAAAAAATACCCGAATGGGTCCTAAACCTCTATACCCGAAGAACCGAAACCGAATCCGACCCGAACCGAGAACCGAATGGGTACCCGAAATATCCGAACTACAATTATATATCCAAAATATTAATTATATTTAGACTTAACATAACATAATTATTTAAAACTATAATTACAAACTTATATATATTGGTTAGTTTTAGATTAAAATAGCTAAAATATCCAAAATAAATGAAATATACGAAATTTCTTGCTATATTTGTCTCATTTTAACAATTTTTTGTTCAAATTAACCAATTTTATTTTTGTTTTATGATTTTATGGGTACCCGGATCTGAAGCAAACCCGAACCGAACCGAACCGAACCGAACCGAAATTATAAAATACCCGAATGGGTCTTATATGCCTAGATCCGAAAACCCGAAAGACCCGAACCGAACCCAAACGGATACCCGAACGCCCAGGCCTATAGCAAAGCGTCACTAGAGATGCTCGTTTCCGGCCTTATTTAAGGAAGGGAGGTCCATCTTGGCTGCACAACCGTCTTCACCAAGAAGCCTTGTAGACATCTTATTATCCTTATCCTAGGATTTTGGTGTTTCACATATTTGATTTTGTTTTTGTTTACCCCTCTTCTAAGCATGGGTTGTAAACCTATGATGAATTTCCAACTCCAGACTTTTAAAAAAAAAACATAAAAGGATATAACTTCTTGCTGACTAAAAAGCTTTTCCACCAGAAATCGGAGTTGAGGATCTGACAATACATACTACTTAGACATTAATTAAGTATTTAAAAGTGAGGAATAATGTGTGTTACACTCTCTTCAAGACTGTACAACTTCAGGAGGATCTTTTACACAAACCCATAAACGACAGTAACTAAGAAGGGCCTATCCTCAAATTTACACCACTCCGAGATACAAATGCAAATGAAAAGAAGAGCCATAGGGAAGACAGAACAAGACCAGAAAAAAAGAACTAAATATTACTTGCTCTTTCTGAAAGTTGTAGAAGCTTCTAGAATTGATTTATGCAGCAACTGATTCAATCTTATCCACAACTTCTAGCCGTGTTTTCCTCTTCCAGCCTTTCATGGTGGCTACTAAGTTCACCAGTCCTATGACCTGTCCTTTTGTATATTCCTGCATGTTTATTTACACATGTTCGTCAAGTCTTCTACTAAAGACTGAAGTAAATCCCATCGGTTTGGTTTACGCAAAACATTATCAAAATAAAATAATAAAAAAATTGTTTGTTTACCGGATGAGCTCTTGCCCAGTGGACAAATTCCGTCTCTGGCAGATAGTATGCCTACAAAAATGAGTTTGTCAACTTTGGTTTAAACTGTGACAACTGTTTCTGTTTTGAGTCTGCACTTTCATTTGAGTTTCTGGTTAGCTTACCTTAATAAATGTTTCGACTATTTGCAACTTCGGCTTCACCTTTGTTGGCACAAAGTGCTGTAGCCCGTTTATTAGAACCTACAAGGCGATATAGATAATGTCGGATTGTTCCCATGCCATGCATGCATTAACTATAACGGAGACGCATGTTTAAATGTCGCATGTGATTCAATGTATCAATTGCTTATGCATTATGTCACAACTACAGAGTTACATGTTTGTCCTAAATGTTATGACACGTGATTCAATATATTAACAATATTTGCAGATGCGTTGTTTATATGATATGTATATATCAGTATTGTTGATTGTAACTTATTTTATTCGTGTATCTAGTTTAGAAAAATAGAGGGGAAAAGTACCTGAATATCTAGTGACATGAGAACACGTCCTTCATCAGTACATCTTTTTATTCGAGATAAACCTTCTACCAGCGTCTCTGCAAATATTTCAACTCCATATTCCAGTAGGAGGCTTTGGACCTATATATGGAAAAAAGAGTTCGAAGTAATTACAGATTTCCCTAAAGTTTGAGAAACAAAAAAATGCTCAAGTTGTTATCTTAATCAAAATTGAATTGCATGCTGTTCGTTGATAGTTTATAACGTAGAATGTGTTCGGTTTGATTGTGACACACACAACTCAGAATCGATGTCCTAATCCAAAGATACAAAAACCTATGAGGTCACAGTTATTTACCTCCTGTGAAATGCCTCCATGAGCAAGCCTTGTTTTGTAGTGTTTGAATTCACCGAGCATCAAATCAACATACCTGTTAGTTCAAGGAGTTTATTACATATAAGATGGCAGCCAAAATCAATGGTCCAACAGGCCAAGTAAACTGGTCAGAATCTAGTTTATGAGCATCAACCATGTACTGACAATCTAAATCAGAATTCAGCAATTGAATAGGTATCTTGCCAATGATGACTTTGTAACAACACGAGCATTCTATAAAATACTTTGGAAAATTATGAGCATCTAAAATAATTATGCATTTCATGATCTAATAGAAGTTGCAGGTGCATATATCAGAGATCAAATAGAGTAACAGAATGAAGTAACAAACCCATTATGCTCAACTCCAAGCTCCTTGACTTCCCATTTAGAATTAGCAATCCGGTCGACATATCTGCAAAATCAGGTGAATGGGCATACATACCTCCAATGAGAACCAATAATATAAAAACCAAGGTTCGACTTCACCAAAACGATTGAATTCACAATATATAAATTTAATGTAACAGTTTTAACAACCCAGAGGTCAGTAAGAGTAAGAACAGAAGGCACAAGGGAGGATCTAATAGCTTTCTTAAGTAGGTCAGCAATTTACCCATTAACATGCAGCAGTATCCTCGCAGTTGTCCTATGTAAATGCTCTGTCATGTCAGGTACGGAACCTACCTGATAAATCATTCCACTTAATGCAACTCCTTCAAATATATTTGCTACCGCATATTGTATATAAATAGTTCTTGACTAGTAATGTTTGAGAAATTAATATAACAAACGTATACAATGAAACTGCTTATGATTATCCTGCATAAGTCATTAGTTTCTAAAAGGCAAACGACTATTATGTCTAATCAGATTGGATGTTATGTTCGTTGTCAACAGTACAGCAAAATAAGGCAATATATTTCCGGCTCAGCCAGAGTTTATAAGGTATCAGAACTGAAACGAGGCACATACCAGTTGACCAAAGAAATCTTCAACCAGAGAGCCGTTTCTTGACATAAGCATCGACTGGAGATGAGCCTTTGATTTATGCAATATTCGAGCCACAAGAGAAACAGTGTCCACTGCAGCACATCTTTCCTGCAAGCGATAATCGTGTGTTACAGAAACCTTTTATTATACAACCCCGAGATGAAGGAAGAAACAAGGTGGATGCTCTTCTCTACTCACACTTCGTATATTAAATAAGTCAAAATAAATGAGTATGAGTAGTTATCTTTAGGTTTCCTATTCGACAGAAAACAATATTAATTGTAGCTTTCAGACAGAGGAAAACCTCGCCCCAAGTTATACCTTGAGACTAAACTGACCAGGTGTCGTATTTAAGGGACTTGCTGGAGTCACGTCCGCGAGACTATGAACTGTGTTGGAAAAGGCAAGTGAAGCAGATGGTGATGATGAAAACTGAGGTTTTATCCATTGCTCACACTCTTGTGATATCCGGGATAAGCAGCTTTTCAAACGATCTGCATTTCAAAATTTTGGAATATATTATATGTTGAGAAAAAGGGTTTCCCCAGATATTGTAGCCTTAAAAGCCATAATATAACCATATTGAATCTGGCCGGGATTAACATTACAAGCAAAAAGCATAAAAAGGAAACGAATCAGTTACTCACGACTGGAAGAGTCAGCAACTCCTTTACCACCTGAATTTGTATTTTCTTGACCAAATACTTGATATACGAAATAGAAAAATACCCCAAACAATTGGCATATTCCCTACAGAATTCCAAACAGGTGTAAGAGAGATACCTTCAAAAAGAAATTTGCTGAATTTCTAGAATTAGGATGTTACCTTAAAGAATTCGACATTCACAATTTCTAGTTTCTGCATAAGCCTCGCGTACTTATCCATCGACCTAAGACACGAAACACAGTTATCACAATTCTGTATCAGAAAAGTGACTTGGGGGAAATATGTGATGGGAAGCCTGTCATTCTAATTTCAAGAATTTGCTAAACCGCATATTACCTTAGAAGACATAGCGACGATCCTGTTTGAGCTGTCAAATCATCATTAGTACTGAAATTTGAAGAACTCCTTGATATACTACGTGTAAAACTTCGTCTTGGAAGCTGACTATCCTCATCAATATAGTCAGCAAGAAGGTCTTCGTTTTCATCTCCCGAAACAGGACTACCTCCGTTAATCCGATTTTTATCTCGTATCTTGGAATTAACAACGTCATCGTGAATGCTATCATTCCCTTCAAAATCTCCAGACGCAGCTCCATTGACTGAGGAGTAGTCTTGATCTTCTCTATAGTAAGTTAACTTTGCGGAGAAAGGGTTTCCACTTTTCAGCCAATATGAGAATCCACTCCTGTTCCCACTGGGATCAATTGAGTCATTTGACTTGTTAGAGTGAGGCAATCTGGAAGAACCAGAGGCACTTCGGGAAGAAATAATTAGGGGAGCCCCATCCCCAACAAGACCAGCAAAATTAATAGCTTGCACAGTATCAGGTGACAATTTCGTCCATGTCTCCTTCTCCAGGACCATTTTAAGCGCCTGTTAGGGAGAAAAACAAAACAAAAACTTAACCTTCACGTTATCATGTAGGAAAGTGATGCATGAGAGTAGCTAGGTATGTGGTATTGGCAATGTCAGTCCAATGGGCATTGTAAAACTGAACTTACATGCATGCTTTGCCTATGAAATGCAGTGAAATAATTTTCGCATACACCCTTTAGCTTCTCCCTAAAATCAACAACTTCAAATCCACAGAACGCTTCCCCAGCAAGGATAAAGACGCTCAGGTCTTCATAATTTTTTAGAAACTGATGTATACTTGTTGAAGAAGCAGCTGGGGAAGAGAGAAAAACTGACACACGGCTTGTTATAAGTTGCCAAAGATTTCTGCGTCCTCTCTGAAGAGTTTCTGAAACATAACCAGCACTCTCTTTTCGTAGATAGTACCATGGTGATTCGCCACTAGATAATGTATCTCCTGAATCCCTAGACTCGTCTATTGCACTATTAGACGCTTGCTGCACGGGACTGGAGGTTTCAATTCCAAAAGACTTTTCAGCAGAAATGGTACAAGAAGGTATGCTTGCTGAACTCATGGCTGAAGAGAGACCACCATCTTGTGGGACGCATGAAGTGTCTGTCACTGAATCAATATTTTGAGTTGTTGCAGAACTTGTTGAGATCAAACTTTCTACCTGTTCCAGTTCAGAACCCTTGCCCTTAGAAACCTTTAGAGATAATTAAACGAAATTGACGTTGAAAATACATAGAAAAGTAGAGGAAGTTGACAATGCATAAGATGGACAACTACTTACTTGAAACGGAGTACTTAAAAGAGAACCCCAACCCCCCCCCCCCCCCCCCCCCCCCCCCCCAACTTAATTTAATCAAGACTTGCATAAATGATTAAATATAACTTCCGAGTCCAATCAATAAAGCAGGTAGTTCTACATGCCACCAAACTAAACAAACACACAGAGAAAAGCTTTAAATGTATGCCAAGTTCCCTATAATTACAGTGAGTTTAGTAGGTATATTTGCTCAGACAATAGGTAAAAAGGTCTGGACAGAGGAGTTCAAGACTATGAAATCTGACAACGATTAATAGAACCACTGGAACTATAACCAGAGGATGTTTCAAGAACCCTATCAATATTGATTAGAAATTGTTACATACAAGCTAAAGTAGGGAATGGAACTTACCTTCTTTTCTGGCGCGAAACTCATTATCTGATGGTACGAATATATTAACTGAAATAGCACAGCTAGTGTTCTCAAAAGACATTGCCTAAACTTGGATTCTGGTGTCTGAAGACATAGATCGCTGTATGTAAGTCTGAAATGAATTTGAATAAATCAGCAAGAATACTAGAATCCAAACAAAAAGGAACCAGAAGTGAGTGTTAGATACTGTATTAGGTACCCGTAATAACTCAGGAATATAGAACATACCTACTAAATTGGGTGGCAGCACTGTTATCCTGCAAAAACAATATTCACAAGATCAAAATATAATTGGTTTGATGTGTTCACCACTAAGAAACTCATTTCAGTGCCCTATATGGCAAAAATTGCATGCAGAACGAATCAGATCGTGTCAAACAAATTGTAACCATCTTTACATTTTCAAAATATAAGTGATTTCATCTATTCAGAAAGCGATACTTATTAAGCATTCAACATATCTATCTACATACCATATACTACTATTTTTAATTGTCTGCTTCCATGTATCTGTAGGATCAAAAGTGACATCTAAGCAACAAGGAAACAAAGCTTGTGCCATGCACCAGAAAAAGAAAAAAACAATTGCACCATACACCAGCGAGCTCAATACATCCAACCAAGATGCATGTTAGTGGCTACATCCAGTACCTCAACATAAAGTCTGCAGGAAAAACAATTAAATATTTAACAAACATACCTCCCCAACAACGGTCTTTAGCACTGAGTGTGTTTCTGAGATAACCTCCTGCATAAAGGAGCTTTGTATCTTATCGGCGAGACCAGAGACATCACCGATCAGTGCATAAGCGTCAAGGACCTAAAGTATGAGGACATAAACAAGTTAAACTATTGGCACTGAAGCAAATTTTTAGTCCTCTGACTAAACTGAAGGCCCACCATTCAATATTTTCTAGTTTAAATCTTGAAGGAGAGATCTATACATCTAGAACATGAGAATGAGCTGTTTTACTAACCATTAAATAACTATCTTCTTTGAACTCCTGGCAAACGCCCAACAAAAGTGAATCCAGCTTGAGAAGAGTTCTTCCTAACCAAACCTTGAAAAGAGTATGAGAAGCTCAACCCACTGACAATAGAAAATTATGAAGACGATGTTTGGTCATGAATAAGCAATAACTACCTCAACACCACGGGTCATCTCTTGGATTGCTGAAAACTCGGATAGACTGTCGAGCAGCTGCAAATACTCAGATAGAACTTGAAATGCCTACATTATATGGAATACATTTCCTGATTCTTCTTAGTTTCAAAGTATAATCACCATAATTCTTAAAAGAAAACCAAGGAAATATACCTTGCAATAGTCTCCTTCTTCAACAAGGTCTTCAAGACTTGACTGCATTACTCTTGCATGGCGAAGATCGGTTAATATAGGAAGCATGTCCTGCAAGTAGAGTAATATTGTTTAAACATTGATGCAGTTCTAATTACAAGGTTTCCAGAGAAGCGTAAAGGCATGAAAAAAGTCTTCACAATATTTTAAATAATCTGACACTTGGGACCAATGCTGATCAGGCGACAGTACACAGTACTTATGTATTTAAGAAACTACTTCCAAGTAGAACTTGTTCTAACAGTATTAGACACTCGCTCATAGGCGATATTCCAGAGTCAGTTTGGACATTAACTTCTCAATTGGACATAAACTTCTCAACAGGAAACTATAAAGCATGGAGAAAATTTCAAGTAACCAGATTGAAGAAACTCTCAGTGGATGCTAGATGTCTGAAACAAATAGAGAAGCCTACCAAAAGAGCTTGCTTCTTTTTGGAATGAGTGTGTACAATGAGATCTCTTGAAGCCTCATTCATAGAAGAAGTCAAATTCCGTCTTCCATTCTGGTAAAAACACACAAAAACGGCCACAACCAAGGTCAAACCAGCAACAGGCAAATCAGAACATGAAAGCACGGTTTTGCTTTTGTAAATTTAGGATAAGAAAATGATATCCCTTACCCTGCAGATGACGTTTGCAATCTTCAAATCTTTTTCCAATTCTCTAACCAAATTCATCCCCTTCACTGGCCAAAAGTGAATATTAGTATTCACATGGTCTTCTTCTCTGTCGACATCACTTTCCTTTGGAGGAAAAAGACAACTTTTTCAGTTAAAGGTACTTACCCATCACTTCATGATGTTTCATAACATGGTGAGACAGATTTTCTGCTACTCTATCCAGCTGAACCAACCTCAGCGTGGCCTATACAATAGACAAACCTTATCAAACAAAACATTCACTGAAATCTTAATATATCCGGATAGACGCATTATATTTCACCAGACAATATTGGTAACTAAATAAATAGAGAAACCCACACTAACACCCAGAAGAGAAGGGAAGGAGATATTCAGTTACTTGAGAGGAGTAGTTAGTACCTGCTTCTCATAAAAAGCTAGCTCACTTTGATCATCTGGCACATTCTCCAAAATATGCCTGACTGGATCAAAATCCTACACGAGAACACAACAATGAAATGGACTATTTGCTTGAGTGATGAAAGCACATATCTCCTAATATCACAAACAACAACAAAAAAACTGGTGTAATGCCACACACCTCTTCATAGAAACCTTGTTCAAGCTCTTCAACTTCTTGAGGAGGAGGTCTGCTTCCATACATTGAAGTAAGCTCGGTAGCAGTAGAAGATATACTTAATCTCTGATCAGAAGGGAGTCCAGCCAAGGCACGAGCAACAGCAGCTGCAGCTGCAGCACGTGCCGGAATCTACACAATGGGATTACCACAAACTCTTAAATCTTCAAACAAATTACATTGATCCACCTATGAATCAAAGAAAGGGAGTAACAAGTGACTACCTCAGGGCGATCAGAGGAGGAAGAAGAAGAAGAGGGTAAGAGTCCAAGCGATGTAGCGGACTTCACAGAGCTGAGGAATTTTTCGCCAACCTTAGATAAATCCATCCCTTGGCCTTGGGATAATAATAGAGGAAGTAAGAAGAAAACCCTAGAGCTCTCGAACCCAGCAGCACCAAGCTCGGTTAGATCGCCGCCATTGAAGAGAAACGGATTACCCAAAACTGTGCCGAATGGGAACAGATTAGGCTGCATCTCATTTCAGATCATAGCAGTAGAGAAATCAATACATCAATACAATGACCTAATCCAAATCCAAACGAGAAGTTGTTGAACCCAGAATTACAATATGTCTGTGTTTTCCGATGAGCGCGACGGATCGAGGAGTCTCCCGCGAAAATGAATTAGGAAAGATCTAAAAAGTTTAGGCGTGTCCGTTTGTTAGCAGGAGGAGCTTGACTTGACTTCGATTGAGCCATTGTTGAGGAGTTTTGTTTCGTTTTCAGTGCTTTGGTTTTGCCTAACAAAATGGTATGATTTTTTTTACCTTTTTGGCATCACAAAATGGTATGATTAACGTCCAAATTTCTCCATCGCTGGGCCAATCCATTTGATCAAAATCCAAGAATTTCTCCACCACACCAATAAACTGACCCCGAATTACTCACTAAAATCTGTAACCCTTACAGAAACAAACACAGAAAAACATACGCAAATTCTGAGTCAGACCATAGTCTATGAAAAACATAATTAAACCCTTTCTTTTTTTCACAACGACAAACTAGATCATCGTCGAAAACCAAAACGCATAAAAGTCCAAAGAGAAAATACTGGCCACATTCGAAATATTCACAGCCAGAACCCATAAGTTATAAGGAAAAAAAAAAGAAGCAAAACCGAAGATTAGAGAGTTTTTTGTTTCTTCGTTTCGGTTTGATCAAAAGTATTAGGCAGGGAAGAGTATTTCATCAGCAGTAGAACATAACGTCCTTGACGTTATCCTTAATTGCTGGGAGACGACAAACAGATTGTCCAGTGCTTGTGGTTGTGTTCCTCGTCTTGCTCGAATCTCCATCAGACATCTCACTTTCAATGTAGTAACGAGCTCTAAAAGCAGCCAAGTGTGCGTAGTAAGCCGGTGGCACAATCGAGACGGATCTTGTGCACCTCGCAAACCTGCGGTTAAAGAGAATGTTTTTGTTTAAGAGACAATTTACGTATATTATTAACATGTCAAAGAGAAATATGCATGTTGTAGTTCCTTACGTGTAGCAAAGGTTATTGGTAAGCATTTGTAACCCATCAGCAGAGAAACTGTTCTCGTCCAGAAGCACATGGTAATGAGCAGGCCTGCTTGTTCCCTAACCATTCAAGAAACCCAAAATAAACTTATAATTCCTGATGGTGAGACTGCCGAGATATTTAACTAGTAGGGGAAACTCTGGGTTACCTGAATACCAGCATGGCTGTTCAAATAGAAATCAAACTCTGTCGGGTGACAGATTTTGGTATCAACCACGGTACCTAAAAGAAGAAAAATGCAAAAAATGTTTCAAATTTCTATGTTGACATCATCAAAAACGAATTAAAGCTGATAAAAGAGCAGATTGTGGTGAGATACCTGGCTGAATGTTGCCACTTTTATCAGTCGTCTCACGGTTGCCGTGTTGAGCAGGAAACAAACGTGTGTGGTGTCGTTTCTGGACGACCACAAACGTGACAGGCGGGAGATAACCCACTTCAAGAGAGGCACAGGCCTTCCGTATAGCAGTCATCTCATGGAGAAGCACCTGGCTAAACTGTCCTTCACTTACACCATCGCTGCATAGACAGAAAAAACAATTAGCAAAAACACTGATTATTAACATTCAAAACCCATCAATATGACGTACCGATAGAATATGATCCTCTCAGGTCTTAGACCCGTAGCCCTCCTGAATGCGATGAGATGTTCCCTGCATTCAGAAACACAATGTTCTTTTTGTTTTTGTGAATTTGGAAAATCGAAGCAAACAAGATAGAAAAAGGTAGAGCTTCTGTTCTTACCTTATCAAACCAGAGTGGACTGTCCCTCGCTGAGGATCCTGCACCAGCTTATACAGGTCCTCGATGATTTCTTCCCTATGAGTCTGAGCAGACACCAGTCCACGATACTTGGTTATCTCAGGCCAGTCCATCGAAGCCACCACCTGTGGTTAAAAATATATAGAGATAAACTTATCAGCTAAACCAGCAATATAGTGAGATAAAAGTGAAAGCAATGAAGATATACAGCAGCAATAGAAGGACTCGAGTCCTCTCCAGGTTGAGGGTGAGTCACGTCAGCACCAAAGATTATGGTCGGGCGATCAGTAATCAGTGGAATTCTTCTTCTAATAGCATCATCAAGAACTGTGTTCCGTCCTCCAGCCTGTAATACAGATAACCCTTAAATTTACAGCATCATCAATATAAACAAGTGAAAGGATAAAACAACAGGAAACATAGATGATAAGACCTTGACATTTATCTTCAAGGCGACATTTTCCATGTACTGCTTGCTGAGTTTACGAGCTTGATTAGGTTGGCAACACTGTGAGACAATCCCTAGCTCAGTTTCACATATCCTTTTGATCTTTCCTGCAGACAAACAAAAATCAAAGTCCATGAAACCAGATTGTTGGTATAATTTACATCACATAATACCAACTAACTTCACAAACTTACCATAAGATCCAGTAACATCTGGCAATATTACAATCAGAATTTGTAGACCATTTGACCTTTTGTGGATATCACGAAGTGCTTCCTCAATTCTTTGAGGCGGGCAAGAGATGAGAGGAATAACAGGTTGTGGATTGAATTGCTGGAAACAAAGATAAAAAAACAGTCAGCCAACTTTCTGGTATGAAAGGATCGTGTAACAAATAAGTATCCTAAAGCATGAAACAAGTCATACCATTCCTTTGCTGACGCACATGCCAATCAATTGATCGCAGAAGTCTTGATGTAAATTCCGTTCCCGGGTAGAGAAGTTTACGCAAGTCCAAGATGCAACCCTTGCTCCATTAATCATTTTCTAACCCACAAAATAATGTCAAAACGATGTAAGAGGCTGAAAATTTTGATATCACGCGTAAAATCAATAGAAGCGTTAGGTACAAAGCTTTATCACCATTTTTTTCTTCAATATATAAATGCAATCAGTTAAGTAAAAGATTTATCAAACAAGAAAAATACAAGCATGTTTCTAAAATTAACTCTCAAGTACTTGCAGAGATAAAAAAAAAAAAAAAAACATTATGATAGTCAATTATAGTCTTACCTTGTCAATCATGTTCCATTGTCCTAGCCTTGGATTCACCATTTTTTCTCTACCACTTTCATGGTATTTCAACTGTAGACAGAAACAACGTCTCGTAGTGACGAATACTGAAAAGAGAAAATGTATAGCAATAAAGAAAAACAATCACAAAAAATGGAGTCGAGAAAATCACCAGTGGTGGAGGTAGGACACGTGCCTCAACCGAGGCTAGCTGATCAGTCACTGACATTCCAAACTCCTTGCTCACAAGCTCAATCTCATTATATTTATTATACCTGACCATCTACCAAAGAAACAAAACGTGATGTTTATTGACAGAGGAATGCAAAATTGAAGAACTGTTGTAAATGTGATTCAAAAAGGGGGCTAAACATACCCCTTTGATCGCATTCTCTCTAGCATCAGGTCGTTGGCAGGTAGCTCTCAGCATCGCAGTCACCTGCCTCTCATTAAGCTTTTTGGTGTACCTCTGGCCTCCAGCTATTCTACATAGCTGCAAAACAAAAAGTAAGCAGATCTTTAATACGAACCTGAATAAAAAAATGATTAAGGTAACTAAACCAAATTTTGGAAACTATTACCTCCATTGGGAAGTAAGCAGGCTTTGAGTCACTCCCTGATTGGATAGCAGGTAAAGAGGGGTATCTCACACTGTAGTTATACTTCTCAGCAAAATACTGCACAACAGTTTTTTGGGAATTGTCCTCTAAAGTGAACCTGGAATGAAGAAAAAGTAATATCAGCAACTTCGAAACTAAAGATAATTAACAAATTTCATTCAACAACTCTGTGTTTTATTCAGATTTATTGATACAAATAACTTTACCTAAGCTGGCTGATAGGACAGCTGGAAACCCCACTGATCTTAGCACTTCTTGCGAAGTCAAAGTGTGCCAATTCAACTTTTAAGTTCCTTAAAGCTTTCTTCACCTAGACACCATATAATATACAAAGATAAGAACCCTATAGACAATTGCACCCTCCTCTAAAAACGTCAGATAAAGTACCTTGACACGATCTGAGTCCTTCAATGGTCTGTTAAAGTCCCTGAGATTCAGGTACTTACTGATGAACTCAGTGACAATTATCGGTTCATAAAAGGATCTAGCAGACACATCTGTATCACAAGAAAAGAACACAATATAATGCATCGGAAAATCTCCAACAAGTAAACCATACTGATTCATGGGTAGAAGAACTATTCAAATCTCAATCAATTAAACACGTGATTAATCAACCGCAACATTTCAGGAAAACATTTAATATGTTCTTACCAATGTTAAGAGATAGTCCCATCTGAGTGAGTCTGAGACTTTGGAAATACCCGCTCCAGTACTCAACACCATCAGCAAGTTCACCCCTCTTTCCTAAGAGGGGGTCGAAGAAAGACCTCCCAACACTAACATACCTGAATAGAAAGCAATACAGTGGATGTTTAGTCCGATAAAGTGAATGTTTAGTCAATTTGTAGTCCAATAAGCGAACGCTTAGTCTTTACTTACTTTTGGGATGGCAGATCCCTAAGAACCACATCCAAAACTTGGATGGTTTCGTATGGAGCATCTCTCTGTTTCTGACGGAGAAATTGCTGTAACTGATAAAGATCAGGCCTCGACGCAAGCTTTATAGCAACTTTAAATTTCCTTTCCCTCCTGCTAATAGTTTCACAATGCCAAAAAAAAATGTAAGAAAAATGTGCAGTTTTTACTATTAGAAAGAACAAGCCCATCTATAAAAGATATCATTAAGCATTACCTAGATGATTCAGCAGCTTTTTTGTCATTCAAATCCACAACAAACTCTTTAGACTCAAACGGCAGAGGCCCAGCAGTGTAGAGACTCTTCCTGCCATCATAGGCAGGAATCTTTTTTGCCATGTGCGATTCTCCATAGGTTCGCACCAAAGTCGTCATCACGTCCCTGTTCACCTTCTTCGAAATAACCTCAGGAGTGATTGAAACCTGTGACCAAACAGATCAACCAAATATAAACCCAGAAAGTTTATCATTTGGGAAACGACAACAATGCTATCTGACAAAAAAAAAATCCAGAAACTCATAAACAAAACAAAATAACACGGATCATATTTCTATAACCTTCTGATGAAATCGATTACAAAAGAAAAATAAGTCAGCGACGCAAACAAACAAAAACAGATTCTGTGTATCACGTTCACGTATGAGGTTTACGGAAAACTGAAGAAATGTAACACAGGTCAATATCTCTCGAACACCGAACGAAAAAGGACAAACAAAAAGATGATCCGTCAAAATAATAAACACGAGAAAGCAGAAAATCCAAGGAAACTTACATCGTAGTGATAGAGGTCTCTGTCCGCAACTTGAACGAGGAAATGATTCGCCCGAATCGTTACTTTCTTCCCTGCTTGACCAAACCCAGGCCGTACCGGATGCGTCACCGCCTTCGTGGACGCCGGAGGAACTGTTGTCGCCGGAGGAACTGTCGTCACCGGAGGAACTGTCGTCGCCGGATTAATCTGGACTTTCTCAGCTAACTCTTTACTAAGAGCCGCACCAGATTCAGACACCGGGACCTTGGATTTATCAGGTACGGACGCCGCTGAAGACGAAGAAGCAACGTCACCGGAAACAACACCGGACGGAGGAGATGATGAACTCTGCTTTAGATCTCCAGAAGCGACAGGAGTATTTCCCCTCCCGGCGTTTCCGCGACCTCTCCCAGAAGAAACCGAACCGCCACGAGCACCAGAGGTTTGCAGTGCCGGCCAAGTAACGGGACCAGAGGACTGCTCCTGCCTCTGGTCAGATCGACGCCCACCACGGCCACGTCCAGCGCCACCGTAACCACCACGATTCGACATTTCGACGGAAAGCTTCTTAAAGAAGAAACAAAATTCGAAAACCGAAAGAGAGACAGAGAGAGAGAAATACAAAAGAGACTGTACGTAAAGGGAAGTGAGGAGTCTATATTTTTAAAGAGCGCAGAGACGGTTGTAGAGCGATTTTTACAATTTAAAAAAAAAATGAGGAAAAACGTTTTGCGAAATGACGATTAAGCCCTTGTCGCTCTGGTTCCCCTTTCGTCGTAATTTCCTTTACTTTCACGTGGGTCCTACTTTGTAACATTACCATGGTTAGTTTTTAATCTTAGACAAAAACTATACCATAATTGCTATTCTTATCCCTTTAATTTGGTTTGACCCTTTAATTTTTCTTTATACCAAACAAAAAGATAAGGGCATCTCCAACCCACCTCTATATTTGCCTCTAAAATAGAGTTTAGAGGCAAATCTACTCCAACCCATCTCTATTTTCACCTTTAAAATAGAGATCTCTATTTTTTCCTCTATATATAGAGGAACTCTATTTTTTCCTCTATAATAGAGGTGAACTTTTTAATTTACAAATCAATCCATTAACTTTCAAATACTTTTATTTATGACCAAAATAATTAAATATTAATATTTTAATAACTAATAATATAAAATTAATAAATTATAAATTACAATATTTGAATAACTAATATATAATTTAAATAATATTATAATTTTATAATTGTAAAAATAAAATAAATGAGCTAAATTGTAACTTTTATAAATAAAAAGTATTATTAGTAAAATAAAAAAGAATATTAGAGAGAATATTCCTTTTTAGAGGAAAATATAGAGAAATACATTGGAGCAAAACCTACCTCTATTATAGAGTTCTTCTATTTTAGAGGTAAAAATAGAGAAATACATTGGAGATGGTCTAAGAGATGCTTATGGTTACTCGAATTCAAATATTTCACAAAAATAAAGTTAAAATTTTGTCAGGTTCTGCTCAGTCGGAGAAGTTGAAGTTGACATTTGATTATTATTTTTTTGTATAACTAGAATTGTAAACAAACTAGTATTAATTTTCAATAAAATTTTCTGAGCTAATATGATATTTAATAATTGAAATGATGATATCTGACAACATTCATACTTACTTCTTTAAATGCTAGACGATCATGGCAAATTTACGACACATTGCATTGGTAAACGATGGTTCAAGTATAAGTTATACGAATAATAATGTTTTGCTTAGTTCTTATCTTCTTTTTGTACGATCACCTTTTTTTTACTTTATGGGCAAATATCAATTTTAGTAGATAGTTGAGGACCAAAACAAAATTTCTTATACATAAATAGTGGTCCACAAATAAATCGGCGTCGTGTCTATTTGGATTAATTTTCATTTTCATGTGTCACAATTCGTATTTATACGTTTAAAATGGATTTTTTTCCACTGGAAATTTTTGTTAATATTAAAACCAAAAAATTACATAAAGGGATGGAAGCAAAACCAGGGAGTTCACAGATTTATGGCGACTGTTCATTAGAAAAATTTATGAATTTATAATAAATCATACTTAATGCATCAAATGAATTCCTATAGTTCATTATAAGTATCAGTAAGCGTTGTCAACATTCATACACTTAAGCTTTATGTAATTTTGGTAATTTGACTAACAATTTAGGTTATATGCAAATTTCTCTTTTAAGATTTGTTTCCCACAAAAACTCGATTTAAGGTAAAAATATATTACAAACATATTTTTAAAACTATAGTATCAAACTACAATAAAAATATTCATGTCTATTTTAGAAACAAGTCAAATTTTAATTTAAAACAAAATATAGTAAGTAAATAAACAAATATAGAATGAAATTGAGATCATGAATTTAAAGAATGAGCTTTAAAAGCATTTTCAATCCTACTCTTAAATGCTATTATAAAGTAAACTCTCTACAGCCAACTACATTTTTCATTCTATTTTGGAGTAAACATTTTTTTAATAAAATTTTACTTTGAATATTATTTTTTATTTCATATTTATGTCAACACAGTAATAAGTACTATATAAATATAAATAAATATGTATTATTATATTATAAAATAAAATTTATATAATTTGTACACTATTTTTATTTTTAAAATATTAAATTCATAATTTATTAAAATTTTGTAAAAATAAAATAAATGGGTAATTTGTAATATATTAACTAAAATTATCAAAAAAAAAACAAAATAGATAAAATATTTCATCTATGCGGTAAAAATGAAGTAATACATTAAAGTAAAACACATCTCTATTTTAGAGTTACTGCATTTTAGAGTAAAAACAATAAAGTAATATATTGAATGGGGCTATTACATTCACTATATATTTTACTCATTTTAAGTGCATTTTGTATTTTGAGTTCTTGCAGTTTTGTATAGTTTTACTGTTTAAGTGGGTTAAAAATCCATATTACCCTCAATGAAGAGATGTTGCATCCGATGGATAGCGGGATCCAGATGTACTAGATATCTATATGGTTGGTTATTGGTGGACACATCCAAGATCATGTCGTACGTTAGATGCTCTCGGTGGATAGCCAATAGTCAAGCGTACACATGGTTGGGAACCGTGGACAGCCGCTCATAATTAACCATGTGAAAACTTAGTCTCTTATTCATGTGTTCTCTATTCACAAATTCCTGATCATGTAGACGCTTGGATATCTGTTTTCCATCGGAATTGTCTAGCATGTGATATAAATATGGTAGTGTCCACGAATAACTGACAAAGTGGACACTTAATTTAGACTGTGCACCTAAATCATTTGAATTAAGTCCATTTTTTTCAAATTCCGCTATATCGACCGATTATATCTCATTGCGACGTTCTTTGTAATGACCCTCTTGAGGGTGTAGAACGGCCACTCGAGAAATACGACCGGCCAAGAAGGATCAAACGAAGATCGACCAAAATTAAAAGTTGTGAGATTGACGTGGAATTGACGGTGTTCGCTAAAAAACATTTTAAGAACTTTTGTCGAGTCAAAATTCAGATGACATGAGTGGATTCAGAGATGGTCGAAAGACAAGAAGATTGGTCAAGGAGCTAAGCCGAGAAGGTGAAAATGCAAAGTCATGGAATTAACTTGGGCAATTGTTTTTCCACATGTAGAGACCAAAATAAACACTTTGGTCGAAGCGGATTTCCCTTTGTTCGCACGGATATGAAGATGGCCTAGAAAACCGAGGATGGTCGGGTAACGGCCAAAAATACGAAAGTTTCAGAATGATGGGGGATCACTTGGAAGTGATAAAGGAAGTAAAAATATAAAGATTGGTCGAAGCGGAACGTAAAATAATGAACGGATTGAGAGAAACAAAGATGGTTTGAAATGACTTTAAAACGGATTGTACGGCTAAGTGACGGATCAATATACGGGATAAGACTACAACAGACTATTCACCATTCTCATTATCTCCTATCCTCCCAACCAAGTGGATAAGATCATCCATGTTTATCCATTTACATTTTTAGATAAAATCATTCATGTTTATCCATTTATCCCTTAAGATAATATCATATATTCTTATCCATTTGTATTTGAAGATAAGATCAACTATCTTTATCCTTTAACCACCAACTTCACCATTAAGTAACCTCCCCCACCTCCCTTATAAATACCCCAGTTCTTAGTTCATTTTCAACTCATCTTGAAACAAGAGAAAAACAGGTTAAGAGTCTTAGAGATAGGATGCTTTCAATATAGGTACATGTTAACGTTCCAAAAAAAAGATATGTACTTGTTATATGTGTATCCGGCGCTCGGGGAGGGCTCATCTTTCTTCTTTCTCTTTCGTCGGGTCGAGGCGGTGTTAGGTGGTGGAGCGTCTCCGGCGAATCTGGGTTTTCAGATCGAGTTGGGTTAGCGGTGTATCTGCTTGTTTCGACGGCGAGTTACGGGCGGGAGGTGGTCTCGCGGTCCTACCCTAGCCTCTAATCGACCGAATCTGCTGCATGAGGACGGTGGCGGCAACGGCGGTGACGGGTATTGGGGTCTCTTCGCGGCGGGTTTAACTGACCAATTTTCTTCTCTTCTCACGGAACAAGATGGGATTTGTCCCTCCTGTATAACGGGAGATAAATATCTCAGGGCCTATCGAAGATTGAATACTAAGAGAATGTGTGGCCGCACTCAAACAAATTGTAGTTCAGTTGTTTGTAATGTTCAGTATGAGATCAGGAGTTCGATAAACACGATGTTGGCTTAATAAGGATGACACCAATCTTGCCTTATGCCAAATCGAGATACAGAGACAAAAGGATTATAGGAATTGATGATTCCAGTACAAGTGGGAGATTGTTGGGATAGTGTCCTGAAATCACACTTGTACTCACTCCTGATGATAGTTGTGTGTCGAGATCAGACATTCGTATAATACTGGGCGGTTGCAATGTTTTGCTAAAAGCCTCTTGCAGTCTGTAAGTTGTAGACTTACTGCCAGTATTATATGATCCTATAGGGTCACACACCTAAGCAAACTGGAAGCATGAAAGTGGGAATGATCATTATGGTAATGATCATACTTATGTGTATTGGATACACATTTACATAGAGTTTTACAATGTGTGTGTCGATCGATGCATGAGTGCGTCGATCGATGCAGGCTTTTCGTGGAGGTGTGTCGATCGACACATTAAGTGTGTCGATCGTTGCATATCGGATTTCGAAACTGATGTTTCGGATTAATGACGCAACCGAGTCAGATTTGTCTGACGGTTTGTGATGTCATTTACAGGTCGATATATAAAGGCTTATATGGTCGATCTGAACCCTGGCCGTCTTCTCTTCTCTCTGACAGAAAAGCAGAAAAGCAGAAACTCTTAGAACCCACAGATTCGGCACTAGCATCCCGTTTCCAGCGAGCGTGCGTGTGTACGTGGTAGAGGCGAGGCACTTGTGTCGCTACTGATCTCGTTCACCATTCATTCCGCTGCCAGTAACAAGGTAAGAACGAGGTTGGTGATTCAATATATCAAACCCTAGATCCTAGGAGATCCAACAGTGGTATCAGAGCGTTGTTAGGGTTTAGCTATTGAATCTGATGCAATTAATTCGAAAACCGAGTTTGTTGAATTGATTATTGCCTGTGAAAATCGTGTTTTCAAGTGTTAATCTCGGATTAAAGCATCTGTTGAAAATTCGATACATGTGTTCTCGCAGTGTGTCGATCGACACAAAGCGTGTGTCGATCGATGCAGAGCGAAAACACGTAAATAATTTCAGGGTTTGTCGCAGCGTGTCGATCGGTGCAAAGCGTGCGTCGATCGACACAGAGCGAAAACTCGCAAAATAATTTTAGGGTTTGTCGCAGCGTGTCGATCGGTGCAAAGCGTGCGTCGATCGACACAGAGCGAAAACTCGTAAAAATCTTTTGGGTTGTTCGCATAGCGTCGATCGACACTAAGCTTGTGTCGATCGATGCACCGCGAAAACTCGCACTGTATCGATCGACGCACTGGGTGCATCGATCGATTCAGTTGGTTGGTTTCGGTTGGATTGGATTGAACCGGAAACCAATTTGATTGTGGTTAAGATGTGTCGATCGATGCAAAGGATGTGTCGATCGACACACAACTCGCAGACTCAGGGGTTGGACTTCTAGTTGCGAATACCAAATCAAAATGAACCTTAACTTAATAAAGCTAAATGTTTTAATTGAATTAATAACTTCTTGGATGTGTATTGGATATACATCAAGATAAAATAGTTCCTTTCCTCAACTAAATATCAAGTGATCTTGATGTCTTGCCCAATCTTGTCTACTGTCAAGACTCGTGTCGTTTGTTAGATAATCTTGGAGTCCTCGGTATCCACTGCAACGTGAGTAAGGCAGGTGATCATTGACAGACTTGCAGTGCAACTGTCAGTGATCACAAGACAGAAAATGGATTGGTTTTACTTGACTGGGCTGTCAGAAGTTCTGGGCCCAGAGACATCAGAGTGGATTGGACATAGTTTGTCTTATCCACGACCAAGAGTTGTACTGAGTACAATTAGCAATGATTTGCTTACCTAGATAGCTAAAGTTTGAGTAACGGCGAGTCACCCACTCGAATTTTAGTAATCTGAGGATCTTGGCTCATTGTATTAATCTGAGGAAACATAGTTTTGAATACAATACGAGTTTTCTTATTAGATAAGAATTCTCATTTCTTGAGCATTATAACTAAAATCTACCTCTTTTAAATTACAGCTATGTCTGTCTCAAATCACATCAACACTTTCTCACTGAGATCCGTCCTTGAGAAGGACAAGTTAAATGGATCTAATTTCTTGGAATGGTATCGGAACCTGAGAATAGTTCTCAGGCAGGAGAACAAGGAATATGTCCTTAAAAGAGTTCTCACCGAGAGGCCACGTTCCAATGCCCCGCAGACAGAAAAGAATGCTTGGGATAAGCATTCAGCTGATGTCAAAGATGTTAATTGTCTAATGCTGGTGACCATGAACTCTGAGCTGCAGAAGCAATATGAGAACGTGATGTCACCCATTGAGATGATTAACAACCTGAAAGCTTTGTTTCAGGAGCAAGCTCGCACAGAGAGATACCAGACGGTTAAATCTCTCATGGATTGCAAGCTGGCTAAGGACAGTCCAGTAAGTCCTCATGTCCTTAAAATGATGGGTTACATTGATAACCTGGGGAAACTGGACTGTGCTATTAGCCAGGAGCTAGCCACTGACATGATTTTGCAGTCTTTGCCGTCGTGTTTTGATCAGTTCATCATGAACTACAACATGCAAAACATGACTAAGACATTGACTGATTTGCACGGCATGCTGAAGACAGCAGAGCCGAATCTCAAGAAGGCAACTCCCAGTGTACTGATGGTACAAGGGGGTAAAAGGTTTAAGAAACCTAAGAAGGATAAGGGAAAGGCCCAAGTTGTCCAGACTGAAGGTCAGGACAAGCCCAAGCCGAAGCCCAAATCCGGGCCTTCTCCTGAGGATAAATGCAACTATTGCAAGCAGTTAGGGCATTGGAAGAGAGACTGCAAGAAGTTCATGGAAGATTACAAGAAGCTGAAGAAGACGTATGATGCGTCTGACTCATGTATTTATGTTATCGAACTTAATGTTATGTCTTCTAATTCTACTTCGTGGGTATTGGATACCGGCTGCGGTGCTCATATTTGTACTGATGTGCAGGCACTAAGAAATAGTAGGACGCTGAAGAAAGGACAAGTGGAGCTACGTGTCGGGAATGGAGCTAAGGTTGCTGCACTGGCCGTAGGCACCTACGAGTTGTCCTTACCATCGGGCATGGTTTTAATTTTAAATAATTGCTACTTTGTACCTGCGATAAGCAGAAACATAATTTCAGTTTCCGTTTTGGATTTGGAAGGTTTTGATTTTGCTGTTAAGAATAAAGTTTGTTCTTTTAATCGTGATGGTACGTTTTATGGTAGCGCCCCATTAGATAATGGGTTATATGTTTTAAACCAAGAAATGCCTGTCTTTAACATAAATACAAAGCGGTTTAAGTCCAATGACGAAAACCCGACTTTCTTATGGCATTGTCGTTTGGGCCACATAAATGAGAAACGCATCCAAAGGCTCCATATACATGGACTTCTGGGCTCATTTGATTTTGAATCATGTGAGAAATGCGAATCTTGTTTGATAGGCAAAATGGCTAGAGCCCCTTTCAACAAACCAAATGAAAGGGCCAGTGACTTATTGGGCCTTGTTCATACTGATGTATGTGGGCCGATGAGTACTGTTGCCAGAGGAAATTACAAGTACTTCATTACCTTCACTGATGATTTCAGTAGGTATGGCTATGTCTATTTGATGGGACACAAGTCAGAATCCTTTGATAGATTCAAGAAATTCAAGAATGAAGTACATAATCAACTTGGCAAAAGTATCAAAGTTCTGCGATCGGATCGCGGAGGAGAATACTTGACTCAAGAATTCAGTGACTATCTGAGCGAGTGTGGAATTATTTCACAACTCACTCCTCCTGGAACACCCCAATGGAATGGAGTGTCGGAGAGGAGGAATCGAACCTTATTGGATATGGTTCGGTCTATGATGAGTCATTCAAATCTTCCATTATCCTTTTGGGGATACGCTCTAGAAACGTCTGCGTTTACACTAAATAGGGTACCATCTAAATCAGTGGAAAAGACACCACATGAACTGTGGACTGGGAATGTTCCTAGTCTGTCTTTCCTGAGGATTTGGGGTTGTGAAGCTTATGTCAAATGGTTAATCTCTGACAAGCTTGCACCCAAGTCAGATAAATGCTACTTCGTTGGTTATCCTAGGGAAACCAAGGCATACTACTTTTACAACCAATCTGAGAACAAAGTATTTGTTGCTCGGGACTGTTCTTTTCTTGAGAGGGAGTTTCTCTCTAAGAAAAACAGTGGGAGTAAAGTACATCTTGAAGAAATTCAAGATGGACAAGAGATTGCTCAACCTGCTGAGGAAGAGCAGCAGTTGGATCCACAAAGTTCTGTGGAACCAGCGCCTGTGGAGCCTGAAGTTCGCAGATCCGGAAGGATCCGTCACGAACCCGAGAGATACTATGGATTTCTCGTGACCACTTCAAATGATCTGATGATCATTGATAGTGACGAGCCAGCGACCTTCGCGGAAGCAATGATGGGCCCGGACTCCGAAAAGTGGCTTGAAGCCTCTAAGTCCGAAATGAGATCCATGTCAGAAAACCAAGTATGGTCCTTGGTCGATTTACCTAATGGTGCAAAAGCCATTGAGTGTAAATGGATCTTCAAGAAGAAGATTGACGTGGATGGCAATGTACAGATTTACAAAGCGAGGTTGGTGGCTAAAGGTTTCAAGCAAATTCATGGTATTGACTATGATGAAACATATTCCCCAGTCGCAATGCTTAAATCCATTCGGATTCTTCTAGCAATTGCTGCTCATTACGACTATGAGATTTGGCAAATGGATGTTAAAACCGCATTCATGAATGGTATTCTGGAAGAGGATGTGTATATGACACAGCCTGAAGGTTTTGTTGATCCTAAGAACGCTGGGAAGGTATGCAAGCTTCATAAATCCATTTATGGATTGAAGCAAGCATCACGGAGTTGGAATCTTCGTTTTGATGAATCAGTTAAACAATTTGGTTTCATCAAGAACGAAGAGGAACCATGTGTTTACAAGAAGACTAGTGGGAGCAAAATTGCGTTTCTTGTACTGTATGTCGATGACATACTCCTCCTCGGTAATGACGTTCCGTTGCTTCAGTCTGTCAAGACTTGGCTCAGAAGTTGTTTTTCCATGAAAGATATGGGAGAAGCCGCGTACATTCTTGGAATCAGAATCTACAGAGATAGAATGAACATGCTGATTGGATTGTGCCAGGACACTTATATTGATAAGGTACTGCACAGATTCATGATGCATGATTCCAAGAAGGGCTTCATACCGATGTCTCATGGCACCAGTCTCAGCAAGAAGCAGTGTCCGGCGACACATGCTGAGCGAGAACGCATGAATATGATTCATTATGCTTCTGCAATAGGATCTATTATGTATGCCATGCTCTGCACCCGTCCAGATGTAGCTTACGCGTTAAGCATGACGAGTAGATACCAATCTGATCCAGGTGAAGTTCACTGGACAGCTGTCAAGAATATTCTCAAGTATTTGAGACATACTAAGGATAAATTCCTTGTGTATGGAGGAAGTGAAGAACTTGTGGTGAATGGATTCACCGATGCGAGTTTTCAGACAGACAGAGACGATTTCCGATCACAATCTGGATATGTCTTCTGTCTAAATGGCGGTGCAGTGAGCTGGAAGAGCTCTAAGCAGAATACCGTAGCTGATTCCACAACGGAAGCTGAATATGTTGCTGCTTCAGAAGCGGCAAAGGAAGCTGTTTGGATCAAGAAGTTCATGACTGAACTTGGTGTGGTTCCTAGTATCTTGGAGCCAGTGGCTTTGTTTTGCGATAACAACGGAGCCATTGCTCAGGCAAAAGAACCAAGGTCACACCAGAAGTCCAAACACGTGGAGAAGAAATATCACCTGATTCGAGATATCGTCAATAGAGGTGATGTGAAGATCAGCCGAGTTCCGACAGACGAGAATGTCGCTGATCCTCTAACTAAGTCACTCCCAAGGCCTAAGCATGAGAGTCATATGACTGCTGTAGGCATTAGAGATCTTAATATGTAATCTTGATTCTAGTGGGAGTTTTAGTTTTATTTTAGTTATAATAAGATGCTCTTGTAAACATTCTTTTAGAAGTGTTTAATGAAATTTGATTTCAGCATTATTTATTGTGATCTAAATAATGGTCCTAAAATAAGTTTATGACATATTATATGTCATCAAGTTGAGGACTTGATCATGAAACCCTATAAGTTAATACATTATGTTTTGTCCCTAGTCGAGGTTGTAGAATTGGGACACTGACAACCGTTAGAGACTAGATTGTGAGGTGACTGTTGGCTAAGTTTCATGGAGCCAATGATATGATTATCGCAGTCAGTCACATAGATATATGTTAGTGAACATATGATCGGACATGACCCGCTAATGAGAAGTCTACAAGATAGTTATATATGTGTCATAAGAGGTTCTCATTACGACTATAAAGTATAGTCCTTAGACCTGAGTTCATCATGCTTTCTTGCATATGAATTGGTACACTTTGACTTTGTCAAACGTCGACCCGTAACTGGCGACTATAATGGCACTGTTCAAGTATATCATGAAGTGTGCGTTGAAACAGGGATGGAACAAGATGGGATTTGTCCCTCCTGTATAACGGGAGATAAATATCTCAGGGCCTATCGAAGA
Organism: Orychophragmus violaceus; assembly: GCA_030180135.1. NCBI lineage: Eukaryota > Viridiplantae > Streptophyta > Magnoliopsida > Brassicales > Brassicaceae > Orychophragmus > Orychophragmus violaceus. The sequence goes on along the minus strand of CM058236.1, from coordinate 70,414,884 downwards.
TTGAATACTGAGAGAATGTGTGGCCGCACTCAAACGAACTGTAGTTCAGTTGTTTGTAATGTTCAGTATGAGATCAAGAGTTCGATAAACACGATGTTGGCTTAATAAGGATGACACCAATCTTGCCTTATGCCAAATCGAGATACAGAGACAAAAGGATTATAGGAATTGATGATTCCAGTACAAGTGGGAGATTGTTGGGATAGTGTCCTGAAATCACACTTGTACTCACTCCTGATGATAGTTGTGTGTCGAGATCAGACATTCGTATAATACTGGGCGGTTGCAATGTTTTGCTAGAAGCCTCTTGTAGTCTGTAAGTTGTAGACTTACTGCCAGTATTATATGATCCTATAGGGTCACAAACCTAAGCAAACTGGAAGCATGAAAGTGGGAATGATCATTATGGTAATGATCATACTTATGTGTATTGGATACACATTTACATAGAGTTTTACAATGTGTGTGTCGATCGATGCATGAGTGCGTCGATCGATGCAGGCTTTTCGTGGAGGTGTGTCGATCGACACATTAAGTGTGTCGATCGTTGCATATCGGGTTTCGAAACTGATGTTTCAGATTAATGACGCAACCGAGTCAGATTTGTCTGACGGTTTGTGATGTCATTTACAGGTCGATATATAAAGGCTTATATGGTCGATCTGAACCCTGGCCGTCTTCTCTTCTCTCTGACAGAAAAGCAGAAAGCAGAAACTCTTAGAACCCACAGATTCGGCACTAGCATCCTGTTTCCAGCGAGCGTGCGTGTGTACGTGGTAGAGGCGAGGCACTTGTGTCGCTACTGATCTCGTTCACCATTCATTCCGCTGCCAGTAACAAGGTAAGAACGAGGTTGGTGATTCAATATATCAAACCCTAGATCCTAGGAGATCCAACAGGTTGTTCTTGGATAGGGTGTGCCTTCGGGTTTGTGTTGTGTTCTATCTTTTTAGCTACGGAGGAAGTAGTAAAGTTGTGGTTGTGGTGATGCTTTGACCCTGAATGCCCAATCTGGGAGTATTGGTGAACAAGGTCCTTGCTGTTAAGCCCCATTAACTTCTGTAGTCCCGTGTTGATGGCCGGATCCTTGAGTTCGATCTTGTGATGAAGAGGACAATCTCGATCGGCTTTCGCTGGACTTTGCTGTCGAATGGTCATATTTTACGGGCTGCCGTTTGAATCAGCTTCCAAGGCTTTTTTAATGGTTCTTCAGCCTTTCCGTGTGCTTCTTCTGCCACGACCGACTGTGCCTTTCCTGGATTTCGAGAGGTTTATCAAAAATTTGTCGCGAGCTCTTGAGCAAATGTGACAAATTGTTGATTGTCATAGTTCCCTTGTTTTCTTAACCTTTTTTTGGCTTGGGTTTATCTTTTAGGTCCAATCTCAAGTTGTAACACCTAAACATTCATTTTAAATGATATTAACATTCATACATTGTTCAAAAAAAAAAAAAAAAAAAAAACATTCATATCAAAAAAAAAAAAAATGTTATGTGTATCGTGATAAAGCCAGCAGCTAGTAAGCACCGTAATGATAAACCTGCGAGGGAGATAATAAATACTAGCTAGCTAGGAAGCACTTCCTGTGTGTTTTCGAGGTGGGTTGTTGCTTCTCGGAAAGGTACGTAATCATTATTGTTCAGCTCCTTTCAGAATAAAGTAATAGAGAAAAATAATTAAGCAACGGGAAATTTTGGCATCTAAATATAAAAATAAGGTTAATTTTACTGTTCATGTGAGTATCAATGAACCAACAGTCTATATTTCAGCAGTGCCAGCCCTATAAATGTAAAGGCCACAAACCAAATAAATTATGGACCACTTATTGATAATGTAAATTAAATAAGAGTCCGGTATGTTACATATAAAACTACCACTGCACGATTTTGTAAATTTTGAGGCCGATGTGTTACAGATAACATTTGAGGATGTAAAGACCAGCTTCAGAAGCATCACCCGGCTCTGCAGCTCAGTGGATATGAGACACTCGCATGTAAGTGATGAAACCAATTGATAATTATATGCACATTCGCGCTCAGTATATGTAAACACGTGTTTATTCTTTTGAAAAGGAAACCGCTTCCTCTCTGAGGCGATTTTACAGAGTATCGTTTCAAAAGCAAAACCGCTCAGACCTCTCTTCTCCGGCCGGCGCTGGCCTTATCGGCGTCGGCTGGACTGCACTGCTTTGTTTTGATTATCGTTTTCCTATTCTACTATCACATCCTACATCTATTTAGGTTTTATCTATGAACTCTCAAGATCCTTTTTTCCATAAATTTCTAATCTTCACTTTCGATATTCGAAATTTATTGAATTCAATTCGTATTCCGACCTTATCTCTATCATTTCAATCGATTGAGGAATGGATTATGACGGATTTATCTATTCCCGGCTGGTGGCGGTACCGATCTCCGTTAGGTTTGTGTCTTCACGGAGGCCCCATTCTAATTCACAACCAGATTTGTCCAATCACCTTTGATGAAGACTTTTCTAGTGAATACAAGGTATTGACGATGGTGGCAGGGACTCGTATTTCATTGTCGACATTTGTTTATGAATGGAGGAAAAAGGCACGACTTGAAGACATCAATGTCTTATGGAACATGGGTTATGTACATATTCATTCACACCGTTCTTCATCTGTGGTTCGTAATTACGGCATCTATGCCGAGGTTTGTTTGGTATTATTTACCAAAAATTTGTCAAAACTAATAATGGTATTTAGTTTTGTGATGGTTCCCGAACATCGTTGTATTCCAATGATGTCCGAGCGATTAACAAAGATCCTTTCGGATTTGTTATGTTATCAACGACCATCACAAAAACCACCGTGGCATATATTCATTATAACAAGGAAACAAGGGGTACTCTGGTTGTAGCCCCATAGAAAGTTTGAAATCTGGGGGAAACCACACAAAACTTGAAACTTATGATATATCCCCATCGTAAAAGTATTTATGTTTTATTCCCCAAGTGAAGTTATGATTATGGTTTATACCACTCAATCGTTAATTACTAACGATTTCTGTCTAATCGTCCTTTAAACAGGTTTATCCATTAACTAAACCGATTGACCAGATTAAAATTCCTTTTATTTGCTACTGTCGTTAAACGCAGGAAAAAAGAACACAAGAACAAACCCTAAAACAGATTCAAAAAGGTTGAAGACAAAATTCAGAAAAATTGAAGACTAAAATCAAAAGGAATCGTTGTGGTAGCTTCAATACTCGACTCTAATGAGGTAAGCCCGAAATCGTGTTTACGATTTGAACCTATATTTGCGATTGATTTCATCACGTTTTGAATTATGTCGTGGGTTCAATGTTCGTGTTTTTCTCTTTTAGTGAAGAAATTCCATTAAGTGAGCTTCTTCAGACGACCATGGATGAAGATAGTGATCCAAGTGACCCAGATTATGAGGACCAAAGTGTAGAAGTAAGTGAGTCTCTAGGTAGTCAATCTGAAGGTGAATTTGAGGAAGAAATTATGGATAAATTCCAGCTAGAGATCGAAGAGGCCGTGAACCAGTTTAGGGATGAAGCTGTGATCCCGCACCATGTGATTCCTGAAAGCGATGATGAAACTGTTGTTCCTGTAAAAAGTTTGAACTTGTCTATAGGAATGATAGCAGATGGAAGCTTTCATCTAGGAAAATTCTTTGCTAGTAGTAGAAAGAAAAGCAAAAACGAGTCTCCAAGCAAAAAGAAGAGTAAGAGACAATTGGATAACTCAAAGTCAGGATTTGGTGCCGAGTCAGAAGGTGGTTCAGAGAAAGTGAAGAAAAAGAGGGTAATGCACTGTTCTAAATGCCTTGGAGCTGGACACAATACTCGTACTTCTCCAAAAAAAAAAAGACAAACAGGTTTGTTGTTTGAGTTAATCTACTTGGTAGTAATGTATTCTTCTAGAACATAACAATATTATGTTGATTATTACTGAGCCGTCTGTCTAATGTTTCATGCTTGTAGTTGCAGGTGGATGGTGAAGCTTCAACACAGCCCATGTCACAAGTAGAAGACGCCTAGAAGAATTCGGCTATAGTTGTCTTTGTTTTGTTTCTTTTTGTTCTGGTTTTTGTACCTTCTTTTTAGTTTCCTGTTTTCGAGTCAGAATTATGTTCTTGAGGTGTGTGGGTATTAAGCAAGACGCACATGTTTAGTTATGTTACGTTTTAAGCGTTTTTTTTGGTTCTCAGATATGCTCATTTACTCTAAGAGATGATCAACTACAGACCAAATAATTAGTGTCATAACCTCTTAAGCATATTTTTTATACAGATTTGATATTTGTTTAATCATATATCTGGTGCGAGAGTCATAGTCCATGAACCTCAACTAGGAACGAGTGTTGTTACTAACCAAGTCTCTTGTCAGAATTAGTCTACTGGTTTTTCTCAGTCTCAACTTCAGCAGTAGTCAATGCTCTCTAATGGTGATAAAATGACCCACCAGAACATAGTTTCCGCTGGAAATAAGGGCTCCTCCCAAATTACATCGTTTGCGCAAGAATTGCAGTTTCAGCAGCAAATGGAATTGCACAACAGTACCCAATTATTGAGAAACCAGCAGGAACAGTCGTCTATGCATTCACTACAACAAACTCTGTCCCAAAATCCTCAGCAACTCCAGATGCAACAACAATCATCAAAACCAAGTCATAGTCCATGAACCTCAACTATAGAAACAAGTGACAGGATCATTGTCGTATCAGGGACACCTGATCAAAACCAGGCTGCTCAAAACCTCCTTCAAGCTTTCATCATTACAGGTGAAAACAAAAAATAAACGAGCAAAAGATCTTGTATAACACAAAGTCTGAATTGTTCACTTACCATATCATTACAAACACACGACAAGAACACAACAACAACCAGAAGATAAATTTGTCATGTCTGATTCTTGTGCACACAATTAATCAGCCCTAATCAAAGAATTTTATGATTTAGAAACCCTAAATCGACAAAAAGTTGTAATTTTGGGGGAAAGCTTTCAAGAACGAAGGAAGATAGAGATGTGTCGTTTTTTTTTCCTGCGTTTAACGACAGTAGAAAATAAAAAGAATTTTATTCTGGGCAATCGGTTTAATTAATCGATAAACCGGTTTAAAAGACGATTAGACGGAAATCGTTAGTAATTAACGATTGTGTGGTAAAAACCATAATCATAACTTCACTTGGGGAATAAAACATAAATACTTTTACGATGGGGATACATCATAAGTTTCAAGTTTTGTGTGGTTTTCCCCAGATTTCAAACTTTCTATGGGGCTACAACCAGAGTACCCAGGAAACAAGATTCAAAGACAATTTTCATCAAAAAGACCTTGATACGGAAGTGTTGGTATCAATGTGTCTTGTTTTCAGAATTACATTGCAACATATCATGTTTCAACATGTGTTTTGTTCAAAGAAAGTTTAGCCAAAGGATGCTGCATTCAAATCACATCAGAGAAAGAACAAATATGAAGATGGACAATAATCGATTTTATGATCGATTAGCGAGTAAGACTACTCTTTGGAAAGCGTCGTTAAACTCCCTTCTGCTGTATTTTTCTCAATATATGTAATAAATGTGTTGATCTAATTCTGTAATGTCTTCGATATTATTACCATATAATCTTTTATATATTAATAAAATTTGAGTTTGCCGGAAAAAAAAAATATCCACACAGTATAAATATTTTTTTCGTTTTTGTAAACAAATCTCACATAATTGAAAAACTTAGTTCAAAAAAACAAATCTCACACTAGATATATAGTTTATACTAAAATATTTATGATGGAATTACAGATATACATTAGACAAAAAGTTAGAAAGAGAATCAAATATTTCATTCATCTTTTAATTATATATCATATTTAAAGGTTAAAAACGTGTAAGAAAAAGTGAAACATTTAATGATAAAACAAATATGAATGGTTATCTACATTTATAATAAGAACAAACATAATTAATATTATCTTAATATTGTAATATTATTTTAATTATATATTATTATGATTGTATTATGTATAATCTCTTTATAAATTATATTATAAAAATATGTTCAAGATAAAAACAAATCAAAAGAAATTTTTTATCAATCTTTACTTTCAATTTTTTTTTCATATATAACACAATCCGATATTATAAATCTACTTTTTGAGTGTTGTAATAAAAAGCATTTTTCAAAATGATCAAATACGTCGCTGCTCGAACAAATGTATTGGATGACAACTTTTTCTCAAGTTATTTAAATATTTATGTTGACATTGTATCCGTAATTATTTTGCTTTTTTTTTTTTTTTGTCACGAAACTTTCATTCATAAACTTAATAAACCGGAATACAAAAACTAGAGGGAATATTACATCCTCTTTGATTACAACAAGTAGAAGCTAAACTGAAAGCAGAAGATAAACTCACTAAGGAGTGGAACAGCGAAAATGAGACACGGCTCAAATGCGTCGAGACGATAATCACGGTAAAACCGGAATCGAAGAGGATAGTCAACTTACATTGTGACTTTGAAAAACAATTCTTTCCTTTGTAGCCCTCCATTGAGGCGAGCAAACAGAGTAAAGAGTTGAAGTGTGTTTCCTGTGTAACAACATGAAACAAAAGATCTCTAAATAAAAAGAGACATGGTGGATAGGTTCTCTCCCAATAATAGAAGGAAGGTGAAAACAAACTTTTCCAAGAAAAGAAGGCTTGAAAAGATCTCTCCCATGAAAGGGAGGAAAATGGAAGTGATCTCTCCCAGGCGAAGGAGGAATTTGAAAACGCCTTGTGGTGATAATGCGAACCCTCTGTTCGAATAGAGTCGATAGGATAGCACATTAATGGACTTAACATTAGGGCAAGCCCCACTGAAACAAATGATTGAAGCTGGCCCTTTGAAACTGAAACAAATGATTGAAGCTGGCCCATTGAAGCAGATTGAAGCTGGCCCATTGAAGCAGAATGAGGTTGGCCCAACTTGACCATTTGCGAACGAAACTTCTCGGCCGACACATCGGAGAACGACTCCGACAGAAGAGCGGCTGAAACGTCATCAAGGTTAACCGGATTGAGATGAGTATCGGCGATGCAGAACTTTGGAAGCTTCCGAAGTCGACTACACCGCGAGTTGTCTGGAACAGATCCGGCGGAAATGAGGCGGAGGGTGCAAGCACGCAACCCAAGATAAGGTGGAAGCGATCTTCGGGGGAAACCCGAGAGTAGGTCCGGTTTACCGGCAAGCCAATCCCTGGTAAGAGCGTCGACTGCAGGGCTGTGCCGGAAACAAACCGAGAGAAACTCGCCGCAAGACAAGCTTTTAGCAACATCCGAGGTTTTTCCACGGCGAAGGAGAGGCGGCAGAGATCTACAAGTTCGAGATTTGTCGAAGCAAACTGCGAGGAGACGAGTCAACTCGGACGAGTCTTCGCTGATTGGATCGGAGATTTCCTCACCACCGGAGGCAGTTGTGAAGAGACACGTCAGGGCTATGACAGATCCAACACGAGGATGAGATGGTTTCATTGACACCAGGAGAGTGAGGAGGAGGATAGGAGCGGCGAGCGGAGGAGCGAGCGGCACAGGCGGAGATGGAGGAGGTGGTTCCGGCGGATGGTGGCTGTCAAGCATCTGTGGAGGAGCTCTTGTCCAAGGAGCTTTCCAAGATATCAGCAACGAACCAGTAGCCGGAGGTGTTAGGGACAGCCCGCAATAACAAGCTCCTCCGACTCGCAAATCACACGTTATCAACGAGAAGAGAAAATCTACAGGCGGCGGAGGCTCCGGAGGAACAGGACGCACCGGCGGTTCAGACATCGGGACAGAGGAGCTTTTCGGATCGGGAGGCTTCATCGGAGGCGGCGGAGCGGCGTCGTCAGTCGATAGCATCACCATGGCAGAGGGAAGGACAGCGAGGCTAGGAGCGGCGTGCAGAGGAGCTCCGGAGGCTGAGATCCATCTCGGCGAGGTTGTGCGGCGCCTCGGGTTCTGCGTCAGAGAGAGAACTCTAGGGCGAACCTTCTTCCTCGTAATTATTTTGCTTACTTCTTATTTATATGTGGCAAGTCATCGATATGAGGCACATAAATTATTTGCATGTGAAGCGTAATAATTTTCGCATTTAGAAAATGTGACCACTATTTATTTTTAAGAACACCATGAAATCACAATTCAATCAAATATGAAAACATATCAAGTTTGCGATCAAATTGTATGTGAATGTAATAAATATCATGATATGCAAAACCAACTACACTAAGCGATCTTAACTTAGATCGATGAACCCTAACCCTCTTTTGCTTTCGATTTTGATTTTGAAGAATTTCTTATTTTGTTACTTTGGGTAGACATCATATTTTTGGTTTGGGTGGACAATCACTATTCATTAACCTAGGTTTGGAGGATTTAATCATACGATTAGGATTTCGATTGTAATTGTTAAATTGTGAAGATGAAAATAATTTCGGGGAAATATGAAGGAATGTCTGAAGTGAGAGATTATGTCATGAGTGTATAAGTTTAGGAGGAAATCGTAAAAGAAACAATAGCTGGTAGGTCTGGGCATAAAAACAGAGAATCGAAGAACCGAACCGATCTGAACCGAACCGAAAGAACCGAAATCAAAACCGATTTAAATTTTGTAAATATCCGAATGGTTCCTAAATTTTTATAACCGAAATAACCGAACCGAACCGAACCGAGAACCGAATGAATACCCGAACTAACCGAAATATGATTTTTATACCTAAAAATATTAGTTATATTTAGATTTAAAGTAACCGAATAACCAAAATTAACCGAATATTACCAAGAAAAACCGAATTATCTGAAATAACCCGAATATTTTTAAATGAAATACCCAAAATTACCCGTTTTTATCCGAACTATTCCAACTATCCGAATTTTTACCCAAATTAATCGATTTTTTGCCAAAATTACCCGAATTTATACCAAATTACCCGAAAGAACCGAACCGAACTAAAACCAAACTAGAACCGATTTTTTCCGGGTATTATCCGGTTCCAAAATTTTGTATCATAATCGAACCGAAAACCGAAAGAACCGAACCGAAAGAACCGAATTTTCTAAATAACCGAATAGATCCTAAACCTCTAGAACCAAAAACCGAAAGAACCGAACCGAACCGAAGAACCGAACGCCCATGGCTAATAGCTGGTATGACATTCAAAATAAAATAAAAATCTATGGTGCCACTCTTATGTTTATTATTTTTTAATCAATTTTTTAAATTCGAAATTGTATCAAATAATTTTATATTAAACTATTTTTATTATCAACAATAATTTGAATAACTCAAATCTGAAATTGTAGTATAGGTATAACTATGGATTACAATAGCAATTTAGGTCTAAAGTTTTGGTACAATTTCGGATAATTGTTAAGATATGTGTTTTTTTTCTTCTTCTGAATTTGCAAGATTCCGATGATGATGATGATGAAATTCAACCATTGCGGTCATATGATATTTTCACATGACCCATAAAAGATGACATCAATCTCCGACGTCCACCGCCGGTGCACTCTGCCGTGTAATATCCTCTTCTCTGGAATCACACACGAGATTATCTTTTAGAAATCATTAAACTACAACAATCAAGAAAATCAATACTACACTGAGTATTTCAAAGAAATCCACCATGTGATCAACATTTTTGATGTTCAATACATGACGAAAGCTCACAAAGCCGTAGAACTCGTCACGGCGGCGAAAGAGGCAGCTGGAAACGAGTGTCATCTTGTGCAGAATCTCCTCTTATCCGATTGCAAATTAAGTCTGAACGATTTGTCATTCATGTCTACAATGTTCATTGGGATGTGAACTTTGTGGACGAACACAAGAAAACGCTCACGAAGGACTCGTCGCTTTTTACGGTGGTGGTTCTTGCCTGGAGTTAAAAAGGTGGGTTGGATATGAATATCATGGAGAGACTGAGAGGATGATGAAACCCAACCACTGCAGCTAGAGAAGATTTTTTGTCCAAGCAAATACATCAATGCTTGTAAGATCGAAACTAGGTGTAGTCTAACACCGACAATGAAGTACATAAAGGAACTTCAAGAAAAGTCTAAATAGTTCAGAAAATGGTATTGGGACAACACCATATAACTGACACAACTTAGTTATAAAAATGTGTTCTTGGGACAACTCCGAATAATTATAAAAACTTAGGTATGAAATTATGGTCTTGGGACAACTTTGGATAACTGGAACAAATTAAGTATGAAATTGTGGTATATGAACAACTTAAGATAATTGAAATCAACATAAATCCTCCAAATCCAGAAAATCTCTCTCTCTCTCTCTCTCTCTCTCTCTCTCTCTCTCTCTCTCTCTCTCTCTCTCTCTCTCTCTCTCTCTCTCTCTCTCTCTCTCTCTCTCTCTCTCTCTCTCTCTCTCTCTCTCGAAAAAATAAGTGGATTTTTTGGAATCGAAAAGTGAGATAAAGTAAAAAAAATATAGATCCACTTAAATAGGAAAAAGTCAACTGGAAAAATCTAATTCTTTTGAAGTTTTTTAAAAGAAAATTAAAACCATCACACGTGTGATAAAGTTGAGCTTTGTTGGTAATGATATTAATAAAATAGACATGGGATACACAAAAATAAGTGTCCAGTTGTACATTCATTCTCATAGTTGTACTTTGGTGTTTTTGCATATTTGTAGTTGGACATTTATAAAAATTATTACGTTGTAGCTGGCTATAAAAAATTCAATATTAATTTTCATTTACGAGGTTTTGGTAAAACAATTTCTACAAAATCATATATTTTGCTTTTTTGCAACATAAAAAGTAAATATAAACAAAGTCTTCCTATACTATAAAAAATGTTTTATGTAAAAATTGAAATATGTATAAAAAACAAAAAAACTTAGTATCAGTATTTTTATTGTTTAAGATGTGTATTGAGTCCCTAAAAACCTTTCTTCATAGTTTCTAATAGTATTTTTAATATAATTTATATTTTTATAAATAGTTATTATTACTTGTACCATAGTTACCCAGTTTTACCGAATTTGTTGATAGATGTAGCTGTACATGGTATTAAAAACTTGAATCATACAAAGACACAAATGGTCATAATTATACTTTGTTTTACCTAGTATTATGAAACAGAAAAAATACAAATACCCAAATTCTTCCATGGGTTCATCTAACGCAGTCTTCATGTATATCTTCTTTATTAACACCGAATAAGTTATCTTTTCCATAAATGGAGTCGTAAATGATACCCTCCATGGTAACATAATTTATTAGTCGTTTGTGTGGCTTTTCCTCATCTTCTCGTGAAAATAGAATAAAATTTACTAATTACATAAATAATCACAGTTATACCATTTGTATCAGTTATCCTAATATCTCTCTCTCAATTATAGCATTTAAACTAGAATCCTTTTACCTATGTCGAATGATAGAAGATAAGAAATGGACGACAAAGTTGACAGAGAGTTTTCGCTGGCGTTGGAGATAGAAACAATGGATTTAGCTCGAATCGCGATTTTTATATAATAAGGATTTTTCATGAATGATCTGATGAATATATGTGGAATACTACTGTAAAGTATCTAAGTTATAATCAAAAAAGAAAACTAAAGTCACATGTTCTAAAAAAAAATCAGACACGAATCCTGTGGAAGAGTTATCATTGTCTGCAGCTCTCCCATACATTTATGATGCATTCTACTATTGAATCATGTTGTATAGGCTGGTCGGAGTACCAAAGTTCTACAAATACAGAATCATTCACAGATGTTTAGAAAATAAATATATCAAATCTTAGCAGAACACTATTTCAATATAGGGGATTTAGATAACCATAACCAGTCATTTGCCATCCATACTCTGATAGGTGTTAATGTCAGTGAACTTCATGATTGATTAACTCGACCAAGAAAAAAAACATTTTAATTTAGCTATTAGTTAAAACGAAGGTACTACTCTCAGGTGAATAAGTTCTAATCCGAGAGAAAACTATAGTAGCCTGCTCTCAAAGAATCTCAGTATCGACAAATGAGAAAGGAGTATAAACATTTATAAAATCTTTGAGAGGAACTTTGAAGATGAGGAGCTTTGACAGGAGCTTTGAAGATGAAGATTTCTTCATTTAAAGTGAAACTCAATCAACGAAAACAGCAAAAAGATGTATGAAAAAAATGTTTAACAAAAAAGAGAGTTGTGAGCAAACTAAACCAAACAAAGAAAAACAAACATTTGATGAGCCAACTTTGTTAGAAAGGAAATATACCATCTTGAGTTTCAGCCTGATATCTTCTGCACTGTACATATATATCTGATTCCAAGTTCGTTTTCCTTTGCTCTGTTTCCTGTACAAAAAAGAAATATTTGTTCTTTCAAAAACAAACAACACCAAACATATTTGTGAACAACACGATAAGCTGACCATCATAAGAATGACCGATCACCAGTTAATGAAATATCCGATGAGTTCAAATACATACCTCGGTTTTTTCATCTTCACAGGATATGATTCACGCCATCTAAGCCAGATTCCACTAACACTAAATCTGGGCAAAAACACAACCTTCAAAGAGGAATTTGAGGAAAAAATTGAAACACATGATTGAAAAAGTGAGATCGATTGGATCGATTGAATTGTAGGAGTTGAACAATCTAAGAAGAAAGCAAATACTTACCTTGAGAATAGAGATTCTTAGATGGAGAAGCAGTTTTTTTTTTGTTCATAGAGAAACGGTTTTGAGTTTCAGTTCTCCCGATCTGATTTTGGCAAAAAAAATTATTTCGTATTTAGAGAACTACCAAATCCAAATGCGATTTCACAGAGCATAAACCAAATCGGGATAGTAGAACTGGAAATCAGGAAACGATAGATTTCTTACCTGGAAACGGTTATAGAAGGAGATCTCCGACGTTGATGGCGATGATTTTTTGAGAAAAGTGGAGAGAGACTTTTTCTAAAGAAATAGAGAGATGATTTTTTTTGACGGAATAGTCATGAAAAATTGTTTCAGAGTAGTCACCAAAATTTTTGACACATCATCTTAATCTGACGTTTTGATTGGAGGAGTGATGATAGTTTCTCTCACATCACTTCTCATTTATATTAATTAGATTAGATAGTGATAAATTGTATATATTTGAATGCTCAGATATATATATATATATATATTGTTGTTATATCAAACTTATATGAATTGAAAGTTATAAGATAATATATTTTTTTGTTAACAAAAGTAATATTATTTTTCATAGCAAGATATTAATATAAACTTTTAATAAATATTTACAGATTTTCTAGTCTTAAATAAATCTCATATTCATATAAATGTTAACTTCATAATTTATTTCTACTGTGTTTTATGTTTAATTTTTAGTATATAATTTAGTTATTATTTTTTAAACAAGAATTTTATCTTCTATTTTTATTTATAAGAAGTAACAAAAATATTAAGGTAATATGATTAAAATAAAACGAAAACAAAATGTTTTTTCTGATAGGTAATAAAAAACAATATTAATTACAACTCACTTTTCTTGCGGGTTTTATTATTATTTTTTATAATAATTTTGGTGAGTGTTGTGTTTTTGAGAATGGTTCTTTCCCGATTTGTTTTTCTTGTTTTGATAGTGGCAAAGGTTGTGATCAAAATTTCACCGGGGACTATTGTTTATCATTTTCCGATTTTTTCGATGTTGTTTTTGATTCGAAGAGTATCGATGACAAATTTGAATAATAATAATATTGAGCATCTATGCAAGCAGATTGTTTTTGGAGTCTGGATTAGGATATCCTATTTTGGCAAGTGAAAACAATTATATTTCCTGAAAAAATTTCATGGTTCTTACTTTAAGTGTGTCAGTGTTCTAGTTTCACCGAAGACAATAGCAATGATTTCAAGATACTTTGGGAAGCTGAAGTAGAAGCTTTTGATCAAACATGTTCATCGGTATTAGAAGCTGAAGTAGAAGCTTTTCTCATGGCTATGCAACATTATTGGAGAAGGAGATATTGCAATGTGATCTTTGAAGGATATGATTAAAGTGTTTTCAAACTTTTTTTTCAACGGATTTTTAGGCCTCAAGACTACGGTCTATGTGCACACTCTGTTTCATTTGCAGTTCTTTAGAGTGGTCAAATAGAACAAATAAAGTAAATGGATCAAATTTGAATATGGTGCACCAAGCTCCTTATCACTACACAAAACACTTGGTTGTTTTCAAACTCTTGGAAAGAAGTATATCCAATTTTGGTTTACATGATTGGATAATTGAAAAATAGGAATGAAAAAATCGTTTTGAAGATGTAGAATTTGATTGGATCAATAGATCATGTAATAAAGTAGCTGGATAAAATAAATAAAAAATAATAATAAAGTAGCTGGTCATCTAGGTAAAGCAGGGGATGAAGCTGGGTTTCAGCATTATATCGATTTGTTCCAAGATGCATTGAACATATTCTCCATGAGGATTTACTGTTTTTCAAGTTAACTAAAATTTTGCCCGTTGTAAACACGGGAATATTTAATTATTTTTGATATTTAATTCCTTTTTAAAAACATTTTTCTTTTTCTTTTGTAAATGTGGGAGTTTAAAATGTGTTAAGAGTTTTATTTCTAGTAAATGTATTATACATTTTATTAAATTTTAATTTGTTATGAGAGAAAACATTTATTAATATATTTTGTATTTGTGTTTTCTACTTTGTAAAAACTCACACTTCTGAAAATTAAAGTGTGAGATGTGTTAGTAATTTTGTTCTGATATAAATGATGACAATATATCATTTCTATTAGTTTTGTATTGATTTATAATATGGTTATATAATATGATTTTCGATTTAATAAATAAATCTAAATTTATAGTTTCCAATGTTATATCTATTTTATTTTATAAACTTTTATTTTAGTTTAAATTAATGCATTTTCACATTTATGAAAATAATAATAGGTTAACTCACCAATTTAATCTGCTTTATATCAATTAAAAACATTATGTAAATTTGATGGAATAATCCTCAAAAAACTTAGCTATATTTATTTTTAAAGTTCTGTCTTTACAAAATTATTCTAATTTTTAAATTATTTTCACTGTGTCAAATACTTTATACTTAAATTATTTAAAAAAAAATTAAAATGAGATCTAATATTTTTAGATTAAAACAGATTTAGTTAGTGTATTATTTGAAAATATGTTTAGTTAGTAACTTAGTATAATGTTAATATCCAAAATTATCCCTAACAAAAAAAATTATATTTTTTGCTTAGTTAGAATTACATTGTTTAACTTGGAATAGCACGTCTCTCTTTGTTGCTTTTTGCTTAGTCAGTTTTCTCCTTTATTTGAGTTTTCCTTTTGTACTGCCATATTTTTCTTCGATCCTTTTTGATACAGTTAAGTGGAATGATTAAATTCTTAATATTTTTGTTAGCTTTCTAATGAGTATTTAAGTCGGAGCAACTTCAATTTTTTTTTTCTGCCGACATATGATATCATAATTTGTCTCTGGATAAAATCTAATTTATATAAAAGACAAGTAATGAGAGAGAAAAAGTCAGCAATCCTCCAATCAGGACAAATGATTGTGCCAGTCTGTCAAGCATTTTGGTGACTATTCCTCAAACAATTTTGATAACTATTCCTGTCAGTTTTTTTTATCTCTCTCCATCTCTCTGAAAAAAACTTCTCCCAATTTCTCTCCAAAAAAGCTTCTCCAAAAAAGCTTCACCACCATCATCACAGATGACTTTCCCTCATCCCGTCCCGGTAAAAAATCTATTGACTCTCTTCGATTTCCAGTTTTTATTCATCTACATTTACATAAAATTTGATATGAACTCTGTCGGTGAGTTTGTTCAAAACCCTAATCCTCTTTTCGTTTCTTTCAGTTTAAAAACGGCTGAAGAATATCCTAATCGAGAACCATTCACGCTATTTTCGTCTTATCCAGATCTCTCCGTTCAAAGGTAAGAAATCCATCTATCTTCTCCGATTTACAATTCATAAATTCCCGATCGAGTACAGTTTGTCATCAAAACCGTCCGATTACAGTTCAATGCTCTTCCAATCTCAAGACCAAAACCGTCCGATTACAGTTTGTCATCAATTATCTGTCAATTATCGTCGTGATTTTTCATTATCCTAACACCTATTTCTGTTTCTCGCAGGTTAGAAACCGATGAAGAAGTCGAGATATGCAGAGAGTGGATTCGAGAATAAGATTCAGTATGCTGAAATAGAGAAGGTATCAACACAATCCTCTATCTTATTTACTGTTATAGATTACTTCACTTAGTACAGTTCTGATTTTACTGATTGATGGATCTGTTTCATAGTAAAGCATCACATACAAATTTCCTCATCTTGAACAAGAGAAGCGGAATATCACTGAATGCAAATCGTGGGTTTAAATCTAAGGTAGTTTAAAATCTTTTTATGAACATTGGTTAAGTTAAAACCTTATGACAATGACTGCAGTTTGTTTTGTAGTTAAGAACTGAGGTTGATAAGAGGAACACACAAATCGATAGTTTGAAAGAACAATCAATGAGATTGTGGACCTGATCTATAAGGATCTGAGCCAGACTGTTGGTGTAAATGAACAAAAGCAGCTTTAGGAGGATCAAGATGTGTCTAAAGAAAGGCTGAATCGTGGTAACCAGCTTGCCAAGCTAAAAAACCTGTATGTCTCTTATGCTTTGTGTTTATGGTAACAGATAATATTTAATCAAACTTGAAGTTCATTCAGAAGTGGTGCATAAATCTGTCTTCTTTAATATGTTTTGGCATTTGAACTTTGTTATCTAGACTTTACTTAGCTTCTCACTGATAAGAGTTTCAAATGCCAATAGAAATTGCTAAGCATTGTTTTTGTATTATTCATAGCTAAACCGTCATCTCAATGTCTTATGATCAGAAAGGCTGCAACACTTATGAACTACATAAAAGTAAGTAATGCCTCTTTATCTTAGAATGGCTGATAGTTTTGTTTTGTTATCTCTGTATCCAATGATCAATCAATCCTCAGATGCTTTTAGTGCTCTTTATCGGTATTTATTTTGGTACTTGCTACGAGTATACCGTGTAACTGAAAAAATAACAATAATTCCTCTTGGAGGATTATCCATTACGGTTCTGAAGCAGCAAATTCATATGTTTCACTTGCTCTTAATGAGTGGAGCTGTTTAAGTCTATAGTCAATTCATGACGGTTGAGGATTTGTCTAACTTCTTTTGGTTTTAATGTTCTCAGGAATATGTCAAAGAGCAAGTTCGAACTGCAAAGAAAGCTAATCGAGAGGTAAGTATTAAACCAACCATGGTGAATGATATATGTGAGCTTATTTCTATAAAACTGTTCTCTTACGGAATGATGTAAGTTATGGAAACTGTCAGACGTTAGACAAATCAAGAGATCCTAATTATCAAGACTTTCATAAGCTGGACGGTAAACACTTGTGAGGATGTATAGTTATGACAAACTCAAATTATGATCTTTGCACTGAATCGTGGAAATAAGAAGTTTGGACCATCTGACATTTAGGATCCATTTTGAGAGCTAGACACTGGTTAAAACCTACAACTTTCTGTTGATAGCAAACTTATTAAAACCGATTTCTTCCTGCTATTAATTATTCAGAATCTGAGTTGTTTTTAGTATGTTAAATCCAAGATCTTTCATGCCTTTTATCAAAAACGATTTTTTCCCAGAATTTTGTTTCAGTCTTTATTGGTTGATATTTGTTCTTTGACTCATGTAGACGTGTCCAGTGGAAACGTGTTGGTACAAAGATCTTTTGATCCGGGAGGACCATTAGCTCATAGGGTTCAATTAATCTGGTTAAAGAGAGCTGGTGGTGTTAGACTTGAGAAATCTGATGATGACATTGAAGCAAATGTGGGAGTAGAGTTCTACAAGTTGGACTTTACAAAGCAGCCTATGGTGATCGTTGTTCATGATCTTGAAGTGCAAAAGTTGGCTAGAGTTCATGGAAGTGTTGCAGATTCTACAAAGCTGGTTTTTGAGATATGAGGAGTGAATACCGTCAAGGATTGTGGTGGTGAAACGATTACGCATGCTCAGAGGGGTGGTCAAGATATCATTAATATGGCTTGGGAGTTTCAAGAAGGGGTCAAAAGCGACGTATTGAGCTTACTGCTATGTTCGGTGATCAAAACGAAAGGCTGAAGACAGCCTATGGAAGAACAAGCATAGAGTGGCTACAAACCTCACCTTGTGTCATGGAATTTTTTCCTGCATCAGAAATGTTTGTTTGTGTAGATGACCCGATTGGAGAGCTCAAAAGGACCTCATGGAGTGGGAATAACAAATGGTTTCTACTGGAGATGACTATTAATATGCAGATGATGCTGGAGTGTGCCCCAAAGGAGACAAAGCGGCGGAGATGTAAAGAGAACGTTCAGAAGGACAAGAGCAACTTCTCAGGAGGTAGCATGGTCATATTTGTTTGAAGTAAAGTGAATATGTGGCTTAAATCACCATTAAAGTCTCATGTTATCTGGGTTGTTGATGGAAACAAGAAGGTTAGAGAAAAATGGCATCATGGTTCTTTGTGTGTATGGAAGTCTCATTGCTATTTGATGATGGATTTGAGCAGCAGTTTATGTGGCATAGACTCAGAAGAAAGGGTTGCTCAGCTGACAAAACCAACCACAATTGCATCTAGAGAGCCTGAAGTGAAGAGAGGAACTCCATGATTGTTGAACTATCTTGAGGACAAGATGATTGCTTCAAGGGTGAGTAAAAGCATAGGCAGAAGATTGGGCAGTAGTGCAGTAAAGGAAAAGCTGAGAGAAACAATTAGGATGAAACAAAATCTTGAAAATTGTCATGGTAGTGCTCTTGTGGAGTTCTTAAACGTAAAAGAGGCTAGATATGGAGCAGCTACAATTATAATCTTATCTCTTGACTCTTGCAAATAATTATCTCTTGACTCTTGCAAATGGATTAACTTATCGTCTTTTTTTTTTTTTTGTAAACACTTATCGTCTTTATTTTGAAATCAAATTTAAAGATATTGATTTGTTAGTTTACTTTATTGATTGGTTTAAAAAAAGTAAATACAACACTAACTAAATTATGTCAGTGAATTTAACAAGATATCAAGAAAAGTAATTAAATAAAAAATCCTGCATCAAAACAAAGCTTTAAATTATTAGTTTAATCTTTGTTTGAATCATAAAAATCATCATTTGTTTTAAAAATATGTTTATGATAATTTGAGTATTTATTTTAAAGGGATTTAGTATATATTTTGAGAGGATGTATATAGAGATTATAGTTATAAATATAGAAACAATTATATTAATACTATTTGAAAATATTATCAAACTGGATTAAATCCGGTCGGACCACATTAATCTGCAATCCAAGAATTTTTTCGGTTTGGTTACCGATCCAGTTTTTAAAATATTGCTTCTTTAGAATTGATAGATTCATGTGTAACTAATTCTTTAACCAACCAAAATACATATAATTGTAAAATTTATACACATTCATATTTATTTTTTATTTGATATATTTGAGTATCAGCTGTCAACCCGAATATAAAATCTGCAAAATCTTGAGTTAATAAGCAAAATTAGGCAGGGTTTGATCTTAATGTTTTTATAAAATGCATCTCACGTAACATGATTAGCCATGTATATGATAAATACAAAAATAATATTTTCTCCAATTAATGCTAAGCTCATTTACTATTTCATTATATCACAAGATCTGCTTTTTGGTCAAAACCTTATACGGTCGCCATTTTTTAGCTCAATTCATATAAGTAATTTTTTTCTCCTATTTATTTATCTTTTATCATAATAAATATATTTAATATATTATTCAACCGTCTGTTTAAATAACTCTAACATATATTTTATTATCAAATAAATTTCGATTTCCGGATTTAGTTCTTGAAAATGTAAATCTAAATATAGATTTTTGTTGTAGCATTCAAGGTTCTTAGCCTAAAAAATGGGTATTATTTTTATTATACATATTTAAATAAAAAGTTTAAGACCAAAACCAATACTAATTTAAATTTTGCATATGATGAGAAGGTATGAAATAGTCATAATTAATTATAAGATTATAGAGTTTATTATGTCTTCGAATGTTGGTGTCTGTAGATTCACAAAAATTTGTGGTATAACTAAAGAATTTTTTAAACATTAATATATTTCTCTCTAAATTATAGGTCATGTCATATATTACAATGGATTAATAGAAACTCTCTTTTATTACCTATGAAAATAAAGCATAATAGACTTATAATATAATTTTTTTTATGTGGATCCAGAGTTCAAATTATATGTAAATAATGTGTATAGAGCTAAAACTTTAAAATTCTTAATATTTTTTTTGATGATTAAAGTATGTTTCCTAATCTTACTATTCTTGCATTTCCAAATTTAAAGTATATTGATGGATGTAAATTGTTTTTTTGGTTAGCCATTCCCTCTTTTATCTGTCTATTTATACTAAAATAATGTTACATTATATTTTACCTAAAATAAAACTTGAAACACATTCTTAATATAAACTTTATAATCTTCCATATTAATGTATTGCTTTGTCCTACTATTGAATGTAAATTAAAATAAATCTATGGAAATACAATGTCCGTGCAACGCACGGGCCAAAATCTAGTATTAGTATAACGCCTAAACATATAATTTCTATAACAACTAAAAACTCAGATAATTATATCAAATCTTTTGAAATTATATAATATCAACAGTCGAAGAAGTCCTCCATATATATATCAAATGATTCAAATGTTAGATTCTTTCGAGTAAAAACGAGACCATTTTTTTTATCTGCCAAATCCATTTTGCTGACTATCTTAAATTACATATTATTGTAAAATAGAGAACAAGTATGGTACAAAGCAAAATATGAGGGGGGAACTAAGAGTTTTTTTTGGCTAGGACATCAGCTACAAAATTTACCTCCTTATTCCTAAAAACAAAATGTATGTTCGTAAATATTGCTTGCCATCTTTGGATTGTCATGATGTAATGTTGCAGCTTCAAATTTGTGTGTGGATTGTGAAAATGCAAGTGAGATAATATAATAAAGTGTGGAAAGTGGAAACTAAGACATATAATGTTTTTTTTTTTTCCTTTTTAAATTCGAATTCAATTGAACAGAAAACAATTACACAAATCACAAACGTATATATCAAACCTTATTGAACTACCGCTCTATTCAATACCATGAATTCTTCAGGATCATCTAAACCCTGAGCTAAACTCTTCATGAGCCTAGACTTCAACAAACACACGACCTCACAAATACAAAAGCTCTCTCTTGAGTTTTTATTCTCTTAGCTCCTGCATCTTCATAAGACCACGTCTTTTTCCTTTATATTAAGCTAAACTTGCTCCTTAAGTTTAACTAAATAAAGATATAGCAAATATCTTTTTTGTTAAGATATTTCCTACTTCTTTTTGTAACACCATTCTCCCCCTATTTGAGTCAAATCATGGTCAAAAACTAACACATGAACCGTCCTCTTCCATATTGAGGATGAAATCCCATTGCACCATCTTTTAAGTGATTAACTTTCTTTCTCCAAATATTCTTGGGCCTTTTCCCTCCATGATTAGCCCTTTGAACATGTCCTTTACTTTCACAATGATAACATATTGGACCATGAAATCCCACTCCATAAGCTTTCTCCATTCGTTTCTTCTCCCTCTATAATTTGAAGCATCTTGGCCAAATATGCCCAATAACTCAACAATGATGACAAACATGTCGTCAAATTCGTTAAGGTGCACTTTTCACTTCTGGGATTTTCCTTGTTGCAGTCGCTATAGCAGCTTTTGTAGCAGTTGTCGTACCAGTTGCAGACTTCGAAACAGTTACAGTCTTTGTAGTAGTTGTCGATGCAACATCCATTTTCCACCATACACAAAATCACAGTCAGCTTTTGAAGATTCTCCCTTGAATCCAATACCACATCGATCACTTTTTCCAATGGTGAGAAGATGAACCAACTGCTTTGTGCCATTATTCAGCATCCTCACGCCTTTTTGAGTTTCTTCAAGTTGAATTCTGGCTTGTTGTGCTTCTTCTTCTTTCTTTGTTGCATACTTTCGTAATAAAATATTTATGTGTTGATTTTTATACATAAAATAAATTATTACAATTAATTTTATTACTTTTAATTTTATTTATAATAAATTATAAAATATTTTATTAAATATAATAAATTATAAAATATTTTATTAAATATAATAATATATGTATGTTTAATTATAAATATTTTCATATAGATTTTTATAATAATATTATTGTGGTTAAATTAATTTGATAATTTTTTATTTTTAGAAAAATATTTAATAATATTTTTGCTCACACATAGTGCGAAAAAATCATACTAATAAATTAAAAATCAACAAATTTTAGTGATTTAAATTATTCATGGGAAAGTACATGTTTTAAATGATCAAAATTCGAAAGTTCATGATTTTTTTGACAATTTTCCCACTTTAATACAAAGAAGTTTAGAGTCGTTAAAATAAAAAGATACTTTGTCTTTAAAAAGTAACAGAAAAGGTCAAAAATTTTAATGACCAAGTTGTCCTTTTAATCAGAATCAGTTGCAGTTTGGTTTGTCTGTGACCAAAAGGAAGAATAGTTGAGTTAGGAGGAATTTAATCTTGATCATTAAATTTGACAAAAAATCATGTCCATTCATTTAAAATCATCGGATGTTGGGATTTGGGGGAAACTTTTATGGCCCATTAAATCATGTCCATTGATGTGAAAGAAATATTACGTCTATTATATATTTGTAAGTTTTTAATAGCTAGGTTGTATCTTTGTATGTTTGCTTGCAACTTTTTATCTTTTTTGTGGGCTCCAGTGTAAAAAGACCACACTTACTCTCACTGGTAAGAATAGCCCATGATGGACACAAATAGCGCATGATTCCTTTATATCCATACCTTTTATTATTATTTTTTTCCTTTCTTTTCTCTTCCACTCTCTTTCTTACTTTATATTTATTTTTCACCCCTCATTTTGTTAACGGTGGATAGGATGTCATAGGTAAGGTTTCCGGCAATCTAGACCGCCGGGATGGAAATATTATCGGGCTTAATACGAAAGTTTCGAATGGACAGTCTAGACTAGGTGTCCACAGTATCAGCTATTCGTGGACACTGTCACGTTCATATCACACGCTAGACGCTCCCAATGGATAACAAGGAACACGTGAAATGTTGCTTTTTAAGTGGATAGTGGGGCTCGTTGTAATATATATCCACATATTCATGAATAGGCGATATGATCGTGGTAGTGTCCATTGTAAGCGACATGCATATGATATGATCGTGGCAGTTTCCACGAATGGCCGATATTGTGGACACTTAGTTTAAACTGTCCACTCGAAACTTCCGTATTAAGCTCGATTTTTTTTTGAATTTCGGTACATTGACCGATAATATTTCCATCCTGGCGGTCTATATGGCCAGAAACCTCACCAAAGACATCATATTCACTGTAAAAAAAACGAGGGCTAAAAATAAATGTAAAGTAAGAAAGAGAAAAAAGAAAAAGAAAGGAAAAAATAAATAATAAAAAAAACTATGGATAGAAGGGAAATCGTGTGACTTCTATCCATTATTTGAGTTATTTGATATTTTTACTTGTCCACGAAGGGTAAACTGGTCCAACCATCACAAAATAAGTTGGGAAAAGATACAAAAATGATATGAAACATCAAAAGATATTAAAGTGCACAAAAAGAGTAAAAAATACAATAGATGCAATTCACACTTGATGTGAATGAGAGAATTTTTATTGGGCAAAAATACGTGAAAGGAAAGATATTTTTTTTTTTCATTTTTTATTTATTTATGTAATGTGTGGTCATCAAACTTTTTAATAATTATTTAGTTATTTATTGATTTTTGTAAAACATAAAATTATTTTAATTAATACTATAAATTATAATTTTTTCCTCTATAATTTAACATCCACTTTGATATACTTTTGTAGATTTTTTATAAAAATTTGTGGACATTAAAAAATTTAGTTTGAATGCATTGGCTAAGTATCATGGACAAGAGTTTATGGAAAAATCGACATGGACTTTATTTTGGTAAAATGTAGCATTTTACGATCTTTGTCATTCATTTTGTGTATGTATCCATGTGGATGGTTTGGTTTGGAAATTGTTGTTTCTTAACTAACTTCACGGACATGTTCATTTAAAGTGGTCCGTGTGGACGAAATTGTTGGAATTCATACCGGTTTATGAACAATTTTATAAATCACCCTATGAATTCAGTAGCCAAGATCTCTTGTAAATACTGGTATAAACCTGGATCTAAGGATTTGAATATACCTGGATATTCTGCAGTGGAATAATGAATAAAGACGATTGAGGTTGTTTAGCACTCTAAGTGTTGTGCCTCTACCGGTATCCACACGTACACAAACTAGATCGAAACGGGAAGCTAGTGCTGTCGAGATCAAATCTCAGAACTTAGACAAACTATTTGTCTCTTTAGTTCTAGGGTTTTAGAATAATTGTGTGGCTTCCTCAAAAGAAATTATATGGTTGTTATTAATCGCAATATTTTATCCTCCTTATATAATGATGTGATCGAAACCCTAACACATACGTGGGCCAAGCCCAATATGAGAATAACAATTATTCTCATCTTCATACGTGCATGTGTTATCTTATAACACATATTATATTATTTATTAACATTACATATGTACATAAATAATATATGCATTATTCTTAAAACCCAAAATACTATTGATCCAATTTTCTTAAGTGCGTGACCCTGTAGGTTCATATAATATTTAGTAATGAATTCTCAATTCATAGATCATAAGCGGTTTCTAGCAAAACATTATAACCACCTAATATTATATGATCAACGAACCTCGACTAACTTGAGTAAGTACAAATTGATTTTAGGACATTCCCACAATCTCCCACTTGTAATGGAATCATCTATTCCCATAATCCCTTTGTCTCTATATCTCGATCTCAGCATAAGACAAGAAACGGTGTCATCCTTATTAAGCTAGATCACGTTTATCGAACTCTGATTTTTACTGATAAAAAAACGACTGACATTCACCTCGTTTGAGCATGGCCATGCATTTCTCAGTATCAAATCTTTGATAGGCCCCTGAGATATTTATCTCCCGTTATATAGGAGGGACAAATTCTATCTTGTTCCATCCCTGTTCCTTACAAAATTCATAGTACACCCAATCAATGTCTTTATAATCACCTGTTACGGCTGACGTTTGACAAGGTCAAAGTGAACTAATCCATAAGTAAGAAATCATGACGAACTCATGTCAAAGGACTATACTCTTTAGTCATGATGAGAAACTCTTACGACACTCATATAACAATCTTGTAGAGTTTTAATAGCGGGTCAGTCCAACCCTGTGTTCTCCAACACATGTCTATGTGATTGACTTTAATACAACATATTAAATGACTCCATGAAACTTAGTCATCAGCCACCTCACATACTAGTCATCTTCAATTATTAATGTCCTATTTTAATAACCTTGACTAGGGACCATAATAACTTATGTCATCTTTTACTTATAGGTTTTCATGATCAAGTCACGTACTTGATGTCCTATAAAATGATATAACTTTTTGAGACTTTATTTGTTATCCAATAACCAAATAAATCTGAAACAAATTTCATTAATTTGAAAACATAACCAAATGTATGTAAACATGAACATCAATCATATCATAAAAGGAAAAATCCTCCCACTAGAATCAAGATCACATCTTAAGAAACTTAATGCCTATAGCCACAGTACGACTCTCATGCTTAGGCCGTTGGAGAGGCTTAGTCAATGGATCAACAACATTTGCGTCCGTTGAGACGCTGCTATTTTACATCTCCTATATCAACAATCTCACGAATGAGATGATATCTCCTCTGAATGTGTTTGGATTTCTGGTGGGGTCTAGGTTCTTTTGCTTGTGCGATAGCTCCATTGTTGTCACAATAGAGATCCACTGGGCTAGAAATACTAGGAACCACACCTAATTCAATAATGAACTTTTGAATCCAAACAGATTCCTTTGCTGCTTCAGAAGCAGCAATGTACTCAGCTTTAGTTGTAGAGTCTGCTACGGTGATCTGCTTGGAACTCTTCCAACTTACATCCCCTCCATTGAGACAGAATATAAAACCAGATTGTGGTCGGTAATCATCTTTGTCTGTCTAGAAACTTGCATCCGTGTAACCACTCACAACAAGGTCATCATTTCCTCCATAGACCAAGAACTTATCCTTAGTATTTCTAAAATATTTAAGGATGTTCTTGACTGCTGTCCAGTGACACTCACCTGGATCATATTGGTATCTACTCGTCATGCTCAAAGCACATGCAACATATGGACGAGTACAAAGCATGGCATACATGATAGATCCTATAGCAGAAGTATATGGGATTCTACTCATACGCTCTCGCTCATCATGTGTCGAAGGACACCGAGTCTGGCTGAGAGTTATACCATGAGACATTGGTAGAAAACCTTTCTTGGAATCATGCATTTGGAATCTTTGTAAGACCTTATCTATATAAGTATATTGACACAATCCAATAAGATTGTTTAATATATCTCTACAGATTCTTATTCCAAGAATATACGCGGCTTCTCCCATGTCTTTCATTAAGAAACAACTTCCTAGCAAAGTCTTTACAGAATTAAGCGTAGGAATGTCACTCGCAATAAGAAGTATGTCATCCACACACAATACTAAGAAAACAATTGCACTCCCACTAGTCTTCTTGTAAACGCAAGGTTCTTCTTCGCTTCTAATGAAATCAAACTCTTTGATTGCCTCATTAAAACGAAGATTCCAACTCCGAGATGCTTGCTTCAAACCATAAATGGATCGTTGAAGCTTGCATACCTTCCTAGCACTTCCATGGACTGTGAAACCCTCAGGTTGTATCATGTACACATCCTCTTCGAGATTTCCATTAAGGAAAGTTGTTTTCACATCCATTTGCCATATCTCATAATCGTAATAAGCGGTAATTGCTAAGAGAATTCGACTGGACTTAAGCATTGCGACTGGGGAATAGGTTTCATCATAGTTTATACCATGAATTTGCTTGTAACCTTTAGCCACCAATCTAGCTTTGAATATCCGTATATTCCCATCCATCTCTGTTTTATTCTTGAAAACCTATTTACACTTAATGGTTTTGACACCATCAGGTAAATCAACCAAAGTCCATACTTTGTTTATTGACATGGATTCCATTTCGGATTTTGCGGCTTCCAGCCATTTTTCGGAGTCAGGGCCCATCATTGCAAAGGACGTAGGTTCATCATTCTCTATTATCAATAGTTCATGATGATCAGTCACCAAAAACCCATAGCTAACAGGTTCGTTACGTGTCCTTTCAGACCTACGTACCTCAGGTTCCACAAGTATAGATTCTATGACTCTTCGTAAATCTAATTGATCCTCTTCATGAGAAGCCGGAACAATATCATGTGTTTCTCGAACTTCTTCAAGTCGTACTTTACTCCCACTGTTTTTCTTGGAAAGAATATCTCTTTCTAGAAAAGCACCATTACGAGCAACAAACACTTTGTTCTCGATAGGGTTGTAAAAGTAATAACCTTTGGTTTTTTTGGGATAACCAACGAAGTAGCATTTATCAGATTTGGGTCCGAGCTTATCGGTAAACATACGTTTAACATAAGCATCACAACCCCAAATTTTCAGAAAATACAAATTCGGAACTCTTCCAGTCCATATCTTATATGACATCTTCTCAACTGATTTTGATGAACATCTGTTTAGCGTAAACGCAGACGTGATGTGTTGTAAATTTGAGTAGATTTAATCATGATTTAGAGTGTGTTTTAGCTTTAGGAAAAGCATTTAGGCATCATTAGGAATGCATATGCATTGTTTTTCTCTTTTGTAGGTGGTGGATGATATGATGAAGCACTAAGGGACAAAGGAGGAGAAAGGGACCAAAAGAACACTCAAACAAAGTGGAAAAACAGCTAAGGATCCTGACCAGGTAGCACAACGGGTGCTACAACGGGGTGCCAAGGTCGCTGTAGACACAGAAGATGCACAAAGACGTCGTACAGCGAGGTCCTAACGTCGATCTAAAAATGTGATTTATTCTGCGGGAGCTCCAGCGACGTACCACAGCGACGTCCCAAAGTCGATGTGGATCAAGAACCGCTACAACGACGTCTCACAGCAAGGTCCCGAAGTCGCTGTGCGACCAACGTTTTCCCACATGCTCTTTTCCTTTCTACTTTCGGCTTGTAGCCCCTCCACATGAGTGTTGTCGACCATTGCACCCTATTTTCTTCTATTTAAAGGCTCTTGATGTGTTAGAAGAGCCATATCACTTCTTACAACAATCTACTTCAAACAATTTAGTTTTCTTGAATCTTTTATGCAATTAAGAGTTTGTTTTTGAGTTCTTCTTCTAGTTCATCTTATTTATCATTCTTCTTGCTTTCATTAAAAATGTCTTTATTTGTTACTTCTATGGCTAGTGAGTAGTTCTCTATAAGTTTCTGGGTTTGAGTAAAGGTGAGGGTGATCTAGAAATGGTTTAGGTTGTTTAGAACTTGGGAATATTGATTTCTTACTTGTTGGAAGTTCTTAATGCTAGGATTGAAGTAGCTAATCAATTGCTTGAACTTGAATGTTGCTAGCACTGAGAAGTGTAGTTAATGTTTGAATCTCTAATCAAGTGCTTTACATACTTAACCAATGAGAATTTATGTTTAAGATGTTTAGTGGTAATAAGAACTTATACTTAAAGCATGTCTATCTTGAAATTGCCAATGAGAGTTGATGTTAATGCTTGATACATATAGGGTTATTATCATGAGAGTGGAGTAACTTGAATTGTTGTTCTTAGCCTAAGAAATCATCCCATGTTTGCTAAATGTTTCTGAACTGATAATTGATCACCCAAACAAAAACTCAACCCAAGGAATTTAGTTTTTAATCAACTGTCTTAAACCATTCTCTTGCTCTGCCTATGTTCTGTTTTTGCTCTTTTTTAACCACTCTTGAATGTTATTGTGAATTGTGCTTTTAATCATGTATGTAAGAGATCCGAGATTCACACTAAGAATTTGTATTCGTGGATTTGGACTATAGGATATAGAAATGGTATAGTTTCCTATGAATCAAAGACTTTATTGAGACTGATCGTCGAGATAGAACAAACACAATCGAAAAGAGAGTACAAAGTATGATGATCGAGCTATCTAGTCGAAGTGTTCTAAGTTAGGGTTGGAATGTCTTGAGTGAATCGCCACTTCTTCTTTAAATAGTCTCGACTTTGACCTTCTTGTTCCGATATTTCAGCCTCGCCTTCGTAACGATCTCCGAGATTTACGTGGATCAGTTGAACCGACGAAGACCGAGTTGCTCTATCTCCACGTCGTCTCCTGCCGAGCTCGAGCTCGATCGCCTCTTACTTCGGCATCGCTTGGGCCTTGTCAGAGTGTCATTCGTTTGGGCCCAACAAATGAATTGGCTCGTCTCTTTTTCTTTGATTCTAGAATGGGCTCATAAATATGGGCCTTTGTTTTATTTTTTAATGGGCCGGATTTCCTAGAGGGAAATCCAATACCAACAATAGCCCCCAGCCCATTAATTTTGACAAGTCGAGGTTAATGGGCGGTGGACGTTCTCGGGAACACGCGCGCGTGTGTCGGGTGGCGAAAACCTAATGATTACTTTCGCCCTATCCGTAGATCTTGCTTCGATCTAACGGCCAAGGATGAGCGCGTGGGACGAGCTGAACTGCTTTTTAACGCGTCGACAGTCGTGGCGTGTATTTGTTTGAGAATTTCATCTTCTACCGTGGATCTGGTCGATCATCAATGGCTAAGATTCGAGGGTCGCGAAGAGCCTTTTCAGGTTCGTTCTTTTGCAGATGTGACCTAATTATCGCGCATTCGTAAACGTTGATCTTAAATCAACGGTTAGATTAAAGGGAAAGTCAGGAGTCCAAACCACCTCGATTTTCTCGTAATTATTACGAGTTCGGGATTGTGCGGTTGAGATTTTGCACGATTCCCACTATAATTTTCTCGTATTTGCCGAGGGTGATTTCTGCTCCTCCCACTTTCGCTTCTTCTTCTTCTTTTGCTCTGGTTTTTCTTCTGTCGTCGGAAAAACTCTTCTCCTAAGCAAAAAAACTCTAGCCCCCTTTTTTCTACATCGTTCTCTGTGGCTTTAAGAGATGCGACCGGTGCTAGTACAAGCACGGCGGCGGGTTCATTTGGCCCACATCCGCCGTCTTCCCTAACCGCAAATCATATCAAACGGTTGCGGAGGACTTGCCGGATTCCACCGGAGGTGGAAATAGTGATTCCTTCACCAGCGATGTCACTGGAAACTGCGGTAGAGGGTTACTGCTGTGCCTCGTACACTTATTTCGAAAAGTGCGGGCTTTTCTTCCCCATTCCTCGCTTGATTTCTTTGGTTCTAGCCCAGCTTCAATTGGCGTTCCATCAGATGACGCCGAATTTTGTCCGGCATGTCATCGGGCTTGGAGTCAGAGCCGCAGAAGCGGGAGTAGACCCGAGGAACTTATGCGGGTCTGCTCCGCGAAGAACAATACTTTGGGCGAATCCTCGAAGATGTTCCGACGAAGGATGTATGGAGAGATCGATACTTCTTTTTTAGAGTAACTCATCACTCGGTCGGGGATTTCGACTACTCGGTCATCCTGTTCTCGGTGGACGTCCAGCGTTGGTAAGAGCCAAGTTTTTGCTTGATTCTTGTTGGCTGTAGGGCTATCCCTTATTATATATATGTTTTTTTTAACAGAGGCTCCAGAATCGCTCGCTATGAACCCGATTACGGAAGCTCTGATAACCCAGCTGAGAGGGGGCGCTGTTAGTTGGGGCAGTTTTTCGGTAGAACGCGTACAAGGTTCTCTACGGATCGACCCTGAGCGGGCTTCGCTGGATCGTCCACAGGTTCATCTAAACCTGCCAAGTCCTCCTGTTCCTTCTCAGGCTCCTCGGGCTCCAGTTATTCAGCCTCCGCTTCATATTGCCGAGCGGACGGGAGAAAGTAGGTCGTCTGGTCGCGAAGTCTGGTTTTTGCTATCGCAATCCGTCTGACGTGCTTTTTTTTTGTCTTTGATGTTGCCCTTAGTGGGCTTTTGTGATATTGAGGACGCTAAGTCCTCGTTTTGTTCATGCGTTGCCTTCGAATCTTGCATGCCTTAGCATAGATTTTACTGTTTAACGCTTTAGTATAGAAACGGTTTCTACGGTAGTTCGATCCTCTCCAGAGAGATCGAGCAGGTAACTTGTCTCGAATTGCCTTAGGGAGTTCCTTGCGAACTTTTAAGTCAATTGCGTTTGATCTCGAGCTCTTTGCCAAGAATGGTTCGTTGTAAGATTCTTTCGTAATGTAAAATTCGAGCTTATCGCTGAATTTTCAGAAAGAAATGTTAAGTATATAGGAACGAATCGAAGTAGACTTACAAAGGTCTGATTTGGAGTGTGTGCAGAGGTCGTTTGCTTGAATAACTGTTTCGATCTCGTTGCTTTTTGCTTGTAGGGGGGATAACCCCCCAATTCTTTTAATCCGTATAAGGTTTAGAAGAATTATAGGTTTTGGAAGGATCGTTCTGGATCTCTTTCTTTGGGACGATCATTTCAGTTCGATCGATTTGGGGGGACCATTTTGGATCGCTTGTTTTTTTGGGACGATCATTTCAGGTCGTTCGGTTTGGAAGGACCGTTTTAGGTCGCTTATTTAGGGGAAGATCATTTCAGCTCGTTCGGTTTGGATGGGTCGCTTATTTTGGGGACGATCATTTCAGCTCGTTCGGTTTGGAAGGACTGTTTTAGGTCGCTTAATTTCGAAGAGATAATTTCATATCGCTTGATTTTAGGGAGAGGCCATTTCAGGTCACTCGGAGAGGATAACTTAATATCGTTTGTTTCTGAAGAGATAATTTCATATCACTTTAGCTTTTGAAGAGATAATTTCATATCGCTTTGTAACGGAGAAGTATTTCGCGATGACTCTGACTTTTAAGACAGAAAGAGACATTGATCGGGGGACTTATTTTGATTTCACAAAGATAAGCTAGTAAGAATTCGTTTGAAGTTGTTGAGCTCGGTAAGAGCCTTGTGTTTGGGGGGTGGCTGCGCTCGAAATCGAGCTACCTACGTACCCTTTTAAGGGGATCAAGCCATTTCGTAGTTCGATTATGTTGTCGTACTCTTAGTGGAAGTACTTTTTGAGGTTGATGATGTTCCAAGGTCGTAGTTCAGGTTTCTGGGTTTCCACCGACTTGAGTCAGTAGACCCCGCCCTTTACAACGTCGGTGACCTGGTAAGGACCTTCCCACTTTGCTCCTAACTTTCCAGCGTGTTCTTCCTTTTTATGGTCGAACACTTTCCGTAAGACGAGCTCTCCTACTTTACCTTCGAGTTTTGATCTTGGAATCGTAGTAACGAGCTGCGGCTTGTTGGTAGTTCTGGATTCGAGCTAGTGCGAGGTTCCTCCTTTTGTCGACGAGATCGAGCTCGCCAGTTATCATCTTGTTATTGAGTTCCTCTTGTCGTGGGCGTTCTTCTTTGCGGATGCTTGACACGAGGATTTCGGCTGGTACTACCGCCTCGATCCCGTAAGCCAGTGAGAAGGGAGTCTCGCTGGTGGATTTGCGGGGGGTAGTCCGGTAGGCCCAGAGTACGGCTGGGAGCTCGTCACTCCAGCTCGTTTTGCACTCATTGAGTCTTTTCTTGAGGCTGTTCAGGATTGCCTTGTTAGCCGCTTCCGCCAGCCCATTCCCTTGGGGATAGCGTGGCGTTGAGTAAGTCAGCTTTATGTTCCACGTTCTGCAGAACTCCTTGAAGGCGTTTGATATGAACTGGGAACTGTTATCGGTGACGATCTCGTGGGGTAGTCCGTGTCGGCAAACGATGTTTCGCCAGATGAACTCCTTAACATGAACGTCTTTGACTTTTTGGTACGACTCTACTTCAATCCATTTGGTGAAGTAGTCCGTCATTACCAATAGGTGCGTGGCTTTCTTTCTGCCAGACGCGACTAAGGGTCCCACGATGTCCATTCCCCATCGCATGAATGGGTATGGCGATGAGATAGAGGAGAGTTTCTCCGATGCCTGGTGGATAATCGGGGCATGCTTTTGGCATTTGTCGCATTTGTTGGAGAAGGAATCGCATTCGGTGGCCATTTTTGGCCAAAAGTAGCCTTGCCTTTTGATTCGTACGGCCAAGGCTCGTCCTCCGGAATGGCTTCCGCAGGACCCATCGTGGGCCTGTGTGATCACAGCTAGGGCTTGCTTTTTGTTGAGGCATTTGAGGTAAGGTCCGGAGAGACTCCTTTTAAAGAGCTCTCCTTGTGTGACGCAGTACCTTGCACTTTGTGTCTTGAGTTTCCGTGCCTCCCATTTGTCATCGGGAACTTTGCCATTTGTAATGTATCGAATGATCGGAGTCCTCCAATCTTCGTCATTGTCAGGCTCGGGTCCTTGACTAGCGGATGCGGCTTGGATTGGTCCGTCGGGGACATTCGCGACGTACACTGCGTTTCTTGGATCGAGATCATCATCACTCTCGATGATATCGCGACTGATGTCCTTGGGACATTCCTTGTGCTCGACATCGTCCTTTATGGTAGGCTCGTCTTCTTTCAAGGACAGAGCTTTAAGGGCTATGTCGATACTTGGTTTCTCGATCCCTTCGACTGGTATGATCCTTTTGAGGTTGGGATCTGATGTCGATGCTAATGCGGCCAGGGCATCGGCTGCGGTGTTTTTCCCTTGCGGGATCCGCGTAAGATCAAAGAATTCGATCTGTTCGGCGAGCGCGTGGACTACCCGTAGGTATGCTTCCATTCGTTCGTCTTTGGCCTCGTAGTCTCCATGATATTGGCTCGTGACTAATTGGGAATCGCTGAAGGCGTCTACTTCCCGGGCTCCTATCTCTATCGCTAGTCTGAGCCTGGCTATTAACGCTTCGTATTCTGCTTCGTTATTTGATGCGGCGAAGCCCAGTCTGAACGACTGTTCTAGTACTTCGCCCGTTGGGGAGACAAGTTTCACCCCGACTCCGGATCCTTGCCTCGAGGAAGCTCCATCCACGTAGAGTTTCCATTTCTTGGCGGAGGTCGGGTCAAGTTCGACGGTCGGAGGGAGCTCGATTATGAAATCTGCCAGTACTTGCGCTTTTAGGCACGTCCGGTCTTTATATTCTATGTCATACTCGCTAAGTTTGATAGTCCATTTGACCAGTCGACCTGACTGACTTGGACTGTGAAGGATGGTTCTCAGTGGCTGAGAGGTCATCACTATGATCGAGTGCGATTGAAAGTATGGTCAGAGTTTCCGAGCTGATGTCACTAGCGCTTAGGCGAGTTTTTCCATGGTGGGGTATCTGGTTTCAGCGTAGATTAAGGTCTTACTGATGTAATACACCGGTCGTTGTTCGTTCTGTTCTTCGCAAACCAGGACTCCACTTACTGCTGCCGTGGAAACAGCTAGGTAGAGGTAGAGCGGTTCCCCTTCTACTGGTTTCGCCAGTATAGGCGGTTCGCTTAGGTAAGCTTTAAGCTGGGTGAACACTTCTTCGCACTTTTCGTCCCTGAGGAACTTCTTGTTCGCTTTGAGCAAGTGATAGAAGGGCAGACATTTATCAGTCGACCTCGAGATGAAACGGTTCAGAGCAGCTATTTTGCCAGTCAGGCGCTGGACTTCTCGCGTTGTTCTGGGAGATTTCATCTCTATAAACGTTGCGATCTGTTTGGGGTTCGCTTCGATCCCTCTTTCGGTCACTAGGTAACCAAGGAATTCTCCTGAGGGGACTCCGAAGGTACACTTTGCTGGGTTGAGTTTCATCCCGTATTTATTGAGAATGATAAAACATTCTTTTAGTTGGGGGATGTGATCCTCATACCTGGAAGATTTGACCAGCATATCGTCGATGTAGACTTCCATAGTTTTGCCTAGGAGTCCTGAAAACATCTTGTTGACGAGGCGTTGGTAAGTTGCTCCTGCGTTTTTTAGTCCGAAGGGCATGACTTTGTAGCAGTACGTACCTCGATCAGTTATGAACGAAGTCTTTTCTTGGTCCTCGGGGTTTATTAATATTTGATTGTACCCCGAGAAAGCGTCCATGAAGGATAGTAGCTGGTGTCCGGCGGTGGCTTCGACCAGCCGGTCGATGTGTGGGAGTGGGAAGCTGTCCTTCGGACATGCTTTGTTGAGATCCGTGAAATCTACACAGACTCTCCACTTCCCGTTTTTTTTCTTAACCACTACAGGTTTCGCAAGCCAGTCGGGGTACTTGACCTCTCTGATCGATCCGATTTTTAATAATCGATCGACCTCGTCATTGACGGCTTGAGCTCGTTCCGGACCTAGTTTTCGACGTTTTTGTCTTACCGGATTGTAGGTTGGGTCGACATTCAGCTCGTGGCTGGTGACGTCGATGTTGATCCCTTTCATGTCTGCTGAAGACCAGGAAAAGGAGTCGACATTCTGTTTAAGGAAAGAGACCAATTCGTTTTTGACTGGCTCTGATAGGTCGATTCCAATGCCAACGAGTCTTTCGGGATGAGCATCGTCTATGCAAACTTGGGTCGTGAGGACCTTTGGAGGTCCTATTTGACTCGGGTCATTCGACCTTTTGGTCTGCATGGTGGCGAGCTCGTCCTATTTCTGTAATTGCTACGCAGGAGATATCTCAATCTGCTTGTATCCATTCATGTAGCAATGGCGGGAAATTGTTTGACTTCCGTACACGGTTTTTACTCCTTTGGGAGTTGGGAATTTTATGCATTGATGGTAGGTCGATGGTACCACTTTCATGTCATATATCCACGGTCGACCTAGAATTGCGTTATAGGGAGCTGGCCGATCCACTATGACGAACTCTGTCATTCTTCGAACTCCTCCATCTATCACTGGGGCGAAGACAGAGCCCATCGAGTACATTGTTTCGCCAGCGAACCCTACTAGTGGTGTCTTTTCTTCCACGATCTCGGAGTCGTTGA
This sequence comes from Orychophragmus violaceus, assembly GCA_030180135.1. Lineage (NCBI taxonomy): Eukaryota > Viridiplantae > Streptophyta > Magnoliopsida > Brassicales > Brassicaceae > Orychophragmus > Orychophragmus violaceus. Next base: position 70,378,832 of record CM058236.1, on the reverse strand, counting down.
AGTCCATCTTTTTGAACGCGTCGTAAAAGAGGACATCCACCGAACTTTCTGTGTCGATCATTATTCTTGAGAGTTCGACATCTCCCACTACTAGACAAACGAGGAGAGCGTCATCGTGTGGTTTGTCGAGATTGCTTGTCTCGCTCTCGTGGAAAGTGATCTCGTGGTCTGGACCTATCATTGGGATTTTCCCCCCTTTGTCGGTCTCGACTCTTCTTTGAAGAGCTTTGATTGAATTGACCAAGTCTCGGCAAAACTTGGAGCCACCGAAGATGAAGTCGATTCATTTAGGGGGTATAGCCCGTACACCCCCCCTGCAGAGACGAGGGAGATTGATTCGTGAGCGTAAACTCTTAACGGGAGCCGGAGGTGGACATAACGCCGAACCTTTCGGGGTGCCGCTCAGGCTGAGCTCGCCGAGAATAAACTCGACTCGCTTTCGCGACCCCTGAGGGAGTGTTTCGGGAGATTCCGGCTCCTTTGTCCGTTCTCGTTTATTCTGAGAAAGCCTTTTGGTGTTCGACTCTTTGGTCTGTTTACTTTCTTTTTTATCGGACGGAGTTTCCTCCTCGACTTCGGAGTCTTGTTTGCTTTCGGACTCTCGCTTTTGAGCCTCGGCTTTAGCTCGAGTATAGCAATCTTCAGTCGAGTGTCCTCTTTTGTTGTGAAATTCACAGAATTTTTCCTTGTCGAACTCGAATTTCTTCGAGCTCTTCGGGCTCTCGACCGCATTGACGTTTCCTGATTTACGGGAATCCTTTTTTGAGTTCGAGTTCTGCGAGCATGACGGGTTTTTTTTCTTTTCGATGCTTTAATCCTCGAGGCGAGCGAAGGCCGATGCGCGATGAAGGGCGTCATCGAGTGTTTGAGGTTCGCGGACTGTTATTTCCTCGCGAAATCTGGTTGAATACCATAGTCCACGTCGCAGTGCTTCTATAGCTACTTCGTCTCGTGGGTTTGCGATTTTGGATTTTATTTCCTTAAATCGGTCGATGTACGAGCGAAGCGGCTCGTCGGGTTTTCGAGAGACGCCAAATAGAGCTGCCTCAGTAGTCTTTTCCTCGATAAAGACGGAGTATTGTTTGAGGAAAGCCGTCATGAACTGGGTGAAGTTGTCGATGGAACTTTCTTCCAGTCCGACAAACCATTCTAGGGCGGAGCCCGATAGGTTTTCGGCGAAGAGCCTGCAGAAAGCCGGCTCTCTCTCCTCGTCGGTAAGGTATACCCTTGCCATTGCTAGTCGGAATGCCCTGATATGGGCTTTCGGGTCCGACTTCCTAGAGAATTCCGGAAATTTAGTTTTCTTGATTTCTCGGATCCTTGCGAACGCGATCCGGTCTGTGAACGGCGTTTGTCGCGTTTCTTCGATCACTCGATCGATGTCGGGTGCCGCGCTTGTTGCCATGTGAAATTTCGAGCTTAGACTGTTGAACTGGGCCTTAGCCTGTTCGATGTACTGTCTAAGCATATCGTGTTCATCGCCTACCGTAGGCGTGAACTGGGCTTGAGCCTGGTTTGACGCTTGTTCCGGGAAAACGGGGTCGAGGAGATCGAATATTTGAATCGATCTTGTCTGGTCGACCTGCGGCGTTCGGAACTGTACCGTATTCGACCCGTTAACGGGTCCTGAGCTCGAGGCGAAAGCAGAGCCTCCTAGTTGCCTCGGTCGGATGTTGGAGTTATTCGAGAAAAGTGGTGGCCCGGGTAATGGTCGGTTCCCTGATCCGGTTGGATCTATGACCATCGAACTCGAAGTGAATGGTGTCGGTATCGCGATAGGGATCATTATAGGGCGGAGGCCGCTACTTGACGCATTAGCAAAATTTCCCGACTCTCCCGGGGGAGTTACTACCTGGGAGAAGTCCAAGCGTGTACATGGTGGAGGACTTATGGGGGTTCGTGGATCATGTGTTGACCTACCCCCTGGTTTGGCTGGCGAGCTCTTCGAGACGGGCATTAATGCGCCTTTCCTGTTCATCGAGCTGCACGGCCAGAGAGCGGTTTGCGATCTCTTGGGCCCGTGCACTTGCCTCGTTGTTTCTCGTTCGGTTTACCAGCAAGCTTAACATCGAACGGATTTCAGTGAGATCATCTGGGCCTTGTCGCTGTGGAACAGAAGGCAGTGGTGAATTAGGTCTGGTTATTCCAGATCCACCTCCAGGGGTGGGAATTGAATCGTTTCTCATCCACACCCAATTTATGCTCGGATCGTTAGTTCCTGACAAAACATTTGTCGGAGTCTGGCTCGTCGCGATCGTTTGGGCGACTGAGCCGGCTGGTGCCGAAGTCGTGGAGACTGAGGCAGAGCTCGTCAACATGCCATCGGTCTAACCCATGATTCTTACCCCGGTGGTGTTCTGAGGAACGTTGTCGATCGTTTGAGGGTGGTCGACGGGTGGTGTGGCGCTGGGAGAGCCAGATTGGTCGGATTCATCTCAATCTATCGGATCTAAGATCTGATTCTTAAGACAGGAAAAACTATAGATGGTCCCCACAGTCGGCGCCAAATGTGAGATTCGGGATTCACACTAAGAATTTGTATTCGTGGATTTGGACTTTAGGATATAGAAATGGTATAGTTTCCTATGAATCAAAGACTTTATTGAGACTGATCGTCGAGATAGAACAAACACAATCGAAAAGAGAGTACAAAGTATGATGATCGAGCTATCTAGTCGAAGTGTTCTAAGTTAGGGTTGGAATGTCTTGAGTGAATCGCCACTTCTTCTTTAAATAGTCTCGACTTTGACCTTCTTGTTCCGATATTTCGGCCTCGCCTTCGTAACGATCTCCGAGATTTACGTGGATCAGTTGAACCGACGAAGACCGAGTTGCTCTATCTCCACGTCGTCTCCTGCCGAGCTCGAGCTCGATCGCCTCTTACTTCGGCATCGCTTGGGCCTTGTCAGAGTGTCATTCGTTTGGGCCCAACAAATGAATCGGCTCGTCTCTTTATCTTTGATTCTGGAATGGGCTCATAAATATGGGCCTTTGTTTTATTTGTTAATGGGCCGGATTTCCTAGAGGGAAATCCAATACCAACAGTGTGGAACCTGTTTATTTTGTTAGTTACTAACTACAAAACCCACAACGAATTTGGTTGCACTTAGATTAAGAAAACACTTGCATTCTTAGTGTGTTTGATTTACCCAAGTGGATTGACACCTCAAATCTACAAGGACTAGGCTGTATACTTGCAGCTGAAGTGATTAAGAGGAACTTTTTATTCATATCAAGTTTGGCGCCGTTGCCGTCTTGGGTGTAAAATTAAGCCATTAAGATTCGGTGTTTGCTTGAGACTAAGTCTTTCGGTTATAAAGATACTAACCTTCTCTACCTTGTTTCCCTTTGTTTTCCAGGTGAATGAACTTGAGGAGCAGGGGACCAACAAACCTTGTACCAAGAGTTGAAGACATAAAAGCTCGCAAAAGGGGAATTTCAAGGAGGAGAAGACAGTAACAAAGGTTGGCAAGAGTACAAAACAACATGGCTTACCAGCAGCAACAACAACAAGACGGGGATGTTTTGAAAACAACTAAGGAAATGAAGGAAACCGACAAAACCATCCACCAAGGGTACACAGAGCCATTGTAGCATATGACGAACCAAGCATCAACGATTACCATTTGGAATCATTGTACCGGCAGTGGAAACAACTATGAAATCAAAGCAATCATCATCAACATGGTGCAAGGAAGCAAGTTCCATGGGCTGCCAATGGAGGATCCACTAGACCTCTTGACAACTTCGACAAGCTATGTCGAACAGTCCGAATCAATGGGACTTCTGAAGATGCAATGAAGAAGATACTATTTCCATTCTCGCTTGGAGATAAAGTCCACCTTTGGGAGAAGAACCTTCCAACAAACTCAATCACCTCCTTGGATGAATTCAAAAGAGCCTTCTTATCCAAGTTCTTCTCCAAATCAAGAACCGCAAGGTTGAGGACTGAAATTTCAAGCTTCAAACAAAAAGCCACAGAAAACTTTGGAGAAGCTTGGGAAAGATTCAAGGGCTACACCAACCAATGCCCTCACCATGGCTTCACTAAGGAGAGTCTACTCAGCACACTATACCGAGGCATACTGCCCAAATACCGGATGATGCTAGACACTGCTAGTAATTGCAACTTCCTGCAAAAGGATGAAAGAGAAGCCATGCAACTGGTGGAGAATTTGGCGGCCAGTGACACAAACTATGGGGAACACTATGACTGCACATACCGAGAAGGAGGATATAGAGATGAACAAAGGAGGGAAATCAAAGCACTCAATGAGAAGCTGGATAAACTGCTCAAAGAAAACCAGAGGAATGTTAACTTTGTGGGAGAATTTGATCAACACCAAGGATACCTTGAAGATGATGTTGAGATGAGTGTTGATGGACATGCTGAAACGAACTACATTGGAGGCCAAGGATTCAACAAAGGATTCAATCAGAACTATAGGAATCACCCCAACTTTTCCTATAGAAACAACAATGTGGAGAATCCTCAAGACCAGTCATATCCACCATTCAAACCTCAAGGACAGACCACACTTCAAGGAAACTTTCCAACAAAACCAGCATTCAACAACAGTGGAGGCTTTCAACAAAGGCAACCATACAACAACAACCAAAGCAATTTCCAGCCACGCCAACAATACAACCAAGGAACCTATCAAGGGAACCAACAGTACCAAGGACAAGGAAGCTCATCCAACCAACAAAGACAAGAAGACACCACCCAACAAATGATGAAACAAGTATTGGAGAGCAACAGAAAATTGCAAAGTGAATGGAATGCAAGATTCGACAACGTAGCAGCTGAATTTACAAGCTTCAAGCAACACCTTCCTCAACAAGGATCATCATCAAACAGACCACCAGGCTTCCTACCTGGAAAACCAGAGCCAAATCCAAAGAAGTACATCAATGCAATTACATTAAGAAGTGGAAGAGAACTACCATCAAGAGAGCTCATTGAGGACAATGAGAAACAAGGTGGGAGGATGGACTTTGAACTTGATAAGGAAACCATTGAGAAAGAGAGGCATGATGCAGAAGTTAAAGAGGAAGCCAAAGATATCAAAGGGAAAGGCAAGATGTGTGTAGAAAAAAAGGAGAAGGCAAAAACCGGTTTAACCTCTACATCCAAGGAGAAAATATTTGTGCCACCAGCCTATGAGCCAAAACTTCCCTTTCCTGGAAGATTCAAGAAGCAGCTCTTAGAGAGGTATAGAGCACTCTTTGACAAGCAAATGGAGAAGATTCAACTCACCATGCCACTAATGGATGCATTCATGCTAGTACTCCAATACATCAAATTTCTCAAGGATGCAATCAAGGAAAGAATAAAGGAGATGGAAGGCATGGTTATCTTAACCCATGAGTGCAGTGCTATCATCCAGAGAAGAACCATTCCCATGAAGCTTGAAGATCCAGGAAGTTTCACCCTACCATGCGCTTTGGGACCACTCTCATTTGAAAGATGTCTATGTGACCTTGGAGCAAGTGTAAGCTTGATGGCACTCTCAGTAGCAAAGCAGCTAGGATTCACACGCTACAAGCAGTGTAAAATCTCACTTGTATTGGCTGATAGGTCAGTGAAACTTCCTGTGGGAATGCTTGAAGATATTCCAGTCATGGTCGGAAATTTCGAAATACCGACAGATTTTGTGGTTTTGGAAATGGATGAAGAACCAAAGGACCCCCTGATCTTTGGAAGACCTTTCTTGGTCACTACTGGAGACATCATTGATGTCAAGAAGAGGAAGATTGACCTGCACTTGGGAAAGAACCATATCCTCAAGTTTGACATAAATGAAGTGATGAAAAAACCGACGATTCAAGGGCAGGCCTTTTGGATTGAAACACTTGATGCTTTGGCTGATGAATACCTGGAAGAGCTGGCTATGGAGGACTCCCTGGAGATAGTCATGACCACCAAGAAAGACGTGAGTGAGCTGGTGGACAAAGAAGGACAGGAGTATGCAAAAATCCTTGACTCTCGCAAGGCGTTAGAAGGAAACGATCAATTCTTGGAACTCCCTTAAGAAGTCCACAACATCAAGTCCATGGAGGTAAAAGAAGAAACCAAACCAGCTGGAAATGGTGAGTCCAGCCTAGATGATGACTGGTGTGAGCTGAAAGCACAAAAGGTAGAACTCAAACAACTTCCGGATGGGCTAAGGTACACTTTCTTGGGACCAAACTCATCATACCCTGTCATAGTAAGTGAAAACCTAAATGGAAATGAACTGAACTTACTTCTTAATGAACTGAGAAAATAGAGGAGAACAATAGGTTATTCACTTGATGATATTAAAGGACTATCACCAACTCTTTGCACCCATAGAATCCATTTGGAAGATGAAACAATGACTTCAATTGAGCATCAAAGGATACTAAATCCTAATTTGAAAGAAGTCGTTAAAAAGGAAATTCTGAAACTCTTGACTGCATGAATAATCTTTCCTATTTTAGATAGCACATGGGTCTCACCTGTTCATGTAGTTCCTAAGAAGGGAGGTATAATAGTGGTTAAAAATGAGAAAAATGAACTAGTCCCTACAAGAACTATAACCGGACATAGAATGTGCATCGATTATAGGAAATTGAACTCACCCTCCAGAAAAGATCACTTTCCTCTCCCATTCATTGATCAAATGCTTGAACGATTGGCAAATCATCAATTCTACTGTTTTCTTGATGGGTACAATGGGTTCTTTCAAATACCCATTCACCCTAACGACCAGGAAAAGACGACATTCACATGTCCTTATGGCACCTTTGCATATTGAAGGATGCCATTTGGGGTTATGTAATGCTCTAGCCACCTTCCAAAGGTGCATGATGTCGATCTTTTCTGACTTAATTGAAGAAATGGTTGAAATTTTTATGGATGATTTTTCTGTATATGGTTCCTTGTTTGCTGCTTGTTTGTCTAATTTGTGCAGGGTACTTAAGCATTGCGAGGAGACAAACTTGGTACTAAACTGGGAGAAATACCACTTCATGGTGAATGAAGGAATAGTACTTGGGCATAAGATTTCAGAAAGAGGAGTTGAAGTGGACAAAGCCAAAATGGATGTGATGATGGGATTGCAGCCACCAAACTCAGTCAAAGGGATAAGGAGCTTTTTGGGTCATGCAGGTTTTTACCGACGGTTCATCAAAGATTTTTCAAAGATTGCAAGGCCATTGACAAGACTGATGTGCAAGGAGACATAGTTCGTCTTTGATGATGAATGCCTCAAAGCATTCCATACGATCAAGAATGCCCTTGTGTGTGCACCTATAGTTCAAGCTCCAGACTGGGATCTCCCTTTTGAGATAATGTGCGATGCCAGTGACTATGCAGTTGGGGCAGTCTTAGGCCAGAGGAAGGACAAAAAGCTTCATGTCATCTATTATGCAAGCAGGACCTTGGATGATGCTCAAGTCCGATATGCGACCACAGAGAAAGAGCTCTTGGCAGTGGTGTTTGCATTTGACAAGTTCATATCATATTTGGTGGGATCGAAAGTGGTGGTGTACACAGATCATGCAGCATTGAGACACTTGTTGGCTAAGAAGGATGCTAAGCCAAGGTTATTACGATGGATACTTCTGCTTCAGGAGTTTGACCTTAAAATCCAAGACAAGAAAGGAGTTGAGAATGGAGTGGCTGATCACTTATCAAGGTTGAGGATTTATGAAGAGTTACCAATTGATGATTCCCTGCCGGAAGAACAACTCTTGCTCATTCAGAGCTTAAGAGAAGGATATAAGATGACCCTGAAGATGGAAGAAGTAAAAAGCTTGAAAGAAGATAATCTGCCTTGGTATGCAAATTTTGTCAACTACTTGGCCTGTGGAAAGGAACCACCAAACCTCATCAGCTATCAAAGGAAGAAGTTCTACCGGGATATTACTCGATTTTATTGGGATGAACCTTACATGTTCAAAAGGTGTTCAGATGTTCTCTATAGGAGATGTGTTCCAGAAGAAGAGATAGAAAGGATCTTGTATCACTGCCACGGTTCAGATTATGGAGGACACTTTGCATCATTCAAGACCGCAACAAAAGTGCTACATTCAGGTTTTTGGTGGCCCAGCCTGTTTAAGGATGCTCATGGATATGTGTCAAAGTGTGATGCCTGCCAAAGAAAGGGGAATATTGGGAGGAGGAATGAGATGCCACAAAACCCAATATTGGAAGTTGAGGTATTTGATGTATGGGGGATTGACTTCATGGGTCCTTTTCCATCCTCATATGGAAATCAATACATTTTGGTGGCAGTTGACTACATGTCAAAGTGGGTAGAAGCCATTGCAAGTCCTACCAATGATGCTAAGGTAGTTATCAAGCTATTCAAGTCCATCATATTCCCTCGGTTTGGCGTTCCAAGAGTTGTGATCAGTGATGGGGGCAGTCATTTCATCAACAAAGTGTTTGAGAATCTTCTCAAGAAGTATGGGGTGAAACACAAGGTGGCTACACCATATCATCTTAAGACCAGCGGACAAGTGGAGGTTTCCAACCGGCAAATCAAGGCTATATTGGAGAAGACTGTTGGGAACTCAAGAAAAGATTGGGCCAAGAAACTTGATGATGCTCTTTGGGCATACCGGACAGCCTTCAAGACACCTATCGGCACAACACCTTTCAACCTTTTGTACGGAAAGTCATGTCACTTACCAGTAGAGTTGGAGTACAAGGCAATGTAGGCAGTGAAGCTACTGAATTTCGACATCAAGACCGCAGCTGAGAAACGCCTCATCCAACTCCATGAGCTTGACGAAATCAGGTTAGATGCTTACGAAAGTTTGAAGATCTACAAAGAGAGGACAAAAGCATTCCATGAAAAGAGGATTGTCAAGAAAGAGTTCAAGGCAGGAGACCGAGTTTTACTGTACAACTCCTGGTTGAAGTTGTTTCCCGGGAAACTAAAATCGAGATGGTCTGGCCCCTTCTCAGTCAAGGAAGTACGACCCTACGGAGCCGTCATTCTACTCAACAAGGATGAAAGTGAGTTCACAGTGAATGGACAACGGCTCAAAGTCTATTCTGCGTCCGACCCCGTGGAAGAAGAGATATTGATTCTTCTCATGGACCCAACTCCAATCTAAAGCAGTAAGAGAGTCAAGCTCGTGACTTAAAACAAGCGCGCTTGGGAGGCAATCCCATGTTATCCTTTGTATATATTTTGTGATTTCTCTTTGATTTGTTTGGTGTGTTTTTGTGTGAGTTTTATGTTTGTTTTAGTCTTGTGTGAGAATTTTCAGCATGTGGGAGCAAGCAGGAGCAAATATGGAGGTTTTTGACACCACGGACCAGACAAACGGAGTAGCTGCAGGCAAAAAAAACCCACAACGGGGTGTCACAACGACCAGGTCATGTCACTGCAGACAAAACAAGACACAGTGACACCACACAGAGATGTCACGATGTCACTGTGGGACAAAAAACTGAAATCCATGCAGATAGCACAGCGACCTCTGCAACGACGTGACCAAGTCACTGCAGAGAAAATGTGCCACAACGACATCGTACAGCGACGTCACGATATCGCTGTAGACCAAAGTGCCGAAATCATGCGGGAGCCACAGCGACCTCCAGAGCGACGTCACAATGTCGCTGCAGGTAAGAATACTCACAGCGACATCGTACATCGAGGTCCGGATGTCGCTGTGAGTCAGGTTTGACCCTATTCTTCTTTCTTTTGACCACGTTTAAAAAAAAAAGGGAAACAACCTCTCCAACTCGCGACTCTCTCTCTCTTTCCTCTCTCAAACACAAAAAACACCATTGTTCTTCAAAAGCTTCAAAGCTCCTCATCTCACTCAAATCTTGATCGTTTTCACTGATTTCTCTGTCTATTTTCCGCGATTTTCACTCATAACATCATCTAGGATCATTATTCATCAATTAATCACTCCAAGGTATGAATTTCAAAACCCTTGTTTTTCATGGTGATTTTCGATTTCGAGTTTTAAGGGGATTGATGGGTCAATACTTGTTCATTTGATGATTCTAGACACACCCATACTATCAATTTGAAGAACTATCGGTTAAATCTAGTTGAAATTGAATTTTCAGATTCTAGGGTTCTTAATAAGATATTTTGGGGAAAACATGATTTGATTGTTTCTGTGGCTATGTTAGAGTGTTTAGAACATACTTTGCAAAACAAACAATATCAAATTCGTGATGGATTGAGATTATTTGTGAAAAAGTGAGTAATCCATGAAAAATAATGGGAAATCCGATTTTTGGAATCAAGAATGAGTTTGAATGCTTGATTGAACTTTATAAGTGCCTAAATGAGAACGATTGAATTGCATTGATGAGAGTTATCATTTTCAGTCTTTAGGCATTATATCGGTTCAATTTCTTGTGTTGTTGTTTGAAAGATGGTTTGATTTCTTCCAATTGTGTTTATGCAGATGACATGAAGGTCGAGAGCATCACGGGGACAAGCTAGCGATCAGGAGCAAAAGGCACAGCCTCACCGGTCGGGAAAGGAACCTGCAGCCGAGTATGATGAGGATGATGAAATGATTGACTTCCCGAGCAGTCAGGAAGAGGCTAAGCAACCAATGAAGAAGAGAGGAAAGAGCAAAAAGCCTGCAGAGCAGAAAAAGAAAAAGCCAAAAAGAGCCACACTAAGGGATGTGAGGGCTAAGCTGACTGTGTTTAACAGGAGTGGAACTAAGTAAGGGGACCCCGAGATTTGCAGAAAGCTGTGGATTTATGATGACGTAATGGCTATACTGAGAGCTCTGAGCTTGGAAAGCCTAATGGGGGAAGCACATCCAGTATATGAGATGTCGTGCTGCCAGTTCCTGTGTACATTTCAGAAAAAATAGTTCACAGACGGGCCAACTGAAGAGGAAGGATACGGTTATGTGCCTTCAGCTACTATGGAAAGAAGTACATGATCGGATACAAGCAGATATCACAGTTTCTTGGGTTTAAAGATGAATAGTGAAACAGCTGCCAGCTATTGATCTTCTGCCAACAGTCATGTGGGACACTATATCAAGGACAAAGTATCAGACATGAGAGATGAAGAACTCAGACATCGCAAACCCTGCTATTCGGTATGTTCATAAGATGCTAGCACACACCATATTTGCAAGAAGGGAGAACAACAAGGTGTTGGAAGAAGAGCTAAGATTTATGGCTATGGACTCCAACCGATGTACCAATTTGAAGTTCCGGTGGTTAACTTTGGGAACTATGAGGTGATGGGCGTGGTTGGTTACTTCATGAGGCAGTTGGCCTCGATCAGGAAGAAGGCCATGACATCAGTGGACAAGACACCAGTGTTCAGATTTGGAGGACTGCTTACACCTATCTTCCACTGCGCAATGCGAAATTATCGTCCCGATTGGATAAAGCGCACCTGAGAAAGGCACTCTACCTAGATGGTAAGGTTGAGGAAATATTTGCATACACCTTCCGGGTTGATTACGAACAGTCAACGAACGTCCTTCTACCAAACCCCACCATCACCTCTTTTCAAAACCGAGCAAACATTGCATTTCAGCCGGATCCAAGGTACTACCACAACATTTCAGCTGACCCGGTGGAAGCACAAGTAAGACCAAGGAAGAGGAGAGCAGCTGAGAGAGCTTCGCAGGGAGAAGGCACCAGCAGCCAAGCGGATGCTCCGACAGAGCCAGGAGCAAGTTCTGATCAGGCTAGACCACCAAGCCCGATCTATGGGAGCGCACGCTATTACCTCCATGCTCCCAATGAAGCAATTCAGGGTGCTCAGTTGCGCAAAGATCATAGCTATATCAGGAAGCTGGAGCGTTGGAACAAGCTTCAAGAACGCACCATTGGGAAATTGGTGGCAGCTGGACGAAAGACGAAGGAGTTCTTGAAGAAGAATTACAAGTAGAAGACAAAGGCCCTCAGTCGTCAAGTTATGTACTTGACCTATATGGTGACAGGGAAGAAGGGTCCGGTAGAAGTGCCTCCTGGTTAACCGGAGAGTGAGGAAGAGGCAGATTCAGAGGACTTCCCGAGACGACACTCTTATCATGGAGGAGAGACTACCAGCTCATCCAACAGGGCACCAGGACGCGCCTCCCTTGACGAGCGACGTCGCAGAGCAAGGAGACACATCCCTCCACCATCTCCCGGTTCGAGCAATGAGTCCCTATCCCTGGGTGAAGACGAGGAGGACACCGCACCTCCTAACTACTGAGGTAACATCACCACCTTATACGTAGTTTCTGTTTTATTTTATTTTTAATATACCATCTTTAGCTTCCGTTAATTTGCTTTCAAACAGAGACGGTGCGAAGTAAGTTTTGGGGGGGGGGGGGGGGGGTGATCAATTAACCATCGTTTATGTTTTATTGAGTCTTTTGTGTTTTGCATTGTTAATAAATATGATTTCGAAAAAACCAAAAAAATTGAAAATTTTGAAAAAAAAAAAAAAAAAGCATGTAGTTTCATATTTGTTTCTCTTTTAGGATTGAGTCTAGTAGCATTCTAGATTGCATTTGCATAGGATACAATGATATAATTGCCTTGTAAGAAATCTAGATTTTAGAACTCAACATGATGCCCTTGATAATCATAATATGTTGCTTAAACAACTATTGAAACATTTGCACATTTCGAGCTTTGATCACACCACTCAAATCCACTTGTCTTGTTTGATACCCTCAACTTTGAAACCAACTCATCTATATGGACTTAAATGAACTAATCTTTTCACTTATGGGTTTTTGATGCTTGATCATGGTCACTATATACACATTTGGATTATCTTTTACCACATTCTTACCACCCTTTATTAATCCAAGTGACCATTCTCACTCTTAGGATGGTTTCCACACCTTAGAACCCTTCCCTTTTTTTTTAAACCTTCATTTGATTGATTGAGTGTGGCCTCTTTTTGATAATGCTAACATGTGTAAATGGTTAAAAGTATAAGAACGACAATGATTAGCTCTCATAGGCTAGTCTAGGAGTTCATTTTGTTGATTGGTATTTGGGGGTAAAAGCACTTGAAAATGGGATTGGGAGTGAAAGAAAAGAAAGAGTTAGATGAGGAGTAAAAGAAAAAGAAAAAAAACCAAAGGGCTTGTGAAGGGAAACACTTGGGAAGTTGAGATAAAATGGGAAGAAATCTAAGTCTGATTTAAAAAGAAATCAAAAGAAAAGAGTCTTAGTAAATAAAAACAATAACTTCACAAGACCCAAAAATGAAAAAGTCAAATGGTTAAGAAGGGAGATTGGGTAAACTAATGATAGGATTTGGAAACACAATTGGGTAAGACAATGGGAGTTAAGAATTATATGCACAAATTGTTCTTGTCTTGCCACTTTTTGCATAATGTCTAGCATTGCTTTTCCTTGAGAGTTAGCCACCAAATATGAAATCATGACCCTCCTCTAAACACCATTTGAAGCCTTTTTACGCCAAGCCAATTGATCAAGATCAAATTACCATATGTGAGACTGCACTTTAAAGAATGAATGATTTAAGAGTTGGTGAAATGTTGAGTTGGTAGATTATTGACAATGTGCTTAAGAGAATAAGATTTGGTGTGTTGATAAGCCTAGAGAAATTAGAGTGGATTAGATTGTTTGTTCATGCAACATATTATCATTTTCTAAGGACATCATGTTGAGGGCTTGCAAAATTTCTTTGGTTATGAGTCTCCAACTTCAAACCTCTTCCCCTTTGCTCTCTTTGTTGTTTGCTTGAGGACAAGCAAAGAAACAAGTTTGGGGAAGTTGATGTGTTGTAAATTTGAGTAGATTTAATCATGATTTAGAGTGTGTTTTAGCTTTAGGAAAAGCATTTAGGCATCATTAGGAACGTATATGCATTGTTTTTTATCTTTTGTAGGTGGTGGATGACATGATGAAGCACCAACGGACAAAGGAGGAGAAATGGACAAAAAGAACACTCAAACAAAGTAGAAAAACAGCTAAGGATCGTGACCAGGTAGCACAACGGGGTGCTACAGCGGGGTGCCAAGGTCGCTGTAGACACAGAAAATGCACATCGACGTCGTACAGCGGGGTCCTAACATCGCTGTACAAATGTGATTTATTCTGCGGGAGCTCCAGCGACGTACCACAGCGACGTCCCGAAGTAGCTGTGGATCAAGAACAACCACAACGACGTCTCACAGCGAGGTCCCGACGTCGCTGTGCGGCCAAAATTTTCTCACATGCTCTTTTCCTTTTTACTTTCGGCTTGTAGACCCTCCACATGAGTGTTGTCGATCATTGCACTCTATTTTCTTCTATTTAAAGGCTCTTGATGTGTTAGAAGATCCATATCACTTCTTACAACAATCTACTTCAAACAATTTAGTTTTCTTGAATCTTTTATGCAATTAAGAGTTTGTTTTTGAGTTCTTCTTCTAGTTCATCTTGTTTATCATTCTTCTTGCTTTCATTAAACATGTCTTTCTTTGTTACTTCTATGGCTAGTGAGTAGTTCTCTATAAGTTTTTGGGTTTGAGTAAAGTTGAGGGTGATCTAGAAATGGTTTAGGTTGTTTAGAACTTGGGAATATTGATTTCTTACTTGTTGGAAGTTTTTAATGCTAGGATTGAAGTAGCTAATCAATTCCTTGAACTTGAATGTTGCTAGCACTGAGAAGTGTAGTTAATGTTTGAATCTCTAATCAAGTGCTTTACATACTTAACCAATGATAATTGATGTTTAAGGTATTTAGTGGTAATAAGAACTTATACTTAAAGCATGTCTATCTTGAAATTGCCAATGAGAGTTGATGTTAGTGCTTGATAGATATAGGGTTATTATCATGAGAGTGGAGTAACTTGAATTGTTGTTCTTAGCCTAAGAAATCATCACATGTTTGCTAAATGTTTCTGAACTGATAATTGATCACCCAAACCAAAACTCAACCAAAGGAACTTAGTTTTTAATCAACTGTCTTAAACCATTCTCTTGCTCTGCTTATGTTCTGTTTTTGCTCTGTTTTAACCACTCTTGAATGTTATTGTGAATTGTGCTTTTAATCATGTCTGGAACCTGTTTATTTTGTTAGTTACTAGCTACAAAACCCACAACGAATTTGGTTGCACTTAGATTAAGAAAACACTTGCATTCTTAGTGTGTTTGATTTACCCAAGTGGATTGACACCTCAAATCTACAAGGACTAGGCTGTATACTTGCAGCTGAAGTGATTAAGAGAAACTTTTTATTCATATCAAGACGTTTCTAGGGCGTATCCCCAAAAGGATAATGGAAGATCTGCATGACTCATCAGATCGAACCATATCTAATAAAGTTCGATTTCTCCTTTCGGAAACACCATTCAACTGTGGTGTTCCTGGAGGAGTGAGTTGTGAAACAATTCCAAATTCTCTCAGATGATCATCGAAAGTTTGACTCAAATATTCACACTTCGATCTGATCGAAGAGCTTTGATTGTCTTGCCAAGCTGGTTTTGTACTTCATTAGAAATTCTTTGAATTTTTCAAAAGATTCAGACTTATGTTTCATTAGATAAACATAACCATATCTACTGAAGTCGTCAGTAAATGTGATGAAGTATTGGTAGTTTCCTCTAGCATTTATGCTCACCGGTCCACATACATCTGTATGTATAAGTTCCAACAAGTCCTTAGCTCTTTCACTGTGTCCAGTAAATGGATCCTTAGTCATTTTTCCCAACAAACAAGATTCACATTTCTCATATGATTCATAATCAAATGAGCTCAAAAGTCCATCACTATGAAGCTTTTGAGTGCGCTTCTCATTTATGTGGCCCAAACGACAATGTCAAAGAAAATTTTGATTCGTGTCATTTGACTTGAATCTCTTGGTACTAATATTATAGATAGGCACGCTTTGGTTTAGAACATAAAGTCCATTCTCTAATGGACCGCTACCATAAAATATATCATTGCAATCAAATGAACAACACTTGTTCTTAATTGAAAACTGATATCCTTCCATATCCAAACAAGGAATAGAAATAATATTTCTGCTTATAGCAGGTACATAGTAGAAATTCTTAAGTTCTAAAACCATGCCAAAAGGCAAAGACAAATGAAATGTTCCTACGGCTAATGCAGCAACTCTTGCTCCATTTCCAACACGTAGGTCCACTTGTCCTTTCTCCAAAGTTCTATTGTTGCTTAGGCCCTGCATATTTGTACAAATATGAGCACCACAGCCGGTATCCAATACCCAAGAAGTAGAACCAGAAGTAGTAACATTTACTTCTATAACATAAATACCTGAAGATGAAGTTTCAAAAGACTTCTTCTCGTTTTCAGATTTTCCAGGAATTTATTGCAGTTTCTTTTCCAATGCCCATAACCATTATAATAATGGCACTTATCATCTTTAGAAGGACCAGGTTTAAACTTAGGGGCATGGTTAGACTCGCTTGGATTCACAATCGAGCTCGTCTTGCCATCTCCTTTGTTCTTGCCAAGTTTCTTAAACTTTTTACCTTTTTGTACCATAAGGACATTTGGGGTGTCCTTCTTGATGTTAGGTTCAACAGTTTTGGTCATCCCATGCAACTCAGTCAAAGTCTTTGTCAAGTTGTTCATGTTGTAGTTCATAACAAACTGATCATAGCTTGACGGCAATGACTGCAAGATGAGATCAGTGGCCCACTCTTGGCTGATAGGACAATCCAGTTTTGCCAGGTTATCAATATAACCCATCATCTTAATGACATGTGGGCTAACTGGATCATCTTTCGGTAGATTGCATTCAATGAGAGTTAACCGTCTGGTATCTCTCAGTTCGTGCTTGCTCTTGAAACATTCCTTTCAGGCTAGTGATCATGTCAATTGGCGAATCCACGTTCTCATATTGCTTTTGCAAGTCTGAGTTCATGGTAGCCAACATAAGACAACACACATCGACCCTATCATTGACATGCTTGTCATAAGCATTTGTCTCTGCATGCTGAGCATTGGTCTTAGGTTTTTCAGGAAGAATCTTTTCAAGGACATAGTCCTTTTCTCATGTTTGAGAACAATTCTCAAGTTTCGATACCATTCGAGCAAACTCGATCCATTAATTTTATCCTTCTCAAGAACAGATCTCAATGAAAACGAGTTGTGAGGAGTTGACATTGTTGGAGATAAGGAATAACAAATATTAATATGATGTTCGAGAATAAGAGTAATCTCAACCATTAAGAAAACCCACATTATATTCAAATAACAATTTCCTCAAATTGAATATAATGATTCAAGATCCATATGTCACTAGAATCCGAGTGAGCTTTGGCTCAACCCCCGAATGTCTAGCTATTTAGGTAAACAACACCTTATTAATTATATCAAATATAATTCTTGGTTGTTAGATGACATCTTATGTCTTATCCAACATATGCCTCTAAGCCCAAAACCGTTTTGATAGCTTAGTCAAGTAAACCAATCTTGTTTCACACGGTAACCATTACCATCTACCTCACTTATGTAATTGCGGACACCTTGCTTTGGCAAGCCCATCACACAACGAAACAAGCCTTGATAGTTGATAAGATTGGAGAGGCATCAAATACTTGATATTGATTGAGAAATAAATTTTAATCCAATTTTAATTTATATTTAAAATTGTATATCTCATATATATGATTAAATATAAATAATACATATCTTATATGTATTTAGTTGGATTACAAATAATTTAATCTTATTAAATAATTAATTATCTTGATTTAATTCATAAGCATTAATCACATTAATCTTTGAATCAAATAAAGAAACATAAATTTTTTAATCTTCAAAAGATTCTTGATAGAGTCAAATCAACCATTTGATATGATCTCAACATAAATATCATTATAGTCATATTAAATAATTATTCACTACCATGATGTGCTTAGACTTTCTAGGCAAGTGAACATGCACAATATATCAAATATATTTAATATGCATAGAAAGTTGTGTACATGACAAAATTTCTTATTTTATTATTATTATCAATTACGTACATCGAAACACTTTTCAACCATGTAAATGAAATTCTATATAACAACTAATAAAATTAAATCATAATTTAAGAATATCAAAGTTGTCATGTCAAACGTGTCTTGTAAATCAATATTCACAAATCTTGATATTTTAATCAAATCAAAATATTTTGTATAACACGTTTCACAAGAAAATCATATTCAAAATCAGTATTAAACAAGTAGGCTGTGATACCACTGTTGAAATTCATACCGGTTTATGAACAATTTTATAAATCACCCTATGAATTCACTAGCCAAGATCTCTTGTAAATACTGGTATAAACCTGGATCTAAGGATTTGAATATACCTGAATATTCTGCAGCGGAATAATGAATAAAAACGATTGAGGTTGTTTAACACTTCAAGTGTTGTGCCTCTACCGGTATCCACACTTACACAAACTGGATCGAAACGGGATGCTAGTGTTGGAATTCCTAGCAGTTCCTAATCCGATTAGGCAACCCTAAGTCTGAATTCCGAGCCTAGGATCTCAGGGTTTAAGTAATTGAATCATGGATCTCGCGTTTACCTTGTTCTGGCAGCGGAAGATGAATCAGGTAAGACAAGATCAGGAGCGATTCAGATGCCTCGCCTCTACTGTAGTCCACACGCACACAACCTGGAAAGTCGGGATGCTAGTGCCGGATCTGGGAATCAAAGAGAGAGTTTTTTCTGTTTTCTCTGATCAAGAAAACTGACGGCCTCTTGTTCAGGTCGACCATATAAGCCTATATATATGACCTATTATGACTAAACCATTTTTCGGGTTTAACCAAAAAATCTATGTCATAAACCGAAACATCAGTTTCGGAATCGATCCCGTGTTGATCGACACACATACCGTGTCGATCGACACACCTCTCTTTTATCAATATTGATGTGTATCCAATACACATCATCTTGATCATCACCATGATGATCATTCCCAAATATAATCTTCCAGATTGCTTAGGTGTGTGACCCTATAGGATCATATGATACTGGTAGTAAGTCTACAACTTACAGACTGCAAGAGGCTTCTAGCAAAACATTGCAACCGCCCAGTATCATACAACATGTCTGATCTCGACATACAACAATCGTTAGAGTAAGTACAATGTGATTTCAGGACATAATCCCAACAATCTCCCACATGTACTGGAATCATCTATTCCTATAATCCTTTCGTCTCTATATCTTGATATTGCATAAGGCAAGAGACTGTGTCATCCTTATTATAGCCAATATCATGTTCATCGAAATCCGGATATATACTGATAAAAAAAAAACGACTGATAATCACCTCGTCTGAGCACGGCCATGCATTTTCTCAGTATCAAATCTTTGATGGGCCCTGAGATATTTATCTCCTGTTATATAGGAGGGACAAATCCCATCTTGTTCCATCCCAGTTTCTACACATACTTCATGATACGCTCAAGCAATGCCGTTATAGCCGCCAGTTACGGAACGACGTTTGACAAGGTCAAAGCGCACCAATTCATATGCTAGAAAGCATGATGAACTCAGGTCTAAGGACTATACTCTATAGTCGTAATTAGAAACTCTCATGACACAGATATAACTATCCTGTAGAGTTCTCATTAGCGGATCATGTCCGATCATATGTTCACCAACATATATCTATGTGACTGACTGTGATACTCATATCATTGACTCCATGAAACTTAGTCAACAGTCACCTCACAAGCTAGTCTCTCGCGGTTGTCACTGTCCCACTTTGACAATCTCGACTAGGGACCATCATAATTTATGTCATCTTTTACTTATAGGGTTTCATGATCAAGTCATCAACTTGATGACCTATAAAATGAACATAAAATACTTTGGGACCATTACTTAATTATCCAATAATTAAATAATACCGATGTCAGTTTTAACTTACACAAACATTGCCATAGCATGTTTATATAAAGATTATAACATAACTAAAATAACTCCCACTGGAATCAAGATCATCTGTTCAGATATCTTATACCTACAACAACAGAATAAATCTCGTGCTTAGGTTGTGGGAGAGACTGCGGTGTTTTTGCTTGAAACAATTCCAACAAACCACACCGCCGTTCAGATAAAAGCACTATTCTACGGTCCACTGCTTGGAGCCCTTCCAACAGATAGCACCGCTATTCAGACAAAGAGAAATGCCAGGTGGGAACCGGGAATCTTCTTTGTCCGTCTAACTACTTTCAACTGGTTCGTCACTTCCTTAGTTCACCACGAACCTATCCTTAGTGTTTCTCAAACACTTGGGATATCTCTGGCAACTGTTCAGCGACTTTTACCGGAACATATTGGTATTTTCTCGTCTTGCTTTATGCGTAAGCTGCATCTAGACGAGCGCAAAATGTGGCATTCATGATGGATTCTATTGCAACAGCATAAGCAATCACACTCATTAATAATAGCTCAGTACGTGTTCAAAACACTTCATCTTGCTAAGATTTATACTAGCTCAGCCAGTGTCCAAGACACTTCATCTTGCTAAGATTATTGCCATAATACCTTTGGTGTGAAGCCATTCTTGGAATCATGCATATTGGAACTGTCCAACACCTTATCTATATAAGGATTCTGACACGATCCAATTAGCCTATCCAATCTATATCAATAGATTCTTATTCCAATAATTCACGAGGCTACTCCCATGTCTTTTGTTTAAATTTGACTTCCGACCCAAGTCTCACAAGACTTAACCGACGGAACGTCGTTCATGAGATTAAGTACATTATGTACATACGGTGTGAGAATTGCTACTACGCTCCCACTAGTCTTCTTGTAAACGCATGGTTTCATTTCTTTTCTGATCAAGTCAAAACTTTTGACCACATTATCAGAATGTTGATTCAAACTCCAAGATGTTTGCTTCAATCCAGAAATGGATCGGTGAAGCTAACATGCATACCCAGCCAATTTTCGGAGTTGGGGCTCACCATCGCTTCTTTAATTTCGCATGCTCGTCACTTTTCAATGATCAACTGATCACGGCAATCGGCTACGAGAAATCACTCTCGAGTTAGTGACGGATCCTTTCGGATCTGCGAATTTCAGGCTCCACAGGTATAGATCCTACAGCACTTTGTAGATCTCACCGCTGCTCTCCCTCAACAGGTTGAGCATCCTCCTGTGTTTATCGAATTTCTTCGATGTGTAATTTTACTCCCACTGTTCCTTTTTGGAAAGTATG
This sequence comes from Orychophragmus violaceus, assembly GCA_030180135.1. NCBI lineage: Eukaryota > Viridiplantae > Streptophyta > Magnoliopsida > Brassicales > Brassicaceae > Orychophragmus > Orychophragmus violaceus. The sequence continues at coordinate 70,357,686 of CM058236.1, read as the reverse complement.
ATCTTTCTCAAAAGACACAGTTCCGGACAACAAAACTTTGTTCTCGGATTGGTTATAAAAGTAGTAAGCCTCGGTTTCCCTAGGACAACCAGCGAGGTAGAACTTATCAGATTTGGGTTCAAGCTTGTTAGCTTTCATCCCCAAATGATCAAAAACAACTTACTTGAAAAACTTCCAGTCCACATCTGTGAGATCCGGGATTCACACTTAGAATTTGTATTCGTGGATTTGGACTTTTGGATATAGAAATGGTATAGTTTCCTATGAATCAAAGACTTTATTGAGATTGATCGTCGAGATAGAACAAACACAGTCGAAAAGAGAGTACAAAGTGTAAAATCGAGCTATCTAATCGAAGTGTTCTTAGCCTAGGTTGGAATTATCTTTAATGAGTCGCCACTTCTCTTCTTAAATAGCCTCGATTCTGATCTCCTCGTCCCGATCTTTCAGCCTCGTCGTTGTAATGATCTCCGAGATTTTTGCGGATCAGTTGAACTGGCGAAGACCGAGTTGCTCTATCTCCACGTCATCCTCTGCCGAGCTCGAGCTTTTTTGTCTCCGGCTTCGGCATCGTCTGGGCCTTTCCAAGGTGTTTGCTTCGCTTGGGCCCATCAAGAGAGTCGGCTCTCCTGTCTGTCTTTGATTCCGGAATAGGCTCGCAATTACGGGCCTTTGTTTTGTCTGTTAATGGGCCGGATTTCCTAGAGGGAAATCCAGTACCAACAATAGCCCCCCCAGCCCATTGAATTCAAGAAGTCGAGGTTAATGGGCGGTGGACGTTCTTGGGAATAGGCGAGTGCCTCGGATGTGACAAATCTAATGATTATTTTTGCCCCATCCGTCGATCTTGTTTTGATCCAATGGCGCGGAGCGAGCGCGTGAGACGGGCTGAACTGCTTATCAGCGCGTCGGCAGTCGTTGCATGTACGGGTTTTTAGAATCCCATCTTTCACCGTAGATCTGGTTGATCGTCAACGGCTGAGATTCAAAGATCGCGAAGCATTTTCTCGGGCTCGTTATTTTTGATGACGTGACCCAATTACTGCGCGTTTTGTAGCCGTTGATCTCAGATCAACGGTTGGCGAGAGGGAAGGGAGGGGTCCGAGTCATCTCGATTCTATAAGCAATTAATGCGAGTAAGGAGTCGTACGGGCGATACTGCGCACAATCTTTGATATAAATAATCGTTCGCATTGTTTGAAGGAAATCCTTTGCTTCCCTACTCTTAACCTGTCTCTTCTTTGTTCGAAATTTTTCTCCCTACTTCCTTTGTCGTTAGAGAAAAAGTTTTCTTTCCTTTTTCCTTCATGGCTTCTAGGGATCCTGCGGGAGCGAGTACGAGTGCGGCGGCGGGATCGTTTGGACCGCACCCGCCGTCTTCGTTAACCGTGGATCGCATCCAGCAATTGAGGGTGCTTTGCCGGATTCCAACGGAAGTTAAAATCGTCATCCCTTCTTCGGCGGTATCCCCCGAAACGGTCGTAGAGGGCTACTGTTGTGCCTCCTATACGTATTTCGAAAAATGTGGGCTTTTCTTTCCCATTCCCCGCCTCGTCTTCTTGGTGCTGGCCCAACTCCAGATGGCTTTTTATCAGATGACGCCGAATTTCGTTCGGTACGTTATCGGACTCGGAGTTAGGGCTGCGGAGGAAGGGATTGAGTTTGGTCTTGAGGAGTTAATGCGGGTTTGCTCGGTGAAGCGAGATTCCTGCTTTCCGGGGTCGTATCGTCTTTCCCCCCGGTTTGGGAGGATTCTTGACGGTCTCCCGGCGAGGGAAAGATGGAGGGACCAATATTTTTCTTTAGGACGACCCACCACTCGGTCGGGGAGTTCGATTGCTCGGTCGTTCCCTCGCGGTGGGCTTCCGTCGTTGGTGAGACTTTCTTACTGCTGTTTTGGTTATTATTTCTCGTGTCAGTTTTGTTCCTGACCTGCTTCGTTCTATACTGCAGAGTTCCATGAATCGCTTGATCTTAATCCTGTCACGGAGGCCCTAATAACCCGTCTGAGGAGAGGTTCCGTTAACTGGGACAGTTTCTCGGTCGAGCGTGTACAGGCTGCCCTGAGGGTTGATCCGAGAGGGGTTCCGCAGGGTCGGTCCCGGGTCTCTCGGGAACAAGCCTTTCCTCCTGTACCTCGCGGGACTTCTCTGGGTCGAACCGTACGACCTCCGCTTCATATATTCGAGCGGCCAAGAGGGGGTGAGTTTTCCGTTCGTGACATTTTGCTCGTCATTATTTGGGAAGAGTCTAAAGACTTCTCCCCTCCTTTTTTTTACAGGTCATCCTTCCTCGGGCGTGGGTTCGGATGCCAGCACCCCATCTCACGAGAAACTATCTCGTAGGTCGAGAAGTCGCCGAAACGGAAAAGACCCCATAGATCTGGCAAAAAGGGTGGAGGATGGGAGTCTGAGCAATGCGCTCTTTTTTGCCATGTGTGATTCTCCTCTCCCTTCCACGGTTGTCCCCCCGAGCTCCGAAGCCCGTGATGCATCCGCGGAGGCAAGGGGGGTCCCCTCTTCTCTGGTTGTTCGGAGGGCGGACTCGGTTTCGTCCAGGGAGCCGGCTTTGCGCGATCCTCGCCCCGATGATCAGGACGTGGGTAGGGATCCTTCCCCCGTACCGAAGCATCGAAGGATCGATACGGAGACGAGCTCGAGTAGTTCGAGCGAGAGTGTTGGGATGCCTGGGGGCGCGGTCCATTCGTCGAGACGCGTCGGACCCGCAGGGGTTCGGCTTTCAGTTGCCGGGGACCCGGCCTTCGGCGATTTGTATGCCAAGATGACCGAAGCTACTGGAAAGGTATCGACTATAGTTCTCGTCTTTGCCTTTCTTTGGTAAGAAAGATTTTTGAAATTCGTGTGTGTTATGTAGTTTCTGGAGGCTTCGAGCGGACTTATGGCCCGGTCCGAACGCGAGCTTTGTGAGCGATCGCGGGCGGACGAGCTCGAGGCCGCTAGGAGGTCGGCTCGTATTTTGACTGCAGAGCTGCAGGATTCCTTTGCTCGAGAGGAGGAGCTCGAAAGGAAACTGGCTCGGTACGAGGGGATAGAAGCCCGGCTATTGGTTCTCGAGAATCGTGAGGAGGACCTTTTTCAGAGGCTTCGGGCGGCCGAAGGCCGGGCGTTGGCCGCCGAAGAAACGAGTCGAGTCGCCACAGTACAAGCTGCCCAAGATCGGATCAACCTGGAGAGAGTCCTTGCGGGGAGAGACTTCGACATAAAGGTCACGTCTCACGAGGCGAGGAAGAGGATGAGTGGGGAATACTTGGAGATCCTTAAAGGGACCAAGGAGAAGAGCGAGAAGCGGAAGCTCGAAACCAACGCTGAGATTCGCCTCCAAGAAACCCTGGCCAATATCGAACTCATCGCGGAGTTTGCTTCCGGCGAGCTTGACTTGACTCGGGAAGTTCTGAGGTTGGCCGACCAGAAGAGGATGGCCATGGAAGAGATGAACGCCGCGGCGGTCTCTAATTTCAGTGTCGGCAAGTTGAACTTGCCGGCCGTGTCGAGTGACTCGGTCATTTTGGCGCATGCTCCGCCACCGGTTGCTCCCTGCCTCGATCAATATGGATCGAGCCTCCCGACTGGGATTGCATCTACCGGGGATCAGGCGGAGGATGGAGACGAGGCTTCTTCGCACTCGCGACAATGATGTTGCCTCTAGGGGCCTTTTTTTTTTATATGTACATTTTTTTTTGTTTTTTGTTTTGGAAAAACATTTACTTGCCCGAGCGGGCTTTGTTCGAGGACATTGTGTCCTTCTTTTAATGAATTTCTTTTGGAGTCTTACATGCCTTAGCATAGACTTTGCTATTTTAGTACCTTCACGATTTGGTCGTTCGTACTTGAGTTCGGGTCCCTTCGTAATGTGCAGTACGAGTTTAATGTTTAACGGGAAAGATAAATCGGAGTAAACTTACAAAGGCTCGTTGTGCGCGGAGGTTTTTCCGTGTGATCGGTTGCTTCGACTTCGACGTTTTCGTTTAACGGGAGAGGGTGGCCCTCTAGTTCTTTCGAGCTGTATCAGGTCGGGAGAATTGACTTTGGGAGAGGCCATTTCAGGTCGCTCGGAAGGGATATTTTCATATCGCTTTGATATTTTGGAAGAGGCCATTTCAGGTCACTCGGGAAGGATAATTTCATATCGTTTTGACTTAGAAGAGATAATTTCATATCTTTCGTTTCGGAAGAGATAATTTCATATCTTTTGTTTTGGGAATGTTATGATGAGGTATCTCGCAATGAATCCAACTTTTACGACAGAAAGAAGCATTGGATTAAGAGACTTATTTTGATTTCACAAAGATAAGTTGGGGTAACTTCCTCGGAAGCTGCTGAGCTCGGCGTGAGCTTTGTTTTTTTTTGGGGGGCGGCTGCGCTCGAAGTCGAGCTGCCTACGTACCCTTTTTAAGGGGATCAAGCCATTTCGTAGTTCGATTATGTTGATGTACTCCTAGTGGAAATACTTTTTGAGGTTGATGATGTTCCAAGGTCGTAGTTCGGGCTTCTGGGTTTCCACCGACTTGAGTCGGTAGACCCCGTCCTTTACGACGTCGGTGACCTGGTAAGGACCTTCCCACTTCGCTCCTAATTTTCCAGCGTGTTCTTCCTTTTTATGGTCGAACACTTTCCGCAAGACGAGCTCTCCTACTTGAAACCTTCGAGTTTTGATTCGGGAATCATAGTAGCGAGCTGCGGCTTATTGGTAATTCTGGAGTCGAGCTAATGCGAGGTTCCTTCTTTCGTCGACGAGGTCGAGCTCGTCAATTATCATCTTGTTATTAAGTTCCTCTTGTCGTGGGCATTCTTCTTTGCGAATGCTTGACACGAGAATTTCAGCTGGTACTACCGCCTCGATTCCGTAAGCTAGCGAGAAGGGAGTCTCGCCAGTGGATTTTCGGGGGGTAGTCCGGTAGGCCCAGATTACAGCTGGGAGTTCGTCACTCCAGGTTGTTTTGCACTCGTTGAGCCTCTTCTTGAGGCCGTTCATAATCGCTTTGTTAGCTGTTTCTGCTAGCCTGTTCCCTTGGGGGTAGCGTGGCGTTGAGTAAGTCAGCTTTATGTTCCAAGTTCTGCAGAACTCTTTGAACGTGTTTGATATGAACTGAGATCCGTTATCGGTGACGATCTCATGGGGTAGTCCGTGTCGGCAAACGATGTTTCGCCAGACGAACTCCTTAACGTGAACGTCCTTAATTTTCTGGTATGACTCTGCTTCAATCCACTTGGTGAAGTAGTCCGTCATCACCAACAGGTGTGTGGCTTTCTTTTTGCCAGATGCGACCAGCGGTCCAACGATGTCCATTCCCCACCGCATGAATGGGTATGGTGATGAGATAGAGGGGAGTTTCTCCGACGCTTGGTGGATAATTGGGGCATGCTTTTGGCATTTATCGCACTTGTTGGAGAAAGATTCGCATTCGGTGGCCATTGTAGGCCAATAGTAGCCTTGCCTTTTGATTCGCACGGCCAATGCTCGTCCTCCGGAATGGCTTCCGCAGGATCCGTCATGTGTTTGTGTAATCACGGCTAGGGCTTGCTTTTTGTCAAGGCATTTAAGGTAAGGTCCGGAGAGGCTCCTTTTAAAGAGCTCGCACTCTGCGTTTTAAGTTTCCGCGCCTCCCATTTGCCGTCGGGAACTTCGCCGTTTGTGATGTATCGAATGATCGGAGTTCTCCAATCTTCGTCGTTGTTAGGCTCAGGTCCCTGACTAGTGGATGCGGTTTGAATTGGTCTGTCGGGGACGTTCGCGACGTATACGGTGTTTCTAGGATCGAGATCATCATCAATCTCGATGATGTCGCTATCAGTGTCTCTGGGACACTCTTTGCGTTTGACATCTTCCTTCACAGCGGGCCCGTCCTCTTTCAAGGACAGAGCTTTGAGAGCTATGTCGATGCTTGGTTTTTCTATCCCTTCGACTGGTATGATCCTTTTGAGGTTAGGATCTGATGTCGATGCTAATGCGGCTAGCGCATCGGCTGCAGTGTTTTCACCTCGTTGGATTTGTGTTAGATCGAAGAATTCGATCTGTTCGGCCAATGTATGGACTACCCGTAGGTATGCTTCCATTCGTTCGTCTTTGGCCTCGTAGTCGCCATGATATTGGCTCGTGACTAGTTGGGAATCGCTGAAGTCGTTTACTTCCCGGGCTCCTATGGATATCGCGAGTCTGAGCCCGGCTATTAACGCTTCATATTCAGCCTCGTTATTCGATGCGGCGAAGCCCAATCTAAACGATTGTTCTAGTACTTCACCCGTTGGGGAGACTAATTTCACCCCGACTCCGGACCCTTGTCTTGAGGAAGCCCCATCGACGTAGAGCTTCCATCTTTGGGCCGAAGTCGGGTCGAGTTCTATAGTCGGAGGGAGCTCGATTATGAAATCTGCCAGTACTTGTGCTTTTAGGCATGTTCGAGCTTTGTATTCAATGCAGTACTCGCTAAGTTCGATAGCCCATTTGACCAATCGACCTGATTGGCTTGGACTGTGAAGAATGGTTCTCAGTGGCTGAGAGGTCATCACTATGATCGAGTGCGATTGGAAGTACGGTCGGAGTTTCCGAGCCGACGTTACTAGCGCTAAGGCGAGTTTTTCCATGGCGGGGTATCTGGTTTCAGCGTCGATCAAGGTCTTACTGATGTAATATACCGGCCGTTGTTCGTTTTGTTCCTCGCGAACCAGGACTCCACTTACTGCTGCCGTAGAGACAGCTAGGTAGAGGTAAAGGGGTTCTCCTTCTACTGGTTTCGCCAGTATGGGTGGTTCGCTTAAGTAGGCTTTGAGCTGAGTGAATGCCTCTTCGCACTTTTCGTCCCAAAGGAACTTTTTGTTTGCTTTTAACAAGTGATAGAAGGGAAGACATTTATCAGTCGACCTTGAGATGAAGCGATTCAGAGCAGCTATCTTGCCGGTTAGGCGCTGGACTTCTCGCGTTGTTCTGGGAGATTTCATCTCTATGAACGTTGCGATCTGTTTGGGGTTCGCTTCGATCCCTCTTTCGGTCACCAAGTAACCGAGGAATTCTCCTGAAGGGACCCCGAAGGTACATTTAGCTGGGTTGAGTTTCATCCCATACTTATTAAGAATGGTAAAGCATTCTTTTAGTTGGGGGATGTGATCCTCGTACCTGGAAGATTTTACCAGCATATCATCGATGTAGACTTCCATGGTTTTGCCTAGGAGTCCTGAAAACATCTTGTTGACTAGGCGCTGGTAAGTTGCTCCTGCGTTTTTCCGTCCGAAGGGCATGACTTTGTAGCAGTACGTGCCTCGATCCGTTATGAACGAAGTCTTTTCTTGGTCTTCAGGGTTCATCAATATTTGATTGTACCCTGAGAACGCGTCCATAAAGAATAGCAGCTGATGTCCAGCGGTGGCCTCGACAAGTCGGTCGATGTGCGGGAGTGGGAAGCTGTCCTTTGGACATGCTTTGTTGAGATCCGTGAAGTCTACACAGACCCTCCACTTTCCGTTCTTTTTCTTAACCACCACGGGGTTCGCGAGCCATTCGGGGTACTTGACCTCTCTGAACGAACCGATTTTTAATAACCGATCGACCTCGTCATTGACGGCTTTGGCCCGCTCAGGGCCTAGTTTTCGACGTTTCTGTCTTACCGGTTTGTAGGTTGGGTCGACATTCAGCTCGTGGCTGGTTACATCGATGTTTATCCCTTTCATGTCTGCTGAAGACCAGGCGAAGGAGTTGACGTTCTGTTTGAGAAAAGAGACCAGTTCGTTCTTAACCGGCTCTAATAGGTCGATTCCGATGCCAACGAGTCTTTCGGGATGAGCCTAGTCTATGCAGACCTGAGTCGTGAGGTCCTTTGGGGGTCCTATTTGACTGGGGTCGTTCGACCTTTTGGTCTGCATGGTGGCGAGCTCCTCCTCTTTCTGTAATTGCTATGCAGGGGATTTCTCAATCTGCTTGTATCCGTTCATGTAGCAATGACGGGAAATCTTTTGACTTCCGTAAATAGTTTTGATCCCTTTGGGAGTCGGGAACTTTACGCATTGGTGGTAGGTCGATGGTACCGCTTTCATGTCGTATATCCATGGTCGACCTAGGATTGCGTTATAGGGAGCTGGCCGATCTACTATGACGAACTCCGTCATTCTCCGAACTCCTCCAGCAATTACTGGGGCGAAGACAGAGCCCATCGAGTATGTCGTTTCGCCAGCAAAACCTACTAGTGGTGTCTTTTCTTCCACAATCTCGGAGTCGTTGAAGTCCATCTTTTTGAACGCGTCGTAAAAGAGGACATCTACCGAACTTCCTGTGTCAATCATTATCCTTGAGAGTTCGACATCTCCCACTACTAGACAAACGAGGAGGGCGTCGTCGTGTGGTTTGTCGAGATTACTTGTCTCGCTCTCGTAGAAAATGATTTCGTGGTCTGGACCCAACATTGGGGTTTTCCCCCCTCTGTCGTTCTCGACTCTTCTTTGAAGAGCTTCGATCGAATTGACCGAGTCGCGGCAAAGCTTGGAGCCACCGAAGATGAAGTCGATTCGTTTAGGGGGTATAGCCCGTACACCCCCCCCCCCCCCCCCCCCCCCCGCAGAGACGAGGGAGATTGATTCTTGAGCGTAAACTCTTGGCAGGAGCCGGAGGCGGGGATAGCGCCGAACCTCCCGGAGTGCCGCTTAGGTTAAGCTCGCCGAGGATGAACTCAACTCGCTTCCGCAACCCATGAGGGAGAGTTTCGGGAGATTCTAGCTCTTTTGACCGTTCCCGTTTGTTTTGGGAGTGCTTTTTGGAGTTCGACTCCTTGGTCTGTTTGTTTTCCTTTTTGTCGGGCAGAGTTTCCTCCTCGACTTCGGAGTCTTTTTTGCTTTCAGACTCTTGTTTTTGAGCCTCTGCTTTAGCTCGAGTATAGCAATCCTCGGTCGAGTGTCCTCTCTTATTGTGGAAATCACAGAATTTTTCCTTGTCGAACTCGAATTTCTTCGAGCTCTTTGGGCTTTCGACCGCGTTGACGTTCCCTGATTTACGGGAATCCTTTTTCGAGTTCGGATTTTGCGAGCCCGACGGATTCCTTTCTTTCCGGTGTTTTTCTCTGAGGGCCGTGGTTTCGTCCTCGAGGCGAGCAAAGGCCGATGCGCGATGGAGGGCGTCATCGAGCGTTTGAGGTTCGCGGACTGTTATTTCCTCGTGGAATCTGGTTGAGAACCATAGTCCCGGTCTTAACGCTTCTATAGCTACCTCGTCTCGTGGGTTCGCGATTTTGGATTTTATTTCCTTAAATCGGTCGATGTACGAGCGAAGTGTTTCATCGGAATTTTGAGAGACGCCAAATAAGGCCGCCTCGGTAGTCTTTTCCTCGATGAAAACGGAGTATTGTTTGAGTAAAGCCGTCATGAACTGGGTGAAGTTGTCAATGGACCTTTCTTCCAGTCCGGCAAACCATTCTAGGGCAGAACCTGATAGGTTTTCCGCGAAGAGCCTGCAGAAGGCTGGCTCCCTCTCCTCATCGGTAAGGTACACCCTTGCCATCGCTAGTCGGAATGCCCTGATGTGGGCTTTCGGGTCTGATTTCCCAGAGAATTCTGGAAACTTAGTTTTCTTGATCTCTCGGATCCTTGCAAACGCAATCCGATCTGTGAACGGCGTTTGTTGTGTTTCTTCGATCAATCGATCGATGTAAGGATCCACGCTCGTCGCCATGTGAACTTTCGAGCTCAGACTGTCGAACTGGGCTTTAGCCTGTTCAATGTATTATCTAAGCATATCGTGTTCATCGCCCTCTGCAGGTGCGAACTGGACTTGTGCCTGACCTGACGTTTGTTCCAGAAAAATGGGGTCGAGGAGATCGATCGTTGGGATCGACCTCGTCTGATCGACCTGGGGTGTTCGGAACTGAACTGAGTTTGATCCGTTAAGGAGTCGCGAGCTCGAGGCGAAGGCAGAACCTCCTAGTTGCCTCAGTCGGATGTTAGAGTTACTCGGGAAAGGTGGTGGCCCGGGTAATGGTCGGTTTCTTGATCCGGTCGGGTCTGTGACCATCGAACTCGAACCAAATGGGGCCGGTACCGCGATAGGGGTCATTGTAGGGCGGAAGCCGCTATTTGACGTATTACCGAAATTTCCCGACGTTCCCGGAGGAGTTACTACCTGGGAGAAGTCCAAGCGGGTACACGGTGGAGGACTTATGGGAGTTCGCGTTGGTCTGCCCCCTTGGCTTTGACTGGCGAGCTCTTCAAGACGGGCGTTCAGGCGCCGCTCTTGTTCCTCGAGCTGCGCTGCCAGAGAACGGTTCACGATTTCTTGGGCCCTTGCGCTTGCCTCGTTGTTTCTCGTTCGATCTACCAACAGGCTTAACATCAAACGGATCTCGGCAAGATCGCTTGGCCCTTGTCTCTGTGGAGCAGAAGGTAGTGGCGAATTGGGTCTGGTTATTCCAGATCCCCCTCCTGGGGTGGGTATTGAGTCATTTCTCATCCACACCCAGTTTCTGCTCGGATCATTAGTTCCTGGCAAAACATTTGTCGGAGTCTGGCTCGTCGCGATTGTTTGAGCGACGGAGCCGGCTGGTGCCGAGGTCGTGGAGACTGAGGCAGAGCTCGTCAACACGCCGTCGGTCTGACCCATGTTTCTTACCCCGGTAGTGTTCTGAGGAACGTTGTCGACCGTTTGAGGGCGGTCAACCGGTGGTGTGGCGCTGGGAGAGCCAGTTTGGTCGGGATTCATCTCGGTCTATCGGATCTAGGATCTGATTCTTAAGATAGGAAAGGCTATAGAATGTCCCCACAGTCGGCGCCAAATGTGAGATCCGGGATTCACACTAAGAATTTGTATTCGTGGATTTGGACTTTTGGATATAGAAATGGTATAGTTTCCTATGAATCAAAGACTTTATTGAGATTGATCGTCGAGATAGAACAAACACAGTCGAAAAGAGAGTACAAAGTGTAAAATCGAGCTATCTAATCGAAGTGTTCTTAGCCTAGGTTGGAATTATCTTTAATGAGTCGCCACTTCTCTTCTTAAATAGCCTCGATTCTGATCTCCTCGTCCCGATCTTTCAGCCTCGTCGTTGTAACGATCTCCGAGATTTTTGCGGATCAGTTGAACTGGCGAAGACCGAGTTGCTCTATCTCCACGTCATCCTCTGCCGAGCTCGAGCTTGTTTGTCTCCGACTTCGGCATCGTCTGGGCCTTTCCAAGGCGTTTGCTTCGCTTGGGCCCATCAAGAGAGTCGGCTCTCCTGTCTGTCTTTGATTCCGGAATAGGCTCGCAATTACGGGCCTTTGTTTTGTCTGTTAATGGGCCGGATTTCCTAGAGGGAAATCCAGTACCAACAACATCCAATGTGGTGTCTTTCAATTGATTCTGATTGAAACCCTTTTCTGCGCAAACACAGACATTTCTAGAGCGTGTTTCCAAAAAGATAATGGAAGATTCATGTGACTCATCATTAATCGGAGCATATTCAACATGGTCCGATTACTTCTCTTATAAACACCACTGAGGTTTTCATGAGAATTGAGTTGTGAAACAACTTCACATTCACTCAGATGATCACGAAATTCTTGACTTAAGTATTCTCCTCCGCGATCTAATCGAGGATCTCAATACTTCTGTCAAATCAAATCTATACTTCATTCACATCCATATTTACTGAATTCATCAATAAAGGTAATGAAGTACAGAAGATTTCCTCTGGCATTAACGCTCATCGGGCCGCATACATCAGTATGTGTAAGGCCCAATAATCTTCTGGCCCGTTTTGTCTTAGCTCTGCTAAAAGGCCTTAGTCATTTGGCCCAGTGAGCAGAATTTATATCTCATATGATTTAAAATCAAATGAGCCCAAAAGCCCATAACTATGGAACTTCTGAATCCGCTCCATTCTGTCTGGTTGAAACAATTATGCCAAGGAAAGACTGGTTCGAGTCATCAGGCTCAAACCTTTTTAGTATTTATGTTATATTCAAACTCACGTTGGTTTAAGATATAAAACCCATTCTAAACGGGGTGCTACCATATTATATTTCATTAAGATCTAAAGAACAAAGCTTGCCTTTTATCAAAATGAAAAACATTCAAATTCTTACAAGAAAATAAAAGACATCTCTGCACAAGGCAGATACGTGATAGCAATTACTTAATTTCTAAAACCAAGTATGAAAGGCTCCTACAAGTGGAGAATCTCTACGGCTCATGCAACAACCATTGCTTCATACCAGACACGCAGTTCCACTTGTCCTTTCTTCAACGTTCTACTGTCGCTTAGGTCCTGCATATTTCAAAATATCAGTACCACAACTAGTATTCAATACTCACGTAGAACTTGAAATAATAGCACAATACCTGAAGAAGAAGTACCATACATCTTCTCCATCTCTTGTGAATCTTCCAAGAATTTAATGCAATTTCTCTTCCAATGCCCAAACTCTTTACAGTAGCAGCATTTATCAACATCAGATGGGCCTGACTTGGGCTTAAAAGATGACACAGGCTTATTCTGATTCCAAATCCGAACGGCCTTGCCTTCCCTTGTCTATACAAGATTTCTCAAATCTTTTACCCTTTTTGATGTTTTGCTCTGCTGTCTTGAGCATGCCATGCAGCTCAGTCAACGTCTTCGTCAAGCCTTTCTTGATATAGTTCTCAACGAACATATCATAACTTGACGGCAGTGACTTCAAAATGATGTCAGTTGCCAACTCTAAGTTGACAGGACAATCCAGTTTCCCCAGGTTATCAATGTTACCCATCATTTTAATGACATGAATGTTGGAACTTCGAGCCAATTCTACCAGATTCGGAATTGCTGTCAGGTTCCCGATAGCCTAGGATCTAGGTATAGTTAATTGAATCAAGGATCTGATCTCGTGTTTACCTGGAGATTAGCAGCGGAAGATGATCAGATAAACAAGATCTATGAAGCGCATCAGATGTTGCGCCTCTACTTCAGTCCACACGCACACAAGCTGGAATCCGCCGGGATGCTAGTACCGGGGCTCGGATCTCCTTGGAACTGAGTTTTTCGAGGTTTCTGTGTTTTCTTTCTGAGAAAACACTGTCTGGGCCGCGCACTCAACCACTTAGGTCGAAATTACATAAGATCACTTATATATGTCGACCTTGACATAAACCGAAACATCAGTCTCGGTTTCGGCCTTGTGTCGACCGACACACTTAGTGGTGTCGATCGACACACATCTTGTGTCGACCGACGCACCTAATGGTGTCGATCGACACACCTCATTAAAACTCATATTCGATGTGTATCCAATACACATCGACCAGACCATATGCCAATGATCAATCCCTTATGAACTATGTCCAACTTGCTTAGGTGTGTGACCCTGTAGGTTCACACGATACTGGAAATGAGTTACAACTCATTTGTCATAAGCGGTTTCTAGCAAAACGTTATGACTACCCAGTATCACATGAATTGTCCGATCTCGACAATTACAACTATCTCTATAGTGAGTACAATGTGATTTCAGGACATAATCCCAACAATCTCCCACTTGTACTGGAATCATCAATTCCTATAATCCCTTCGTCTCTATATCTCGATATGGCATAAGGCAAGAGACTGTGTCATCCTTATTATAGCCAACATCATGTTCATCGAATTCCTGATCTATACTGATAAAACAAACGCCTGACAATCACCTCGTTTGAGCACGGCCATGCATTTTTTTCTCAGTATCAAATCTTCGATGGGCCCTGAGATATTTATCTCCCGTTATCCAGGAGGGACAAATCCCATCTTGTTCCATCCCTGTTTCTACAAATACTTCATGATACGCCTAAGCAATGCCATTATAGCCTCCAGTTACGGAACGACGTTTGACAAGGTCAAAACGCACCAATTCATATGCTAGAAAGCATGATGAATTCAGGTCTAAGGACTATACTCTATAGTCGTAATGAGAACCTCCCATGACACTGATATAACTATCCTGTGGAGTTCTCATTAAGCGGGTCATGTCCGATCATATGTTCACCAACATATATCTATGTGACTGACTGTGATAATCATATCATTGACTCCATGAAACTTAGTCCAGCAGTCACCTCACATACTAGTCTCGCGCGGTTATTGGTGCCCCACTTCAATAACCTCGACTAGGGACAATCATAATTTATGTCATCTTTTACTTATAGGGTTTCATGATCAAGTCCTCAACTTGATGACCTATATGATGACCATAAAGTACTTTGGGACTATTACTTAATTATCCAATAATTAAATAATACCGATGTCAGTTTGACTTACATAAACACTACCATAGCATGTCTATGTAAAGATTACAACATAACTAGAATTACTCCCACTAGAATCAAGATCATCTCTTCAGATATCTTATACCTACAGCAACAGAATAAATCTGGTGCTTAGGTTGTGGGAGAGACGGCGGTGTTTTTTTTGGAACAATTCCAACAAACCACACTGCCATTCAAATAAAAGCACTATTCTACGGTCCACTGCTTGGAGCCTTTCCAACAGATAGCACCGCTATTCAGACAAAGAGACATAACCAGGTGGGAACCGGGAATCGTCTTTGTCCGTCTAACTACTTTCAACTGGTTCGTCACTTTACTAGTTCACCACGAACCTATCCTTAGTGTTCCTCAAACACTTGGGATATTTCTGGTAACTGTTCAGTGACTATTACCGGAACACATTGGTATTTTCTCGTCATGCTTTATGCGTAAGCTGCATCTTGACGAGCGCAAACATGGCATTTATGATGGATTCTATTGCAGCAGCATTAGCAATCACACTCATTAATATTAGTTCAGCCAGTGTTCAAAATACTTCATCTTGCTAATATTGTTACTAGCTCAGCCAGTGTCCAAGACACTTCATCTTGCTTAGATTATTGCCATAAGACCTTTGGTATGAAGCCATTCTTGGAATCAAGCATATTTGAATTGTCTAATACCTTATTAACATAAGGATTTTGACACGATCCAATTAGCCTTTCTGATCCATTCTAATGGATATCCTTATTCCAAGAACTTTCACGGCCTTCTCCCATGTCTATCGTTAAACTTGACTTTTGACCCAAATCTTGACAAGACTTTAGCGTCGGAACGTCGTTTATGAGATTTAAGTATGTTATCTACATACAATGTGAGAATTGCCATTACGCATGGTTTCATCTCTTTCTGATCAAGTCAAAACTTTTGACCATATTATCAGAATGCTGATTCCAACTCCAAGATGTTTGCTTCAATCCAGAAATGGATCGGTGAAGCTAACATGCATACCCAGCCAATTTTTCGGAGTTGGGGCTCACCATCGCTTCTTTGAATTTCGCATGCTCGTCACTTTTCAATGATCAATAGATCACGACAATTGGTTACGAGAAATCACTCTCGAGTTAGTGACGGATTCTTTCGGAACTGTGAATTTCAGGCTCCACAGGTGCAGATCCTACAGCGCTTTGTAGATCTCACCGCTGCTTTCCCTTAACAGGTTGAGCAGCCTCCTGTGTTTATCGAATTTCTTCGATGTGCACTTTTACTCCCACTGTTCCTTTTGAAAGTACGATCTTTCTCAAAAGACACAGTTCCGAACAACAATACTTTGTCCTCGGATTGGTTGCAAAAGTAGCAAGCCTTGGTTTCCTTAGGACAACCAGCGAGGTAGAACTTATCAGATGTGGGTTCAAGTTTGTTTATTGACTACTGTCTTACATAAACCTTGCAATCCCAATTAATCAGAAAAACAAAATTTGGAAATCACCCATTCCACATCCAATGTGGTGTTTTTCACTGATTCTGATAGAAACTTAGTTAGCGTAAACATAGACATTTTAGAACGTATTCTTAAATGATTATGGAAGATTCCTGTGACTCATCATTAATCGAAGCGTATCTTACAAGATTCGATTCATTCTGTCAGATGATCACCCAATTCTTGACTCAAGCATTTTCCTCCGCGATTCAATCAAGGATCTGAAAACTTCTGTCAATTCGGTTCTACACTTCATTTTTGGAACTCCTCAAGGGATTCCTGTCCGTGTCTCATCAAATGAACACAACCATACTTATTGATGCCATCAATAAGGTAATGAAGTACAGAAGATTTCCTTTGGCACTAATGCTCGTTGGGCCGCATACATCAGTATGTGCAAGGCCCAATAAGCCTCTGGCCCGTTTCCTTTAGCAGAGCTAAAGGGGACTTAGTCATTTGGTCCAGTGAACAGGATTCATATCTCAAATGATTAATAATCAAATGAGTCCAAAACTATGGAACTTCTGAATCCGCTTCACGACTATGCCAAAGAAAAGTCGAGTTCGAGTCATCAGACTTAAACCTTTAGTATTTGTGTTATATTCAAAATTACGCTGGTTTAAGATATAAAACTCATTCCAAACGGGGTGCTACCATATGATATTTCATTGAGATCTAAAGAGCAAAACTTGTCTTTTATCAAAATGAAAAACATCCAAATTCTTTACAAGAAAATGAAAGACATTTCTGCACAAGGCAGATACATAGTAGCAATTACTTAATTTCTAAAACCAAGTATGAAAGGCTCCTACAAGTGGAGAATCTCTACGGCTCATGCAGCAACCATTGCTTCATACCAGACACGCAGTTCCACTTGTCCTTTATTCCAAGCATTATATACTGCATGCGAGTGATTGGTCCCAAGCCTTTCTGGAAGAGCTTTCTCAAGGACATAGTCCTTGCTCTCCTGCTTGAGAATGAATCTCAGATTCCGATACCAATCCAGGAAGTTGGATCCATTTAACTTGTCCTTCTCAAGGACGGATCGCAACGAGAAAGTAGTCATAGACATAAGCCGAAATCCAAGGAAAAACAAAGATTTAGTTATGTATATGATGAGAAATCTTATCTAATAAGAAAACTCGCATTGTATTCAAACAATGTTTCCTCTATGAATATAATGATCCAAGATCCATACTTCACCAAAATCTGAGTGGGCGACTCGCCATTACCCAAACTTTAGTTATCTAGGTAAGCAAATCATTGCTAATTGTACCCAGTACAACTCTTGGTTGTGGATGAGACAAACTATGTCTAATCCACTCTGATGTCTCTGGGCCCAGAACTTCTGATAGCCCAGTCAAGTATAACCAATCTCTTCTGTCTTGTGATCACTGACAGTCGCACTGCAAGTCTGTCAATGACCATCTGCCTTACTCATGTTGCAGTGGATACCAAGGACTCCAAGATTATCCAACAAACGACACGAGTATTGACAGTAGACAAGATTGGGCAAGACATCAAGGTTACTTGATATTTAGTTGAGGAAACTAAACCCAAAAGTTTAGCAAATCAATCTCTTAGGTCATGTAATTGTTGATGTTTTAGCACTGCAAATCCATCAACATAACTACCTGCCTTACTCACGTAATTGTGGACACCAAGCTCTTGGCTAGACCATCACACAATGAAATGAGTCTTGACAGATGACAATATTAAAGCTAAGCTTTAATCAAGGTTTTGGTCGAGTTTGGTTTCTGCAAATTCAAGGTTCAATAACCAGAATTCCGAGCACTGTATCGATCGGCGCAGACTGTGTCTGTCGATCGACACCACCAAACAAAACCGTACTTCAATAACCGGTTAATCCAATTAACCTGGTTCATCGAACCGGTCATGTCGATCGACACAACCCGTGTGTGACGGTCGACACAGACCTTAACCGAAGATAGTTTTAATAACCGGTCCAATCCAATTGAACCGACTTATTTGATCAAACTGATCTTAACCAATCGGTTTATACTAATTGGGATAATCAGTTCAACCCAATTGAACCAATTCATCCAATTTAAACCGTTTAAACCAGTTTCAACTGATTACGATAACCGTTCCAATTCAATTGAACCGTATTATCCAATCAAACTGATTTAACCCATCGGTTCATGCTAATTGAGATAATCAGTTCAATCCAATTGAACCAATTCATCCAATTTAAACCGATCTATTCGGACTTAACCAAGCATGATAACCGGTCCAAACCAATTGAACCGATTAACCATTCGCTCAGTTTGTGTCGACCGACACTAACCTGTGTCGATCGATACTCGACCGAGTTTGTTCTGTGTCGACCGACACTCAACCTGTGTCGATCGACACAGAAGGCTTCTGGTTTTTCTTCGCGAAAAACCCTAGCCGCCGATTCTGTCGAATTCGCCACTCTGTGTCGACCGACACACCTAGTGTGTCGATCGACACTGTGCGAAAACACAGAATCGGAGATCGATCAGATCGATCTCACCTGTTCTAACTCAAACAACCTAGCTTGCGAATTTAACTCATCAAATTCAATCAACATGTGCGATTCAATGGAAAATCCTAAGGCTCTGATACCACTGTTGGAACTTGGAGCCAATTCTACCAGATTCGGAATTGCTGTCAGGTTCCAGTTAGCCTAGGATCTAGGGTCTAGTTAATTGAATCAAGGATATGATCTTGTGTTTAGCTGGAGATTAGTAGCGGAAGATGATCAGATAAACGAGATCTGTGAAGCGCCTCAGATGCTGCGCCTCTACTTCAGTCCACACGCACACAAGCTGGAATCCGCCGGGATGCTAGTACCGGGGCTCGGATCTCCTGGGAACTGATTTTTCGAGGTTTCTGTGTTTTCTCTCTGAGAAAACACTGTTTGGGCCGCGCACTCAATCACTTAGGTCGAAATTACGTAAGATCACTTATATATGTCGACCTTGAAATAAACCGAAACATCAGTCTCGGTTTCGGCCTTGTGTCGACCGACACACTTAGTGGTGTCGATCGACACACATCTTGTGTCGACCGACTCACCTAATGGTGTCGATCGACACACCTCATTAAAACTCATATTCGATGTGTATCCAATACACATCGACCAGACCATATGCCAATGATCAATCCCTTATGAACTATGTCCAACTTGCTTAGGTGTGTGACCCTGTAGGTTCACACGATACTGGAAATGAGTTACAACTCATTTGTCATAAGCGGTTTCTAGCAAAACGTTATGACTACCCAGTATCACATGAATTGTCCGATCTCGACAATTACAACTATCTCTATAGTGAGTACAATGTGATTTCAGGACATAATCCCAACAATGAGGACTTACTGGACCATCCTCTGGTAGCTTGCACCCAGTGATAGACTTCGCCATCTGGAATCTCTCAACTCGTGCCTGATCCTGAAACTTCAGTTTCAGGCTGGTGATCATCTCTATTGGCGACTCCATGTTCTCGTATTGACTCTTCAAATCCGAGTTCATGGTAGCCAACATCAGACCACGCACATCTACCACATCAATATAATGCTTATTCCAAGCATCATATACTGCATTCGAGCGATTGGTCCCAAGCTTTTCTGGAAGAGCTTTCTCAAGGACATAGTCCTTGCTCTCCTGCTTGAGGATTAATCTCAAATTCCGATACCAATCCAGGAAATTTGATCCATTTAACTTGTCATTCTCAAGGACGGATCGCAATGAGAAAGTAGTCTCAGACATAAGCTGAAATCCAAGAAAAACAAAGATTTAGTTATGTATTCCATGAGAAGTCTTATCTAATAAGAAAACTCGCATTATATTCAAACAATGTTCCCTCTATGAATATAATGATCCAAGATCCATACTTCACCAAAATCTGAGTGGACGACTCGCCATCACCCAAAATTTAGTTATCTAGGTAAGAAAATCATTGCTAATTGCACCCAGTACAACTCTTGGTCGCAGATAAAACAATCCATGTCTCATCTACTCTGACGTCTCTGGGCCCAGAACTTCTGATGGCCCAGTCAAGTAAACCAATCTCTTTAGTCTTGTGATCATTGACAGTCGCATTGCAAGTCTATCAATGATCACCTGCCTTACTCATGTAGTAGTGGATACCGAGGACTCCAAGGCTATCCAACAAACGACACAAGTCTTGACAGTAGACAAGATTTGGGCAAAACATCAAGGTTACTTGATATTTAGTTGAGGAAACTAAACTCTGAAAGGTTAGCAAATCAATCTCTTAGGTCATGTAATTGTTGATGTCAAGCTCTGCAAGTCCATCAACATAATTACCTGCCTTACTCACGTAATTGTGGACACCAAGCTCATGGCTAGACCATCACACAACGAAATGAGTCTTGACAGTTGACCATATTGAAGCTAATCTTTGATCAATGTTTAAGTCGAGTTTGGTTTCTGCAAATTCAAGGTTTAATAACCAGAATTGTGAGCACTGCGTCGATCGACGCAGACTATGTCCATCGATCGACACTACCAACCAAAAAACCGGATTTCAATAACCGGTTAATCCAATTAACTCGGTTCATTGAACCGGTCATGTCGATCGACACAACCCATGTGTGACGGTCGATATAGACCTAAACCGGATACAGTTTTGATAATCGGTCCAATCCAATTGAACCGACTTATCAGATCAAACTGATCTTTACTATTTAAATCGGTTTATACTAATTGAGATAACTGGTTCAATCCAATTGAATCAATTCATCCAATTCAAACCGTTTCAACCAGTTTCAACTAATTGTGATAATCGGTCCAATTCAATTGAACCGTTTTATCCAATCAAACTGATTTTAACCAATCGGTTTATGCTAATTGAGATAATCAGTTCAATCCAATTGAACCAATTCATCCAATTTAAACTGATCTGTTCGGATTTAACCAAGCATGATAACCCGTCCAATCCAATTGAACAGATTAACCAATCGCAAGGTCTGTGTCGACCGACACTCAACATGTGTCGATCGACACTCAACCTGTGTCGATCGACACAGCAGGCTTTCTGTTTTTCTTCGCGAAAAACCCTAGCCGCAGAGTCTGCGAAAACACAGAATCGTTTTCGATCTGAATCGATCTAACCTGTTCTTATTCATACTATCTTATGAACGAATTTAAATCATCAAATTCTACTAAACAGGCTGATTCAATGATAAAACCTTCTGATACCACTGTTGGAATTCCTAGCAGTTCCTAATCCGATTAGGCAACCCTAAGTCTGAATTCCGAGCCTAGGATCTCAGGGTTTAAGTAATTGAATCATGGATCTCGCGTTTACCTTGTTCTGGCAGCGGAAGATGAATCAGGTAAGACAAGATCAGGAGCGATTCAGATGCCTCGCCTCTACCGTAGTCCACACGCACACAACCTAGAAAGTCGGGATGCTAGTGCCGGATCTGGGAATCAAAGAGAGAGTTTTTTCTGTTTTCTCTGATCAAGAAAACTGACGGCCTCTTGTTCAGGTCGACCATATAAGCCTATATATATGACCTGTTATGACTAAACCATTTTTCGGGTTTAACCGAAAAATCTATGTCATAAACCGAAACATCAGTTTCGGAATCGATCCCGTGTCGATCGACACACATACCGTGTCGATCGACACACCTCTCTTTTATCAATATTGATGTGTATCCAATACACATCATCTTGATCATCACCATGATGATCATTCCCAAATATAATCTTCCAGATTGCTTAGGTGTGTGACCCTATAGGATCATATGATACTGGTAGTAAGTCTACAACTTACAGACTGCAAGAGGCTTCTAGCAAAACATTGTAACCGCCCAGTATCATACAACATGTCTGATATCGACATACAACTATCGTTAGAGTAAGTACAATGTGATTTCAGGACATAATCCCAACAGCTAGTGCCGTCGAGATCAAATCTCAGAACTTAGACAAACTATTTGTCTCTTCAGAAATAACCTATAATTATAATGGAATATAAAGATTCATATGTCCATTAGAACTTGTCCACGATAATGGATTCACGGACATGATAATATTTTTAAAAGGAATATAAATCAAATGTCTATTTTCATGTGTCAATACAGATATAATAAATGAACACTTTAATAAGCTATATAAGTATCGAGTGTCAACTTAATAATGAGTGCCTAAATGACTATCTAAACGTAATAAAAGTAAACCGGTGTCCATTAACATATATCCATGAAGTTGATATACAATTTCCACTACAGAATGTCCACACAGACTTATGCATACTAATATTGACTAAATTTTTTATAAATCAGTTGTCCATTTGAACATCTCCACACGGAAAATGGTAAACGATAAGTTCTAGTAAGTTATATATGATTAATCTAATTTCTATTCAAGAACAAATGGTTAAATGTCTATCTAACCGTGTCCATATAGACATTTAGGATGAACATGAAAACGATTGTATGGTCTAGCCATCATTATATTTTCAATAATGTCCATTATAGTTTGACCATACGAGTGTGGTGCCCAATGTATCTAATTCCGTGTCCGTTATTGAAAAAATTAAATCGGTGATGCAAATAGATATTCACTTTACATTGTCCATTATATCTTATACATTGATCCGAAAACTTGGTCCATTGATCTGCAAACTTCTTGTGATGGAATAGACATAACAACTTAATGTCCATAAAACGTGTAACAACAATGATGTTCATAAAAGTTGTGTACACGAAAAGACGTATAAGAAAATAAATGAGTGTCCATTAAAATATTTTGACACAAATGTAAACGAAAGGCTAAAACTATATGTAAATATATATCCATATTACAATGTCCACGAGACTTTATATAATACTACGAAAACCTGATACTTTAAAGTTCTAATAAACTACGATGTTTCAAAACGTGTACATGAAAAAGTGTATTAATAATAAACGAGAACTATGGTATAATATATAGATTAAGATGTCCATTTAAACTTGTCCATGAGAATGAATTTAGAATATGATAACTATAAAGAAATCGTATGTTCATTTAACGTTGTCCACGCGCGCGGATGGTGTAGACAAGAAATTAAGATAAAAAATATATATATATATATATATATATATATATATATATATATATATATATATATATATATATATATATTCAGATGTTAATTAAAACATGTGAAGCCACTGCAAATGGGTCATCCATCTTAATATATCCACAAGAACAAATACAACACAAACTAAAGAAATACCAAAATCTTTGAAAACTGGAAAATTACATGAAGAAATTTTACAGTTTCTCAAAAACGTGTCCATAAAGGCGTATTAAAACTCGTCGAAATTGATCGAGACATACATCATTAACCCTAATTGGTGCACAGAGAGAATCAAGAGACCAATTTTAGTGGAAAAACAAATCAGATCCTACAAGGAAAAACGAACCATACCTTGAGCCAAATTTGTTCGTTTCTCTGTAAACCATATGGATTACTGAGATTTGAAACAAAACTCAGATGACTAAAAATCAAAAAGTATCATATTTTGAGATCTAAGAACAAAAACAAAATGGTAAAAAAACTTATCTTGGAATCAAATAGAAGATACACCGACGAGGGAGAGAGATCTGGGCGATGGTGAGATGGTGCAGAGAGACAAAAGAGAGAAATACAAAAAGAAAGAAGAAGCGATTATAGTTTCGAGGGAGGCAGAAAAACAAAGAGAAAGACCAAAAAAAACTAGGGTTGAAGAATTTCTTTTGCTGTGAAATAAGTAAATTAAAATAATGAATGAACAGAATTACAAAAAAAATGTAAAAGAAAAACATGCACGTTTAATTAAGGGCAAATCGCATTAATAGCACAAAAAACATGACTTGTCAAAAATATAGCACCAAGGAAGAAAAATCATAAAAATAGTACAAAAACATGTTTTGTCACTAAATTAGCCCTAACCCTAAATCTTAAATACTAAACCCTAAACCCTAAATACTAAACCCTAACCTTGAATACTAAACCCTAAACCCTAAATACTAAACCCTAAACCCTAAATAATAAACCCTAAACCCTAAATTATATAATGCTATAAAAGTCTTTGTAATTAAAATAAGGGCAAATCGCATTAATAGCACAAAAACATGACTTGTCAAAAATATAGCACCAAGAAAGAAAAATCATAAAAATAGCACAAAAACATGTTTTGTCACTAAATTAGCCCTAACCCTAAATCTTAAATACTAAACCCTAAACCCTAAATACTAAACCCTAACCTTGAATAATAAACCCTAAACCCTAAATACTAAACCCTAAAGCCTAAATAATTAATCATAAACCCTAAATAATTAACCCTAAACCCTAAATTATATAATGCTATAAAAGTCTTTGTAATTAAAATAATGCTAAAAATGTGAATTATTTTTCTTGGTGCTATATTTATGATAAGGTATGTTTTTGTGCTATTTTATGACTTTTCTCTTAAAATAATGGTAAAAATGTGAATTATTTTCTTTGGTGCTATATTTATGATAAGGTATGTTTTTGTGCTATTTTATGACTTTTTTCTTTAATTAATGTTTTAGTTAGAATAAAAAGGTAAAATGACATTGTCATAAGACAAAAGTGCTCAATAATTATGAGATGTAAGTAACTTATTGTATTATTATAAACAAAAGTGACATGTAAGTGATATATGGGGTGTTTGTCCAAAAAAAAAAAAAAGTGATATATGGGGTAAATAACTCAGAAGTTTAACAAAAAGATCATTAACAAACAAAATACTTTTCTTATCAAGTAGTGATAAATATTAAGAGAGTACACCACGCGCTGGTGGTGAGTGTGGGTTTGGGGTATTGGCGAACATTTGCCATCGTTCACATGCGATGCTCCCAGTTCCTCATAAATATCCACCGTCACCACTCCCTCCTTTAACAATCTCTCTTTACAGCATTGTGATATCATTGAGAGAGAAAGCGCGCGGTTATAGAACGATTTTCTCTTGCTTTCTTGCTTCACTTTTGTGTTTCTGATCTGAAATGGTGAACGGAGCTGGGAGGGTGGATCTGGAAGGCAGGCCGATTAAACCGATGACTATATGCATGATCGGCGCAGGAGGTTTCATCGGCTCACATCTCTGTGAAAAGCTGATGACGGAGACGCCGCACAAGGTTCTCGCGCTCGACGTTTACAACGATAAGATCAAACACTTGCTCGAGACGGATACTGTTGATTGGGCAGGTCGGATCCAGTTTCATCGCATCAACATTAAGCATGATGTTGCGAATTGTATACTTGTTCCTCTAGTAGCGAGTTGGTGTTTATCTGTTCGTCATCATCATACACCGCCTAAGTGAATAAGAAACTGATAATGAGATTTGTGATTGATGATTGTAGAGTCAGATCTAATCGTTATAGTAATTCAGATATTGTCATTTTGATTATTTGCTTTTTAATACTTTCTCGATGTGTTATCCTACTGTCAATATCATCAATAATGTTTCATGTAATTCTGATCTGTTTTTTTTTTTGCTATGCAGACTATAAATCTTGCTGCAATCTGTACTCCAGCTGATTACAATACGCGTCCTCTTGATACTATCTACAGCAACTTCATTGACGCACTCCCAGTTGTATGTATTTCCTACTTCGTCCATTATTTTTTGCTTTAGCTTTTGTTGGAATAGTTATGTAGCTAGTTGTTAGTTGGAAATTGATTAGACATTGTGTTGGCTTATGTAGGTTAAATACTGCTCTGAGAACAACATTCACTTTTCGACTTGTGAGGTATATGGAAAAACCATAGGAAGCTATCTTCCCAAGGATCATCCTCTGCGTGAGGTCAGGCCTTGTTTGCACTTTTCTCTTTCAACATTTTATTGTCTTTTTACTTATCATCACTAAATCACTCTCACTAATGAATGTACTGACGAACATGTTGATATTATCCATGGGGCAATCAAATGAGTTAAAACTATGAATTACTCACTGGATCTTGTAAAACTTTTTTTGTGAATTCAGTTAAGAGTTTAACTAAGTACTCTATCACTTACCCATGGAAGTCTAGTTTTTTATTGTTATTCATTTGAGGAATGTCTTAAGTATGTGGAAAACATTAAACATGGTTTCTTGATCTTTATTGTTTATAAATGCTGGCTTCATTGTTTACAAATGTTGTTTTGCTGTGTTTTCTACAGGATCCTTCTTTTTAGGTTCTTAAAGAAGATATTTCCCCTTGCATATTTGGTTCAATTGAGAAGCAAAGGTGGTCATATGCTTGTGCTAAGCAACTGATTGAGAGACTCGTTTACGGTAAACATTTAATTTAAGATGATATATGGATAGAAGGGTTGCTTCAACTTCACTCGTTTCTTGTGACAGCTGAGTGCTGAGAATGGGTTTGAGTTCACCATTGTAAGACCTTTTAACTGGATTGGACCTAGGATGGATTTCATCTTCGGCATCGATGGTCCTAGCGAAGGTGTCCCTCGTGTTCTCGCCTGCTTCAGTAATGTAAGTATAACTCCGAGTCTATATCCAATGGTACTTTTGTATATATGCAAGCTTTTGGGCTGATGCATTGCCATCGTTCAGAATCTTCTTCGCCGTGAGCCTCTGAAGCTTGTGGATGGTGGAGAATCACAGAGAACTTTTATTTACATCAAGGATGCTATCGAAGCTGTCCTTTTGATGATCGTGAGCTCTTTTGCTTATTATCATCCTTTGTGCTTTATGTTCACAAACAGGTAACAAAGAAGTTACAACTAACACCTGCAATGATGTTGTGTTTGTGGTTCAGGAAAACCCAGAGAGGGCAAATGGCCATATCTTCAACGTAGGCAACCCGAACAATGAAGTTACAGTACGACAGCTAGCTGAAATGATGACTGAGGTGAGTGACGAAGATTTGTCTCAAAACAGCACAAAAGGAGTTGCATTGTTCTGTCTCTTATTCTGAAATCTCAAAACGAAACATGTATCAGGTTTACGCAAAAGTGAGTGGAGAGGGAGCTATTGAGAGCCGGACGGTTGATGTTAGCTCAAAAGAATTTTACGGGGAAGGTTATGATGACAGTGACAAAAGAATCCCAGACATGACCATCATTAACCGCCAACTCGGTAATTTCCAAACATAAACATGATAGAAATGCTAGAAACATTATATAATCAATGGCTAATCTGATATATTTTGGACATTAAAAATAGGATGGAACCCGAAGACATCACTATGGGACTTGCTCGAGTCGACCTTAACCTATCAGCACAGGACTTACGCAGAAGCTGTGAAGAAGTCAACATCCAAACCAGTGGCTTCCTAAAATTTCGAAGTCCTCCCAATTATCAACAAAATCGTGAAAGACGTAATATTTTAGCATTTTACTTTCTTTTTTTTGTTACATCCCAGGAAAAACCTTCATTTTAAAAAAAAACTTCGTTTCTTGCTTTTTTTTACAAAAAACAGTATAATCACAGTGGTCCTCTCTTTCGTTGGTTTATTTGGCCGCGTAAATAGCTACATCTGTCACACAGCAAAAGTTTAAAATCGTTTGTAGCGAATGATAATTTTTGCGTTTATAGTTTGAAATGCTTCGATTACATCTAAGAGGAAAAACATATATATATATATACAGTGGCGGATCTAGAAAAAATTTTAATCGGGGTCATTAGTATAGATTTTGAATTAACCGGGGGCATTATCATAAATTTTAAGCTATTTACACAAAGAAAATCAAAATTTTGCGCTAACTATTTAAAGAAAATCAAATTTTAACCGGGGGCACGTGACCCCGTCCGTCGTAAGCTAGATCCGCCCCTGTATATATATATACTTCTGTTCCAGTGGGTTATGAATATGTAATTTCGAATGTAGAAAATTGAATTGCAATTGATAAGTTCCAACGAGAAAGATTGATGGCAGCCGGCGATTTAAATATCCAAACAAATATAACTGTAGATAGGAAATGTGTTGCCAACAGCGTCTGTAGTCCAACGGTTAGGATAATTGCCTTCCAAGCAATAGACCTGGGTTCGACTCCCGGCAGACGCATTTATATTTATTTTGGAATTTTCATCTTGTTTGATAATTTATTAACACCTAAAAACTAATTTATTATACCTAGAAAAACAAATTGAAATGAGTTGATGAAGTCAGCCAACTTGGATGAATTGAAAGCGAACTTGGATGAATTGATACAAAAAGACACGGATGTGTGAATTGATGATCCAGATTTTGTTCATAACCGAAAAACATATTATATGAGATAAATCACTAATTTGCACTAGGAATATGTAATAACAAAAAAAAATACAGTTTCATTTAAACACTATTATTAATTTTAGTATTGCATTTTTTTTTCCTGAGTGAGCACATTATCGACGTTTACCTAATATATGCGTTCAATTCTGATAAATGATGTTTATTTGCTTACCGCCGTTGATAACAGTTGACTGCAAACAACAGATTCTTGTTCATTTGTTTGTTGTCGGTGTCTAGCGGCTGGCGTCTAGCCGTTGGCGGTATGTTTTTTGTTCGTTTACGTGCTGTCAGCGTTCAATCATAGCATAATTTTTGACGCTGATTTTTTTAATATCTGACGCAGAAGTTGGCGTCTGATGCTGGCGGCATTACGTAAACGAACAAAAACGTGCCGCCAGTGGCCAAACGCCAGCCGCTACCACCAGACGCCGACAACAAATAAAAGAACATGATTATAGTAATCAATTTCTTCTCTCTTTTTCGACCGTATAAAATAAGAACAGAAAAGCATACCATATGAATTATTGAAAGTGCCTTTGTATTTCTTGAGTTATGATCAACGCTTTACAACCAATATAAAGACTATCTAGTTACAACCGTCCTATCTACAAGGAGACTAATTCAAACTTATTAACATAAGTGAATCTAGTCTTTAGGAGAAGATATTTCGGATATCATTATCTTTTACCCTCCCTCAGTTGAAGCGTCGATTCTTCGAACGTTTAAACTGTCTCTGAAATCGTTGAACAAGGTAGTTGGGAGACCTTTAGTAAAGATGTCAGCATACTGCATCGAAGAAGGAACATGTAGAACCTTAACTTGACCCAATGCAACCTTTTCCCGAACAAAATGAAGATCAATCTCGATGTGTTTCGTTCTTTGATGCTGGACAGGATTATTGGACATATAGACTGAGCTAATATTGTCACAATACACCAGTGTTGCTGTCCGAATCGGTAGCTGTAGCTCTAACATAAGGTTTCGAATCCAACAAGTTTCTGCAACAGTGTTTGCAATCCCCTTATACTCCGATTCTGCGCTGGAACGAGACACTGTTTGCTGACGTTTAGAAGACCAACTGACCAGGTTATCACCAAGATACACACAATATCCAGAAGTCGAGCGTCTCGTGTCGGGACACCCTGCCCAGTCTGCATCCGAATAAGCTGTGAGAGCTGTCAACTTTGTCCGAGAAATCTGCAGACCATGATTCTGTGTGCCTTGCAGGTAACGAATTATCCGCTTCAGTGCAGCTAAATGACTTGTTCTCGGATCATGCATAAACAAGCATATCTGCTGTACTCCATACGTGATGTCCGGCCGAGTAAATGTTAGATACTGTAGAGCTCCTGCTAAGCTCCTATATTCTGTCGGGTCAGCTATCGGATCTCCATCATCTGCAGAGAGCTTGGAGTTGACGTCAACTGGTGTCGCCAAGGGCTTGCAGTCACTCATTCCAGCTCGCTGGATAATGTCTCTTGTATATTGACTTTGTGACATGAACAATCCAGCATCGTTGTAGTCAACTTTGACACCCAAGAAGAACCGCAGGCTTCCCATATCTGTGATCGGAAATTCACCTTTGAGTTTATTAGTAATGTCTGCAATTAGTGATGCACTTTACCTTGTTAACACAATGTCGTCGACATATAGAAGAAGGTAAGCTGTCAATGATCCTTTCTTGTATATGAATAACGATGCATCACATTTGCTGGCCTTAAAGCCGAGAGAAGAAATGAATGAGGTGAAGCGAGCATTCCATGCTCTTGGCGCCTGCTTTAAGCCATAGATGGCTTTGTGTAACTTGCATACATAATGAGGATGAGTCTTACTGACGAAGCCAGGTGGCTGGTGCATGAATATATCTTCAGATATAGTGCCATGAAGAAAGGCGTTCTTCACATCAAGTTGTTGTATGTTCCATTTGCTTGAGACAGCTATGTGAAGCACAGTCCGTATGGTTGCCGGCTTGACAACAGGGGCAAACGTCTCATCGTAATCAATCCCCTCAGCCTGCGTCTTGCCATTGGCCACCAATCTCGCTTTGTAGCGAGTTAAGACACCATCTGCATCATGTTTATGCTTAAACAACCAAAGAGAATTCACAATGTTAGCTCCATAAGGACGAGGAACTAAGCTCCAAGTCTTATTGTCAATTTGTGCACTGTACTCATCAACCATAGCTGGTTTCCAATCAGGATCTAAAAGAGCTTTTTGATGTGTTTTCGGCAGAGGAGAGACATTGGAAGTAAGGAGCGAGAACATTTTCTTTGGTTTAGAGATGCCACTAGAGCTTCGGGTGTGAGGGCGAGATGCGACAGTGGGTACATTCTGTCGTGTACTAGCACCAGAGGGATGCGTAGCACGAGCACCAGAAGGTAGAGAAGCTGTAGCAACAGAAGGTTGCGAAGCTGAAGGAATAACAGGCTGAGAAGTGGACACTGCTGGAATTAGAGCCAGATTAGTTATAGCGACTGAGGAAGGTGATTGAAGAATGTCGCGAAACATGGAAGATGGCTCATCCACTGTGTCTAAGAAGTCATAAGAATCTGAAGGTTTCTGTTTAGGAATAGCAGCAGGAAACGAGTGTTCGTCGAAGACGACATGTCTCGAGATTATGATCCTATTCGTATGAAGATCAAGACACTTATATCCCTTATGCTGAGATGGATAGCCAAGGAAGATACATGGTGTTGAGCGAGGTGAAAGTTTGTGTGAAGTAGGCCTATTTAGATTTGGATAACAAAGACATCCGAACACACGAAGATGATCATATGTCGGAGTCTTGTTGAAGAGAAGAAAGAAAGGGCTTTGATGATTTATGGCAGAAGATGGTAATATGTTAAGAATATGAGCTGTGACATGCAACGCCTCAACCCAATAAGAAGGAGAAAGATGAGCATGAAAGAGGAGTGCACGAATGGTGTTATTAATGGTGCGAATCATACGCTCAGATTTTCCGTTTTGCTGAGAAGTATAGGGACAAGAAAACCGAGCTTGAATTCCATTTGTATCGAAATACTGTCGGAATTGAGAGTTAAGGTATTCGCCACCATTATCACACTGGGAATCTTTTATGATGGTATTGAATTGGGTTTTGACATAAGAAGAGAAATGAAGAAATTTTGAGAAGGCTTCGCATTTGCGACGAAGCGGATATACCCAGAGAAAATGAGAATAATCATCGAGAAACAAAATGTAATACCGAATCCCACTGATACTGGCTATTGGAGAAGTCCATATATCAGAATGAATCACATCAAAAGATTTTGTGGAAGAAGAAACTGATTTATTAAAAGGAAGTTTTAAGTGTTTCCCTGTTTGACAAGCATTACAAGAAGAAGAAGAAATAGCTTTGTCATTATTACAATTAAAGGAAGAAGAAGAAATCAGTGAGCGTAATGTCTCTTTATTGGTGTGGCCGAGACGACTATGCCACAGAGAGGATGAGACGGACGCAAGAGCAGTGTGATTGAGAGAAGGACGAGCTGAAGGAAGCATGGGATAGAGGTCACCATCACTGTCACTGCGGTGTATTGTTTTCCGGGTGAGAAGATCCTTCACAGAAAAACCATAAGGATCAAATTCAACGGAACAATGATTATCTTTAGTAAATCGACGTACCGAGATCAGGTTTTTGATAATCTGAGGAGTGAAAAGTATGTTATTAAGATGAAAGAAACGAGAAGAAAGAGGAATAGAAGAAGAGCCAGAGTTAAGAACAGAAATTGAAGATCCGTTACCAACCATGACTGAATTTCCAGTGCCTAGATTGACAACAGATTGGAGCAAACCTGGTGAGGAGGCTAAGTGAGCAGTGGCTCCTGAGTCCATATACCATCCAGCAGAGCACGGATCAGCCAACGTCATTGTGTTGAAAGCTTCTGCGAAGTCTCTGGTTGGTTGAGCAGCCTCTGCAACATTCGCTGCTCCAATACTTGGCTGGGCCGGCGATGAACCAAGGATTCCACGAGACTGATTGTTCACTGGAAACTGACTCCATGGATTTGCAGGAAATGACCAATTCGGATACGGACCCCAATACGGAGGAGGACCCCATCCAAACGACGATCGCTGTTGGTAGTTCTGACGTCCTCGTCCTCTGTTACCATTCCGATTCTTGTTGCGGTTGTTGTTGTTCGTGTACCGATGTGGCTGAGTCTGAGCAGTTGCAGGTGTAGCCGTCGCGATGAGAGCAGAGGAAGAAGACGAGTTATCCACATGAGAAGCGATTGCTTTGTGAGACTTCTTCAGACGTGATTCTTCATCCAACAACATCGATTTTGCATCGTCAAATGATGGGAAAGGCTTCTGGTGTTTGATGACATTTATGATGTTGTCGAACTTTTCGTTGAGACCGTTCAACATGTACATAACCAGGTTTCTTTCAGTGATTGGAGAATCCAAATTTGAGAGTAGATCAGCCATGGATTTGAGCTTTTGACTGTATTCACTGATCGCAAGGTCACCAATCTCCAGAGTGCGAAGGTCATTGTCCAACTGCATGATACGAGCGTCTTTGTTGTTACGGAAGAGGTTCTCAATCCGCAACCAGACGTCTCGAGCCGTACCACCTGTCTTGAAAGCCGCTTTGAACAGAGGAGGAGCCAGAGTACCGTAGATCCACAATTTCACAAGTCCATCACGCTTGATCCATTCCTCGTCGTTATTACCGTTTGGAGTACTTGAGCCATCAACATGTCCGAGGACATTGAAAGAGTTGCAGTGCATCAGAAAGAGCTCTCTCCAGGCGTCATAATTGTGTTCATCACTGTCGAGAATCAAAGGTATGTGTGTTTTGATGTTGGTCACACCATACGCTCGTTCAAGAGGAGGAACAACCGGAGCCGCCATTAATGGCAAGAAGAAAAATGAGAGTGAAGAGAAGGAGAAGAAATACGTGAGTGTAGAGAAGAAGAAGAGGATCGAAAAAAATCAAGAGCCAAATTGCTCTGATACCATGAAAGTGCCTTTGTATTTCTTGAGTTATGATCAACGCTTTACAACCAATATAAAGACTATCTAGTTACAACCGTCCTATCCAAAGCCGTGCTTACCCTTATAGAAAAAGGGCAACAGCCCCAGGCCCCCAACTTTTCCACTTAAATTTAGGCCCCATATTTACAAAATATATTAACCACTTCATGTTTTAAAAAATACTGTCATAATTTTTTGTATTTATTTTATATGTATATTTTATAATAAATATTTTCTTTTTCTTTTCTTAACTTTCCTATAACCGATTTTCTTTTTAAAAAAACTTTTTAAAATTTTTTCGGTTTTTGTTTGTTTTAATTTTATGATTTTCTACATCATGTTCTTTATTAAGTACTACTAAATTTAAAACAAAAATGCATAATATATGATATTTAATAAAACTTGATCTTGTAATAATATTTTTAAACATCCAAAAAATTGAAAGTTAATTTAATTTTTTATTTTGATATGAATAATATTATCATATTTATAATTTCATCATTTTACAGTTTAATATTTTAAAATACTTGATTTTGTATAAATTTTATTTTTGAACTCGCCCTAAGCCCCTAAAATCATAGTCACGGCACTGGTCCTATCTACAAGGAGACTAATTCAAACTTATTAACAGAAGTGAATCTAGTCTTTAGGAGAAGATATTTCGGATATCATTATCTTTTAATTATCACTATTTTTTGTCAACTATGAATTATCACTAACAAAACTTATATTTCATTTAATCTTTTGATCGCACGCAAGACGACACATTTGCATGATTTAGCAATTGAAAAAATATTTAATAACTCCCCACAGTCAACCATTCACCAATAAGGAAAACTATCAAAATTTAGAAAGAAGAAAACTCAAAAATTTATATGAAAAAAATGTGAGACTTGGCTCATTCGCAATTAAGCACTAAAATCAGGGGTCTTGTAACCAAGCATATAGACACTGCTATTTTTGCATTCGTGAGAAACCTCGAAATCTTGCACGAAAACGAGATCAAGAGAAACTTGAGGAATCTTCTGAGAGAGATTCCCGACAATAAGCTTTTTCTTGTCATCACCACCAATCTTCACATAAACCTCAACAGTCTCATCTGAGTCATCTCCCATCTTCTTCCACTCACCAATGCTAACCTGAGATAGAAAAAAACCACAACTTATCAATATTATAACAAGATTCAATATTATGTTTTGCACAGAAGAATCTTTCAAGAATTACAAAAAGAAAAGACAGATGATGATACAGACCTGAGAGACATGGATCACGTACCCATCTTCTTTCTCGACATTGAAGGTCTCTCCAGGCTTAATCTCAATACCTACAATTCAACATAAGCACATATGTTCAAACAAAAAAGCTGAAAAAAGGAGTGAAAGATAATGTTCTGAAACCTAAAAACACCATTAATTTATCACCAAACCAAAACCTAATTCTAACACAAGACAATGCTTATCGAACAACACAAGGCATTCGATAGAAGTTATAAAGAGAATTTGAGGAGAGAAATACCCCAAAACTCCATAGCTAGCGAAGGAGGAAGATGCGGAGGTGTGTGTGTGTGGCTGCTTGAAGATGAAGAGATTGGAGATGTTTGAAAAAGATTAGAACGAAGCTGCTTATTTATAAAGATCTTGGGTCTCACTCTTTCCTTTTCGCCGGTAGGGTTCTGTACGAAAATGGAAAATAACCTTTTGTTTCTTCTTTTCTGTTCGATATGTTAATGGGCTTTTATTTATAATGGGCCTATTTGGGATCGCCTTATTTGATGGATTTTAGACATTTGTATTAACGACCACAAACGGAACCATATCGAAAAGAATTGGACTGATCCTGCCATACTATTTATTTGATGATGGTTTTTCTTTTGTTAACATGGGTTATATTGGATTGGTATTTGGGATTACATAAATGGTTATTTGGGATTACATAAATGGTACTAAGCTTAGATAGAAAACGTGGCACAACAAGCCATGACCTAATCCATGTGAAGATGTCGCCCAATGGAAAGTGCCGTCATGCATCGAATCAACGAACGTAAAAGAAGACGTCGATGGCCATCACGATTTAGATCTCCAAAGAAGGAATCGCCAAAAACAAACGCAAAGAAGGGAAACGCAGCTTGAAGCCACACCTTGCACCGCCAGAGTCGAGGAAGCTATGCTTCTACATGAGTCCAATATAATGACTCGAGTCTTGCCCATCATGAAGCTAGCTCCTCTGCCGCATGAGTCCAATATAATGACTTGAGTCTTGCCCATCATGAAGCTCATCTTCTTGAGCAGATGAAAGCTACGAAAATATTAATCCAATGGAGAGCATGTTAAGTTTCTTGGACTTCCAACCTAAAACCAATTGGTGATAAATGGATTAGCTTAAGTCCCTTATATATTAATCAATATTATTCCCAACTTTCAATGTGGGACAATTATCACACATTCTAGAGATTAAGGCCTATTAATCTCTACTATATCTCAATACATCTCCATGAGATAATGGCCCTTCTAGCCATTAATCTCAACAGACCATCAATCCTAGGATCCGAAGGCACGAGCCACTTTTGGGCTGGGTTACGAGCAGTGGCGGACCCAGAAAATATTTTAACCGGGGTCATAATTAAAAAAAAAATTATTTATATATTTAATATATAATATTATATAAATAAAGTTTGGTATATTGTTTTGATTTTTTCTAAATGATATACTCAATAAAATTAAATAAAATATATTATCTAAAAGTATTAAAATATATATCTAGTTGTTGTTATATAATTGTCTTGTAGTTGTAAAAAAAACGTTTTGTACAAAAGAAATTAACAATAGGAAATAACTAATGGTGATAAAGAAGAAATGAATATTTTTTTGTATTTTGGTGAGATGACAATTAAAATAAACTGAAAGAATATTATTTGTGGGGAAATTTTGCTAAAAATAAAATAAATAACAAGAAATAAATGTCTTTTGAATTTTGGTGAAGAAGCAAAAAAAGGAAATATTATGAAAATAGTTGCATACCTTGGAAAACGTAAAAGAAAGCAAAAAAATATAGGGGTCAAGGAGGGGATTCGAACTCATATTAGGGGGGTCATTCAATGACTTTTAAACCATTTGAGCTACTGAAGTCGGACAAACCAAGCCTACAAATTTAAGTTATGATATTTAACCGGGGTCAGCTGACCCTACCCTCCATGTGGGTCCGCCCCTGGTTACGAGAGTGTGTGGGTCAGACTCTGATACCATGTTAAGTTTCTTGGATTTCCAACCTAAAACCAATTGGTGATAAGTGTATTGGCCCAAGTCCCTTATATATGAGTCAATATTATTACCACTTTCAATGTGGAACAATTATCACACACTCTCTATACATTAAGGCCTCATAGCCCATTAATCTTTACAATATCTCAAATATCTACAATATCTCAATAGAGCATGAGTGAAGCCAAAAGAAAAGCGTTGCTCCGACGATAAAACACACAACAAAGAAAGGTCTGAGATCTCACATGCAAGAGATTCAGCATACAAGAGAATCGATGAAAGCAGCGACAATCTGATACAAATCGGAATTATTCAATCCGGATGAAACTGGAAAACAAGCTGAAAACACAAAAAGGAATTCTGAAGAAAAGTAAAATTGATCTCTGCATTTTTGAACGATAGGGATGTGATAATAAATAAGAGATCAGATTGGAATTGTTTCGGAAGGGGAAATATACAGATAGAAAATTCTCTCTCAACAAAGAGAGAGAAAGCCCCTTCTTTCATTTTATTTGACGATGGGTTAAGCACTTCCTTTTCCACTTCGGCTTGTTAGAAATTCGGTGCAACATAACCAAATCCGTTATAAATTGATGTAGCCCCTGGACAGAGACTTGGTTGATGGTTTGATGGAGATCTAACCACTGACTTAAGAGCTCTCTTGGTAAGATCGAATTGGATGGATTGTGAATAAAGTTGGGATTGTTCCTACTGGCTTAAGAGCTCTCTCAGAAGCAATCAATGGATGGAATGGATTGAGGTCGCCACAAGATCCTATGAGGCTGAATCTTTATAATACAAAAGCCTTCTCTTTGTTTGAATCACACAAAACAAGAGAGGAAACAGGTTGCGGTTTCTTTGCTTAAAGAAAACACTCGGTGTACTTATTGATCTAGGGTAAATTATACAAGGTTGTGAGAGGGGACTTTATAATATTCCAAACAACTATGCCCTTCTAGGATACTTGAAGTAAATAAAACAGAAAAGGAAATACATACTCGAACTAAGACCTAATGATGAAACAAAGACTATAACGGCTACTTTTCTTATTGAAACTACTAAGTAAAACAAAGAATTAACCCTGCAAAAGTAAAAAATCAACGGTCATATAATGTGTATAAATGAAACTCATACCTTAGCTTATGTTTTGTATGTCATTGGCCGTTGATCAGAAGCTGCTTCACTTGTTGCATTCGGAACTTGACATTCTGATCTAGGTGTGATGCTACATATGGTTAATCCCTTTTGAGCTGAGTTGAGATGTAGACTTGTTCTTTCTCTTGCACTTGGTCAGTAGCTTGATTCTGAAGGAATTTCTAGCAGATCCTAATCCAATTAGGCATCCCTAGGTATAAATTTCAAGCCTAGGATCTAGGGTTCATGTAATTGAATCGTTGGGATCTCAGAATTACCTGGTAAATAGAAGCGGAAGATTTGCAGATAATCGAGAACTTAAAGCGCCTCAAGTGTTGCGCCTCTACTGGTATCCACACGCACACAAACTGAAGGATTGTTTAGTGTTAATCCTGATTCAATTCTTCAGATTAAACTCACCTAAACAGATTGGATCTAGGTTCTCTTGCAGAATCATAAAGGATCTCACCTGTTACCTTGTTTTGCAGCGGAAAGAGGAGGTACGGGTCAGAGATCAGCAGAACCACCAAGAGATAGCTCCTCCAAAGGCTCACACACGCACGCACAAGAAATTGGCTGCTAGACCGAGCTGGTAGGAGGCGCAGAGAGAGGCTGAGGGAGGCGCAGACTTAGTGAGAAAAAAAGAGCTAGGGCAAGTTTTATTTATTAAAACCCTTGTCCAGTTCTTATGGGCTTTTGGGCCCAATTCTCAGTCTGATTAAATCCTTTAGATTTAATCAGGCCCTTTCGTCTCTCTAAGTACAGTAAATGCCTAGCACTTTTACCGTACTTCTGCTAAACCATTCCTACACATTTTCCTGTTAGCTTAGGCGTGTGACCCATATGGGATCATATAATAAAGGCAATAAGTCCAAGACTTATTGATCATGAGCGGACTCTAGCAAGCCATCATGACCCCCAGTATTATATGACTTATGTCTGATCATTGACATACTCTTACTTTCTAGAGACAGTACAGAGATTACTGGACATAATTCCAACAATCTCCCACTTGAACTGGAATCTCTGTATTCATAATCCTTTTGTCTCAATATCTCGATTAGTCATAAGGCAAGATTAGTGTCATCCTTATAAAGCCTAATCTTGTTCATCGGACTCTGATTTGATACTGACAATCCAAACGACTCGGGAAAGTCCGTTTGAGCATGGCCATGCATTTTCCAGTATTCAAATCTCCGATTGGCCTAGAGATATTCACTCCATTTATATTGGAGGGACAAATCCCGTCTTGTTCCATCACTGTAAACTACTCATTTCATAATACACCCAAACAGGTTCCTTATAACTATCGCTTAACGACAGTGTTAGACAATGATCAAAGTGCATTAGTTCATGTGCAGTCACATGCATGCGAACTCAGGTCTAAGGACTATACTCTATAGTCGTAGTAAGAATCTCTTATGACACAGATATAAATATCCTGAAGAGTTCTTATAATCGGGTCATGTCCGGTCGTATGTACCCAACATACACCTATGTACTGACTTTGATGCCGCGCATCTATGACACACTGAGACTTTGTCATAAGTCACATACCAATCTAGTCTCACACGGTTGTTGGTGTTCCAATTTCAACAACCTTCGACTAGGGACAGGATGATATAAGCCATCTATCAAATATAGGGTCTCATGATCAAGCTAAATGACTTTGATGACTCAAGATCAAGTCACTTACTTCGATGACCTATAAAATGGTTCATATCATTTTGGAATGATTATTTCATCACAGTTAAAATAATCTTGAAATAATAATTTCATTAAACATCATAAAAATGTTTTACAAGAACATATCAATAACTAAATAAGGCCCTCAAACTCCCACTCAAATTTAGATTACATTTCAATGTCTCTAATGCCTACAGCTTCAGTCAGGAACTCGAGCTTAGGTCTTGGGAGTGGCTTTGTCAATGGATCAGCGACGTTATCATCTGTCTGAACTCGGCTGATCTTGACTTCCTTTCTATTAATGATATCACGTATCAAGTGAAATCTTCTTAGCACATGCTTGGATTTCTGGTGTGATCTTGGTTCCTTTGCCTGAGCAATAGCACCATTGTTATCACAAAACAGTGCCAGAGGCTCAGCCGCATTAGGTATCACACCTAGTTCAATAATGAACTTTCGTATCCAAACAGCTTCCTTCGCTGCTTCCGAAGCGGCGATATATTCAGCTTCTATAGTGGAATCAGCAACGGTGTCTTGCTTGGAGCTTCTCCAACTGATTGCACCGCCATTCAGACAAAAGATATAACCGGACTGTGACCGGAAATCATCTTGGTTCGTCTGGAAACTTGCGTCCGTGAATCCACTGACTTCAAGCACATCACTTCCACCGTACACCAAGAACTTATCCTTAGTATGTCTTAGATACTTCAGGATATTCTTGACGGCAATCCAATGGTTTTCACCTGGATTTGACTGGTATCTACTCGTCATGCTCAATGCATAAGCAACATCAGGACGAGTACAGATCATGGCATACATGATAGATCCTATTGCAGATGCATAAGGAATATTCTTCATGCGCTCAAGCTCAGCAGCCGTCGTAGGGCTCTGCTTCTTGCTTAGCGTTGTGCCATGTACCATTGGCGTGAAGCCCTTCTTGGAATCTGCCATGCTGAATCTATGCAGGACTTTGTCAATGTATGAATCTTGACACAAGCCTATCAGCCTTTTAGATCTATCCCGGTAGATCCTGATTCCAAGAACGTATGCGGCTTCACCCATGTCTTTCATGGAAAAACAACTTCCAAGCCAGTCCTTTACCGACTTCAGCATTGGAACGTCGTTTCCGAGAAGTAGTATGTCATCGACATACAGAATAAGAAATACTATCTTGCTCCCACTAGTTTTCTTATACACGCATTGTTCTTCTTCGTTTCTGATGAAGTCAAATTGCTTGATCGCTTCATCAAAACGAAGATTCCAGCTCCTCGATGCTTGCTTCAATCCATAAATGGATTTATGAAGCTTGCATACTTTCCCAGCATTCTTTGGATCTATGTAACCGTCAGGTTGTGTCATATACACATCCTCTTCCAGAATTCCATTCAGGAAGGCGGTTTTTACGTCCATCTGCCAAATTTCATAATCATGAAAAGCTGCAGTTGCTAGTAGAATCCGAATAGATTTCATCATAGCCACTGGGGAATAGGTTTCATCATAATCCACACCGTGAACTTGTCTGAAACCTTTTGCCACCAACCTGGCTTTATAAATCTGGACATTTCCATCCACGTCAATCTTCTTCTTGAAGATCCATTTGCACTCGATGGCTTTTACACCAGCGGGTAAGTCAACCAACGAAAACACTTGGTTGACCGACATGGAGTCCATTTCGGAATCAGTGGCTTTACGCCACTTAGAGGAATCTGGGCCCATCATGGCTTGATTGAAGTTCGATGGCTCATCACCATCAATGATCAGAAGATCATGACAGTCAGTCACGAGAAATCCTTGATATCTCTCGGGTTCGTGACGGATCCTCCCGGATCTTCGAACTTCAGGTACTACAGGTTCAGGCTCTACAATTTCTTGTAGGTCCTCCTGCTGCTCTTCCTCATTAGGTTGAGCAGTATCCTGTTCATCTTGAATTTCTTCAAGCAGTACCTTACTCCCACTGTTTTTCTTAGAGAGAAACTCCCTCTCAAGAAAATTACAATCCCGGGCAACAAAAATCTTGTTCTCGGAACGTAGGTAGAAGTAATAAGCCTTGGTCTCTTTCGGATAACCAATGAAGTAGCATTTATCAGACTTTGGTGTAAGCTTGTCAAAGATTAATCTCTTGACATAGGCTTCACAACCCCAAATTCTAAGATAAGACAGCACCGGAGCTTCTCCAGTCCATAATTCATATGGTGTCTTTGCTACTGCTTTTGATGGCGCTCTATTTAGAGTGAACACTGCTGTTAGCAGAGCATATCCCCAAAGGGATATTGGAAGGTCTGTGTGACTCATCATAGATCGAACCATATCCAATAAGGTCCGATTTCTCCTCTCAGACACACCATTCCATTGTGGTGTTCCAGGAGGAGTGAGTTGGGATACGATCCCACACTCTCTCAGATGATCACTGAATTCTTGGCTTAAGTTTTCTCCTCCTCGGTCGGACCGAAGAGCCTTAATGCTTTTGCCAAGTTGGTTCTGTACTTCATTTTGGAATTCTCTGAATTTCTCAAACGATTCAGACTTATGTTTCATCAAATAAACATATCCATACCTACTGAAATCATCAGTGAAGGTAATGAAGTACTGATAGTTTCCTCTTGCATTTGTGGACATTGGGCCAC
Source organism: Orychophragmus violaceus (assembly GCA_030180135.1). Lineage (NCBI taxonomy): Eukaryota > Viridiplantae > Streptophyta > Magnoliopsida > Brassicales > Brassicaceae > Orychophragmus > Orychophragmus violaceus. The sequence goes on along the minus strand of CM058236.1, from coordinate 70,316,065 downwards.
ACACATCTGTGTGTATCAGGCCCAATAAGTCACTGGCCCTCTCGTTAGGTTTATTAAAGGGGGCCCGTGTCATTTTGCCCATCATGCAGGATTCGCATTTCTCACATGACTCAAAGTCAAATGAGCCAAGAAGTCCATTCGAATGGAGCCTCTTGATGCGTTTCTCGCTGATGTGCCCTAAACGACAATGCCATAGAAACGTTCGGTTCTCCTCATTAGGTTTGAACCGTTTGGTATCAATGTTATAAATTGGCGCGGATTGATCAAGTATGTAAAGCCCATTCGTAAGAGGGGCACAACCATATAACAAATTGTTGCGATTGAAGGAACATAATTTATTCTTAACTGAAAAATCATAACCTTCCAAATCCAACAAAGAAATTGAAATAATATTTATGCTTATCGCAGGTACAAAATAACAATTATTGAGTTCTAAAACCAATCCCGAAGGTAAAGACAACAAGTATGTGCCTACAGCTAGTGCAGGAACTTTCGCTCCATTCCCAACTCGTAGCTCCACTTGTCCTTGCTTCAGCCTCCTACTGTTGCTGAGTGCCTGCATATTAGTACAAATATGAGCCCCACAACCAGTATCCATAACCCATGAGGTATTATCAGAAGTAGTTGTATTAACTTCTATAACAAAAATACCTGATGAAGAAGTCTCGAGAGTCTTCTTCTTCAATTCCTTTAGACCTTCCAGGAATTTCTTACATTCTCTCCTCCAATGCCCTGGTTCTTTACAGAACCTGCAGATGTCAGTAGGCCCAGCCTTGGATTTGGGCTTGGGCTTTGGCGTGTCCTTGTCCGAGACTTGAACAACCTTAGCCTTTCCCTTGTCCTTGGCAGAGGATTTCTTAAAGCCCTTGCCCTTTTGCACCATAAGCACATTGGGGTCCTTGGCGGTTTTCCTCAAGTTGGGCTCTGCAGTCTTGAGCATTCCGTGAAGCTCAGGCAATGTCTTACTCAAGCCATGCATATTGAAGTTCAGGATGAACTGATCATAGCTTGCAGGTAAAGACTGCAGAACGATGTCGGAGGCAAGTTCCTGGCTGATAGGGCAGTCGAGTTTCTGAAGATGATCGAGATAACCCATCATCTTCAAGACATGAGGACTCACTGCCGCATTTGCAGCCAACTTACAGTCTAAGAGGTTCTTAACTGTCTGGAACCTCTCAGTCCTTGCCTGCTCCTGAAAAAGCGATTTCAGGCTTGCCATTATCTCGATGGGCGACAACACACTCTCGAACTGCATTTGCAGCTCAGCAGTCATGGTCGCCAACATCAGGCAATAGACATCATTTTCATCTGACGAATGCTTTTCCCAAGCATTATGCAGAGTCCTGGCGGCATTGTTAGGAGGCCTCTCGGGTAGGGGATCACGAAGGACATAATCCTTCTTCTCCTGCTTGAGGACCAGCCTCAAGTTCCTTGACCACGTCAGGAAGTTCGTTCCAGTCAGCTTCTCCTTTTCGAGAACATACCGGATTGAGAATGTGTTTTGAGTGCTTGTAGTAGTCATAGCTGAAATATAAGATAAAAAGGTTATTAGTTAATATGTTCAATATGATTAATCTTGTATTATACTTAATATGATTAATCTCGCATTCTATTCAATAACATCAGTTACCCTCAATAGAATATAATGATTCCAAGATCCACATATAACTAAGATCAAAGTGGGCCACTGGCCGTCACCCAACCTTAGCTTATATCGGTAAGCCCTTTCTCGGCTAATTATATCCGTGATATAACTCTTGGTTGTGAATCTGGGCCCGATGCCCAATCCACTCTGATGTCTCAAGGCCCGGGACTCCCGATGGCCTAGTCAAGAAAACCAGACTATACAGTCATGTAATCACTAATGTCTGGGACTCCCAATGACATTTATGAATCACAAACCATCTTACCCACGCAAAAGTAGACACCCTCACACTGTAAGGCCATGAGTACAATTGAATGGGCTTCGACAGCTGACATAGACTGGACAAGACATCCAACGCTTGATATTGTTTGAGGTTTGTAGGTTTATTAAAATTTTATCCCAAAATAGAAGATTACTATTTTGGGAAAATTTCCTTTTTGGGAAACCTACTAATTTTGGAAACTTTCTAAAATTGGAAACTTCCTAAAATTGGAAACTTTCTAAAATTGGAAACTTCCTAAAATTGGAAACTTTCTAAATATAGAAATTTCCTAAAATCCAAAACATGCAAATCTAGAAACTTCTAATTTAAGAAACTTTCTAATTTCAGATTTTGGAAACTGATTAATTTTAAAATCAAATTTTAATAATTAAATGAATTTTAAAATAATCTGAAGAATAAGACTCAAATAATTGGCCCAATTGTTTTAACTTCTTGGCCCGAGGCCCAAGAATTGGTCCATGTCCAAGACATAACCCAATTGTCCAATTAAATGACATAACTGGTCTGGTTCATTAAAATTGGTCTAACCAAAATTAATTACTACGATGACCACAATTGTCAACCGGTTATTTACTAAACCGGATTTTCTCAATTTATTTGGTCCAACCAAATCAAATTAGAAAACCACTGGTTTATGCACTAAATCCAATTTTACGACTTTGGATTTCTTATCCCGGTTTAACCAGAACTTAATAAATTTTATTAAGTCTGTTTATTAAACCGTGACGATTAAGTTTAAAGTTTTAAACCGAACCGAACCGATTGGTCACGGACCGATCACGGTCGTGACCTAGCCTCGCGGTCGAGACAGCCGCAGCCGCAAGCATCACGCTTCCGCGGCGGGTCGACAGTCGGGACGTGAAGCCGGACGGGACGGGACGATCGGGACAGCCGGGCCGTGCGATCGGGACGAGACGCGATCCATACGATCGGCTCATCTCTCGCGATCGGACGGGACGCGTACGTGAGCGGGTCGATCCAAGCGATCGATCGATCCATGCGATCGGTTCACCGCGCGTCACTCGATCCGGACATGGTGATCCTTTGGCGATCATCATTCCGACGCATACCGATTCAATATAGATCGGATCATGCGATTTCAATTTGTTTAGGTTTTAATTCTTTGTTTCTTAAGTATTTTCTTATCATATGTTGATTCAAATACTTCTAAACAACCTAAACATGATTCTAAACAAGAAATCCTAATAGAACCAATGGCTCTGATACCACTGAAGGATTGTTTAGTGTTAATCCTGATTCAATTCTTCAGATTAAACTCACCTAAACAGATTGGATCTAGGTTCTCTTGCAGAATCATAAAGGATCTCACCTGTTACCTTGTTTTGCAGCGGAAAGAGGAGGTACGGGTCAGAGATCAGCAGAACCACCAAGAGATAGCTCCTCCAAAGGCTCACACACGCACGCACAGGAAATTGGCTGCTAGACCGAGCTGGTAGGAGGCGCAGAGAGAGGCTGAGGGAGGCGCAGACTTAGTGAGAAAAAAAGAGCTAGGGCAAGTTTTATTTATTAAAACCCTTGTCCAATTCTCAGTTTAATCAGGCCCTTTCGTCTCTCTAAGTACAGTAAATGCCTAGCACTTTTACCGTACTTCTGCTAAACCATTCCTACACATTTTTCTGTTAGCTTAGGCGTGTGACCCATATGGGATCATATAATAAAGGCAATAAGTCCAAGACTTATAGATCATGAGCAGACTCTAGCAAGCCATCATGACCCCAGTATTATATGACTTATGTCTGATCATTGACATACTCTTACTTTCTAGAGACAGTACAGAGATTACTGGACATAATTCCAACACAAACTGGATCGATACGGGATGCTAGTGCCGTTGAGATCAGATCTCAAAAATCAACGAACAATTCGTCTCTATATGGGAGTATGCAAGCGGCGAGAGTTGCTCTTCATTAAGCAATCATCGTTATATATATATATAACAAATGATTTTAACCTAACCACGTTTTAGATTAAAAGTGGGCTGAGCTCATTTGCTTAATTATATTATGAATGAATCATAATTCATTCATAAGCCTCACGTGCGTATACACATATCATATATGTGTATTTATATTTATTTATATATCTAATATATAAATAATTCTCTAAACCCAAATCAATATATTTAATCCAGTTTGCTTAGGTGTGTGACCCTGTAGGATCATATAACACTAGCAATGAGTTCTAAACTCATTGATCATAAGTGGCTTCTAGCAAAGCATTATGACTGCCCAGTGTCATATGATTGTCTCATCTCGACAGTACGACTTTCACTTAGAGTAAGTACAATAGATTTCAGGACATTCCCAACAATCTCCCACTTGTTCTGGAATCATCTATTCCCATAATCCCTTCGTCACTATATCTCGATTTGGCATAAGGCAAGATCTGTGTCACCCTTATTTAGCCAAGATCATGTTCATCGAACTCCGATTTATACTGACAAGACAAACGACTGACAATCACCTCGTTTGAGTGTGGCCACACATTTCTCAGTATCAAATCTTCGATGGGCCCTGAGATATTTATCTCCTGTTATATAGGAGGGACAAATCCCATCTTGTTCCATCCGTGTTTCTTCACACGCTTCATGATACGCCCAATCAATGCCTTTATAGTCACCAGTTACGGCTGATGTTTGACAAGGTTAAAGCGGACCAATTCACATGTAAGAAAACATGATGAACTCAGGTCTAAGGACTATACTCTATAGTCGTAATGAAAACTCTCATGACACTTATATAACCATCCCGTAGAGTTCTCATCAGTGGGTCATGTCCGATCATGTGTTCTCCAACACATATCTATGTGATTGACTTTAATACTCTTATTAATGACTCCATGAAACTTAGTCATCAGTCACCTCACATACTAGTCTCACGCGGTTGTTAATGTCCCACTTTAACAACCTCGACCAGGGACCAACATAATTTATGTCATTTATTATCTATAGGGTTTCATGATCAAGTCACATACTTGATGACCTATAAAATGTCATAAATTACTTTGGGACTATTATTTAATAACCATTATTAAATAATACAGATGTCAGATTTCAATAACACAATCAAATTATGTTTATACGAACATCATATCATAACTACAATTAACAAAAACAACTCCCACTAAAATTAAGATCACATCTTAAGACATCTAATGCCTTTAGCAGTAGTCTGACCCTCATTCGCTCTTGCTCAGCGTGTGTCCAAGGACACTGCGTCTTGCTAAGAGTAATACCAAGAGTCATTTGCACGAAGCCTTTCTTGGAATCCTGCATACTGGACCTGTGCAAGGCCTTATCACCATAAGTATCTTGACACAATCCAATTAGCTTATCCAATATATCTCTATAGATTCTTATTCCAAGAATGTGTACGGTTTCTCCCATAATTTTATCGAAAAAACAACTTTCGAGTCAGGTCTTAACAGACTGAAACGATGGAACTTCATTTCCGAGAAGTAGTATATTATCAACATACAATACTAGAAATGCAACTGCGCTCCCACTGGTCTTCTTGTAAACACACGGTTCCTCTTCGTTCCTGTCGAAGTCAAACCTTTTGACTGCTTTATCAAAACGAAGATTTCAACTCCGAGATGCTTGCTTCAATCCATAAATGGATTGATGAAGCTTGCATATCTTCCTAGCTTCATTAGGATCAATGAAAACTTTAGGTAGTGTCATGCACACATCCCTTTCCAGAATTCTATTAAGGAAAACTGTTTTCACATCCATCTGCCCGTCATCATAATGAGGGCGGTTGCTAGGAGAATCCGAATGGACATAAGCACGGTGTCTGGGATTAGGTTTTTTCACAGTCAATACCATGAATTTACTTGAAACCTTTTGCCACCAACCTAGCTTTGTACATCTGAATATAACCATCCATGCCAACTTTTCTTCTTGAAAATCCATTTACTCACAATGGCTTCTACACCATCGGGTAAATCAACCCAAGTCATACTTGGTTCTGTGACATGGATCTCATTTCGGATTCAGCGGCTTTCAGCCACTTTCGGAGTCAAGGCCCATCATTGCTTCTTCAAAATTCGCAGGCCCGTCACTTTCAATGATCAATGGATCACGGCAATTGGTTACGAGAAATCCACATTTCTCGGGTTCGTGACGGATCCTTTCGGATCTGCGGGCTTCAGTTTTCTGTAAAATTCACGCACACATATCTCATATGTATACTTTTACCACGACCTAATTAACCAAGATTTAAACCGTAGTTAATTAAGTCATAAACCAAAATCAATATTTTGGTTCGCGATCTGTGTCGATCGATGCAACTTTTGTGTCGATCGACACTTCTTCAGAAACTCGCCATTTGAATGTATATCAAATATACATTCATCAGATCCTTTGCAAACTTCAGGCACCACAGATGCAGGTTCTACAACTCTTTGTAGATCCAACTGCTGCTCTTCCTCATCAGGTTGAGCAGTCACCTGTGACTTTCGAATTTCTTCGAGTTGTACTTTTACTTCCACTGTTCTTCTTGGAAAGAAAGTCTTTCTTAAGAAAACATAGTTCCGAGCAACAAACGATTTGTTCTCGAACTGGTTGTAAAAGTAACATTCCTTGGTTTTGTTAGGACAACCAATGAAGTTGCACTTATCAGATTTTGGTGTGAGCTTATCAGAGATTAAACGTTTTTATATAAGCCTCACAACCCCAAATCTTCACGAGATACAAATCAAGAATATTTACAGTCCACATCTCATGTGGTGTCTCTGTAACTGATTTTGATTGAAACCTATTTAGTGTAAACGCAGACGTTTCTAGAGCGTATTCTTAGAAGGATAATGAAAGATCTAAGTGACTCATCATTAATCGAACCATATCTAATAAAGTCTGATTCAGGAGGAGTGAATTGTGAAACACTTTCACAATCTCTCAGATGATCACTAAATTCTTGACTTAAGTATTCACCTCCATGATCTCATCGTAGACCTTTAATACCTTTGCCAAATTGATTATGTACTTCATTTTGGAACTCTTTGAACTTTTCAAAGATCCTGACTTATGTCTTATTAATAAGACTTAACCGTACCTACTGAAAACATCAGTAAATGTAATGAAGCACTGAAAGTTTCCTCTAGCACTAGTGCTTATTGGCCCATATACATCCGTATGTATAAAACCCAATAAGCCTCTGGCCCTTTCATTTTATTCGTTCGCGACTTGTGTCGACCGACGCACCGTTTGTGTCGATCGACACTACCTTTTGTTGAAAGGGGCCTTTGTCATTTTACCCAATAAACAAGATTCACTTTACTCATTATGATTCATAATCAGATGAGCCCAAAAGTCCATCACTATGGAGCTTCTGAATCTGTTTCTCATTTATGTGACCCAAAATGACGATGCCAGAGAAAAGGTTTGATTCGTATCATTTGACTAGAATCTCTTTGTACTAATGTTATAGTCATGCATGATTTGGTTTAGAACATAAAGTCCATTCTCTAATGGATTGCTACTATAAAATATATCATTGTAATCAAATGAATAACACTTATTCTTAATTTGAAAACTGATATCTTTCCATATCCAAACAAGGATTAGAAATAATCTTTCTGCTCATAGCAGGTACATAGTAGCAGTTTTAAGTTCAGAACATGCCATAAAAGAAAACAAATGAAATACTCCTACGGCTAATGCAGCAACTCTTGCTCCATTTCCCACGCATAGATCCACTTGTCCTTTCTCCATAGTCCTACTTTTGCTCATGCCCTGCACATTTTCACAAAATATGAGTACCACAGCTGGTATCAAATACCCAATAAGTAGGACTATAAGAAGTAACATTTACTTCTATAACATAATACCTGAAGAAGAAGTCTTGTACGTCTTCTTCAGCTTCTCATAATCTTCCAAGAATTCATTGCAGTTTCTTTTCAAATGCCCATAACCATTACAATAACGGCACTTAACATCTTCAGAAGGACTGGTTTTAACCTTAGGAACATGGCCAGACTCGCTTGGATTCACAATCGAGCTCGTCTTGCCATCACCTTTGTTCTTACCAAGTTTCTTAAACTTTTTACCCTTTTGTACCATAAGGACATTTGGGGTGTCCTTCTTGACGTTAGGTTCAGCAGTCTTAAGCATCCCATGCAATTCAGTCAACGTCTTCGTCAAGTTGTTCATGTTATAGTTCATAACAAATTGATCATAGCTTGACGACAGTGACTGCAAAATGATGTCAGTAGCCAACTCTTGGCTAATGGGACAGTCCAGTTTCCACAGGTTATCAATATAACCCATCATCTTAATGACATGAGGACTAACTGGTTCGCCCTTCGGTAGCTTGCACTCAATCAGAGATCTTACCGTCTGGTATCTCTGAGTTCGTGCCTGCTCCTGAAACATACTTTTCAGGCCAGTGATCATCTCTATTGGCGACTCCACGTACTCATATTGCTTCTGCAATTCCGAGTTCATGGTAGCCAACATGAGACAACTCACATCCACCGCATCATTAGAATGCTTATCCCAAGATCCCTTATCTGACTGCCAGGCATTGGCTCGGTACTTCTTGGGGAGAACTTTCTCAAGGACATAGTCCTTTTTCTCCTGTTTGAGAACAATTCTCAAGTTCCGATACCATTCAAGAAAGTTGGATCCATTTAACTTGTCCTTCTCAAGGACGGACCGCAGGGAGAAATTGTTATGATGGTTTGAGCTAGACATAGCTGAAAAACAAGGGAGGTTTTAGTTATGATGTTCAAGAAATGAGAAGTCTTAACTATTAAGAAAACTCGCATTATATTCAAACAATGTTTCCTCAGATGAATATAATGATCCAAGACCCTTACTTCACTAAACTTGAGTGAGCCACTGGCTATCACCCAAATTTTAGCTATCTAGGTAAGCAACTCTTTGCTAGTTATATCCAATATAACTCTTGGTTGTGGATTGACATCTCATGTCCAATCCACCTGATGTCTCTGAGCCCAAAATGATTTTGATGGCCCAGTCAAGTAAATCAATCTCTTCAGTCATGTAATTATTGATGTCTTGCACTGCAAATCCATCAACACGATTACCTCCTGTCTTACTCATGTAATTGTGGACACCTTGCACTGCAAATCTATCGCAAAATGAAATGAGCCTTGACAGTTGACAAGATTGGAAAGAAATCAAGGATCACTTGATATTTGGTTGAGGAACGGAACCTTTAAAACGTTCAGTTTTATTATGTTTTAATTCTTCTAATTAATTGATTTATCTTGCTTTGGTTCTGTGATTTCAGGTTCCATAACCTAAACCATCGAATCTGCTGTCGACCGACACTACTTTAGTGTCGATCGATGCAGAATAACCAAAACCAATCCGCGATAACCGATCAATCCAATTGATCCGGTTTTGAGTACCGGTCAGTGTCGATCGACACTACATTAGCATCGGTCGACACCAACCTTATCAAACCAATCGCAATTAAACCATTCTTAGCGTTTAACCATTATTAACCAAGCTCAATAACCGGTCCAATCCAATTGAACCGATTTATCAATCTCGCAAGGTTTGTGTCGACCGACACAACTCTTGTGTCGATCGACACTAGGCGAAACCTAAGTTTTATTCGGGTTTTCGCCCTGTGTCGATCGACGCCGTATTGGCATCGATTGACACCATGCGAAAAAAACTTAAAACATTTTCGAACAAAAAACCCTAAACTAGGTTACTTTGATCAAAACGAGTTTTAGCATGCTTGTATCAATTATACAGAGATCTAGATTCAACTAATCTAATCATCATGCTACTGATTCAATAGAACCCTAAGGCTCTGATACCACTGAAGGAATTTCTAGCAGATCCTAATCCAATTAGGCATCCCTAGGTATAAATTCCAAGCCTAGGATCTAGGGTTCATGTAATTGAATCGTTGGGATCTCAGAATTACCTGGTAAATAGAAGCGGAAGATTTGCAGATAATCGAGAACTTAAAGCGCCTCAAGTATTGCGCCTCTACTGGTATCCACACGCACACAAACTGGATCGATACGGGATGCTAGTGTTGGGATAGTGTCCTGAAATCACACTTGTACTCATTCCTATGATAGTTGTGTGTCGAGATCAGACATTCGTATAATACTGGGCGTTTGCAATGCTTTGCTAGAAGCCTCTTGCATTCTGTAAGTCGTGGGCTTACTGCCAGTATTGTATGATCCTATAGGGTCACACACCTAAGCGAACTGGAAGCTACGACATGGGAATGATCATTGTTGCAATGATCATATTATGTGTATTGAAATACATATAAGAATCGATATAATGGTGTTGTGTCGATCGACACAGCTTGTGTGTCGGTCGACACAGTTCGGATTTTCCGAACAGGCTTTTCGGGTTATGGCTTAATTAAGTCTGGCCCGTTAAGCGCGTTTAGGTCGAATAAAAGCTGATTAGTTTCGACCTAAACAGAGAGCCGTCCAGTTTTCTTGAGAGAACACACTTGACACACCAGACACCATCGATCCCCATTGATCCGGCACTAGCATCCCGTTTCCAGGAAGCGTGCGTGTGTATCTGGTAGAGGCAAAGCGTTGCGTTGCTCCACTGATCTCGTTCACCATCTTCTTCCGCTGCCAAAGGTAAGAACGAGGTTGGTTCTAAATTTCAATATAACAAACCCTAGATCCATCGGGATCCAACAGTGGTATCAGAGCATGCTTAGGGTTTAGCTATTGAAACTGGTGATATAAAATCGAAACTTGATGTTGTTGATCTGTATATTGCCTGTTGAAATCGTTTTTCATTGATTAAATCTCGGATTTTTGTCTGTGTTGAAAACGATGGTATTGCTAAAATTGCACTGTGTCGATCGACACAAAGCGTGTGTCGGTCGACACGCCGCGGCGCAAAATATAAAATTTTAGGGTTTGTCCCAGGGTGTCGATCGACACAAAGCGTGTGTCGGTCGACACAGAGCGAAAACTCGCGAATAAATTTTAGGGTTTGTCGCACAGCATCGATCGACACAAAGCGTGTGTCGGTCGATACAAAGCGAAAATCCGCAAATAATCTTTAGGGTTTCGATCTGAGATCGAGTACCCGTAATCGTGCTGCGTCGATCGATACACTGGGTGTGTCGGTCGACACAGGCAATGCGATTAGATGAATCGGTTCAATTGAATTGAACTGGTTATCTAGCTCGGTTAATTACATTAACCAAATTGATTCTGGTTTGGTCATACCGATCGACACACAGTGTGTGACGATCGACATGGACCATTAAACCGAACTGGTTCAATTGGATTGAATCGGTTAAGTAAATTCGATCCGGTTTGACCGGTTATCGAAGAACGGTTTAAATAGAGTTGCATCGATCGATACCAATAGTTGGCGTCGATTGACACAACGAACGCAGACTTGTTGATTTGACCACAAATTTGCATGAACCAGAATAATTTAATCCTAAAAGTTTTAGATGATTCTAAACTTAATAAAACTAAATGTTTTAATTAAAAGTTATTATTTTTGATATATATAGTAAATATAAATCAAGATAAGATTAGTTCTTTTCCTCAACTAAATATCAAGTGACCTTGATGTCTTACCCGATCTTGTCTACTGTCAAGACTCGTGTCGTTTGTTGGATATCTTGGAGTCCTTGATATCCACTGCAACATGGGTAAGGCATGTGGTCAATGACAGACTTGCAGTGCAACTGTCAGTGATCACAAGACAGATAAAAGATTGGTTATACTTGACTGGGCTGTCAGAAGTTCTGGGCCCAGAGACATCAGAGTGAATTGGACATAGTTTGTCTCATTCACGACCAAGAGTTGTACTGAGTACAATTAGCAATGATTTGCTTACCTAGATAACTAAAGCTTGAGTAACGGCGAGTCGCCCACTCGAATTTTAGTAATCTAAGGATCTTGGCACATTGTATTCATATGAGGAAACATAGTTTGAATACAATGGGAGTTTTCTTATTAGATAAGAATTCTCATTTCTTGTGCTTTATAACTAAAATCTACCTCTTTTTGAATTACAGCTATGTCTGTCTCAAATCACATCAACACTTTCTCACTAAGATCCGTCCTTGAGAAGGACAAGTTAAATGGATCTAATTTCTTGGAATGGTATCGGAACCTGAGAATAGTTCTCAGGCAAGAGAACAAGGAATATGTCCTTGAAAGAGTTCTCACCGAGAGGCCACGTTCCAATGCTCCGCAGACAGAAAAGAATGCTTGGGATAAGCATTCAGCGGATGTCAAAGATGTTAATTGTCTAATGCTGGTGACTATGAACTCTGAGCTGCAGAAGCAATATGAGAACGTGTTGTCACCCATTGAGATGATTAACAGCCTGAAAGCCTTGTTTCAGGAGCAAGCTCGCACAGAGAGATACCAGACGGTTAAATCTCTCATGGATTGCAAGCTGGCTAAGGACAGTCCAGTAAGTCCTCATGTCATTAAAATGATGGGTTACATTGATAACCTGGGGAAACTGGACTGTGCCATTAGCCAGGAGCTGGCCACTGACATGATTCTGCAGTCTTTGCCGTCATGTTTTGATCAGTTCATCATGAACTACAATATGCAAAACATGACTAAGACATTGACTGAGTTGCACGGTATGCTGAAGACAGCAGAACCGAATCTCAAGAAGGCTACTCCCAATGTCCTGATGGTACAAGGGGGTAAAAGGTTTAAGAAACCTAAGAAGGGTAAGGGTAAGGCCCAGGTTGTCCAGGCTGAAAGTCAGGACAAGCCCAAGCCGAAGCCCAAATCCGGGTCTTCTCCTGAGGATAAGTGCAACTACTGCAAGCAGTTGGGGCATTGGAAGAAAGACTGCAAGAAGTTCATGGAAGATTACAAGAAGCTGAAGAAGACGTATGATGCGTCTGACTCAGGTATTTATGTTATCGAACTTAATGTTATGTCTTCTAGTCCTACTTCGTGGGTATTGGATACCGGCTGCGGTGCTCATATTTGTACTGATGTGCATGCACTAAGAAACAGTAGGACGCTGAAGAAAGGACAAGTAGAGCTACGAGTCGGGAATGGAGCTAAGGTTGCTGCACTGGCCGTAGGCACCTACGAGTTGTCTTTACCTTCGGGCATGGTTTTGATTTTGAATAATTGCTACTATGTACCTGCGATTAGCAGAAACATAATTTCAGTTTCCGTTTTGGATTTGGAAGGTTTTGATTTTGCTGTTAAGAATAAAGTTTGTTCTCTTAATCGTGATGGTAATTATTATGGTAGCGCCCCATTAGATAATGGGTTATATATATTAAACCAAGAAATGCCTGTCTTTAACATAAATACAAAGAGTTTTAAGTCCAATGACGAAAACCCGACTTTCTTATGGCATTGTCGTTTGGGCCATATCAATGAGAAACGCATCCAGAGGCTCCATCGAAATGGGCTTCTGGGCTCATTTGATTTTGAATCATGTGAGAAATGCGGGTCTTGTTTGGTGGGCAAAATGGCTAGAGCCCCTTTCAACAAACCAAATGAAAGGGCCAGTGATTTATTGGGCCTTGTTCATACTAATGTATGTGGGCCAATGAGTACTGCTGCCAGAGGAAACTTTAAGTACTTTATTACCTTTACTGATGATTTCAGTAGGTATGGCTATGTCTATTTGATGAGACACAAGTCAGAATCCTTTGATAGATTCAAGGAATTCAAGAATGAAGTACAGAATCAACTTGGCAAGAGTATTAAGATTCTGCGATCGGATCGCGGAGGAGAATACTTGAGCCAAGAATTCAGCGACTATCTGAGCGAGTGTGGGATCGTTTCACAACTCACTCCTCCTGGTACACCCCAATGGAATGGAGTGTCGGAGAGGAGAAATCGAACTTTATTGGATATGGTTCGGTCTATGATGAGTCATTCTAATCTTCCACTATCCTTTTGGGGATATGCTCTAGAAACGTCTGCGTTTACACTGAATAGAGTGCCATCTAAATCAGTAGAAAAGACACCACATGAACTGTGGACTGGGAACGTTCCTAGTATGTCTTTCCTAAGGATTTGGGGTTGCGAGGCTTATGTCAAACGTTTAATCTCCGACAAGCTTGCACCCAAATCAGATAAATACTATTTCGTTGGTTATCCTAGGGAAACCAAGGCATACTACTTTTACAACCAATCTGAGAACAAAGTATTTGTTGCTCGGGACTGTTCTTTTCTTGAGAGGGAGTTTCTCTCTAAGAAAAACAGTGGGAGTAAAGTACATCTCGAAGAAATTCAAGATGCACAGGAGACTGCCCAACCTATTGAGGAAGAGCAGCAGTTAGATCCACAAAGTTCTGTGGAACCGGCGCCTGTGGAGCCTGAAGTTCGCAGATCCGGAAGGATCCGTCACGAACCCGAGAGATACTATGGATTTCTCGTAACCAATTCAAATTATCTGATGATCATTGAAGGTGATGAACCAGCGACCTTTGCGAAAGCAATGATGGGCCCAGACTCCGAAAAGTGGCTTGGAGCCTCTAAATCCGAAATGACATCCATGTCAGAAAACCAAGTATGGTCCTTGGTCGATTTACCTAATGGTGTAAAAGCCATTGAGTGTAAATGGATCTTCAAGAAGAAGATTGACGTGGATGGCAATGTACAGATTTATAAAGCAAGGTTGGTGGCTAAAGGTTTCAAACGAATTCATGGTATTGACTATGATGAAACCTATTCCCCAGTCGCTATGCTTAAATCTATTCGGATTCTTCTAGCGATTGCTGCTCATTATGACTATGAGATTTGGCAAATGGATGTCAAAACCGCATTCCTGAATGGCATTCTGGAAGAGGATGTGTACATGACACAACCTGAAGGTTTTGTCGATCCTAAAAATGCTAAGAAGGTATGCAAGCTTCATAAATCCATTTATGGGTTGAAGCAAGCATCACGGAGTTGGAATCTTCGTTTTGATGAAGCAGTAAAACAATTCGGTTTCATCAAGAACGAAGAAGAATCATGTGTATACAAGAAGACAAGTGGGAGCAAAATTGCATTTCTTGTACTGTATGTCGATGACATACTCCTCCTCGGTAATGACGTTCCGTTGCTTCAGTCTATTAAGACTTGGCTAGGAAGTTGTTTTTCCATGAAAGACATGGGAGAAGCCGCATACATTCTTGGAATCAGAATCTACAGAGATAGAACTAACAGGCTGATTGGATTGTGCCAAGACACTTATATTGATAAGGTGTTGCACAGATTCAGGATGCACGATTCCAAGAAGGGCTTCATACCAATGTCTCATGGCAAGAGTCTCTGCAAGAAGCAGTGTCCGGCGACACCTGCTGAGCGAGAACGCATGAATAGGATTCCTTATGCCTCTGCAATAGGATTTATTATGTATGCCATGCTCTGCACTCGTCCAGATATAGCTTACGCGTTAAGCATGACGAGTAGATACCAATCTGATCCAGGTGAAGCTCACTGGACAGCTGTCAAGAATATTCTCAAGTATTTGAGACATACTAAGGATAAGTTCCTTGTGTATGGAGATAGTGATGAACTTGTGGTGAATGGATTCACCGATGCGAGTTTTCAGACGGACAGAGACGATTTCTGATCACAGTCTGGATATGTCTTATGTCTAAATGGCGGTGCGGTGAGCTGGAAGAGCTCTAAGCAGAATACCGTAGCTGACTCCACAACGGAAGCTGAATATGTTGCTGCTTCAGAAGCGGCAAAGGAAGCTGTTTGGATCAAGAAGTTCATGACTGAACTTGGTGTGGTTCCTAGTATCTTGGAGCCAGTGGCTTTGTTCTGCGATAACAATGGAGCCATTGCTCAGGCGAAAGAACCCAGGTCACACCAGAAGTCCAAACACGTTGAGAGGAAATATCATCTGATTCGTGATATTGTCAATAGAGGTGATGTGAAGATCAGCCGAGTTCCGACAAACGAGAATGTCGCTGATCCTCTAACCAAGTCACTCCCAAGGCCTAAGCATGAGAGTCATACGACTGCTGTAGGCATTAGAGATCTTAAGATGTAATCTTGATTCTAGTGGGAGTTTTGGATTTTGTTTTAGTTATAATAAGACGCCCTTGTAAACATTCTTTTAGAAGTGTTTAATGAAATTTGATTTCAGCATTATTTATTGTGATCTAAATAATGGTCTCAAAATAAGTTTATGACATATTATAGGTCATCAAGTTGAGAACTTGATCATGAAACCCTATAAGTTAATAAATTATTTTGTCCCTAGTCAAGGTTGTAGAATCGGGACACTGACAACCGTTAGAGACTAGATTGTGAGGTGACTGTTGGCTAAGTTTCATGGAGCCAATGATATGATTATCGCAGTCAGTCACATAGATATATGTCAGTGGACATATGATCGGACATGACCCGCTAATGAGAAGTCTACAAGATAGTAATATCTGTGTCATAAGAGGTTCTCATTACGACTATGGAGTATAGTCCTAAGACCTGAGTTCATCATGCTTTCTTGCATATGAATTGGTACATTTTGACTTTGTCAAACGTCGATCCGTAACTGGCGGCTATAACGACACTGTTCAAGTTTATCATGAAGTGTGCGTTGAAACAGGGATGGAACAAGATGGAATTTGTCCCTCCTGAAAAACGGGAGATAAATATCTCAGGGCCTATCGAAGATTGAATACTGAGAGAATGTGTGGCCGCACTCAAACGAACTGTAGTTCAGTTGTTTGTAATGTTCAGTATGAGATCAGGAGTTCGATAAACACGATGTTGGCTAAATAAGGATGACACAGATCTTGCCTTATGCCAAATCGAGATATAGAGACAAAAGGATTATAGGAATTGATGATTCCAGTACAAGTGGGAGATTGTTGGGATAGTGTCCTGAAATCACACTTGTACTCACTCCTATGATAGTTGTGTGTCGAGATCAGACATTCGTATAATACTGGGCGTTTGCAATGCTTTGCTAGAAGCCTCTTGCATTCTGTAAGTTGTGGGCTTACTGCCAGTATTGTATGATCCTATAGGGTCACACACCTAAGCGAACTGGAAGCTACGACATGGGAATGATCATTGTTGCAATGATCATATTATGTGTATTGAAATACATATAAGAATCAATATAATGGTGTTGTGTCGATCGACACAGCTTGTGTGTCGGTCGACACAGTTCGGATTTTCCGAACAGGCTTTTCGGGTTATGGCTTAATTAAGTCTGGCCCGTTAAGCGCGTTTAGGTCGAATAAAAGCTGATTAGTTTCGACCTAAACAGAGAGCCGTCCAGTTTTCTTGAGAGAACACACTTGACACACCAGACACCATCGATCCCCATTGATCCGGCACTAGCATCCCGTTTCCAGGAAGCGTGCGTGTGTATCTGGTAGAGGCAAAGCGTTGCGTTGCTCCACTGATCTCGTTCACCATCTTCTTCCGCTGCCAAAGGTAAGAACGAGGTTGGTTCTAAATTTCAATATAACAAACCCTAGATCCATCGGGATCCAACAGCTAGTGCCGTTGAGATCAGATCTCAAAAATCAACGAACAATTCGTCTCTATATGGGAGTATGCAAGCGGCGAGAGTTGCTCTTCATTAAGCAATCATCGTTATATATATATATAACAAATGATTTTAACCTAACCACGTTTTAGATTAAAAGTGGGCTGAGCCCATTTGCTTAATTATATTATGAATGAATCATAATTCATTCATAAGCCTCACGTGCGTATACACATATCATATATGTGTATTTATATTTATTTATATATCTAATATATAAATAATTCTCTAAACCCAAATCAATATATTTAATCCAGTTTGCTTAGGTGTGTGACCCTGTAGGATCATATAACACTAGCAATGAGTTCTAAACTCATTGATCATAAGTGGCTTCTAGCAAAGCATTATGACTGCCCAATGTCATATGATTGTCTCATCTCGACAGTACGACTTTCACTTAGAGTAAGTACAATAGATTTCAGGACATTCCCAACAGATTCATTAGACATTTCACAACTTCATTGACTTGGTTTCTCAGAGCCTTTGTTGTTGATCTTGTCAATGGACCTTTCCTCATGATGGGCATTGGATCTTCTGCTTCTGGTTCTATGTACTCATCATTCCCTCCCCCTTGAAGAGGTTCTGACCTCAGAACTGATTGACCTGCATCATAAGGAGCTAAATCAGAAACATTGAATGTTGGAGAAATGTTCAACTCACCTGGTAGCTCCAGCTTGTATGCATTGTTGTTGATCTTCTCCAAGACTCGGAATGGTCCATATTGGTGCTAGCTTTGATTTCTTATGATTGGGGAACCTTTCTTGTCTCATGTGTAACCATACCCAATCTCTTGGTTCAAAGATCACCTCCTTTCTTCCTTTGTCAGCTTTCTGCTTATACTTCTCAGTTTTCTTCTCCAAGTTGTCTTTAACTCTCTGGTGCAACTTCTTGACAAAGGCTGCTTTGGTTTCTCGTGCTTGAGTACATAGCCTAGGGAAATGGAACAAGATCTAAAGGAGCCAAAGGATTAAATCCATACACAACTTCAAAAGGAGAATGGTTAGTAGCAAAATGTTTTGCACGATTATAAGAAAACTCAATGAATGGCAAGCAAGATAACCAGTTCCTTATGTTCTTACCAACCATGGCTCTCAGGAGTGATGAGAGAGTGTGGTTTACTACCTCAGTCTGTCCATCTGTTTGGGGATGACAAGTGGTGGAAAAGAGTATATTAGTGCCTAGCTTCCTCCAAAGTATCCTCCAGAAGTGGCTCAAGAACTTTGTGTTCATGTCTGAAACAATAATTCTTGGAATCCCATGCAACTTAACTACTTCTTTAAAAAATAAATGAGCTATCTTCACAACATCAATAGTTTTGTTGCAAGCAATAAAATGAGCTATTTTAGAAAACCTGTCAACAACTACAAAGATGGAATCCTTGTTGTTGATCTCGGGAAATCCTAAAATAAAATCCATTAAAATGTCCACCCATGGTGTGTTAGGAATTGGTAAAGGCATATATAAACCATGTAGATGTAACCTGGGTTTGGCTTTTAGGCAGGTGATGCATTTGGCACAGAATCTCTCTACATCTCTCTTCATGTGTGGCCAAAAGAAATACTCCTTCAAAACAATATAGGTCTTGTCTCTGCCAAAATGCCCCATCAAACCTCCTCCATGAGCTTCTCTGGTGATTAACTCTCTCATGGATCCTTGTGGTATGCACAACCTCTATTCTTTGAACAGGAACCCATCTTGCTGATACAACACTCCAAATGCTGCCTTAGATGTCTGCTGGTACATGTCCTTGAAGTCCGGATCATCAGCATACATGTCCTTGATATGTTCAAATCCTATGATCTTGGACTCCATTGTTGATATGAGAGCATGGCGCCTGGATAGTGCATCTGCCACAATGTTTTCTTTCCCCTTCTTGTACTTGATCACATATGGGAAAGTTTCTATGAATTCCAACCACCTTGCATGCCTTTCTTAAGAGTGGTATGTCCTCTCAGGTGCTTTAGAGTCTCATGATCTGTATGTATCACAAACTCTTTAGAAAGCAAATAATGTTGCCAAGTTTCCAGTGATCTTACCAGAGCAAACAACTCCTTGTCATATGTTGGATAGTTGAGTGTTGCACCATTCAAATTCTCACTGAAGTAAGCTACTGGTTTTCCTCCTTGTGTCAACACTGCACATATTCCTATTCCAGAAGCATCACACTCAATCTCAAACATTTTATCAAAGTTAGGAAGTAACAATACTAGTGCATTGGTGAGACTTGTTTTGAGCCGTGTAAATGCTTGTTCCTGAGCCTCTTCCCATTCAAATGTTGTATTCTTCTTGATTATTGAGGTGAGAGGTGCTGCTATGGTGCTAAAGTCTTTAACAGATCTCCTGTAGAAGCTTGTTAAACCATAGAAACTTCTGACATGTCATATTGTTGTAGGTGTTAGCCAATCTTGTATTGCCTTGATATTCTCATCATTCACCTTAAGTCCATGTGAGCTTACAACAAATCCTAGGAAAACCAATTCATCAGTGCAAAAGATGCATTTCTTTAAATTTTCATAAATACCTTCTGATCTAAGCGTTTGTATAACCTATTCCAAATGCTTAACATGATCATCTAAGCAGTGGCTATAAATCAGTATGTCATCAAAATATATTACTACAAACTTGAAAATAAAAGCTCTTAGAACCTGGTTCATTAGTCTCATGAATGTGCTGGGAGCATTAGTGAGACCAAATGGCATGACAAGCCATTCATACAGCCCTTGCTTGGTTTTGAAGGATGTTTTCCACTCATCTCCTTATTTCATTCTGACTTGGTGGTATCCACTCTTTAAGTCTATCTTTGAGAAGATGGTTGCCCCACTCAGCTCATCAAGCATGCCATCAAGTCTTGGGATGAGATGTATGTACTTGATTGTAATGTTGTTGATGGCCCTACAATCAACACACATTCTCCATGTTCCATCCTTCTTTGGAACTAGCAGAACTGGTACAACACATGGACTTAAGCTCTCCCTGATGTATCCCTTTGACATAAGGTCTTGAACTTGCTTTTCTAGCTCCTTAGCCTCTTCTGGATTCACTCAGTAAGCTGGTCTGTTGGCAATGGAGCTCCTGGTACCAAATCGATTTGGTGTTCAATGCCTCTCAATGGTGGAAGCCCAGCTGGTATGTCTTCTGGATCACATCTTTGAACCTCTACAATAGATCAGACACGGCTATAGGCTGCTCGTGTTCTTCTGGACCTGAGAAATACCCTTCTCTAAAGATCATGAGTAGCACATGCTTTTTATGCTCTAAAAATTTCAGAACATTAGAAGGTGAAATAAAGAGGTTAGTCTTATTTACTTTAGCATATTTGTCCATTGCTTTCTGCATTTCATACACCTCATCTGGTGTTAATAGAGCTGGGTTGTGCTTCTTGTTCTGGTGTGTGAAGTTGTAGATGTTGGTCCTCCCATTGTGCAAGGTTTCTTTGTCAAATTGCCAAGGCCTTCCTAAGAGTAGATGACCTGCTTGCATTGACACAACATCACATTTCACTTGGTCATAGTACTTACCTATGCTGAATGGTACCATGAATTGCTCAGCTATACTCATCTCAGTCTCATCATTGAGCCATCTTAATATATATGTTCTTGGATGATTGGTCTTCTGAAGCTTCAGTTTATCTACAAGATAAGGACTAACAACATTAGTACAATATCCTCCATCTACGATCAGACTACATACCATGGCGTCAATGGTGCATCTAGAATGAAAGATGTTCTCTCTTTGGATTGTTTCTGGCTCAAACAATGCACTGAGAGCTCTCCTGGTCACAAGTATCTCTCCCACGTCTGTATAATCAGTGACTTTTTCTTTTGATTCAGACTGCTCATTCTCTGCTTCATCTTGTGATTCAATGTCTCCATTTTCCTTTATAACCATCATTCTCTGGTTTGGACAATCTCTAGAATAATGGCCCTTTCCTTGACACTTGAAACAAGTGATGTCTCTGGTCCTTTGAGGAGGTGCCTTCATGTTTCTTGCTTCTAGTTTGTTGACCTTAGGCTGATCAGAAACTTGTTTCTTGAACTTGGAATCCACTTCTGTTCCTTTGCTTTTGTCTGAGTACTTATTTGGTTGGTTCCATGTTGTTTTGCCTCCACTGGTTGCAGCAACCTTCCTCTTGATGTGTTGCTCCACTTGGACAGCTAGGTGCAACATCCTTCAAGATCCTCATATGGATATCTCTCTACTTTGTGAGCAATCATGTCTTGAAGTTCATCCAGAAACTGTGCCATCAAAGTTTCCTTTGAATCTTCTACTTCAAGTCTGTTCTTCAAGGTCTCAAAATCTTCAAAGTATTCTTCCACAGACTTGTTGCCTTGAGACAGGTTTTCTGAATCTCTTTTGCAGGTCTCTGTGGTAATAGGCTGGAACATATCTCTTCCTCAAAGCAAACTTCATATCATCCCAATTGCTAATATGTCCATGCCTTAATTTCCTTCTCTCAGATGCTTCTCTGTCCCACCATGCTAAGGCATTGTCAGTGAGTTGAGCTGCAGCTAGAAATACCTTCCTCTTCTCTGAGTATAGATAATACCCAAATATATACTCCATTCTTCTCTCCCAATCCAGATAATCTTCTGGATTCACTCTTCAGCCAAAAGTAGGTGCTGTGAGCTTTAGATATTTACCTCCACGCCTCTGATCATCATCCTCATTGTCTCGGTCTCTAACTCCATGTCTAGTCTGGTGATTGTTTCTTCTTCCTCTGTCTCTGCCATGGTTGTTAAATCTTCTGCCTCCTTGATTTGGACCAGGAGGTAGCTCATCCTCTTTTAACTCAGGCATATCCTCATCAGTTGTCTCTTCTTCTTACTAACTCTGGTTTCTGTTCAGGTTACGGATGGGTTCTCTCTGTGGATTAGACCTCTGCTCCAATGTTGTGATCCTATCATTGATTCCTCTCATGGCTTCTAATAGTTGAGCCATGGTGATCTGGTCAGTTGTTGCTTCTTTTCCCATGTCTTGAGTTAGTATCTGAAAGATTACAACTCAAAGTGTATGAATAGGTTCTGTAATTCTGTAACTTAAGAGTAGAACAAGTTGTTGTAATGCTTAAGTCTCAAATAACATAAGCAAGTCACACACAAGAACAATACATAGTTTGTTGATGTAACCAAAACCTTGAAATAAGTCTTAAAAAATCTGGTTAAGTTTACTCGACATAAAGAGTTTGAAAAAGGTATCACGGTTTAGTAAAATCCAACAAATCTTTTCTTTGGTTTTCAATCAAGTAATACTCAGTTCTGAAATAGGTTTAGGGATTTGGAAAACCGGTTTTGAGAGGTTGGTTCACTTAAACTTTAGAAAAGTAAAAAGATCGGCTAAGGCTTTTGTTTGAAATACAAACTTTCCTTTTTGATTGCTGCACACGTTTTGGTAGGTTTCGTCTCAGATACCAGATGATGTAACCCCTGGACAGAAACTTGGTTGATGGAGATCTAACCACTTTCTTAATAGCTTTCTTGGTAAGATCGAATTGGATGGATTGTGAATAGAGTTGGGATTGTTCCTACTGGCTTAAGAGCTCTCTCAGAAGCAATCCATGGATGGAATGGATTGAGGTCGCCACAAGATCCTATAAGTCTGAATCTTGATAAGACAGGCCTTCTCTTTGTTTGAATCACACAAAACAAGAGAGAAAACAGGTTTCGGTTTCTTTGCTTGAAGAAAACACTCGGTGTACTTTATTGATCTAAGGTAAATGATATAAGGTTGTGAGAGGGGACTTTATAATAGTCCAAACAACTATGCCCTTCTAGGGGACTTGAAGCAAATAAACAGAAAAGGAAATACAGACTCGAACTTGGACCTAATGAAACAAAAACAACAACGGCTACTTTTCTTATTGAAACTACTAAGTAAAACAAGAATTAACCCTGCAAAAAATAAAGAATCAACGGTCATATAATGTGTATAAATGAAACGCATACCTTAGCTTATGTTTGGTATGTCCTTGGCTGTTGATCAGAAGCTGCTTCACTTGTTGCATTCAGAACTTAACATTCTAAGGTAGGTGTGATGCTACATATGGTTAATCTCTTTTGATCTGAGTTGAATAGTGTTGGACCATCCATTCTGATGTAGACTTGTTCTTGCTCTTGCACTTGGTCAGTAGATTGATTCATTAAACACTGCACAACTTCATTGACTTGGTTTCTCAGAGCCTTTGTTGACGATCTTGTCAATGGACCTTTCCTTATGATGGGCATTGGATCGTCTGCTTCTGGTTTTATGTCCTCATCATAAATCTTCGATATGTGAATCCAGAAGAGATTTTCGTACCCATCACAAAATGACCAGGAAGGTGGCATGTACATGTTCAATAGTGTCATAAAGTATAAACAGCGTTATTATGGTCTATCACCAACCTGTCTACCCAAGATTTAAGAAAACTGCATAATGATATGCAACGCATGCTATATGGAGAAGGTATTAGAGAACATCCCGTTGCCGACCTACGATCCCCACAAATCGATGAAGGGAGACATTAGAAATACGAAGGCCCCCACATTAATGAAGACACATTGAATTCTAGAGAGAAGGCATATAGAGATTTACATAAAGCATATGAGGTATCCTCTTCGATTAATTATCCCGACCATTGTCTCACTCTTTATTTTCTCTTTACATAAAACATAGTTGTAAACTTTCAAGTGTGTGAATTCTTGTTTGTACGGCCTCTTCTTGCCATGTGGAGAACATTTATTGGCTAATAAAATTCTTGATATTTTTCTTTTCCACCAAATTATTTAAGATCAATTATTTCAACATTTATCATTTCATACATTATAATTAGATATTTGTTTTATTTGATTTGGAAACAATTTAATTTTCCAATTAATATTTAATAATTTTGTTTTAAATTAGTGGGATATGGTGTTGATATTTTTTTCAACAAAACCACTGCATGGTGTAAAAATTAACTGAATGTTGAATTATTATGTGGAAGAAAGAGAAGATGATGTGTAACTGATGTGGAATAAAAAGTAGAGTGTTGTAAAACCAAACCATTGTACATAGTCTAACATTTCAATTTTTCAAGTATGTTGTATGGATGTTGTACTAAATTCAAATGTTGAGTTGACCATGACATGTATCATAGTTATTTTTTTATATAAAAAAATATGTAAACATATCTTTAAAAAACAAATTGCTTGAATGATGTCATCTTATACTAGCTACTTTTTATACTACTATGTAGATCAAATAATATAATCTAATTACGAAAATAAGATGAGAGAATCAATGAGCATTAGCTTCCTAGGTTTTGAGATTTCCACAATTCTCTCTTCTTTTGTACTCTTCTCATGGCTGGTGGTGGTGTCTATTTCCGTCGATGGTTTGTGGTGGCTTTACCTCCTTCTCCGACAGCAGCTCTCTGGATCTCGTTTGTTTTTAGAAGTTTTATGGGGTGGTGATGTCAGTTGGAAGGCTCTTGTTTTGTTGTCGTGTAGTTGAGACGTTTCTTTGCTATGCGGCTCTTCCAATGTGGGTCTCCTTTTGTCGTGGTATGTATAGTTGGGTGGTCCGTTGGAGATAGATTTGTGCGGTGTCTTCTCTCCCATATTCATCTTGTTCGGCGATATGTGGCTGAGTTGGTATCTTATCAAAGTTTTTTGGGTTGCTCTATTTTTCAGTCTGTGTCTGTGGAAGTCTCAGTGGTAGTTTGGAGGCGATTGTGTTTTATGGTAGTGATGTCCCACTTTCGGTCTCGTTTTTTATGCTCTCATTTCTATCGTGTGAGTGCTCGGTTTCAGGTAAAGGAGTTACAGTCTACATTTCGATGCGCAGTGTGTAGGTGCGGTGAGATTCGAAGCGCTCTTTGCATTTTGAATTTTGTTAGAGGTATGGCAATGTTTTATCCGGTCTTCTATACATGTGTGGTTTGACTAGTTAGGTCTTCCCCGTCTCCCTTCTGCTGCGATGGTTGGTTCGCTCCAGCTGAGTCGATGAGTCGTTAACGGCTTTCCGGTTCGTCTTCATTATGCTGTGGAGTTCTGTTTTGGCCGGTGACTTAGAGTGTTGTCTTGTCTTGTATAAAGTATTTCCTTTGTTTTAGATCATTGGCTTGCTCTCTTAGATGCGGGAATTGTGACTTAGTCTTTGCGTTGGGCTTCGGTCGATTAGCGTTATTTGTTGTTCCATTAAATTTAGAACATAGTCTTCTTCTACCGTAGATTAGCATAATAATTAATTTTATTTTTTAATCGTTTCGTTTAACGGTTTTTATAAAACTAATTTTGTATGGAAATATATATTATTTTAAACTTGTTAGAACATCTTCAATGGAGAGATTTAAGAGAGAGGTTCTTAAAACAATAATAATAAAAAAAAAAAAATAAGAAACAAGAAAGAGAAGGGTTTGATGTTCTAAATAAGAACCTTAGAGCATGTCAAAAAAAAAAAAAAAAAAAAAAATAAGAACCTTAGAGCATCTCTAACAATAAGTTCTTAGCAAAGGTTCTTAACATAAAACAAATAAAAAATACAAAAAGTAGGAAAGAGAGTGATGAGAGTTTTTTATTAAGAACCTTGAAATTCTTTTTTAAGAACCTTAGGGATCTTAGTAAAAAACCCTTATGTGTGTCACAATCTAATTGGTTAAATATTTTTTAAAAATTAAATATAATTCTTTACTTAACAAAATATAAAATATTAATATTTTATTGGTTAAGAACCTCTTAGGGGTTTTTAACCATTGTGGGTGCTCTTAGAGCATCCCCAATGGAGTATTGGGGTTCTAAAAAAAATATTTTAATAATTTTTTTTTTCCGGATCCATAAAAAAAAAAAACGGACCAATCACAAGCCGACACGTGGCGTGAACAGTGTAGAATCGGTTCTTCAATAAAGATTTTAAGAGGTGGGTTGTTAATTTTATATGGGGTCCATATGGGACCCACACAATATTATATTATTTTTTTTTGTTAAGAAACTTTGTTAACATCCCCATTGGGGATGCTCTTAGAGTTCTTAAACAAGAACCTTAGAGTTCTAGATAAGAACTCCATGTGACAATTGTCAACATTTCATTGATCCAATTGTTTTTAAAAATAAAATTAAATGATATAATTAAATTAAAATTAAAATAATAGTGTTTAAAATTTTAAGAACCCTAATAAAAATTCTCCCCATTGAAGATGTTCTTACAACTAAAATTTCATTTGAAGGAGTTAGATCTGTGTTCGAGTTTATGTGTCTTTTAATTGTTTGTTGGTACTTTTCTTTCGATTTCATCTACACAAATTTTGTAATGCATTGTCACGTTTGTTTTTCTTTTTGTTTTCTAGTTTTTTATTCATGATCTCGTTTTAAAATTATTTTTTTTCCTTCTGATTTTTTTTTTACCGATTTCAGCTTTGTTAAAAATCTAGGACATTAGTCTTTCCTTTTATGTTTTTGGGCTTAGTCTTCTTATTTTAGTAGCCGGAATTAATTTTCAACATTGTAAATTATCGGTGATTTTTAGATTTCATAGGAAGAAAAAAAAATCACAGATCATCATACAGTAGAGAGAATCAGAGCAACACGGAACTAAATTGGTTTGTGTCATTTACTTGTCAATAAAAATGTCTTCACTTTGGGGATAAGGTTGGCGTGAGTCGTTGTTACATAAAACCGAAAGTCCAAACCAAGTTTCTTACATACAAGTTGTATGATACAACAGATTATATAAAAAAATGTAAACAAATACCCAATTACAATCATCTTTGGCATATAATTTGATTAAAAGTACATCATAGGGGATTGTCTAGATTGGCCCAAAATTACAAACGGGCTTGGAGATCATTGCTAGAGTTTCCTAGTTCTGGGCCATTTGGGCCTTGGTTGGTGTAAGGGCTTAGCCCGTTTGATGTAAGTTCGGATTGGGCTTGACTAAGCCCAATAGGGGATTGTCTAGATTGGTCAAAAAAACAGAAAAACACAAAAAATTTAATTTAATAAAATTGTTCCAAAAAAAAAAAGTACATCATACACCACAAGATAATGACTTTATTTCTCCAATATATATAATATTTACATTTATTTCTTCAATATTTAATATATACATATTTTAAACGTTTGACTCATAATAGAGCAAACCATCCCTATCCTTTTTTGGCCATATCTAAGAAGGTAATACGAAGTTTCCTAAAATCAATATTTTATTTCCTAAAAATAAGAAAAAATGTAATAGTTTGAATTAAATTTGAAAAATGGTAAAAACTTTCTAGAAACCGATGAATTTGAGCCAGTGAAAACCACTTTTAGCCACTTTCTCTGCTTCCTTTGAACAAGACTCCGACGGTCCACCTCCGACCAATCCACCGTTGTCTTTCCGACCACACAAGAAAAAGTTCCTCGACCCAAGCGAGATTAGCTTCTGTTCTCTTCCTATACCTGAAAACGAATCTCAGAAACTCAGAATCCCATACTGGTCGCAACGATTTGTAAGAAGAAAACAGAGGAATTTTATACTTTCGAGGCTAAATTGCGAGTAGTGGAGATCGAATCGGGACGGTTCAGATTCCGGTAAGAAAGGTCGGCGAGCTTCCTTCAAATAAAGACGAATCGCGGCGTCGATTAAATCGTCCACGGTGGACTCCGGTGAAATGATAATCTGCAAAGTTCCTAAACTCCCTTGAACCGTCACGTTGAGAAGCAGTTTCGTCAGACGCGGCGGAATCGAAGAAACCGGTTCGACGAAGGTTTGACCTTTGGAGAATAACTCCGGTAGGGTCTTCGGTCTTCGAAGCTCTCCTGGATTCGAATGAGGCATCGTTCCTCTTCCGTGAAACGACATCGCTTTCTCCTGTAACTTTCCTCGGCGGTTCTTCTCTGTTTCTCCGGCAATTCCTTTCCTGTTAGCGTTCTTCGAGTTTACCGGCATGTTAAACATATGTGAGACGAATAGTTTATATACGACAATTCAGCGGCTTTTCAAATCTGACGAGGCCAGGAGTGGCGGAGGCTCTTGAATTGGCGCCGGTCTCCGGAAGCTATCATAACCAGAGTGGCACAACTGTAAATAGTGAAGGAGGACGAGGGCAAAAGGGATAGAGTTTGATGTGGGAAAATTTTGTAGTTGTAGGCGGAAGTATTTATAGTGGATTGTAGATAATGAAACGGTGAGAAATGGCTTGGATGTTTCTGAGAGGAGTGAAGGAACCGGGAACCGACTACTGGATGTTTCTGAGAGGAGTGAAGGAACCGGGAACCGACTACTGGATGTTTCTGAGAGGAGTGAAGGAACCGGGAACCGACTACTGGATGTTTCTGAGAGGAGTGAAGGAACCGGGAACCGACTACTGTAGGTGAACCGCATCTCCAATTATTTGTTATTAGGTCCAGATTCAACCGGTGGCTCTGAATTATCTACCGGTCACAGGAACCAAGTTCGACTAGGTTTCGGTTGTTTTCCGTAATTTTAAAATATCTTGGGTGAACATATTTACTGTCCTAATCCATTCGTTTTTGTGAAATCAAAATAATTATGTGGTGTGAAATCAAAATAATTATGTGGATAAGTTCATTCCCTTAGAATGAAATCTAACTCTGGATTCACGCACATGGTTACTTTAATTGATTTGGAGTCGAAATTATTTGTGTTTGATCTAATTTCTTTTTATCAAATCAATACACGTTTTTTCTTCTTCGTTTATTTTTTGTTTCATTGAATTCAAATTAAGCTTGTTAGAGACAACTTTTATTTAATGTTTATGAAATGAAAGCATGTTCGAAAGCTAAGATCTCATATTCTACATGGATGTGTGTGTGTGTTTTTTTTTTTGAAATGCATTTTAGTTCTTCCCTTATGTAACGCAAATATATATTTTTTTTTTAATTTGCTTTTTTTTTGGGTCAAATAATTTACTTTAGGTCATAAAATATAAGGTATCAAAATATGTATACCACAATTTGAAAGTTGGTCGGGAGGTCCGATTGTTAACCAATGGTAAGTTGGTGTTGTAGTAAAACTACAACTACTAAAATTTATATAAACGAAATAACAATTTGAGAAACAATATTGTTTGGGAATATAAGGAAAATGAATGGTAGGTATTTTGGGCAAAAGTTTAAGAGGTGAATTCAAATAAAGAAGTGAACAAAATAGAGCGAAAACTGAGAACAAAATGAAAGAAAAATGGTTTTAGTATTGACAACTTTATAATTATTTTAATAAAGATTTTGACCAAAAGTAACGAAATAGTTTTTTAAAAAACTTGAGGAGTCTAGTGTGTATGTTTGGAAATGTTGTATGTCTTCTATTTTCATCTTGTTTTATAATTCAAGATCATGTCTAATATTTCTATTTATTCTGCTTAATTTAATATTTATCTACTATATATTATTTGCGAAGTACGATGGGAAAAAATGATGAGTCAATGATGATGTGGATGAATCTTGACTAATCATAATGATGATGTCATTGATGACATGACTTAAATGAAAGCTTTTGATTGGTCGAGAGCTTTTTTGGCATTAAAAATAAATCAAAATTCGTTTAGGAATTTTTTGGATTAAAAAACAAAAATTTGAGAATTTATCTAATTTTGAAAATTAAATTTGGTTTCCTAAACTTACGAAATGTAATCTTAACTTCTTCCCATAATTTTAGATTACAATTTATATTTTTTCCATAAGTTATTTCCTTACTTTTCAAATTCAAACTAAATTCGAGACTAAAATGTAGCAACTAATAATTGTCGACATTAATTGTCAAATTTGAAGAAAAAAATATCTAGGGCATATACTAAGCTTTTGAGAAAATTTTTGAAATCCTATATAAGGTGAGCTTGGGGTGGCTTAGAAACACAATCGTCTGCATCTTCCAAAATTTCAAGAAGCTTTCTCTTTTTTTTTTGTTTTTTTTTTCTCATTGGTCATGGAAATTTTATTCCGGATCATCTAAACTTTGATCAAATGATCCGTTTACATTTCTATTTCTTTCTTCTTCTCATCGGTTTTGAAAGGATTTCTGTGTTTTTTGGTTTTTGGTTCTGTTTTGTTCGTTTGGTCACATGAAAGTAGAAGTTCGGTTATCACAAAGCAAAAATCTAATGATGTGATGTGAACTAACAAACGTTTTAGAATTTATGTAAAAAAGAGCGTGAGATCTAAAAGTCCGATTGATGGTTTTTGCTCAGACGTTGTTAGTTTACATCACATGTCTCGGTTGTCCCAATGAGCATATAGTCCGAATAAGTGATGTCTATTACTATAGACAAGGATTTGGTGGTAAAGAATGGATTTGGTGAATACTCGTTTGAGTATCATATGAGACATGTTGCCTGTTACACGCGATTGGATCCATTCCCATTCACATAAGAACTCCAGACATAAAAATTGTTCTACATTTATTTGTTGTTGCGTATGACACACGTCAAATTACTTGAGTGTTGGTCCACTTGTGAAGCGAATCTCTCATCATTTCAATATAACCTAACTCCGACTTAAAGTATACCTTCCTACATGTGTGGTGTTGTATAGGTTGATATAAATTTTCTATTTAGAAACTATATTATGTTTTAGTGATATTCGATTTGTAGATCTAAGGCATGGATCATTATATATTCGTTTTTGCCATTTGGATTGGTTCAAACTGTTTTCACTTTTAACCTAGGTAGAAACATAATTTTATATGTTTTTAAATCTTAATTTTTTTTTGTCAATAAACCTTAATCCATCTTATATTATGGTTTTTCATTTTTTATGATATTTCATATGGAAGGTTTTGTTATACGTAATTATTTAAGACCTTGCATACATATATAACGTAGCATTAATTATCTTTCTAAAAATATATCATAGAATCTTAACGAATATCTTAAAGATTTATTAGAAAATTAATCTAATTTAGAAAATTAAATGTGGTTTCCTAAACTTACGAAATGTAATCTTAACTTCTTCCCATAATTTTAGAATACAATTTATATTTTTTTCATAAGTTATTTTCTTACTTTTTCAAATTCAAACTAAATTCGACACTAAAATGTAGCCACTAATAAATATCGACATTAATTATCAAATTTGAATAAAAAAATATCACAATGAATATACTAATCTTCTAATTGAGAAAAATAGTTTTTATTTGTTTGATATTTGTTTGATATTTAATAAAATCGAGCATTTAATCAAATTCAAATATTAAATGTGGTTTCCAATATTTTCTAATTCGAATCTTAAATTCTTCCCATAAATTTAGATTACAGTTTTTATTTGTTTGATATTTTATTTCCTTATTTTTCAAATTCAAAATAAAGTCGAACCTAAAACTTAGCAACTAATAAATATATAATTTAATTAGCAAATTCAAAAAAAATTCTAAAGAATATGCTAATGTTCTAATAGAAGATTTCGAAAACTTAATGAAACCCTAAATACGATGATCATTATAAATAGAGACTCTACCTGGCTCATAACATCCACATCTCGAAGCATTTCTTCTCGATCCATAATATGTTTTATTTTTGTGATTTTCTCTAATATTTCTGGTTGAATCTATACGTCCAAAAAGATTGTTTTCATGGCGTCTGATTGATCCATAGGTCCCGATGATCAGAAAATAAGTTATTAATCACTATCTCATGATATTTTCAAACTCAACCGTTTATGCTAACTTCGTATGAGCTCCTACTCTTTATTAATATGAAAAATTAATAATCATAATATTAATAAATAGCAATCTATCACATTCAAAATATACACACATTAATGTCTAAGAACTTCACTTATCCAAAACTTTCACAGGTCCTCTGGGTCTAACAAGTTACGTATAAGCTGTAAGTAAATCTTATCATTAGGTAATGAAATCATATTTTTATTTTGTTTATAAATAAGGGGCTAAAAATGTTGTTGAAATGTTTGTTTAAGTCTGATTTGGGGTTTGTGTATATGAGAGACAAAGAAGACAAAATGGTTTCTATTTATATATATATATATATATATATATATATATATATATATATATATATATATTCGTTCTTTTCTTCCTTTTCATTACATTTAGATAACTCCCCTAACACCAAAAATACTCATTTTGATTTTGATTCTTCATGACTCTTTTATATCTTATACTTAATATTTGTTCTTTTGATCTATTTTTCCGTGCAACAAACTAAGAAAGAGACCATAGCAATAGCAAGTGTTTTAACTTTGTGCATATTTGATCGTGGAAGAAGAAGAAGAAGAAGAAGAAAAAGAAGAAGAAGAAGGAGGAAGAAGAAGGAGCAGAAGAAGCAGAAGAAGAAGGAGCAGAAGAAGAAGGAGAAGAAGCAAGAGCAGAAGAGGAGGAAGAAGAAGAAGAAGAAGAACTCCACTTATCCAAAACTTTCACAGTCCTCTGGGTCTAACAAATTACGTATAAGCTGTAAGTAAGTCTTATCATTAGGTAATGAAATCATCTTTTATTTTGTTTATAAATAAGAGACTAAAAATGTTGTTGAAATGTTTGTTTAACTCTGAGTTGGGGTTTGTGTATTTGAGAGACAAAGAAGACAAATGGTTTCTATTTATATATATATATGTATGTATATTCGTTCTTTTCTCCCTTTTCACTACATTTAGATCACTCCCCAACACCAAAAATACTCATTCTGATTTTGATTCTTTATGACTCTTTTATATCTTATACTTAATATTTGTTCTTTTGATCTATTTTTCCGTGCAACAAATTAAGAAAGAGACCATAGCAATAGCAAGTGTTTTAAGAAGAAAGAAGAAGAAGAAGAATGAATCGATGGAATATGATCTCTGAATATAGAAATTTTGAATTCATAATCATAGAATATCAATGAATAATATATTTATAAGAATAGATTTTATTATTAGTTTTTTAAATTAATTAGTAATACACCGTAAAAAGAATATGCCAATAAATTTGTTATTATATTCTATATTTGTAGTCATTAAAAAAAGATTATGAAGAATGATATTCTCCCACATCGAATAAAATGCAAATGAAGGATTTGATTTTTATAAATAAGTAGACATATTGATTGATTATTGTACTAATCTTCTGATTAATGATGATTAGTCGAGTGTCCGATTTTTAGTAGTAGAAATATATAATGTTTATATATGTTTCATAAAAATGTTTGGTTTATATATAGTGGATCTCAAAAATAATAAAATGGTATAAACTTTTTTTCACTTATTTTAACAGCTATTTAGTTGTTTTTCTTTATATAAAATCATCCTTCATGTACAATTTCTATAGTTTCAGATACTCGACTACATGCATCATAACTAATTTAATTAAGCAAGAAGAAGAAGAAGAAGAAGAAAGAAGAAGAATGAATCGATGGAATATGATCTTTTGAAATCGATGAAATATGATCTCTGAATATAGAAATTTTGAATTCATAATCGTAGAATATCAATGAATAATATATTTATAAAAATAGATTTTATTATTAGTTTTTTAAATTAATTAGTAATACACCGTAAAAAGAATATGTCAATAAAGTTGTTATTATATTCTATATTTGTAGTCATTAAAAAAAGATTATGAAGAATGATATTCTCCCACATCGAAAAAATGCAAATGAAGGATTCGATTTTTATAAATAAGTAGATATATTGATTGATTATTGTACTAATCTTCTGATTAATGATGATTAGTCGAGTGTCCGATTTTTAGTAGTAGAAATATGTAATGTTTATATAAAGTTTATGTTTTGTAAAAATGTTTGGTTTATATATAGTGGATCTCAAAAATAATAAAATGGTATAAATTTTTTTCACTTATTTTAACAGCTATTTAGTTGTTTCTCTTTATATAAAATCATCCTTCATGTACAATTTCTATAATTTCAGATACTCGACTACATGCATCATAACTAATTTAATTAAGCAAAAATATCTTCTAAGTTAAGTCCCTCCGCACAATATCGACAAACATCTTATATATTTTGTACCCATAAACTTACATCTTATAATATATTTTAAATTGGAAAATTCCTAAACAAAACATAAACAATCATCACCAAAAAAATTTTCACCCCGCACAAGGTGCGGGCGAATCATCTAGTTAATATTTATTTCGGTGGATTCAACTGTTATGAATCAAATTTTTTTACTATTCCTTTTGAATAGATCATCAGCTCATTTTGCGGCTGTCGACTGGCCTGACCTCTTAGGTTTGACCGCATTGTTCATTTTGTGTAAGTCTGAGTTTGCTGCTCAATTAGTCTTGTGTCTTTCCACTTCGGTGACGTTTTTTCTTATTGTTTCCGGAACTTTGCTTTTCATCTTTACTGAACCAAAATTTATAGTTCGGGATTTCACCCGAACAATTAAATCTAAGTATTTTTTTATTTATGTATTGAAGCTCGATATTTAAGCAAAAAAAAAAACAAAAAAATATTAAAGGTGTGGTGGTTTAAGAGGGTTAGTTCTTTTGAATTTCAGTTTATTTCTCTTTAGATGAGGGATATTTTTAAATATAAATTTGAATCTGATATTAATAGACAAAAGCCCTGAATTATCACAAATTTAAAAGAAAAATACTAAAAAATATAGGAAGAAAACATGAAAGATATATCACATTCCAAAATCTTATCAATAGGTGAGATGGTTAAATAACCGTAAATTATGTTTGTTTTCATTATATAATGTGTGTGTTAGTTTAGACTAGAAAAACTAATCTCCAAAACCAGAAAATAAAATCCATCTCTTCGCCTTTAATAATTCATATGCCGTATAATATAAGATTTTTAAGAAACTACATCACAGAAGAGTTTTAGGAGAAGCAAAATTTCATATTCCAACCACTTTCCAAAAAAAAATATCACCAGAATTTGGTTTCACGAATTATTTTTTGGTGTGAGAATTACCAAAATCATGTAGAGTTGGAGAACTAGCAAACATTTTGGCAAATAAACGAGGATCAAATTTAAATGAAAGTTATCAAAGTGATTATGAAGCTAGAGATTGGTTTAGTACCACTTGTGTTTTGTTATTATCATTTTGAAGGAATTTTTAGCAGTTCTAATCAGGATTAGCAACCCTAGTCTGAATTCCGAGCCTAGGATCTAAGGTTCATGTAATTGAATCTATTGGGATCTCAGATTTACCTGATGATTAGCAGCGGAAGGTTTGCAGATAATCGAGATCACGAAGCGCCTCAAGTGCTGCGCCTCTACTGGTATCCACACGCACACAAACTGGACCGCAGGGATGCTAGTGCCTTACAGAGATCTAATCTCCAGAGAGGTTTATTTCTGTGTTCTGGTGGCTGTTTATTAGGTTAGGGACGAGTTTAGGTCGACCATATATCTTATATATGTCGGCTTAAACCACAACGGAATTAATCATCGATTAAACCGAATTAATCTGATTAATCCGCGAGTGCATCGATCGATGCACTATCTGCAACGAT
This sequence comes from Orychophragmus violaceus, assembly GCA_030180135.1. Lineage (NCBI taxonomy): Eukaryota > Viridiplantae > Streptophyta > Magnoliopsida > Brassicales > Brassicaceae > Orychophragmus > Orychophragmus violaceus. Next base: position 70,280,260 of record CM058236.1, on the reverse strand, counting down.
CGATGCTATCCCAGAACATTGATATCGAATGCATATCACATATGCATATACTGGATCATTACATTAATGATCAACCTCTTCTTTAACGCCCAGTTTGCTTAGGTGTGTGACCCTGTAGGATCATATAACACTAGCAATGAGTTCTCAACTCATTGATCATAAGTGGCTTCTAGCAAAGCGTTATGACTACCTAGTGTTATGTGATTGTCTCATCTCGACTATACGACTTTCACTTAGAGCAAGTACAATAGATTTCAGGACATTCCCAACAATCTCCCACTTGTACTGAAATCATCTATTCCTTTAATCCCTTTGTAGCTATATCTCAATCTAGCATAAGGCAAGCACTGTGTCATCCTTATTCAACCAGATTACGTTTATCGAATCCCGATTTGTACTGGTGAAAAACAAACGACTGACAGTCACCTCGTTTGAGCGCGGCCACGCATTTTCAGTATCAAATCTTCGATAGGCCCAGAGATATTTAACTCCTGTTATATAGGAGGTACAAATCCCATCTTGTTCCATCCATGTCTCTTATATATTTTATGATACGCCTAATCAGTGTCTTTATGATCACCAGTTACGGCTGACGTTTGACAAAGTCAAGACGAACCAATCCATATAAGAGAAACATGACGAACTCATGTCTAAGGACTACTCTCTTTAGTCGCAATGAGAAACTCTTATGACACTCATATAACATCTTGTAGAGTTCTCATTAACGGGTCAAGTCCGATCATGTGTTCTCTAACACATATCTATGTGATTGACTTTAATACACTTATTAATGACTCCATGAAACATGGTCATCAGTCACCTCACATACTAGTCTCACGTGGTTGTTAATGTTCCACGTTAACAACCTCGACCAGGGACCATTATAATTTATGTCATTTATTGCTTATAGGGTTTCATGATCAAGTCACATACTTGATGGCCTATAAAATGTCATAAATTACTTTGGGACATTATATACATTTAATTAACACAATTAAATAATGCTGAAACAATTTCATTAAAATAACATAACTATTATGTCTTTGTGAACATCATGTCATAACTAAAACAAATACAACTCCCACTGAAATCAAGATCATATCTTAAGAAATCTAATGCCTATAGCAGTGGTATGAAACTCGTGCTTAGGCCTTGGGAGAGGCTTGGTCAGTGGATCAGCAACGTTCTCATCCGTCGGGACTCTGCTGATCTTCACATATCCTCTATTCACAATATCACGGATAAGGTGATATCTCCTTTCTATGTGTTTGGATTTCTGGTGTGATCTAGGTTCCTTTGCTTGCGCAATGGCTCCATTGTTGTCACAATACAGAGCCACTGGCTCAGAAATACTAGGAATCACACCAAGTTCAGTGATGAACTTCTTGATCCAAATAGCCTACTTTGCTGCTTCAGAAGCAGCGAGGTACTCAGCTTCAGTTGTGGAATCTGCTACAGTGTCCTGCTTGGAACTCTTCCAGCTGACTGCACCGCCATTCAGGCAGAAGATGTAACCAGATTGCGATCGGAAATCATCTTTGTCTGTCTGGAAACTTGCGTCTGTGTAACCACTTACTACCAGCTCATTACTTCCTCCATACACCAAGAATTTATCCTTAGTATTTCTCAAATACTTCAGAATATTCTTGACTGCTGTCCAGTGACTTTCACCTGGATCCGATTGGTATCTACTCGTCATGCTTAAAGCACAAGCAACATCTGGACGAGTACAGAGCATGGCATACATGATGGATCCCAACGCCGAGGCATAGGGAATCCGACTCATGCGATCTCGCTCAGCAGGTGTCTCAGGACACTGCTTCTTGCTGAGACTTATGCCATGAGACATTGGTATGAAGCCCTTCTTGGAATCTTGCATTCTGAACCTGTGTAAGACCTTATCGATATAAGTGTCTTGACACAGTCCAATCAACTTGTTTAATCTATCTCTATAGATTCTTATTCCAAGAATATACGCGGCTTCTCCCATGTCTTTCATTGAAAAACAACTTCCGAGCCAAGTCTTAATAGACTGTAAAAACGGAACGTCATTTCCGAGAAGAAGTATGTCATCTACATATAACACGAGAAATGCAACTGCGCTCCCACTAGTCTTCTTGTAAACACATGGTTCTTCTTCGCTTCTGATGAAATCAAACTTTTTGACTGCTTCATCAAAACGAAGATTCCAACTCCGAGATGCTTGCTTCAATCCATAAATGGATCGATGAAGTTTGCATACTTTCCTAGCTGCATTTGGATCGATGAAACCTTCGGGTTGTGTCATGTACACATCCTCTTCCAGAATTCCATTAAGGAAAGCTGTTTTCACGTCCATCTGCCAGATCTCATAATCATAATGAGCAGCTGTTGCTAGGAGAATCCGAATGGATTTAAGAATGGCGACAGGTGAATAGGTTTCTTCATAGTCAATACCATGAATTTGTTTGAAACCTTTTGCCACTAGCCTTGCTTTATATATCTGAATATTTCCATCCACATCAATTTTCTTCTTGAAAATCCATTTACACTCAATGGGTCTTGCACCATCGGGTAAATCAACCAAAGTCCATACTTGGTTCTGTGTCATGGATCCCATTTCGGATTCAGCGGCTTTCAGCCACTTTGCGGAGTCAGGGCTCATCATCGCTTCTTCGAAATTCGCTGGCTCGTCACTGTCAATGATTAACAAATCATGACAATTGGTTACGAGAAATCCATATCTCTCGGGTTCGTGACGGATCCTTTCGGATCGGCGAATTTCAGGCTCCACAGGCGCGGGTTCTACAACTCTTTGTAGATCCAACTGTTGCTCTTCCTCTACAGGTTGAGCATTTTCCTGCGGTTCTCGAACTTCTTCGAGTTGTACTTTACTCCCACTGTTTCTCTTGGAAAGAAACTCTCTCTCAAGAAAAACGCAGTTCCGAGCAACAAACACTTTGTTCTCGGATTGGTTGTAAAAGTAGTATGCCTTGGTTTCCTTAGGATAACCAACGAAGTAGCACTTGTCTGATTTGGGTTCGAGCTTATCTGTAATTAATCGCTTAACATAAGCTTCACAGCCCCAAATCTTCAGGAAAGACACACTCGGAACATTTCCAGTTCACATCTCATGTGGTGTCTTTGCAACTGATTTTGACGGAACCCTATTAAGTGTAAACGCAGACGTTTCTAGAGCGTATCCCCAAAAGGATAATGGAAGAGTTGAGAGACTCATCATTGATCAAACCATATCTAATAAAGTCCGATTCCTCCTCTCGGACACGCCATTCCATTGTGGTGTTCCAGGAGGAGTGAGTTGTGAAACAATTCCACAATCTCTCAAATGATCACTGAATTCTTGGCTTAAGTATTCTCCTCCACGATCTGATCGAAGAGCCTTAATACTTTTTCCAAGTTGATTCTGTACTTCATTTTGGAATTCTTTGAACCTTTCAAAAGATTCCGACTTGTGTCTCATTAAATAGACATAGCCATACCTGCTGAAATCATCAGTGAAGGTAATGAAGTATCAAAAATTTCCTCTGGCACTTGTGCTCATTGGACCACACACATCTGTATGTATAAGGCCCAATAGGTCACTGGCCCTTTCATTAGATTTGTTGAAAGGGGCCTTAGTCATTTTTCCCAGTAAACAAGATTCACATTTCTCACATGATTCATAATCAAATGAGCCCAGAAGCCCATCACTATGGAGCTTTTGGATCCGTTTCTCGTTTATGTGGCCCAAACGACAATGCCAAAGAAAAGTCTGATTCGTGTCATTTGATTTGAATCTCTTGGTGTTAATGTTATAGATTGGTGCGGTTTGGTTTAAAACATAAAGCCCATTCTCTAATGGGCTGCTACCATAAAATATATCATTGTAATCAAAAGAACAACATTTATTCTTAATTGAAAATTGATATCCTTCAACATCCAAAACAGGAATAGAAATAATGTTTCTGCTTATCGCAGGTACATAGTAGCAATTATTAAGTTTTAACACCAAACCAGAAGGTAAAGACAAGTTATATGTTCCTACGGCTAATGCAACAACTCTTGCTCCATTTCCCACGCGCAGGTCCACTTGTCCCTTTTCCAACTTCCTACTGTTGCTTAGGCCCTGCATATTTGTACAAATATGAGCACCACAGCCGGTATCCAATACCCAAGAAGTAGAACCAGAAGTAGTAACATTTACTTCTATAACATAAATACCTGAAGATGAAGTCTCGAAAGTCTTCTTCTTCTTCTTCTCTTCCAAGAATTTTTTGCAATTTCTCTTCCAATGCCCAAGCTCTTTACAGTAATGGCACTTATCAGTCTCAGATGGGCCCGGCTTGGGCTTTGGGGCTGGCGCCGGCGTGTCCTGGTTCTCAACCGGGACTGCCTTGCCCTTTCCCTTGCCTTTGCCAAGTTTCTTAAACTTCTTACCCCCTTGTACCATAAGTACATTAGGAGTGCCCTTCTTGATATTTGGCTCAGCTGTCTTGAGCATGCCATGCAGCTCAGTCAATGTCTTTGTCAAGTTATTCATGTTATAGTTCATAACAAACTGATCATAACTTGACGGCAGTGACTGCAGAATGATGTCAATAGCCAACTCTTGGCTAATGGGGCAATCTAGCCTCCCAGGTTATCAATATAACCCATCATCTTAATGACATGAGGACTGACTGGACTGTCCTTTGGTAGCTTGCATTCAATGAGAGATTTAACCGTCTGGTATCTCTCAGTTCGTGCTTGCTCCTGAAACATACTTTTCAGGCTAGTGATCATCTCCACGGGCGACTCCACGTTCTCGTATTGCTTCTGCAAATCCGAGTTCATGGTAGCCAACATGAGATAATTCACATCGACCACATCATTGGAATGCTTATCCCAAGCATTCCTTTCTGCATGTGGAGCATTGGCTCTCGGTTTTTCAGGAAGAACAGTTTCCAGGACATAGTCCCTTTTCTCCTGCTTGAGAACAATTCTCAAGTTCCGATACCATTCGAGAAAATTCGATCCAGTTAACTTGTCCTTCTCAAGGACGGATCGCAGGGAGAAAGAGTTGTTATGAGTGTTAGTCATAGCTGAGAACATAGAAAAGAAAAAGTTTAGTTATGATGTTCAATAAATGAGAAATCTTAACATTTAAGAAAACTCGCACTATATTCAAACAATGTTTCCTCAGATGAATATAATGATCCAAGACCCATGTTTTACTATACTTGAGTGAGCCACTGGCTATCACCCAAATTCAGCTATCTAGGTAAGCAACAACCTTGCTAGTTATATCCAATATAACTCTTGGTTGTGGACTGACATCTTATGTCTAATCCACCTGATGTCTCTGAGCCCAAAACGATTTTGATGGCCCAGTCAAGTAAACCAATCTCTTCAGTCATGTAATTGTCGATGTTTCGCACTGCAAATCCATCAACGCGATTACCTCTGTCTTACTCATGAAATTGTGGACATCTTGCACTGCAAGTCTGTCGCACAATCAAATGGGTCTTGACAGTTGACAAGATTGGAAAGACATCAAGTACACTTGATATTTGGTTGAGGAACGGAACCATTTAAAACGTTCAGTTTTACTATGTTTTAATTCTTATAATTAATCCGCGATAACCGATCAATCCAATTGATTCGGTTTTGAATACCGGTCAGCGTCGATCGATGCTACATTAGCATCGGTCGATGCCAACCTAATCAAACCAATCGCATTTAAACCATTCACAGTGTTCGACCATTATTAACCAAGCTCGATAACCGGTCCAATCCAATTGAACCGATCCAACAATCTCGCGAGGCTGTGTCGATCGATGCAACAATTGCGTCGATCGTCACTAGGCGAAAACTAGGTTTATTCGGGTTTTCGCCCTGCATCGATCGTTGCCGGATTGGCAACGATCGACACCTTGCGAAAAACCCTAAATTTATTGAGGTTTTCGCTCTGTGTCGATCGATGCCCGATTGGCAACGATCGACACTATGCGAAAAACCTTAAAACGTTTTCGAACAAAACCCTAAACTAGGTTACTTTGATCAAAACGAGTTTTAGCATACTTGTATCAATTATACAAAGATCTAGATTCAACTAATCTAATCATCATGCTACAGATTCAATGGAACCCTAGAGCTCTGATACCACTGAAGGAATTTCTAGCAGTTCTAATCAGGATTAGCAACCCTAGTCTGAATTCCGAGCCTAGGATCTAAGGTTCATGTAATTGAATGTATTGGGATCTCAGATTTACCTGATGATTAACAGCGGAAGGTTTGCAGATAATCGAGATCACGAAGCGCCTCAAGTGCTGCGCCTCTACTGGTATCCACACGCACACAAACTGGACCGCAGGGATGCTAGTGCCTTACAGAGATCTAATCTCCAGAGAGGTTTATTTCTGTGTTCTGGTGGCTGTTTATTAGGTTAGGTCGACCATATATCTTATATATGTCGGCTTAAACCACAACGGAATTAATCATCGATTAAACCGAATTAATCTGATTAATCCGCGAGTGCATCGATCGATGCACTATCTGTTGGGATTATGTCCTGAAATCACATTGTACAAACTCTAGAGATAGTTGTATTGTCGAGATCGGACAATTCATGTGGTACTGGGTAGTCATAACGTTTTGCTAGAAACCGCTTATGACAAATGAGTTGTAACTCATTTCCAGCATCGTGTGAACCTACAGGGTCACACACCTAAGCAAGTTGGATATACTCTGCATGGGAATTGATCATTGGCATATGGTCTAATCGATATGTATTGGATACAGATCGAATATAAGTTTCAAAGGGGTGTATCGATCGACACCATTGGGTGCGTCGGTCGATACAGGACGTGTGTCGATCGACACCAATAAGTGTGTCGGTCGACACAATGGCGAAACCGAAACTGATGTTTCGGTTCACCTCGAGGTCAGTATATAAGTACGTTTTATATCTCGACCTAAGTGAGTTGGTTCTTCTGCGCCGCCCAGAGTGTTTTCTCAGAGAGAAAACACAGAAACCTCAGAGAAACTCAGTTCCCAGGGAGATCCGAGTCCCGGTGCTAGCAACCCGGCGGATTCCAGCTTGTGTGCGTGTGGACTACGATAGAGACGCAGCATCTGAGGCGCAATAGATCTCGTGCTACCTGATCAATCTTCCGCTGCCAAACACCAGGTAATCACGAGGTGAGATCCATGATTCAATTAACTAGACCCTAGATCCTAGGCTATCGGGAACTCGCGAGAATTCTGAATCTGTAGAATTGGTTCGGATTCCCAACAGTGGTATCAGAGCCTTAGGGTTTTATCATTGAATCGCACCTGTTAATCGAATTTGATGATTTAGATTCGCAAACTAGGTTGTTTGATTGTGAACAGGTGAGATCGATTTGATCGATCTGCGAATCTGTGTTTTCGCACTGTGTCGATCGACACACTGGGTGTGTCGGTCGACACAAGGTGGCGAAATCGACAGATTCGGCGGCTAGGGTTTTTCGCTAAGAAAAACCGAAAGCCTTCTGTGTCGATCGACACCAATTGTGTACCGGTCGACACAGAACAAAATGACCACGTATCGATCGACACAGGTTGGTGTCGGTCGACACAGACCGAGCAAATGGTTAATCGGTTCAATTGGATTGAACCGGTTATCATACTTGGTTAAGTCCGAATTGATCGGTTTAAATTAGATGAATTGGTTTAATTGGATTAAACTAATTATCTCAATTAGCATAAACAGGTGGGTTAAATCAGTTTGATTAGATAATACGGTTCAATTGAATTGGACTAGTTATCGTAATCAGTTGAAACTGGTTTGAACGGTTTAAATTGGATAAATTGGTTCAATTGGATTGAACTGATTATCTCAATTAGAATAAACCGATTCGAATGGTTAAGATCAGTTTGATCAGATAAGTCGGTTCAATTGGATTGGACCGGTTATCAAAACGATCTTCGGTTTAGGTCTATGTCGACCGTCACACATGGGTTGTGACGATCGACATGACCGGTTCGATGAACCGGGTTAATTAAATTAACTGGTTATTGAAGTCCGGTTTTGTTTGGTAGTGTCGATCGACAGACATTGTCTGCGTCGATCGACACAGTATTCGAAATTCTGGTTATTGAACCTTGAATTTGCAGAAACCAAACTCGACCAAAACATTGATCAAAGATTAGCTTCAATATGGTCAACTGTCAAGACTCATTTCGTTGTGTGATGTCTAGCCAAGAGCTTGGTGTCCACAATTGTGAGTAAGGCAGGTAATTATGTTGATGGATTTGCAGTGCTAAACATCAACAATTACATGACCTAATAGATTGATTTGCTAACCTTTCAGAGTTTAGTTTCCTCAACTAAATATCAAGTAACCTTGATGTCTTGCCCAAATCTCGTCTACTGTCAAGACTCGGTTCATTGTTGGATAGTCTTGGAGTCCTTGGTATCCACAGTGATCTGATCAAGACAGATGATAATTGATAGACTCGCAGTGCGACTGTCAATGATCACAAGACAGAAGAGATTGGTTTACTTGACTGGGCTATCGGAAGTTCTGGGCCCAGAGACATCAGAGTGGATTAGACATATTTGTCTCATTCACAACCAAGAGTTGTACTGGGTACAATTAGCAATGATTTGCTTACCTAGATAACTAAAGTCTGAATAACGGCGAGTCGCCCACTCAAATTTTAGTAATCTGAGGATCTTGGATCATTATATTCATAGAGGAAACATTATTTGAATATAATGCGAGTTTTCTTATTAAATAAGAATTCTCATCATATACATAACTAAATATTTGTTTTTCTTGGATTTCAGCTTATGTCTATGACTACTTTCTCGTTGCGATCCGTCCTTGAGAAGGACAAGTTAAATGGATCCAACTTCCTGGATTGGTATCGGAATCTGAGATTCATTCTCAAGCAGGAGAGCAAGGACTATGTCCTTGAAAAGGCTCTTCCAGAAAGGCTTGGGACCAATCGCTCGCATGCAGCATATAATGTTTGGAATAAGCATTATACTGATGTGGTAGATGTGCGTGGTCTGATGTTGGCTACCATGAACTCGGACTTGAAAGGTCAATACGAGAACATGGAGTCGCCAATAGAGATGATCACCAGCCTGAAACTGAAGTTTCAGGATCTGGCACGAGTTGAGAGATTCCAAATGGTGAAGTCTCTAACTGAGTGCAAGCTACCTAAGGATGCTCCAGTAAGTCCTCATGTCATTAAACTGATGGGTTACGTTGATAACCTGGGGAAACTGGAATGTCCTGTCAGCTTAGAGTTGGCTACTGACATCATTCTGCAGTCACTGCCGTCAAGCTATGATAAGTTCATTAAGAACTATATCAAGAAAAGCTTGACGAAGACGTTGACTGAGCTGCATAGCATGCTCAAGACAGCAGAGCAAAACATCAAAAAGGGAAAAAGATTTGAGAAATCTTTTATAGACAAGGGTGAAGGCAAGGCCGTCCAGATTCGGAATCAGGATAAGCCTGTGTCATCTTATAAGCCCAAGTCAAGCCCATCTGGTGTTAGTAAGTGCTTCTACTGCAATGAGTCGGGGCATTGGAAGAGAGATTGCATAAAATTCTTGGAAGATTCACAAGAGATGGAGAAGATGTATGGTACTTCTTCTTCAGGTATTGTGTTATTAATTCAAGTTCTACATAAGTATTGGATACTCGTTGTGGTACTGATATTCTTGAAATATGCAGGACCTAAGCAACAGTAGAACGTTGGAGAAAGGACAAGTGGAACTGCGTGTCTGGTATGAAGCAATGGTTGCTGCATGAGCCGTAGAGATTCTTCACTTGTAGGAGCCTTTCATACTTGGTTTTAGAAATTAAGTAATTGCTACTATGTATCTGCCTTGTGCAGAAATGTCTTTCATTTTCTTTTGAGAATTTGGATGTTTTTCATTTTGATAAAAGACAAGTTTTGTTCTTTAGATCTTAATGAAATATTCTATGGTATCACCCCGTTTAGAATGAGTTTTATATCTTAAACCAACATGAATATAACATAAATACCAAAAAGGTTTAAGTCTGATGACTCAAACTTGATTTCTCGTTGGCATAATCGTTTGACCATACATAGTGAAGCGGATTCAGAAATTCCATAGTTTTGGACTCAGACTCATTCGATTACAAATCATTTGAGATATGAATTCCGTTCACTAGACCAAAATGACTAAGGCCCTTTTAGCAGAGCTAAAGGAAATGGGCCAGAAGCTTATTGGGCCTTAAACATACTGATGTATGCGGCCCAAACGAGCATTAGTGCCAGAGGAAATCTTCTGTACTTCATTACCTTATTGATGGCATCAATAAGTATTGCTGTGTTCATTTGATGAGACACAAGCTGGAATCCCTTAAGGGAGTTCCAAGATGAAGTGTAGAACCAATCTGACAGAAGTATTGAGATCCTCGATTGGATCGCGGAGGAAAATACTAGAGTCATGAATTGGGTGATCATCTGAAAGAATGAATCAGATCTTATGAGATATGATTCAATTAATGATGAATCACATGAATCTTCCATAACCATTTAAGAATACGTTCTGAAATGTCTATGTTTACGCTAAAAGGTTTCTATCAGAATCAGTGAAAAACACCACATTGGATGTGGACTGGGTGATTTCCAAATCTGTTTTTCTGGTTAATTGGGATTGCAAGGTTTGTGTAAGACAGTAGTCAACAAATGAACTTGAATCTATATCTGATAAGTTCTACCTCGCTGGTTGTCCTGAGGAAACCAAGGCTTAGTGCTTTTGTTGCCCAGAACTGTGTCTTTTAAGAAAGGTGATACTTTCAAAAGGAACAGTGGGAGTAAAAGTACACATCGAAGAAATTCGATAAACACAGTAAGCTGCTCGACCTGATTAGGAAGAGCAGCGGTGAGACCTACAAAGTGCTGTAGAATCTGCACCTGTGGAGCCTGAAATTCGCAGATCCGAAAGGATCCGTCACTAACTCGAGAGTGATATCTCGTAACCTATTGTCGTGATCTGCTGATCATTGAAAAGTGACGAACATGCGAAATTCAAAGAAGCGATGGTGAGCCCCAACTCCGAAAATTGGCTGGGTATGCATGTTAGTTTCACCGATCCATTTCTGGATTGAAACAAACATCTTGGAGTTGGAATCAACATTCTGATAATGTAGTCAAAAGTTTTGACTTGATCAGAAAGAAAAGAAACCATGCGTTTACAAGAAGACTAGTGGGAGCGTAATGGCAATTCTCAGACAGTATGTAGATTACATACTTGAATCTCATAAACGACGTTCCGACGCTAAAGTCTTGTCAAGATTTGGGTCGAAAGTCAAATTTAAACAAAAGACATGGGAGTAGCCGCGTGAATTCTTGGAATAAGAATCTATTAATATAGATTGAGTAAGCTAATTGGGTAGTGTCAAAATCCTTATATTAATAAGGTATTGGACAGCTCTAAGGTGCTTGATTCCAAGAATGGCTTCATACCAAAGGTCTTATGGCAATAATCTGAGCAAGATGAAGTGTCTTGGACACTGGCTGAGCTGGTAACAATATTAGCAAGAAGAAGTGTTTTGAACACTGTCTGAACTAGTATTAATGAGTGTGATTACTTATGCTGATGCAATAGAATCCATCATGAATGCCATATTTTGCGCTTGTCTAGATGCAGCTTAAGCATAAAGCATGACGAGAAAATACCAATGCACTCCGGTAATAGTCACTGAATAGTTACCAGAAATATCCCAAGTGTTGAGAAACACTAAGGATAGGTTCGTGGTGAACTGATAAAGTGACGAATCAGTTGAAAGTAGTTAGTCGGACAAAGACGATTCCCGGTTCCCACCTGGTTATGTCTCTTTGCCTGAATAGCGGTGCTAACTGTTGGAAAGGCTCCAAGCAGTAGACCGTAGAATAGTGCTTTTATCTGAATGGCGGTGTAATTTGTTGAAATTGTTTCAAGCAATAGCACCGCACTCTCTCCCACAACCTAAGCACAGAATTTATTCTGTTGCTGTAGGTATAAGATATCTGAAAAATGATCTTGATTCTAGTGGGAGTTATTTTAGTTATGTTGTAAACTTTACATAGACATGCTTTGGCAGTGTTTGTGTAAGTTAAAACTGACATCAGTATTATTTAATTATTGGATAATTAAATAATGGTCCCAAAGTACTTTATGGTCATCTTATAGGTCATCAAGTTGAAGACTTGATCATGAAACCCTATAAGTAAAAGATGACATAAATTATGATTGTCCCTAGTCAAGGTTGTCAAAATGGGACACTAACAACCGCGCAGACTAGTATGTGAGGTGACTGTTGGACTAAGTTTCATGGAGTCAATGATATGATTATCACAGTCAGTCACATAGATATATGTTGGTGAACATATGATCGGACATGACCCGCTTAATGAGAACTCCACAGGATAGTTATATATAAGTGTCATGGGAGGTTCTCATTACGACTATAGAGTATAGTCCTTAGACCTGAGTTCATCATGCTTTCTAGCATATGAATTGGTGCGCTTTGACCTTGTCAAACGTCGTTCCGTAACTGGCGGCTATAACGGCATTGCTTGTGCGTATCATGAAGTATGTGTAGAAACAGGGATGGAACAAGATGGGATTTGTCCCTCCTGGAAAACGGGAGATAAATATCTCAGGGCCCATCGAAGATTTAATACTGAGAAAATGCATGGCCGTGCTCAAACGAGGTGATTGTCAGTCGTTTGTTTTAATCAGTATAGATCAGAAGTTCGATGAACATGATGTTGGCTATAATAAGGATGACACAGTCTCTTGCCTTATACCATATCGAGATATAGAGACGAAGGGATTATAGGAATAGGTGATTCCAGTACAAGTGGGAGATTGTTGGGATTATGTCCTGAAATCACATTGTACAAACTCTAGAGATAGTTGTATTGTCGAGATCGGACAATTCATGTGGTACTGGATAGTCATAACGTTTTGCTAGAAACCGCTTATGACAAATGAGTTGTAACTCATTTCCAGCATCGTGTGAACCTACAGGGTCACACACCTAAGCAAGTTGGATATACTCTGCATGGGAATTGATCATTGGCATATGGTCTAATCGATATGTATTGGATACAGATCGAATATAAGTTTCAAAGGGGTGTATCGATCGACACCATTGGGTGCGTCGGTCGATACAGGACGTGTGTCGATCAACACCAATAAGTGTGTCGGTCGACACAATGGCGAAACCGAAACTGATGTTTCGGTTCACCTCGAGGTCAGTATATAAGTACGTTTTATATCTCGACCTAAGTGAGTTGGTTCTTCTGCGCCGCCCAGAGTGTTTTCTCAGAGAGAAAACACAGAAACCTCAGAGAAACTCAGTTCCCAGGGAGATCCGAGTCCCGGTGCTAGCAACCCGGCGGATTCCAGCTTGTGTGCGTGTGGACTACGATAGAGGCGCAGCATCTGAGGCGCAATAGATCTCGTGCTACCTGATCAATCTTCCGCTGCCAAACACCAGGTAATCACGAGGTGAGATCCATGATTCAATTAACTAGACCCTAGATCCTAGGCTATCGGGAACTCGCGAGAATTCTGAATCTGTAGAATTGGTTCGGATTCCCAACACTATCTGCAACGATCGATGCTATCCCAGAACATTGATATCGAATGCATATCACATATGCATATACTGGATCATTACATTAATGATCAACCTCTTCTTTAACGCCCAGTTTGCTTAGGTGTGTGACCCTGTAGGATCATATAACACTAGCAATGAGTTCTCAACTCATTGATCATAAGTGGCTTCTAGCAAAGCGTTATGACTACCTAGTGTTATGTGATTGTCTCATCTCGACTATACGACTTTCACTTAGAGCAAGTACAATAGATTTCAGGACATTCCCAACACATTTATCTTATGTTTTTGTAATGTTTATATAGTATCCATTATATATTATACTAGACTCTGATCCGTGCTCAGCACGGATGTTTTTTTATTATTAAGATAAGATTTGTAAATATTTTGAACAACAATTTTTTTTCTTTGTAAAATTTTTGAAGAATAATTGTCAATTCTAACAAACAATTCAGTATTTTTGTAGCAAATTAATATTTTGTTTAGGTTTTTTATTTTATATTTGTTTAATCTTATTTTTTAACAGTAGTTTATTTGTATTACATATTTATAAAATTGTTTTTTAAATACATCAATTTGTTTTTCTTTATTATTATTTTATTTCGAGATTTTTATTTTGGTTTATAGTCGTATATTTTGATTATTATGATTTCTAAATACAAAAACTATCTTGTGGTTGAATAATATTATTGTTACATTTATTGTAATAGAAAAAATAAAATATAATAGATTATGTTAAATATATCGATTATCAATAATATTATTTAGTTTAAACTATTATTTCAATATTATATACTACTTTCTTATTTTAATAATAATTTATTAATTTAATGATTATATAATTTATAAAATAATTATGTATTAAATTATATAATTATATGTACCAATTGATTTAGTAACTTAATTATGTTTGATTTTATTTCTTTATGTTAAATTTTAGTTAAGAATAATTTATAATATTTATTTTAATATTAATTTCGAAATTAATTATTATTTTATTAAATTTTTGAAAAAGATTTTCGTTAGAAATGATTAGGATAGAAAAAGGAAAACAAAAGATATTATAAGATATTATGAATAAATCAAATATAAATTGTTTTACAGTTTTACCCTTAATGAAGAATACAATTCCTAATAAAATTAAGGGCAAATTTCGGAAACAACATATATGTACCATGGTCAATATCCTGTTTTAATAGGTAAGATTATTCAAAAAAACTATTTTGATCAATTTAATTAATCTTTTATCTTATGTTTATAGTATTTCAAGTATTTCATATATGTCAACTGCGATCACAAGGTGTTCAAAATCTAAGTATAAAGAGAAAATTTTGTTTTGAAATTTGGAAAACAAACAATTTTTAAAGTTAATAGTTCAACTGTCATTAAGTTCATACCATAAATATTTTGATAAAGAACCAGTACAAACTGATGAGGTTAATATGGATGAATATTAGGTGTCAATTACAAAAAAAGATAATGTTGCTTGTCTTCATATCAATGCCACTAAATTTTCAGAACATTGTGTGGTAAACTGCAAATGAGTTATGGTTCACAATCAACATTGAATAATCGTTGAAGACAATGTGACAATACTTTTACGAATATGTGGGTATAATATGGTTTACAGAGATGTTCGATTGCGATTTTAATGAATGTAAGAGACTATGAATATGAATTTTTTTGAAGTGTTTTTAGCCACTAAATTATTTTTTGTGATTATATTATGATTCTAATGAGCTAAAGATAATGAAACAAACATATTAAAAATATTTTAATGGATTTGTTAGAACCATAGATAGAATTCATATATACGTTAAAGTAAGCCTGAAATACAAAGATTGTATTGAAACTAGTACATTATAACATTGTTTAATATAATAGCTATATATGATTTGAATATGTTATTCACATGTGTATGGAATAAAGCATCATGTTAATTTCACGACACCATAATTTCCACAATAACGCAAAACAATGATTCCAAATTTTCATTGCCTCTAAAAGATAAGTAGTATCTAGTTGCTTCTGGTTATCCAAATAAATAAGTTTTTTGCGTTCTTTATAACTTAAATATATTCGGCTGTCATGTATTATATCACAGTTCGACAATGATTCTCTTTCTAAAAATAAACAATAATTATTTAATTGATATCATGCATTTTTACATTCTATTATTAAGAACATTTGGCGAATAAATTGACTTTTATGAATTTTTAGATATGAATTTCATGTTACAAAGAGTGATAATGGTTATAATGGAACTATATAATTTCTTAGAATTTCGAATGCTTCATATTTTCCAAAATTGGACGTACAGAAAATGACAACACAAATTTTAAAACTAAAATAAATAACATGAAAAGTGCAGAAATAAGAAGATAATTTATAACAAATATTACAGAGAATATTGTAAATTTTTTTATGGACATATTAAAATACTATATTAATTTTTGTTTTCAATTTTTATGTAGTGTTATTTATAATATCTGAAGTATAGACATATTATAATTATGAATACTTATTTTTGTTATTATATTTTGCATTTTATACTTTTAATTTTTTTTTTACGGGCTTTATATTTTTCACTACTCGAATAAGTATTTTGAATTTTTAAGTTTTTATATATTTTTTATTTACAGTTATACTGTTTGATTTGTATGATATGAGTTATTTGATATGTGTTCACGGAAACCATAACCAAGTTGAAGATGTAAATTGCAAAAAACAAAGATTGGGTGTAACAAACAACTAGACACGTGGCAGGAACAGAAAGTTAAGATGGCCCAGGAGGCCGACATAACTGAAAGATGCCTGAGACGTGACCAATATCGCCTTGTGAAATGTGGAGCCATCCATCATCATCCATTCATCCTCCCCAAGTTGCATTCCGATTAGTCCCTCAATAATTGCACACTAGCGACATTGTTTGGACGATTCTGGTTTACTCTAAACGAATAATACATTAACCATTGCAAGTAAAACAAACTTGACTTA
Source organism: Orychophragmus violaceus (assembly GCA_030180135.1). Lineage (NCBI taxonomy): Eukaryota > Viridiplantae > Streptophyta > Magnoliopsida > Brassicales > Brassicaceae > Orychophragmus > Orychophragmus violaceus. The sequence goes on along the minus strand of CM058236.1, from coordinate 70,263,665 downwards.
TTGGCGAAAAAATACAATTATTTGTAGTTACGTGTACATAAAACTTTGTAAGAAAACCTCATGGCAAACTTTTATGTGACCAACTTATGTGAGATTTAACGAAATTAACTAACTTAAACTAATAAAAATAGGAGTGTACCTAATATTAGTGTGTTTTCTGGTATATTTACGAGCTCTTTCAATTTGATGCGTCACGTGGCCTAATTATGTTATCTTATCCACCTATTTATTTGATTACTTATCTAACAGTAGAACCGATACAGAGAACCGCAAACGAGGGACCGGCCATTGTTTTCTGTTTCTAGTTTTTTTTTTTTTTTTTTTTGTCAAGAATCATTCTTTTCATTCATAAACTTAAAAACAGTACAACCAAAGAGAAAATTATCCATCCTCTTAAACTACAACAACTTGAAATAAAAACAAGGATAGTGAATACATTTCCGAAGAAATATGACAGCGAAAGTGAGGCTAAGCTCAAGTGTGTCCGAGCGAAACTTACGGTAAAACCGGAATCGCAAACTTTAGTCATCATATATTGTGACTTTGAAAGACAATCTTTACCTCCGAAGATCGTTGGGACGAACTCGGCTGCATCTTTAGGTCCTAAGAGAACCATTACACAAGATAGCAAAACGGTTAAGAAGTTAAGCATTTTTCCCGATATTGTAACCGGTGAAGAAGCTTGAAGTGGTCTCTCCCAACAAAGGGAGGAAAGGGATGGAAGTGATCTCTCCCACGCAGAAGAGGAATTTGATAACGCCTTGTGGTTACGGTCTGAAACCGTAAAAAGTGAACCCTTACTGGTGTGAATAATTTCGAATAGAATGCATAAAATTGGGCCTAAACTGGGAACATGGCCCACTGAAAAGGCTTCTTGGATCCGGCCCGTAATGCTACGATGACCGAGGGTGGGATGTTCTTTGACTATGGAGATTTGCGGCTTCCCGGTCAGGTCAAAGGAGAGGAGAGCTCCGCCGGTGAGAAATGGACCTGGTGGCTTCCGATGACGGAGGCTGCAAGGTTGGTTGGATGGATCAGAGCCGGCGGAGGTGAGGATCTGAGAGTCAGAGGTTTGTTCGAAGAAACCTAGGAAGCAAACACACAACCCAAGAAATGATGGTAAAAATCTTCGGGGCCAACCCGAGAGTACGACATGCCGGCGGAGGTTGCGCCGTCGCCGGAGGAAATGATTCAAAATCTCGAAACAGAATAGCCTAACACCCCTATTATAGTCGACAAAGGCGACTGAGCAATAGAAAGGCGACGGATCTGGAGCTTGAGATTTGGGCGAGTGAAGTGAGGAGATGACCAAAGGGGTGCCGTAAAGGAACCTCGACATAGAATCCGGAGGGTCCGGTGGATCCGGAGGATCCGGCGGTGAAATGAGCTCTGGTGGAGTCCGTGGAGGTAATACCCGAAGGTAAGAGAGAGTCGTTAACAGATCCGGTGGAATCGAAGCGGGGATGGTCGGAGCAGAGCAGACCACCGTCGATCTGAGAACGGACAAGGTTGACGGCGACGCAGCGTCACCCGCGGTAAGGTTCTTCCCAGCAAGGGAGAAATTTCTTCGGGCATGAGGAGATCCCGATATGATGGTAGTGACGGAGCTCAGTGAAGGAGATGGGCGGTGAGATGATACGGCTGAGCTGCATCGGTGAGAAGTGAGCAGAGGTTCTTCACGCGGCGGTGGGAAGGTTTTTCGGGTGATCCTCGGCGAGGACCCGAGAACGAGGAGCATCGGTCTTCAGGCAGGAGGTACGACGGAGGAAGCTCGGTAGCCGGAAGCCATGGCGAGTTGGAGAAGAAGCGGCTCCCTTGGTTAACGTGCCCGAAAGAGAAGTTTTTCCGTTTCTAGTTTCAATAGAAAAAATAGACAACTGAAACAAAATTAAAATAAACGAAAATAGATCGAATTGTATGTCTAAATATATTAGAAAAATACATCGCTAACACAAATTTGATAGCTTTTTATAAAATCGCAATAGATTTATGAGGAAGATTCTTACTGATTTTGGAACTAATATGGCTATCAACCAATCAACTATTTGTGCAGAAAATATGGCTATCAACCAATGATTTACAATGTTACATTAAAAAAAGTTGATAGTCTTCCAATGCCACTAAATTCTGATGCTCTGCTACATCAACGTTTTTTATTTTATATGTTATCTTTTTCGAGAAGAAAAATATTTTGATTTTTGTTTTGGCTGTTTATTTGGGATGTTGCCTCCCCCAGATAATGTAGCAAATCAAGCTTGATCTTTTTTTTAGTATCGAAATTTTCATCTAAATATTTTATGCCGTGATGAGTAAAGAAATATAAATCGATAGATGAGACGCAAAATATTTTTTCTCTCTTTCTAATAGCTTTTCTAAGACGGCAACTATTTTTTGATAAGATATTAAACTTTTATCGGCGTTAAAGAAATGTGGTAATTTTTTTAAAAATAATTTTGAATCATTTTTTGATTTTATAATAAATTTATTGATTACTAAACACATTATTTTAATATATGAATATTATGATGATTATATGCTTAATATGAGAATGCATTGAATAAGTGTTTTTGTTTAAAAATAATTTTGTAATATTTTGTTTTAGTAAAATAATCATATAAAAGTTATGATATATGTTTAATATTTTTTTTTGATTTTTTTGTATAGAACATCATATGTTTATATATGAAATTTATTTGTGTTTTAATTTTTTCATAATTAAAAATATATTTTTACAAAATATAATTATGGATTTATAAAAGTTGAAACATGATAATATGTCCATTTAACATTTTGCATTGGTTTATAGTCATTTTAATATTTTTATAATTAAAATTAATTAATTCATATTTTTAATTTGTCTTCCAATAAACCAAAATTTTTTTATAATTGTAACAAATTAATCTATACTTTAACTCATCTCATAGCAATCTAAATATTTTGAAAATTTGATAACGAGACTTCAAAAACTACGATTGTTACGACGGGTGTGGTGGGCTAGTGGTGGATGAAGAGAAGTGAATAACCAAGTAACCCTAGTTCGATCCCCTATGGAAATAATGCTTTACATCTAAATGGTATACCAAAGGCTGGTTCCAGATCTAGGGTGGAATTAAGGCCGAACGCATCCTGGTTATACAAAAAAAACTATGATCGTAAAATCATCAACCATAATATAACTCATCATGTAATTGAATAATATAAATATTAAATAATTTTAATATTTTATAAAACTAAGAATATATCAATTGAAATTGATTAATGTATCTTTTTAATGCATTTTCTAGTATGCAAAGTTTATTTTTAGTATTTTATAATTCAAATGGGTCAATCTATTTCAAACCCATTTTATAATAGTATAAATATGAATTTTTATTTATTTATTTTATAGATCAAATATAATTAAAATATGATAATCCATTCATTTAATATTTTAGAGATTTAAGTTATTTAATGTTTATATAATTAAAATTGAGTAATTTATCTTTTTAACTTGTTTTTCAATAAAAATAAATCTTTTATATGGATTAATACTAACAAAAAAATTCAAACAAATATTTTAAGGATAGAGCTTTCAGGGCTATGTCGATATTTGGTTTCTCGATCCCTTAAACTGGTATGATTCTTTTGAGGTTAGGATCTAATGTCGATGCCAGTGCTGTGAGGGCATCAGCTGCAGTGTTCTCGCCTTGTAGGATCCGCGTTACATCGAAGAACTCAAACTGATTGGCGAGGCTGTAAAATACTCGTAGGTATGCTTCCATACGTTCTTCTTTGGCTTCGTAGTCACCATAGGTATTGGCTTGTGACCAGTTGGGACTTGGGAGTCACTGAAAGCGTCCACTTCCTGTGCTCCTATTGATATTGCTAGTCTGAGCCCGGCTATCAGCGCTTCATATTCTGCTTCGTTGTTCGACACGGCAAAGCCTAGCCAAAATGATTGCTCTAGTACTTCTCCCGTGGGAGATACCACTTTTACCCCGACTCCAGATCCTTGCCTCGAGGAGGCACATTCGACATGATGTTTCCATCTTTTTGCGGAAGATGGGTCGAGATCGATGGTAGGTGGGAGTTCAATTATAAAACCAGCCAATACTTGTGCTTTTAGGCATGTTCGAGTTTTAAACTCGATGTCGTACTCGCTGAGTTCGATGGCCCATTTAACCAGTCGAACTGACTGGCTTGGACTGTGAAGAATGGTTCTTAGTGGTTGGGAGGTCATGACTATGATTGAGTGCGATTGGAAGTATGGTCGAAGCTTTCGAGGCGATGTGACCAATGCTAATCGAGTTTTTCCATCGCAGGGTATCTTGTTTCGGCATTGATTTGAGTCTTACTAATGTAATACATTGGTCGTTGGTCGTTTTGTTCTTCGCGAACCAAGACTCCGCTTATTGCTGCCGTAGAGACAGCTAAGTAGAGGTAAAGGGGTTCCATTCGACTGGCTTCGCCAGTATTGGTGGTTCCCTTAGATATGCTTTGAGCTGGGTGAATGCCTCTTCGCACTTCTCATCCCAAAGAAAATTTTTGTTCGCTTTGAGTAGGTGGTAGAAGGGTAGACATTTATCAGTCGACCTCGATATGATGCGATTCAGAGCAGCTATTTTGCCAGTTAGACGTTGGACTTCTCACATCGTCTTGGGAGATTGCATCTCTAAGAACGTCACGATCTGTTTGGGGTTTGCTTCGATCCCTCGTTCGGTTACTAGATAACCCAGGAATTCTCCTGATGGGACCCCGAAAGTGCACTTCGCCGGGTTGAGTTTCATCCCGTACTTGTTGAGAATGATGAAGCATTCTTTTAGTTGGGGTATATGGTCCTCGCACCTGGAAGATTTGACCAGCATATCGTCGATGTATACTTCCATGGTTTTACCTAGTAGTCTTGAGAACATCTTGTTGACGAGGCGCTGGTAGGTTGCCCCTGCGTTCTTCAGCCCGAACGACATGACTTTGTAGCAGTATGTGCCTTGATCGGTTATGAACAAGGTCTTTTCTTGGTCTTCGAGGTTCATCAGTATCTGATTATACCCGGAGAAGGCATCCATAAAGGATAGCAGCTGGTGACCAGCGGTGGCTTCGACCAGCCGGTCGATGTGTGGGAGCGGAAAGCTGTCTTTTGGACATGCCTTGTTGAGGTCTGTAAAGTCAACGCAGACTCCCTATTTCCCATTCTTTTTCTTGACCACTACGGGGTTCGCGAGCCAATCGGGGTATTTCACCTCTCTAATCGATCCGATTTTAGCAGGCGGTCGACCTCGTCATTGACGGCTTGGGCTCGCTCTGGGCCAAGTTTAAGACGCTTTTGCCTGACCGGTTTGTAAGTCGGGTCGACGTTTAGCTCGTGATTGGTTACATCAATATTGGTTCTTTTCATGTCTAATGAGGACCAAGAAAAGGATTCGACGTTCTGTTTAAGAAAAGAAATCAGTTCTTTTTCAACTGACTCCGACAGATCGATTCTGATGCCGACAAGTCTTTCGGGGTGAGAATCGTCTATGAAAACATGAGTTGTGAGGTCCTTTGGGGGTCCTCTTTGGCTAGGGTCATTTGACCTTTTAGTTCACACTTTGGCGATCTCTTCCTCTTTCTGTAACTGCTATGCGCAAGATTTTTCGATCTGCTTGTACCCGTTCATGTAGCAATTTCTGGAAGTTTTTGGCTTCCGTAAACAGTTTTTACCCCTTTCGGAGTTGGGAATTTTACGCACTGATGGTAGGTCGATGGTACGGCTTTCATATCGTATATCCAGGGTCGACCTAGAATGGCGTTGTAGGGAGCTGGTCGATGTACTATGACGAACTCTGTCATTTTTCGAACTCCTCCAGCTATTACTGGGGCGAAGACGGAGCCCATTGAGTATGTTGTTTCGCCAGCGAATCCTACCAGGGGTGTCTGTCCTTCGACAATCTCAGATTCATCGAACTCCATCTTTTTGAATGCATCATAGAAAAGGACGTGTACCAAACTCCCTGTGTCGATCATTATTCTCAAGAGTTCAACATCCCCGACTACTAAGCACACGAGGAGCGCGTCGTCATGCGGCTTGTCGTGGTCGAGTTTCTCACTCTCTTAGAAAGTGATCTCGTGGTCTGGACCCTGCATCGGGATCTTCTCTCAGTTGTCGGTCTCGACTCTTCTTTGGAAATCTTTAATCGAATTGATCGAGTCTCGGCATAGCTTGGAGCCACCAAAAATGAAGTCACACCCCCCCTCCCCCGCAGAGGCGACGGAGATTGATTCGTGAGCATAAACTTTTCATAGGAGCTGGAGGCGGGGATAATGCCCAACCTCTCGGGGTACCGCATAAACTGAGCTTGCCAAGAATGACCTTGACTCTTTTTCGCGACCCTTAAGAGAGCTTTGGAAGACCATACCTCCTTAGATCGTACTCGTTTATTCTGAGAAGGTTTTTTGTGTTCGATTCTTTGGTTGATTTGGTTTGTTTTTTGTCAGAGGGAGTTTCCTCCTCGACTTCGGATTCTTGGTTATTTTCGGACTCTCATTTTTGGGCTTCGAATTTGGCTCGAGTATAACACTCTTCCGTCGAATGACCTCGTTTGTTGTGAAAGTCTCAAAATATTTCCTTGTCGAACTCGAATTTTCTCGAGCTCTTCTGGCACTCGACCGCGTTAATGGTCCTGGATTTTCGGGATCCTTTTTGGTTTTCGAGTTCTGTGAGCCCGACTGGTTCTTTTCATTTCGGGTGTTTCTCTCTGAGGGCTACATTTTTGTCCTCGAGGTGAGCGAAAGCCGATGCGTGGTGAAGGGCATCATCAAACGTGAGCGGTTTGCGGACTATTATTTCCTCGCGGAATTTTGTCGAGTACCACAATCGATGTATGAATGAAGTGTTTCGTCAAGTCATTGAGATATGCAAAATAGGGCTGCCTTAGTTGTTTTGACCTCGACAAAGACGGCATATTGTTTGAAGAACGCCGTCATGAACTGGGTGAAATTATCAATAGATTTTTCTTACAGTCCGGCGAACCATTCTAGGGCTGAGCCCGATAGGTTTTCGACGAAGAGTCTGCGGAAAGCAGGTTCTCCTTCCTCGTCGGTGAGGTATACCCTAGACATCGCTAGTCTGAATGCCCGGATATGGGCTTTGGGGTCCGATTTACCTGAGAATTCAGGGAATTTTGTTTTCTTGATCTCTCGAATTCTCGCGAAAGCGATTCGATCTGTAAATGGTGTTTGGCGCGTCTCTTCGATCACTCGATCGATGTCGGGTGCCGCACTTGTGGCCATATGGACTTTTGAGCTCAGGCTGATGAATTGGGCGTTGGTTTTCTCAATATATTGCCTTAGCATATCATATTTGTCACCCGTTATGGATGTGAACTGTGTTTGTGGACGGGTGACGGTTACCCGGGAAAGATCGGGTCGATGAGATCGATTGTTGGAATCGGTCTCGCCTGGTCAACTTGAGGCGTTTGGAATGACATCGGACTTGATCCGATGGGGTATCCTGAGCTTGAAGCGAAGGATGACCCCCTAGTTACCTCAGCCTAATGCCAGAATTATTCGGCAGGGGAGGCGGTTCGGGTAATGGCCGATTTCCTGATCCGCTTGGATCTGTGACCATAGAACTCGAACTGAAAGGAGTCCGTATCGACGTAGGGGCCGTTATAGGGCGAAAGCCGCTATTCGACGTGCTAGCGATATTTCTCGACGCTCCAGGAGGTGATACAACCTGATAGAAGTCCAGGCGCATCCGGGGCGGAGGACTTATGGGAGGATGTTGATCACGTGCTGATGACCTCCTTGGTTTTGATTAGCAATCTCTTTAAAACGGGCGTTAATGCGCCATTCTTGTTCATCGAGCTGTGCGGCCAGAGCGCGATTTGCGATCTCTTGGGCCCGGGCGTTAGCCTCGTTACGTTCGACTTACCAATAGGGTGAGCATTGAACGGATTGCAGCGAGGTCGTCCAGACTTTGTCGCGGCGGAGTAGGAGGCTGTGGCAAGGTAGGCTTGAGCGTTCAAGATCCGCCTCATGATGCGGAGGCAGAAGTCGAATCGCTTCCATCCATACCCGGTTCCTGCTTGGACCGTTAGTTCTTGACAAAACGTTTGTCGGACTCTGGCTCGTCGCTATTGTTTGAGCGACAGAGCTGGTTGGGGGCGAAGTCGTGGAAGCTGAGACTGAGCTCGTCAACACGCCATCGGTCTGACCCGTGGTACTTACCCCGGAGGTGTTCTGAGGAACATTGTCGACCATCTGCGAGTGGTCGACCGGTGGGATGGCGCTGGGAGGGCCAGATTGGTCGGGATTCATCTCGATCTATCGAACCTAAGATCTGAATATTAAGATAGGAAAACTATATATATTCCCCATAGTTGGCGCCAAATGTGAGATCGAATATTCACACCAAGGATTTGTATTTGTGGATTTGGATTTTGGTATATGAAATGATATAGATTTCCTATGAATCAAAGATATTATTGAGACTGAATGTCGAGATCCAATTAACAAAATCGAAAAGTGAGTACAAAGAGAGCTTTTCATGCTATATAGTCGAAGTGTTCTTGATTAGGGTTGGAATGCCTTAAACGAATATCCACTCCTTCTTAAATAGCCTCCAGGTCCTCGATATCCTAGCTCCGATCTTTCGGTCTTCCCTTAGCAACGATCTCCTATATTCGCGGAGGTCGTTCTAACTGACGACGACCTGGTCATTTTCTCTCGACATCGTCTTCCTTCGAGCTCGAACTCGATCATTGTGAGATCTGAGATTCACACCAAGGATTTGTAATCGTGGATTTGGAATTTTGGATATAAAGATGATATAGATTTCCTATGAATCAAAGACTTTATTGAGATTAATCGTCGAGATAGAACAAACACAATCGAATAAAGAGTACACAGTATGATAATCGAGCTATCTAGTTGAAGTGTTCTTGATTGTAGTTGGAATGTCCTGGATGAATCACCTTCTTCTTTAAATAGTCCTCGACTTTGTTCTCCTTGTTCTGATATTTTGGCCTCGCCATGATAACGATCTCCGAGATTCGCGGGAATCGGTTGAACCGACGAAGACCAGCTCTCCTGTCGAGCTCGAGCTCGATCGCCTCTTGTTTCGGCGTCTTTTGGGATTTGGCCAGATCGTGGCCGTATGGGCCCAGAATGGATGATGGTCGAGCTCTTTGTCTTGATTATGGAACGGGCTCATGATTGTGGGCCTTTGTTTTGTTTGTCAATGGGCCGGATTTCCTAGAGGGAAATCCAGCACCAACAATAGCCCCCCAGCCCATTAATTTTGACGAGTCGAGTTTAATGGGCGGTGGACGTCCTCGGGAAGACGCGCGTGCCTTGGGTGTTGAAAAACCTAATGATTACTTTTGCCCCGTCCGTAGATCTTGTTTCGATCGAACGACCAAGATCTAGCGCGTGGATCGAAATGACCTGCTCGTGGCGCGTTTGACGGTTATGGCGTATATTCGTTAAGAGGATTTCATCTTCTACCGTCTATCCAGTGGATTGTTAACGGTTGAGGTCTCCGGATTCGTATAGATCTTATCGACCTCGATCTACGCGGATGTAACCTGATCATCAGCCGCTCGTTTGTGTCCGTTGATTTTAAATTGACGGTCGAGATCTTAAGAGGTTGAAGGATCTTAGCTGTTTCGATCCGCGTAATGATTACGAATTTGAAATCGAACGGTTGAGATCGCGGGATTTGAAAGATCCCGAAAATCTCTAGAAATATGGGACGAGAGGTGGCTTTAAAGGGAAGTTACTTTGCACGATTCCCACTACTGCTCGTAGTACAAATCGGCAAGGTAACTTCCTCTCTTTTACTTTAGTTTTTCGCTTTCTCGCTCTAGGTTTTTTGTTTCCAAAAGCTCTCGCTTTCTAGGATTCCTTCTCTCTTCTCCTTTTTTGACTTTCGCGAGAGAAATGAGGGGAGTGAACACTTCTCAGCCGGCGGGGCCGTTTGGATTTTATTTCCTTAAATCGGTCGATGTACGAGCGAAGTGTCTCGTCGGGTTTTTGAGAGACGCTAAATAAAGCTGCCTCAATAGTCTTTTCTTCGATAAAGACGGAGTATTGTTTGAGGAAATCCGTCATGAACTGGGTGAAATTATCGATGGATCTCTCTTCTAGTCCGGCGAACCATTCTAGGGCAGAGCCCGATAGGTTTTCGGCGAAGAGTCTGCAGAAAGCCGACTCTCTCTCCTCGTCGGCGAGGTATACCCTTGCCATTGCTAGTCGGAATGCCCTGATATGGGCTTTCGGGTCTGATTTTCCAGAAAATTCCGGAAATTTCGTTTTCTTGATTTCCCGGATTCTTGCAAAGGCGATCCGGTCTGTGAATGGCGTTTGTCGCGTTTCTTCGATCACTCGATCGATGTCGGGCGCCGCGCTCGTTGCCATGTGAACTTTCGATCTCAGACTGACGAACTGGGCCTTAGCCTGCTCGATGTATTGTCTTAGCATATCATGTTCGTCGCTTGCTATAGGCGTGAACTGTGCTTGTGCCTGACTGACGTTTGTTTTGGGAAAACCGGGTCGAGAAGATCGATTGTTGGAATCGGTCTCGTCTGGTCGATCAGTGGAGTTTGGAACTGTATCGTATTCGATCCATTAGGGTGTCCCGGGCTCGAGGCGAAAGCAGAGCCTCCTAGTTGCCTTGGTCGGACATTGGAGTTACTCGGGAAAGGTGGTGGTCCGGGTAATGGTCGGTTTCCCGATCCGGTCGGATCCGGACCATAGAACTCGAACTGAATAGAGTCGGTGTCGCAATAGGGGTCGTTATAGGGCGAAAACCGCTATTTGACGTGCTAGCGAAATTTCCCAACGTTCCGGGGGGTGTTACCACCTGGGAGAAGTCCAAGCGTGTTCGCGGTGGAGGACTTATGGGGGGTCGTGGATCGCGCATTGATCTAACTCCCTGGTTTGGCTAGCGAGCTCTTCAAGGCGGGCGTTAATGCGCCGTTCCTGTTCATCGAGCTGCGCGGCCAGAGAACGATTTGTGATCTCTTGGGCCCGTGCGTTTGCCTCGTTGCTTCTTGTTTGGTTTACCAACAGGCTTAACATCGAACGGATTTCAACGAGGTCGTCCGGGCTTTGTCACTGTGGAGCAGGAAGCAGTGGCGAGTTAGGCCTGAGCGTTCCAGATCCACCTCCTAAAGCGGGGGCGGAAATCGAATTGTTTCTCATCCATACCCAGTTCCTGCTCGGATCGTTAGTCCCTGACAAAACGTTTGTCGGAGTCTGGCTCATCGTGATCGTTTGAGCGATTGAGCTGGCTGGTGCCGAAGTTGTGGAGACTAAGGCAGAGCTCGTTAACACGTCATCGGTCTGACCCATGGTTCTTACCCCGGTGGTGTTCTGAGGAACGTCGTCGACCGTTTGAGGGTGGTCGACTGGTGGAGTGGCGTTGGGAGAGCCAGATTGGTCGGGATTCATCTCGATCTATCGTATCTAGGATCTGATTCTTAAGATAGGAAAACTATAGATAGTCCCCACAGTCGGCGCCAAATGTGAGATCTGAGATTCACACCAAGAATTTGTAATCGTGGATTTGGACTTTTGGATATAAAGATGATATAGATTTCTTATGAATCAAAGACTTTATTGAGATTGATCATCAAGATAGAACAAACACAATCGAATAGAGAGTACAAAGTATGATAATCGAGCTATCTAGTCGAAGTGTTCTTGATTAGGGTTGGAATGTCCTGGATGAATTGCCACTTCTTCTTTAAATAGTTCTCGACTTTGTTCTCCTTGTTCAGATCTTTCGGTCTCACCATGATAACGATCTCCGAGATTCGCGGGAATCAGTTGAACCGACGAAGACCAGGTCGTTCTACCTTCACGTTTCTTCCTGTCGAGCTCGAGCTCGATCGCCTCTTATTTCGGCGTCTTTTAGGCTTTGGCTAGATCGTGGCCGTATGAACCCAGAATGGATGATGGTCGAGCTCTTTATCTTGATTATGGAACGGACTCATGATTGTGGGTCTTTGTTTTGTTTGTCAATGGGCCGGATTTCCTAGAAGGAAATCCAGCACCAACAATCATCATACATCTCGGGCCTTCGTTACCTTATAGTCGAATGAGCCCTGAAGCTTTAGTCGAACTTGCTTGGTAAATCACGAACCGGATTCAAGATTATGAACCTGTAGTTTGATAGTTCCAGTACCAACAATGAACAACTTAAATAATAATTCTATAATGCAGTTCTCTTGACACGGATTCACGACTAACATTGCTATATGCACCACATCCACAATGGATATCTCGGAAACGATAACTAATTAAAAGTCCATCTTATTTTCAAAGTCCATCTTTGCGGGTTGTAGTTTGTTAAGACTAAGTAGGAGTTATTGGTTTATACATTTTAATGGATTTTTAAATCCAAGTGAAATCAAGTGTTATTGGATCATTGATTTTAAAATCCTTTTCAAAATCAAGTGTTATTGGTTTAATGATTTTAGAATCCTAATTAAAATCCTATGTTATTGGTTCTATGATTTCAAAATCCAAATTAAAATCAAGTGTTATTCAATAGTAAAAAAGTATATACGGATTTGATTTTATCATGGATTTAAATGGATTTTTTGTGGATTTTAAAGTTAAAAATACAAAGACTCAAATCCGAGTGAAAACCTACGGATTTCGCAAAATATTAGTAAAATCTATGTATTAGATTTTAAAATCAACGGATTTCTAAATACACGAAAATATACAAACGAATGACACCCCCTAATGTATTAAACTATTTATAATATTATTTGACAACCTGAGATTACCACACAAATACTTCTCTTCTCACTAAAACGTTAAGGGATTACTAGATTTTGATCCGCGCTTAAAAAGCGCGGATTTATTTTCTTTTTAAATTTTAATTTTTGTTTATTTTGTTAACTCGTATTATAAAAAGTGAGTTAATAATTTAGATTATTTTAAAAATGAATTATATGTTATTTGGGAAGAGATATTAAAATAACGATTTCGCATCATATATTTTAATCCGTGTTGTATTGTAAGATCATGGTTTGAAAAAAAAAAATATATATATATATGTGTGTGAAAACAACTATTGTAAAAGTTATATGGTATAAGTTTAATTTTATTGCATTTATCTAAAATATTATTTTATAAAACAATAGATAATTATAAAAAATTATTATGTTTTATATTTAATAATTAAATATTTACGAAAGTAGAAACAAAACAATCAGTTTATATATATTTAACACATGTTGTAGTTGGTATATATAATTTTCAAATTTGATTGAACAACCCGTTAAAAACTGCATTCAAACATAAAATATAATTTGGTGTCTCAAATATTTGAATAATATAAATATGGAATAATTTTAATATTTTTTAAGTTTAAAATATATCAACTGAAATTATTTAATATATATATATATGTATATATATATATTAAACTCATGCGAATATTTTTTATAGAAAATTTATAATCAAAATTGGCTAATTTATTTTTCAGCCCATTCAATGATTTAAATATTTTGTAATTTGATAGAAGAACCCGCTAAAAAGTGCAATCGTAAAAACATCAATCGTAATATGTATATATATATATTATTTTTTTTGAAACAAAAATAAAGAAGATATTAGAATATATTATAAATATATTTTGAATTAAATCATAAATTATAGAATATTAACTTATATATAAAAAAATAATTGATATATAAGTTATTTAATTGTATTTATCAATTGATTTAATAATTTAATGATTGTATATATATTTGTTTCAATTTTAGTTAATTAGGAAAGTATGATTCATTATATTTTGGTTGTTTGGCTACTTGTTTAATAATTGTCTTGTTTGGAAACATGGATTGTAGAGATAATGTTATATTACCTAATTATCCTTAATGAAATTTCATTAAATCATTAATGTGCAATGGCACAAATTGTAAATAACACATGCTCCAAAAGTTAGTTTCATAATCACTCTAATTTTTTAATAGTATTGATTTATTTAGTCCACATGTCCACTCCTCTTTCTTTTGGTTTAGTAATATACTAATATCAAAGTATTTATTATTTGTTAATCTCTAAACATAAAAGTGACGTACGAACCAATCGATTCTCGGTCAACCAATAAAGTTGATTATTAAATATTGAAAAATGAGAAGTTACTACAATGAGCTAAATAAAATAATTACAACAAAACACTCAATCTTCTTATGGAATTGTTGAAGAAAAAAATACGTTTATTCTTTTCTCCAAAATAAGTTATATAAATTTCTTCACCAATATACATTCCCAATAATTTTGTGGAAAAGGTTTTGATTATATAGTGTTACAATGAACATGTAGATGCGGATGATGAAGAAGACGACGATGGTGACCAAGAAGTCATATCCATCGGATAACTCCCCAATACACGTAAGAACGAAGTGAACTCTTGAACCTCAGAAAGCGCGTTCTGGGCACGCGGTTCCGCCATGGAAGCCTCGAAGTCAACATAAAACATATACTCGAAATGCTTCGCCGTCCCGACGTTAGCCTCATCGACGAGTCTGATCGGAACATTGTGGTTAGGCCTCGACTCGATCTTCGTCAAGCTAATGTCCCTAAACGCAAAAGCCGAAAGCACCTTGAACAGAACGCACGTGCCTTTCTCGTGCGCGAACACAATACTCGTCTTGAACGGCCGGTCCGTCCTCGGTATGATCGGCTCACGCGCCAGCATCACGAAGCGCGTGACGTTACTCGCGTCGTCTTGGATCCCATCTTCTAGTATCTCCAACCCGTAGATCTCCGCTGCGCGTGCGCTCGCTATAGCGGCGGTGTCACGTACGTTGTTCGCCGCAATATACTCTGCCGCTCCGGCGGTATCATCAACAGCTTCACGCGCGACGTTGAGACCGAGTTTCGTGAGCGTGTGTTCGCACTGAGCGAGTCCTTGAGGATGAGAGATAACTCGCGTGAGGAACTCTTTCCGTACGCCGGGAAGAGCCAGGAGACAGTGATGAACAGGAAGCTGAACTTCTCCGACGATGTGAAGTCGGTGACGGAGGAGAAGATCGTAATTCCGATGAATCGAACCCCCGAGAGAATTCTCAACAGGTAAAACCGCACGATCCGCGATCCAAAGCTCGACCGCTTGAAACGCAACTTCGAATTGATCGCAAGGAATCGCTTGACAGTTAGGGTAAGCTTTACCGGCGGCGGCTTCAGAATAAGCACCGGGAACGCCTTGATACGCGACCCGGAGATTAGATCCGTGCATTGGAGCCGGAGATAGATCTGTAATGCTAAGAGGCTTCTTTTTCGGAACCAAGGACTTGCTATCGAACGGTACCAGATTCAAACCTGAGATTTCGGCTCCGCCGTTGTTGTAACCATTCACGGCAGATACTAGAGATTCGGATTGTTCCTGAGAAACGACTTTGCTAGAGAGAATGGCGCAAGAGCTTTGCCAATCTGAGCTTGTTGAACCAATGTCGAAAGAGTCAGATCTCTTACCGCAATGTATGAAGCGTCTCCGTGATGCCGCTACCGTAGTCGCCGGAGAATGGGAAGATTGGAGCATTGGGTTGAGATTGTGAGGAGAAGAAGATAGAAGAGTTCTCATGTTTTTTTTCCAGGTAGTGATGATTGAATTGAGAAAGATGAATATTTGATAAGAAAGGAGAGTGGAGAGGAGGAAGACAAAGTTGAGCGTAACAGGAGAAGAGAAGAAGAGCGTGGAGTGCTCTCCTGCCTCTCACGATCCTTCACCTACCACCAACATATACACGTTTGTTTTTTGTTGTTGTATTTTTTTCGAGTTTGGTTAAACAAAAGGTTGTGGGCCAAAACGATAATCCCCAAAAGATGTATAGTTGGTTTTCATTTTCCATATCATACGTACACCAAACAAAAGCTTACTATTATATCTTTTTCCAAAACTATTTTCAATGTAAAGAGGTTGATCCTGCTCCAACTTCTCATAGTATATGTCTTTGGCACCATAAAATAATGTTTATGCTCAAGAGAAATGATTGCATTCAAGCACAAACCAACCTACATTTATTATGATGTCCAAACAAAACTCCCATCTACAAAATAAATACAATCATCTTGACGAGTGACTTTAATTCTTAAGAAATATTTTAACTTTCTCAAGTCCGTCATGTGAAAATGTGTTAAGTTATTCCTTAAAAACAACAATGACGCCTACATCGTTTTCACCAGTAACTGATCATCAACGTAAAATAAAACATACACCTCGATATAATTTTGTATTTAAAAAGAACAAGGAGTAATCGGATACAGAGTGATGAAATCCATATTCACCCAACGTAGTTTGCAATGTAGAAAACCAAAAGCATGTGGTTTGACAAAGACCACAAATACCACAAAGAGATTTCTTGAGACGACATACCTTATAAGAAGCATAATTAGAGAAACCGAGTGGCAGTTTTATGAAGAGTTCCTCCTAAAGAATTCTATGAAAAGACATTATAAACATCCATTTGACAGAGTTCCCAACTTCGAACAGCTAAAACTTTAAAGAAACAACACACAATTATCATCTAGGAGACCAGGGCAAAAGTTTCCGCTAAATCAGACCCTTCAACTTAAAGTTTTCTTATACAAATCAAACGAACCTTATGCTGCACAATACTTGATTAAACTTCAAACAATACACCCACTTATTACCAATAACCTTTTTTACCAGGTGGGTGATCAATGAGTTTTCATGTCTGATTATCTTCCAACACTTGGATTTTAGAGGACATAGCCTTTCTTTGTTCCTTATAAGTCATTTCATCATGAAAATTATGAGGCTTGTATCCTTCTGTAAAATGTGTTAGAAAATCTCGAAAAGGTTGTGAAAGTATTTCACAGGAAAAAAATTGCGTCAAAGGATAGCAAGTACATGAGGGATCAGAGGATGATGCTAATTGATATGGAAACGGGTGTGAGTGTGCTGAGTGTGATAGATTAAGAAGCTTATTACAATTCGTAACATACAACTCAAGGAGAAGTGACCTTGTCTTAACTTGATACCCCCTACCACGGAGTGGTGTAGTAACATCGAATTCATTATTTTCATCATCATAAGAGAGTAAGGAAGGATTCGAAGATGAGGAAGAGGACATGTCTTCTATTATTATAGGAGTATCGAACTCGTGTACATGTGATGCCTCGAATGACCTAGGCTCTTTAAGACGAGAGCTACTCCCGCCGTTCACAACATCTGTGAAACAAAGAACTCATGTTTGTCAAGATCAAACATACATTATCCTTTTTATTATAAGGAAACCTTATAAAGACACACCTTGTAGTTCGCTCATTGAACTTTTCTCTGACCAGTGTTCCTTTACGCGTATAACATAAGCACAAAAAAAATCAGAATTTTCATAAGACGAAATATATCCGAGCAATGCTTCATAAGGTGTAGAACCACCAAGTAATGGATTAGGCGTACGATTAATGAGGTAACACGCTATGTTAACACATTATTCCCAATAGTATATTGGAAGAGACGCTTCAAACCGAATAGCACGAGCCACATCAATAATATGTCGATGTTTACGTTCCATACGTCCATTTTGCTGTGGTGTACAAATTTGATGAATGATCCCCTGAGAAGCAAATAAAGAACACACATAAACTCAATCCCATTTTCACTCCGAACAATGCAAACCTCTCGTGTAAACCGAGGCTCAACAAGAGCATAGAAACTGATGAATCAGGTATGAGACTTGTCTTTTCATATGCATGAGATAAACGTAGACCGCACACGAGTAATCATAAGGGCATCGCATTTCAGAAATCTAATTGTGTTGTAGTGGTTGAAGCAATATATAATGGTGTAAAGGGCAAGTAATAGTTGCCTTTCTAATTTTTTTTATTTTTATATATGGACTCATTTTTTTGATTTTAGTCGTCACATAGTGATGGACCGGGCCTGGAATGACAAATGGGTAATCACATTGTAGTAGAAACAATTTCATCATAGAAAAATGAAATAGAGTTAGAAACATTGCGATTACCAAATATAACTTAGTATATACATTTTTATAAAATACAAAATACATATTATATCAATAAATTCATACATATTTGAATCCTTAGGATTTCACTGAGTCACTCCGGTTTATTGTATATATAAAAACCTCACTCATATTAAGTATTATATATCTAGAATAATTTTTTTTTCATAATATCTTCCTTATAATCCATGCAGTTCCATATATATATTCCAGATCATAATTTTCTTTATTATTTTTTGTCTATGGTTTATTTTATATATCTTATTTAAACTACACGTATTCGCTTCCAATAACATCATAAAAGACTTGAAAATAAGAAGTGAGGGGAAAATAGAGAAGGTAAATTTACATGTTTATTACATTTCTTTTCTTAACTTTAGTAATCAACATCTTGTCCGCTTCTCTTTCCTTGGTTGTTTCTGTATTACGGGCTGCGACCACTCTTTCCATTTAAAGTTGTGTTTCACCTCTTTTCTTGGCCTTCTCTTTTGAAGGTAATTAAATGCGAATCAAATTAACCTTCATCCTATCTATGGGCCTGTACATCTAGATATGTACTCTCCCTATGATCACTCAATGGTCAAGCTTGTTAAACGGGAATCAAAGATTGTTGATTTTATATAAGAAAATCATAAAGATGGCAAGGATTTGCTATCCAACTTGAATCAGGTCAAAGCGCAAATTAGGAAAAAAAAGATTTGATCATATTAAAGTAAGTAATGTTTGGTTGCTTCTGCATATTATTTTTTTTTTTCCTGCATATTATCTTTGCTCAGCTATATATATTAACGTCTTTGTCCGCTTCCCTTTTCTTCAATTTAGTTTTGTATGTTTAAAATTTTAAATTGGTTGGGAAATTAATGGTAGGTATTAACATTGAAGGCCATTCTATTGCTAATGCTTTCGGACTATCGCAGATGTTCAGAGCAGTCTCCAACATTAATTTTGTCGTAAGCTCCCAAAAATATTTTTCACTTCTTATCATCATCATTGTTAATAGAATTCTAAAATAATTGGGTCGGATCACTTCTTTACTTGTAACAATAGTTAACTGTTTTCGTAATTCTGTTATATCGGCATTGTTTTATTTTCTATGTTACACAGTTCATATATGAAAATACTTTAAATTATGATGTGATAATATTTATTAGTTTTTCTTAAAATCATTTTCCATATTTTTTTACATGAAAGCTGACCCAATAATTTTCGTAAATTGTTATTGCGATATTTTCTATATATATTATGAGACGATATTGTCTTGAGTTGTGTCTCTGTGTTGACTTTTTATTGTTGGGGTTTTAATAGGAATCTGAAGAAGATACATTGAGCTCTGAAGAAGAAGATGGCTTGGAGGAAGAGGTAGAGGAACATCTACAGTTGGCTTGACTTTTTTTATTTCCTTTATAAAGCATCATGTTAAGAACACATATAAAAATAGGAATCTGTAACCACTAGCAAATGTAAATTATGTGATAATCATAAGAGCTTTAAGTTATAAAAAAGATTAGAGGATACAATACTTTTTTCACCTTCATCCAACATCTCATATACTGTCACCTACAAGCAGAGGCGGAATATAAGGCAAACATTAAAGCCAATGGCTGAGCCGGTGGTGTTGATTGGAGAAGGTGGCGACGACCAGAGATACGGTTGAAAAGACTAATTGTGAATGTCAATGCATGTGACAAGCTATACAAGAAATATAGACCACTAGCAGTATCCATGAGATTTTCACTTAAACTTGCTAGCGAGGACTGCCAAAGAAATTGAAAATGACAACAGTATAAGAACAAAAATGACTTGAATAGTGTATCAAGAAGAGGGCATGTAGATCATTTAACTCCGGGAGAGAAAGAGAAAGGACGAGCGACTGTAGAAAGACCTGGTTGGAGAGAAAATAAATACGTTTTCACACCTGAAGTCTAGCGTACAGGTGGAGAGATGGACGATAACGATCTAATGGCCATTTAAGGATGTAAAAGATGTAAAATCCCTTTTACGAATAATAAAAAATAAAAAATTAAGGTGTGGCTGCTGGGATTCGAGCCCAGGTCTCCACGGCCACAACGTGGAATTCTTACCACTAAACTACAGCCACTTTGTTGGCAGAAGAACTCGTTTTTGTTAATAATAGCAAATAACCATGTATTTCCTATGCAAATGCTTTGTGTTCTTCTTTTCCAAATGCAAAATAAATTTGTCATTGATATTATTATATATTTGGGTTTTAAAAAAACTTTACAGTATATAGAAAAAGCTGATGAATATTTATGTTACTATTTTTTAAATTATCACCAATTTATACTAAACGCATGATATAAACACTTTCTTTCTTTACTGTTTTCGATTATATAACATGTTCCTTATACCCCTCAAAATTCGTATAAATTTTGTATATCAACAAGTTAATACGTGAGAATATATCAACAGGGCTGGATCACTTATTCCATAGCTAATTGTTATTGAATTCAAAATCCATAGTTTGACGTTTTTTATACTACCATGTATATAGTATGCATACTTGTAGTTTATTATGAGAATAGATGCATTTTGGCTATACTAAGATTACTAAATGTAAATTTGTGCATAGTTTTGTTCTTCAAAGTTCTAGCAAACGAACAAAAAAACATGGTTAGTTCACATGAGAAACATCATAAAGGAAATTTAGGAGTTAAAAGAAACATGATACAAAAGAAAAAAGCCTTTAAACAAATAAAGTAGATAGTTTAAAATTTTGGTGTAGTAAATTGCATTATTGTCCGAAAGTGACTGCTTGTATCACTTTTCCTTAGATCCACGTCTAACTAAATTGACCGATGTCCTTAATATTAGAGACATCACTCTTTCTAGGTTTACTGCCACTATCTAGACCAAGCTGCATGTCATGGTCCGTAGCGGTAGTCGAAGAAATGCTCATCACCTTCTTTGATAGCTTTACCCGCAAACAATCCAATCCTATGATCTCCTCTCACGATCATCAACTGCACACAAAAACCATAAATTCTAAGGTAAGAAAGATCGTCGTTTCATTAGTTTGAGTTTCTTGGAATTTTGAAAAATATGATTAATTGTATCTATTCAATTAATGAAATTGATATAAGTATATAGCTTTTTATTAATGAATCATTATTATTCTAGGATTTCTGAGATAACAGTACAATTACTTGGTTCATTGGCATAGCAGTTAGGAGTTGATGAGTGATTGAGAAATCTAAACCTGTTTCCTTTACGTGGAGCATCAATGAACTATAATATATTGCTTTAATTAATGAGAACAAATTTATAACTCAAGTTGACTGAAAATGGAAGTATTTTACTTATCTGTAGAAGAGAATGTCGGAAACTAAAGTTGAAGATGCATTCAATGTACCAGTTGCAGAGTAGTACACGGAGTAGTACACGGCGTAGTACAAGTGGTAGTACAAGACGTGACTCAGGACGAGGATATGTTGGATCGATGAGATATGAACGAATCTTTATGATGTAATTCGGTTTATGAGTTGTTTACTGAGCTGGATGAAGATATTGGAAAGAATATAACAGCTTTGAAGTGTTTACATATTCCTATGTGAAGAAAAAGGAAAACGAGAATATTTCCTAAAAAGAATTAGAATGTTTTAACAAAGAGGAAATCTTCTATTTTGGTAATTGAAGAGGCTTGAGGTCAAGATTCAAACTGATATATATTGAGGGCGTGGCCTTAGGAGAAAGGTGTCCTTGTGACCACAAAAGAACCAAAAGAAAAAGTGGTTTATGTGGGTGATCGTTGTGCGACATAGTTTCGCGGTGTGTGCTTGTGTTATCATTGTGACCAAGGAATCTACAGTGTTGGAAGACAATGTTGCTGTGGCGCCAGTGGTGTCTGTTGCATGCGTTCTTGATACCGTTTCCTTAGTCATGTTGGTGAACATATGGGAGTGCTTTGGGGCGTCGGAAAAGAACGTGATCCAAATATCCTGAAGAAGATGCAAGAGTTGAGAGAATAAAAACTCAAGAGGGCTTTTGTATTTTGGGAAAAGTCTAGGCTCTAGGGGGAGTTTAGCTCAGGTGTTTGATCCTGAAGAATTCTTGTAGTGAATAGAGCGTTAGTTCAATAGGATTTGATCTATACATTTGTAATTTGTGGGATTACTTTCTATTCAAGGGAATTCGAATTTGAAAAAGAAACTTTGTGTTGTTTTACTTTCTGCACTATATTATATTGCCTCACTTGCGTTTTCAATTGGTATCAGAGCGGGTACTTGATAGAGAGTTAGTCTTGTTTCGAGCAGATCTAAGGTGAGGAGGATCAGAAGATAGCTCAGGAAGAAAGATAGAGTTGGAATGAGTTTTCGATCATGATGTGACTCAAGCTGGGGGAGATTGGTGTTACTGATGAAGCTCTTGAAGATGTGATTGTTGAGTTCACATACATAATCAAAAAGGGGGAGATTGAAGATGCATTCAATGTACCAGTTGCAGAGTAGTACACAGAGTAGTACACAACGTAGTACAAGGGGTAGTACAAGATGTGACTCAGGACGTGGATATGTTGGATCAATGAGATATGAACGAATCTTTATGATGTGATTCGGTTTATGAGTTGTTTGCTGAGCTGGATGAAGATATTGGAAAGAATATAACAGCGTTGGAGTGTTTACATATTCCTATGTGAAGAAAAAGGAAAAAGAGAATATTTACTAAAAATAATTGGAATGTTCTAACAAAGAGGAAATCTTCTATTTTGGTGATTGAAGAGGCTTGCAGGTCAAGATTCAAGCTGATATATATTGAGGGCGTGGCCTTAGGAGAAAGGTGTCCTTGTGACCACAAAAGACCCAAAAGAAAAAGTGGTTTATGTGGGTGATCGTTGTGCGACATAGTTTCGCGGTGTGTGCTTTTGTTATCATTGTGACCAAGGAATCTACAGTCTTGGAAGACATTGTTGTTGTGGCGCCAGTGGTGTCTGTTGCATGCGTGCTTGATACCGTTTCCTTAGTCATGTTGGTGAACATATGAGAGTGCTTTGGGGCGTCGGAAAAGAACGTGGTCCAAAGATCCTGAAGAAGATGCAAGAGTTGAGAGAATAAAAACTCAAGAGGGCTTTTGTATTTTGGGAAAAGACTAGGCTCTAGGGGGAGTTTAGCTCAGGTGTTTAATCCTGAAGAATTCTTGTATTGAATAGAGCGTTAGTTCAATAGGGTTTTGATCTATACGTTTGTAATTTGTGGGATTACTTTCTATTCAAGGGAATTCGAATTTGAGAAAGAAACTGTTGTAAAAACTCGAGTGAACCCTAAAAGATAGAACGTTTGCGGAATACTTAGAGAGAAACGATATTGAGGCAAATTCCCTTTTGTCTAGGGTTTCTATATTTCGTGTGTGTTAATATTTACAAACCCTTAGACCCCTTTATATACTGCCCCAAAAACCCGATACAATAGACAATAGAAAGCCCTAACGAGATCTTTTCATTCTCTCGATACAAGGGGAAACTAAACCGCCATAGTGTACCGTCCCGCGGGGGCCTGCGCCCCCCGCACCCCCAGATGTCATCTTCTGCCAGGCCCATGACCATGGATCGATCGTCTCTTTTATATCCTAGATCAACTCTCTCTTGCGATTTTTGGATTCCATTTCCTGAATCAACTTTTCTACTATCGTTGAATTGTATTACATCCTCTTTTCGATTCCCTTCCCCAGATAGATTGGGAATTTTCCTTCGGTTCGTCATAATTTTTGTCATTTATTTTCACATGCACATTGTCAAATTTACCAGAATTTTAGTTGACACAAGTATATGTTCATTCTCAATCACAGAAGACATGTGACATAACTGCTACCACTGTTATATAGATCCTCACACTTTTTTACATGTACTTTACGGTTTGATTATGCATATAGATTATCCTACTTTCGGAATTGAGATTTTCCTTCTATTTTAGGTGATCTTGACTCTTAAATATTAGTACAATGGCTACTAGTTGTGGTGGAAGATTCATAGCTATGTTTACTTGTAAAACAAGTAATGTTATATCTATCTTTTCTATGCTTACTTGAACTGTGAGTAAGCATGAGCTGTTGTTGATCAATTGTGAGTAAGCATGAGCTGTTGTTGATAAATTGTGAGTAAGAATGAGCTCTTCTTCATCAATGATTGCAATTGTGCGTACAGCGGAAACTGTGTGGATTTTAGTTTTTCTTTCTTTCTTTGCTCTGTGATGTTTCGTGTTTGGAGGTTCTGATTGCTCTCTCACTCAACTGTGTAGTGGAAGCAAAAGACGGAACCATCTCCGTAGCTACTGCATTTGCAGTACCTTGAGATTTAAGTCATCTTAGGATAACAGAAACTTTGTGTTGTCTTACTTTCTGCACTATATTATATTGCCTCACCTGCGTTTTCAAAAGTTACCTCATCATTCAAGGTAAAAGGTAGGAATAACTAGTCCTGGGAATAAGTAACCATACCCAAAATTCGAACCCGAACCCGACCAGAAATAGTGGGTTTGGATCGGGTTCGAATCCTCTTAAATACCCGAATGAGGCTTTTGTGTAATAATTTCGGATTTTGGGTCGGGTTCGGTTATAACCCGAAACCCGAAGTGCAATCCGAACATAACCAAACTTATATATATATATATATATATGTATTATATAGTATATGCTTATATATGTTTTCCTAAATAGTAGAATAATGTTAATCTTATTTCCATTTTCCATATGTTTTCGGAAAATAGTTTTCCTAAATCTATAACAAAATTGTAGCACTGCTGCGAGGTTTGCGATTCCACGATCTGTGAATAACCTATATCTTGAAGTTTAAATTACCCAAACTGGCACAACTATTTCGGCAATTCTCCTCTTCAATTGCATGTTCTTCTTCTTTACCTCATTTTCTTCCTCTGTTTGGTTTGTTCGTATTTCTTAGTTTTGAGCTTATAATTTTTGATATGTTCAGGTCTTGAGCTTATAATTGTTGTACTTTGGGAATTTGATGATCAGTTTTTTTTTCTTGCTAACGAATCCATTATATTATAATTTGTTTGCTTGTGGTTTTGGTCTCTCTTTCACGTGACCTTCAATAATTAATGTACAAGTATGGTTTAATCCATTCTCTAATTGCATCAGCTTGTCTGGTTTTAATCATTCTCAAATTGCATCAGCTTTTCTGGTTTCTACTTCATTGTCTTCTTGTTGGTTGTTTTATTATCTTGCTAATTTCAGGTTTGTTCGCTAGTTTCAAGTTAAGATAATGAAATTGGCTTGTGTAATTGGATGCTTGTTAGAATAAATGCAGGTGTTGACTATGCTTTCATGGTCTCTCTCCTTGTCATATTGAACGAGACCAAGTCCATCGTTTAGCTCATCCATGTCAGTGTCTTTTTTGATTTTGTTCTGTTTAATCCTTGCATCTTTTACATCGTTGGTGCATTAGAATAAGATAGTGTGTGTGATTTGAATATTGAGTAAGCTTGCTGCTCTGTTGACATCGTTATACAGTTTTATATTTGTATAATCAAAGCATAAGAATTTTTATATGTGGCGTTGTCACTTTACTACATCTTTAAGAAACATTGCAATGGTAAACTGATTTGATTGATTCTGTTTCTGAGTTAAAACGCTAGTTTTCTACTGATGGGCAAGTGTTAGTGGAATGTGGTGATTTCCAGATATATGGCACTTAATCAGATACTACAACACAATAGTCCTATCGTTTCTCTCATAGCTGGTCACTCATATGATAAACTTTTTTCTTCTTATATGTTATCAGATGGATTCAACTTCATATCCAACCAAGAAGACAACAACAATGATAAAGGAAATCGTAAAGAAACAGATAAAGCTAGTGGAGCATCTTCTAAGCCAAGTAAAATAAAGAGGGTATTACCTTCAAGGTCAGACGTTTGGGCTAGTTTCTCGAGAACAAAGGAAAACAGGGACATGTGTTTTTGTCACTACTACGAAAGACCCTTCTCTTGTGCATCAAAATCAGGAACTTCAAACCAAGCAAGCATCTCGTAGTCTGCAAACAATACAAGGCGTGGTAAGATGGTCAAGTTGAGCATCAACCGGTTATTGACGACTCAGGGACTATGAAGATTGCAAAGGTGACTGACAAAGTTGTAAGAGAAGCTACAAATGAGATGCTTTTCCTAAGAGAGTTACCTTTGTACTTCATTGAAAGTTTTGCTTGAAAACATTTCTCTAATAAGGTCCTTTTGTTTCCTTGTTATTACTTGATTGTGTGTTAATGTTAGTATTTATATTTTGTGTTAGTAACTGATTTTCTTTGTTTTTTGTGTAAGTATACATGTGCACGCCGCATTCCATAAAAATATCAACCAAAAACATTTTCCAAATGTACGTTAAAAAGAAGGCAGCTTTGAATAGGATGTTCTTAGGGAAGAAACAAAGAGTTTCGGTTACAACCGATATATGAGTGTCTCAAACTGCAAGTTATTTTCAAACACTATATTCGTAATAAAATATATTAGTAATTATTGAAGGATTGTTTAGTATATCCTGATTCAATTTCTCATTGATTGATCCTACTAAACATGCTTGGATCTAGGTTCTCTTGCTGAATCATAAAAGATCTCACCTAATACCTTATTATGCAGCGGAATGGAGAGGTATGAGTCAGAGATCAGCAGAACCGCCAAGAGACAGCTCCTCCAAAGGTTCACACACGCACACTTCAGGAAATTGGCTGCTAGACCAAGGAGGTGGGAGGCGCAGAGAAGAGAGGGAGGAGGCGCAGAAGGCTGAGAAAAATTAGAGAGCTAGGTCAAGTTTTATTCATTAAAACCCCTTCTAGTTCTCATGGGCTTTTGGGCCCAATTCTCAGTCTGATTAAATCCCTTGGATTTAATCAGGCCCTTCTATCTCTCCAAGCACAGTAAATGCCTAGCACTTTTACCGTACATCTGCTGAACCGTTCCTTCATAGTTTCCTGTTAGCTTAGGCGTGTGACCCATATGGGATCATATAATAAAGGCAATAAGTCCAAGACTTATAGATCATGAGCGGACTCTAGCAAGCCATCATGACCCCCAGTATTATATGACTTATGTCTGATCATTGACATACTCTTACTTTCTAGAGACAGTACAGAGATTACTGGACATAATTCCAACAATCTCCCACTTGTACTGGAATCTCTGTATTCATATTCCTTTTGTCTCAATATCTCGATTAGTCATAAGGCAAGATGAGTGTCATCCTTATAAAGCCTAATCATGTTCATCGGACTCTGATTTGATACTGACAATCCAAACGACTCGGGACAGTCCGTTTGAGCATGGCCATGCATTTTCCAGTATTCAAATCTCCGATTGGCCTAGAGATATTCACTCCATTTATATTGGAGGGACAAATCCCGTCTTGTTCCATCACTGTAAACTACTCATTTCATAATACACCCAAACAGGGTCCTTATAACTATCGCTTAACGACAGTGTTAGACAATGATCAAAGTGCATTAGTTCATGTGCAGTCACATGCATGCGAACTCAGGTCTAAGGACTATACTCTATAGTCGTAGTAAGAATCTCTTATGACACAGATATAAATATCCTGAAGAGTTCTTATAAGCGGGTCTTGTCCGGTCGTATGTACCCCAACATACACCTATGTACTGACTTTGATGCCGTGCATCTATGACATCCTGAGACTTCGTCATAAGTCACATACCAATCTAGTCTCGCGCGGTTATTGGTGTTCCAATTTCAACAACCTTCGACTAGGGACATGATGATATAAGCCATCTATCAAATATAGGGTCTCATGATCAAGCTAAATGACTTTGATGACTCAAGATCAAATCACTTACTTCGATGACCTATAAAATGGTTCATATCATTTTGGAACGATTATTTCATCACAGTTAAAATAATCTTGAAATAATAATTTCATTAAACATCTTAAAATGTTTTACAAGAACATATCTATAACTAAATAAAGCCCTCAAACTCCCACTCAAATTTAGATTACATTTCAATGTCTCTAATGCCTACAGCTTCAGTCAGGAACTCGAGCTTAGGTCTTGGGAGTGGCTTTGTCAATGGATCAGCGACGTTATCATCTGTCTGAACTCGGCTGATCTTGACTTCCTTTCTATTAATGATGTCACGTATCAAGTGAAATCTTCTTAGTACATGCTTGGATTTCTGGTGTGATCTTGGTTCCTTTGCCTGAGCAATAGCACCATTGTTATCACAAAACAGTGCCAGAGGCTCAGCCGCATTTGGTATCACACCTAGTTCAATAATGAACTTTCGTATCCAAACAGCTTCCTTCGCTGCTTCCGAAGCGGCGATATATTCAGCTTCTGTAGTGGAATCAGCAACGGTGTCTTGCTTGGAGCTTCTCCAACTGATTGCACCGCCATTCAGACAAAAGATATAACCGGACTGTGACCGGAAATCATCTTGGTCTGTCTGGAAACTTGCGTCCGTGAATCCACTGACTTCAAGCACATCACTTCCACCGTACACCAAGAACTTATCCTTAGTATGTCTTAGATACTTCAGGATATTCTTGACGGCAATCCAGTGGTTTTCACCTGGATTTGACTGGTATCTACTCGTCATGCTCAATGCATAAGCAACATCAGGACGAGTACAGATCATGGCATACATGACAGATCCTATTGCAGATGCATAAGGAATATTCTTCATGCGCTCAAGCTCAGCAGCCGTCGTAGGGCTCTGCTTCTTGCTTAGCGTTGTGCCATGTACCATTGGCGTGAAGCCTTTCTTGGAATCTGCCATGCTGAATCTATGCAGGACTTTGTCAATGTATGAATCTTGACACAAACCTATCAGCCTTTTAGATCTATCCCGGTAGATCCTGATTCCAAGAACGTATGCGGCTTCACCCATGTCTTTCATGGAAAAACAACTTCCAAGCCAGTCCTTTACCGACCGCAGCATTGGTACGTCGTTTCCGAGAAGCAGTATGTCATCGACATACAGAATAAGAAATACTATCTTGCTCCCACTAGTCTTCTTATACACGCATTGTTCTTCTTCGTTTCTGATGAAGTCAAATTGCTTGATCGCTTCATCAAAACGAAGATTCCAGCTCCTCGATGCTTGCTTCAATCCATAAATGGATTTATGAAGCTTGCATACTTTCCCAGCATTCTTTGGATCTATGTAACCGTCAGGTTGTGTCATATACACATCCTCTTCCAGAATTCCATTCAGGAAGGCGGTTTTCACGTCCATCTGCCAAATTTCATAATCATGAAAAGCTGCAGTTGCTAGTAGAATCCGAATAGATTTCATCATAGCCACTGGGGAATAGGTTTCATCATAATCCACACCGTGAACTTGTCTGAAACCTTTTGCCACCAACCTGGCTTTATAAATCTGGACATTTCCATCCACGTCAATCTTCTTCTTGAAGATCCATTTGCACTCGATGACTTTTACACCAGCGGGTAAGTCAACCAACGAAAACACTTGGTTGACCGACATGGAGTCCATTTCGGAATCAGTGGCCTTGCGCCACTTAGAGGAATCTGGGCCCATCATGGCTTGATTGAAGTTCGATGGTTCATCACCATCAATGATCAGAAGATCATGACAGTTAGTCACGAGGAATCCTTGATATCTCTCGGGTTCGTGACGGATCCTCCCGGATCTTCGAACTTCAGGTACCACAGGTTCAGGCTCTACAATTTCTTGTAGATCCTCCTGCTGCTCTTCCTCATTAGGTTGAGCAGTATCCTGTTCATCTTGAATTTCTTCAAGCAGTACCTTACTCCCACTGTTTTTCTTAGAGAGAAACTCCCTCTCAAGAAAATTACAATCTCGGGCAACAAAAATCTTGTTCTCGGAACGTAGGTAGAAGTAATAAGCCTTGGTCTCCTTCGGATAACCAATGAAATAACATTTATCAGACTTTGGTGTAAGCTTGTCAGAGATCAATCTCTTGACATAGGCTTCACAACCCCAAATTCTAAGATAAGACAACACTGGAGTTTCTCCAGTCCATAATTCATATGGTGTCTTTGCTACTGCTTTTGATGGCGCTCTATTTAGAGTGAACACTGCTGTTAGCAGAGCATATCCCCAAAGGGATATTGGAAGGTCTGTGTGACTCATCATAGACCGAACCATATCCAATAAGGTCCGATTCCTCCTCTCATACACACCATTCCATTGAGGTGTTCCAGGAGGAGTGAGTTGGGAAACTATCCCACACTCTCTTAGATGATCACTGAACTCTTGGCTCAAGTATTCTCCTCCTCGGTCGGACCGAAGAGCTTTAATGCTTTTGCCAAGTTGGTTCTGTACTTCATTTTGGAATTCTCTGAATCTCTCAAACGATTCAGACTTATGTTTCATTAAATAAACATATCCATACCTACTGAAATCATCAGTGAAGGTAATGAAGTACTGATAGTTTCCTCTTGCATTTGTGGACATTGGGCCACACACATCTGTGTGTATCAGGCCCAATAAGTCACTGGCCCTCTCGTTAGGTTTATTAAAGGGGGTCCGCGTCATTTTGCCCATCATGCAGGATTCGCATTTCTCACATGACTCAAAGTCAAACGAGCCAAGAAGTCCATTCGTATGGAGCCTCTTAATGCGTTTCTCACTGATGTGCCCTAAACGACAATGCCATAGAAACGTTCGGTTCTCCTCATTAGGTTTGAACCGTTTGGTATTAATGTTATAAATTGGCGCGGATTGATCAAGTATGTAAAGCCCATTCGTAAGAGGGGCACAACCATAGAACAAATTGTTGCGATTGAAGGAACATAATTTATTCTTAACTGAAAAATCATAACCTTCCAAATCCAACAATGAAATTGAAATAATATTTCTGCTTATCGCAGGTACAAAATAACAATTATTGAGTTCTAAAACCAATCCCGAAGGTAAAGACAACAAGTATGTGCCTACAGCTAGTGCAGGAACTTTCGCTCCATTCCCAACTCGTAGCTCCACTTGTCCTTGCTTCAGCCTCCTACTGTTGCTGAGTGCCTGCATATTAGTACAAATATGAGCCCCACAACCAGTATCCATAACCCATGAGGTATTATCAGAAGTAGTTGTATTAACTTCTATAACAAAAATACCTAATGAAGAAGTCTCCAGAGTCTTCTTCTTCAATTCCTTTAGACCTTCCAGGAATTTCTTACATTCTCTCCTCCAATGCCCCGGTTCTTTACAGAACCTGCAGATGTCAGTAGGCCCAGCCTTGGACTTGGGCTTGGGCTTTGGCGTGTCCTTGTCCGAGACTTGAACAGCCTTAGCCTTTCCCTTGTCCTTGGCAGAGGATTTCTAAAAGCCCTTGCCCTTTTGCACCATAAGCACGTTGGGGTCCTTGGCTTTCCTCAAGTTGGGCTCTGCAGTCTTGAGCATTCCGTGAAGCTCAGGCAATGTCTTACTCAAGCCATGCATATTGAAGTTCAGAATGAACTGATCATAGCTTGCAGGTAAAGACTGCAGAATGATGTCGCAGGCAAGTTCCTGGCTGATAGGGCAGTCGAGTTTCTGAAGATGATCGAGATAACCCATCATCTTCAAGACATGAGGACTCACTGCCGCATTTGCAGCCATCTTACAGTCCAAGAGGTTCTTAACTGTCTGGAACCTCTCAGTCCTTGCCTGCTCCTGAAAAAGCGATTTCAGGCTTGCCATTATCTCGATGGGTGACAGCACACTCTCGAACTGCATTTGCAGCTCAGGAGTCATGGTCGCCAACATCAGGCAATAGACATCATTTTCATCTGACGAATGCTTTTCCCAAGCATTATGCAGATTCCTGGCGGCATTGTTAGGAGGCCTCTCGGGGAGAGGATCACGAAGGACATATTCCTTCTTCTCCTGCTTGAGGACCAGCCTCAAGTTCCTTGACCACGTCAGGAGGTTCTTTCCAGTCAGCTTCTCCTTGTCGAGAACAGACCGGATTGAGAATGTGTTTTGAGTGCTTGTTGTAGTCATAGCTGAAATATAAGATAAAAGGATTTTAGTTAATATGTTCAATATGATTAATCTCGCATTATATTTAATATGATTAATCTCGCATTATATTCAATAACATCAGTTACCCTCAATAGAATATAATGATTCCAAGATCCACATATAACTAAGATCAAAGTGGGCCACTGGCCGTCACCCAACCTTAGCTTATATCGGTAAGCCCTATTTCGGCCAATTATATCCGCGATATAACTCTTGGTTGTGAATCTGGGCCCGAGGCCCAATCCACTCTGATGTCTCAAGGCCCGGGACTCCCGATGGCCTAGTCAAGAAAACCAGACTATACAGTCATGTAATCACTAATGTCTGGGACTCCCAATGACATCATTGAATCACAAACTGTCTTACCCACGCAAAAGATAGACACCCTCACACTGTAAGGCCGTGTGTACGATTGAATGGGCTTCAACAGCTGACATAATCTGGACAAGACATCCAACGCTTGATATTATTTGAGGTTTATAGGTTTTCTTAAAATTTCATTCCCAAAATAGAAGATTACTATTTTTGGAAACTTTCCATTTTTGGAAACCTACTGTTTTTGGAAACTTTCTAAAATTGGAAACTTCCTAAAATTGGAAACTTTCTAACTATAGAAATTTCCTATAATCCAAAACATGCAAATCTAGAAACTTCTATTCTAAGAAACTTTCTAATTTTAGATTTTGGAAACTGATTAATTTTAAAATCAAATTTTAATTATTAAATGAATTTTAAAATAAATCTGAAGAAAAGACTCAAATAACTGGCCCAATTGTTTTAACTTCTTGGCCCATGGCCCAAGAATTTGTCTATGTCCAAGACATAACCCAATTGTCCAATTAAATGACATAACCGGTCTGGTTCATTAAAATTGGTCTAACCAAAATTAATTACTACGATGACCACAATTGTCAACCGGTTATTTACTAAACCGGATTTTCTCAATTTATTTGGTCCAACCAAATCAAATTAGAAAACCACTGGTTTAGGCACTAAATCCAATTTTACGACTTTGGATTTCTTATCACGGTTTAACCAGATCTAATAAATTTTATTAAATCTGTAATTATTAAACCGTGACGATTAAGATTTTAATTATCTTAAACCGAACCATTAACCGAACCGAACCGACTGATCACGTGAACCGATCACGACCGAGTCGCAATCTTCACGCGATCGAGAAACGGGACGCGATCCGGACAGCCGAAGGCTTCACGCGATCGGGACGAGACAGTGGGACGGGACGGGACGTGCGATCGGCGAGCTCGGGTCGTGCGATCATGACGCGATCGGGACGAGAGACTCACGAGAGCGGGACGCGATCGCAGCGATCGATCCATGCGATCCGCTCGGTCGATCCGCTCGTGCGCTTCATCGCTGATCGGTAATGACCACGCGACACGATCCATGATCGGTCCGTGCGTCATGCCGATCCGGACGTGCGATCCTTCGACGATCACACTCCGACGCATACCAATTCACTATAGATTGGTTCATGCGATTTTGTTTAGGGTTTGTTTAGGTTTTAATTCTTTTGTTTTTTAAGTGTTTTCTTATCATAGATTGATTCAAACACTTCTAAACAACCTAAACATGATTCTAAACAAGAAATCCTAATAGAACCAATGGCTCTGATACCACTGAAGGATTGTTTAGTATATCCTGATTCAATTTCTCATTGATTGATCCTACTAAACATGCTTGGATCTAGGTTCTCTTGCTGAATCATAAAAGATCTCACCTAATACCTTATTATGCAGCGGAATGGAGAGGTATGAGTCAGAGATCAGCAGAACCGCCAAGAGACAGCTCCTCCAAAGGTTCACACACGCACACTTCAGGAAATTGGCTGCTAGACCAAGGAGGTGGGAGGCGCAGAGAAGAGAGAGAGGAGGCGCAGAAGGCTGAGAAAAATTAGAGAGCTAGGTCAAGTTTTATTCATTAAAAC
Organism: Orychophragmus violaceus; assembly: GCA_030180135.1. NCBI lineage: Eukaryota > Viridiplantae > Streptophyta > Magnoliopsida > Brassicales > Brassicaceae > Orychophragmus > Orychophragmus violaceus. Next base: position 70,229,778 of record CM058236.1, on the reverse strand, counting down.
CCCTTCTAGTTCTCATGGGCTTTTGGGCCCAATTCTCAGTCTGATTAAATCCCTTGGATTTAATCAGGCCCTTCTATCTCTCCAAGCACAGTAAATGCCTAGCACTTTTACCGTACATCTGCTGAACCGTTCCTTCATAGTTTCCTGTTAGCTTAGGCGTGTGACCCATATGGGATCATATAATAAAGGCAATAAGTCCAAGACTTATAGATCATGAGCGGACTCTAGCAAGCCATCATGACCCCCAGTATTATATGACTTATGTCTGATCATTGACATACTCTTACTTTCTAGAGACAGTACAGAGATTACTGGACATAATTCCAACAATTATTTCTCAAATACTGATATATTTTTTTTTTATCTTTGGTGTCTTTTATATGGTTGTAACTGTGCACTATGTTGACTCCAACTAGCGTTCGAAGAAGCTGATAATAGGGTTTAAGAACGTCACATATCATAAAGGTTAAAACATTTCTAATGTTCTTCTTGAATGCTTAGCTGAATGGGGAATTGAAAGAGTATTATGTGTGATAGTAGACAATGCGACAGCTAATAGTTCTGCTTTAAGGAAGTTCCAAAGTAGTTTTTCCTTATTATCTAACCAGGCTTTAGTCCTAGAAGGAGAATTTATGCATATGAGGTGCAATAGCCATATAATTAGCTTGATTGCCAGGGAAGGAATGGCTGAGATTGGTGCGAATGTGAATGCCATACGCAATGCTGTCTCATATGTTAGATCCAGTACAAATATACTTAGGGCATTTGAGCTTAAGGTTGACTCGGGTAAGATGACAAGGGGTAGCTTACCATTGGATGTTAAAACTCGTTGGAACTCAACATATTTGATGTTGACAACAGCCCTTAAGTTTAGAGTTGCTTTTGACAAAATGGATGCCGAGGACAAGTTTTATAACGATTATTTCCTTGAGGTTGAGAATGGATCAACAATGATTGGGCCTCCTTAGTTTAGGGATTGGAATGCGGTTGAGAAGCTATGTCGGTTTTTTGTCATCTTATACAACTGCAAATTGATAGTGTCAGCTTCACAAACATTTAATGCTCATAAGTGCTACGAAGAGATAGTCACCATAGCGACTAATCTTTTGGAGCTTTGTGACAGTGCAGACACGGAATTGAAGAATAAGACACATGAAATGTATCAGAATTTTGACAAGTATTGGGAGGATTAAAGAATATCAACAAGATGTTGATTGTTGCTACTGTTTGTGATCCAACAAATAAAATGGATCTTACAAAAATTTGTTTCGAGGATCTGTATAGGAAAAACAGTTTATAGGCTAAGGAGATGACTAAATCTGTTAAGACTATTTTGTGAAGTCTCTTCACAGAGTACAACAGCAAATATGCTAGCGCTTCTTCATCAGATGTCCAACCATCTCAATTTACACAATTTCTCAGTCATCACGTAAGCAATCAATTGAAAGGATGGATTTGGTTGACGACGGTTTAGGTTATAAGAGGATCGATTTTAAGTACAAGCAGAAGTTGAATGCGACAGGAAATAAATATAAAAGGGATGAATTGGAAATCTACATGAAGGAAAGTGTCGAAATTCCTAAGTTGATGGTAGGAGTAGAGTTCGATGTTCTCTCATGGTGGAAGAAGACCAGCTCCAAGTTTCCGGTATTATCGGAGATTGCTCGGGATGTATTTGCCATGCAAGTGTTGTTTGTTGCTTCTGAAAGTGATTTTATTACTAGTGGTAGGATCCTAGACCCATATAGGAGTTGCTTAACTCACTACATGATTAAGCTATTGATGTGCACAAAGCAATTAATGAATGAAGCAAGACATTATAATGGACTAAAAAATTCTCACAAATGCACAAATACTAGCTGACCTTGAATAAGAAGAGAGACTTGAAAAGGTATGATTTTCTCTGTTTTAATACTTTATTGTACATGATGTATATATGTGTTAAATATTTGGTTTTTGTTTTTATATATTGCAGGTGCAGATGAATCAAGAGTGCAAGAAGATTAGTTTCTGACACATCTCTCGGGTACAACGTTTAATGCTATTTTCACAATTGAACATCAATAGTTTGTTAAACTTTTGTTTGTTTCTGATTTGAGTTTTTTTCATACATTACATGAACTACAAGTTTATGTTCAAGTTATGGACGTATGGTTTTTGTTCGTTGCTTCTCATTATCAAGCTTTTTCACTCTCTTTTTATGTCCTACTCACGATCAAACTCAAAATACAATCTTTTCTTTATGTTTAAATTGTTTTATTCATTTTATGTTGAACTTATGAATTTATGAATGTTTAAGGATGTTTTCCTTTGTGTTTTCTGTCATTTTAGGGCATGATCACGTTTTTGTTCAGGTTAGATTTTCAATATTCGGATTTTGTTGTTACTTCGGGTAAAATATCTGATAATACCCATTTATCCGAAGTAATCCATAGTAACTTTGGTTACTCATTTATCCGAAGCAATTAGTATCACTTTGGATATTCGGGTGTTTACAGGTTTGACTTAGAATACAAAACCCGACCCGATCCCGAAAACCCCCGAACCGAACCCGACCCGATTATTTAAAATACCCGAATGGGTTCTCCAAGCCTAAACCCAGAAATCCGAAATATCCGACCCGAATCCAAACGGATACCCGAACACCCAGGCCTAAGAATAACCAATCTTTTCTTTTGCTATCCCACGTTCATTTGCTTCATCGTAAGAGATCAATTCAGCAGTATATTCTCTGATAAACTCATTCCTTTTAAGAGAGTGCTGATTTATCAACTCATATAATATCATTAAATGGTCTAACTGAAAGAACTATAAAACAACAACAAAAAATAGGAGGCTATATTCACATATATATTGGGGAAGGGGGGGGGGGGGTTGGTAATCGGAGCAAGGTGGTCCGAACATAAGCAACTCTAATTAGTGTTATAGTTTGATTCACCCAAAACTAAAATAATAAAAATAAGCAGTTAAGAAGAATAAATTATAAAAAATAATTGAAATGTCTTATAACTAGTTTAAAAACATTAACAAATACTATTATTTTTGTTTGTTGATCCCTAATTAGACGTAACACATAATTAAACGAAAAACTATGACATTAAAAACCATAGCAATCTATCTATCTCCATTAATGTATCTCAATCATGGAAAATTTAAATTTGTGTGTTTTAATTAAAACCCATATTCTGATATTAGTATGATTGCTTACCTGTGTAAATGCACCCATCCATGAATATCTGATTTTGCAATGATAATCTAGTGAATAAGAAAAAAAAAGAATTAATAATTTTTGGAATCGTTATAAGAATATGATGCTGATTTGATGTTGATGGTTACATATCCTCTTATGTTTCTTAAGGAGGAAGGAGGAATCACATGTTGTTGCACTGGCTTGACTGTGATAGCTCACCAAGAGAGCCATCTCCACAACTATATAAACATAGTTTTCTTAGATTTTTTATTTTATTTTTGAAATTTAATCATATCGAGTTTTAGATTAAGATGAAAATATTACCTAAGCCAACAACTCCGACAAAGACCATGATCACATTCATGAGAAGCAACAAAGCAAGGACATTGTCGGTTTATGAATTGATCCTATGCACAAATTCATCCTCCAAAACGATTGTTGCATGTCTTTAGACACCTGAATTCAAATGATGAACATGTGATCTAGAAAGACTGTAGTCTATTGGTATGTGATACTGTCATATATCGAGACGTCTATATATTTTTAATCAAACCCATATAATACACATCGTTGATAAACAGAATTTGAACTAAATAATCCCTCATTAAGTTTTTTTTTTTGAAACTCAGCATCACATAAATTGGTTAGAATAGTCCAAATTAATGTTAATGACACATACCCGCAATACTTCTCAAAGCAATTACCATTAGTTAAACAAGGGCATTGATCTCCACATATTGGCTCGTAAGTGCATGGTGTGTACTGCTTATTATTCTTATCTGTCTCCTTAGCTGTATTTTTAATAGCAGACGGATAACAAACATACTTTTGGAGTGTGAATTGTTTCCCGACAGCCTTAGTTTTCTTCTGATACATTTCTTTATTAACCTGTAATGAAATCATTAAATTCAAACTCTAATAATTGTATGTTTAAAAAACATATATTTCATGAATATTTCATATTTTAATTTACATGATTATTTGTTTTCGAAGTTTCGTTATGTTCTAGCAACATATTACATTGATCTTGCTCTCACATGTAGTTGTAAACCTCTAAACACGTCTTATGCTCATAAAGTACGTTTATTGTAATAAGACAACTGCGGCCAGAGCATGGACAAGGAACACAATCAAGTTGTAAGTATATATATATATATTGGAAAATTAATACCAAAGAAGATATAAAAGAATATCATATAATTGTACGGTCTCTGTTCCTTTTTAGGTTATGAAACCAAACACACATGATAACAATATGTATTTGTGACCATATGTTTCAGTTTTGACAAAGGTTTTTAAGCACATAACATTTAGCGAAAATTGTTATTTTTAGATTATTTGTATATTAATACTATGACTTTATTTTATACTTTTTTACTTGTTTCTCTCAAAGATTTTTACTTATTGCAAGTAAAGATCCTTATCTTCAGGCGTCCACTCATTATCTATTATATGCTTGGGACATCTCTTTAATGTCTTTTATTGCTTCATTACTATCAATTAATACACAATCTCCAGTTTGTGTGTTTTTACCCGAGACCACATTCTTCTCTTTCTTGTTTGATATATAGTTATCAATATCAACCACATGATCATCTTCTATGTCACTCCTTAGTTATTAAACCAGTAATTAACTAATATAATTAAAAATGAACAAATATTGTGTGTGAGAGAAAGAGAGATATATACCTTAAAGTACAATGATTACTGCATTGTTTGCTAACATCTTCATTCTCAAACAAATTATATTTTTTTCTTTCTGACAAGCCACAATATCTAATTAAGTTAATCATTTAGTTTTAATCATAATGCTATTATGCAACACAAAAATAATTAAGTAAATAAATTAAAGCTTACAACATTAGTTAATGGCTGATATTTTTCATGCATACGATAGGACAAATGAACTTCTATAAAAAACATATAATAAACATGTATATACATATAAATATTGGTGACAAAAAATAAATATTCAAAAATTTACCAAGCAGCGACGGCAAAAAAAACTTATCAACAATCTCCGGAAAATAAGTATATTCTTCATTCTTAGGCTTATTGAGCTCATTGTACAGCTCCTACATTAAAATATTAGAAATTAACATTTCTTACAAGGACAAGTCCAAAAAACTCAGGAAGATTATTTATGAATGATCGTTAAAACAAAATATAAGATTATTAATTAATGGATCATCGATGTGCGAAGACTAGATTTAATTATTACCAAAATATGTGAAACATCCAATTTGAGAAACTTGGAGAGAACACTCTGCACCATCAGATCATCTAGGCTATGTTTCTGTCCAATCTCCCTACAAAATTCTTGACTACGTTAGTATTAACAACATATAATAATAGACCGTACGTCTCAATCTATAGTTCAAGAAAAGTAAAGGTCTCAATTCATATACATATTTATAAAATAATTTTAAATAAAATAAGAATCATTAGTTGTATACGAACGCATTTCGTGCATGCATATATAAGTGATAGTATTAATGTATATAACACACAAAACTAACCATATAAACCGTTCGATGCCTTTGGAAAACTCCAATTTTTCTTTCGCGGGTTCTTCTTCATATTCATTGTTTTTTTCCTGCTCAGCTCCACTGTTTCACCATCCTCATAATGGATTTGTTTATTACCATGCACAAAATCACTTTCAGCCATTAGTTGATTACTGCAATATTAACGAAATATATAGATGGAATACGTGTGATTTATATTGTACATGATCGATATATAGTTGAAATTAGTAATGAATAAAAGCAAACATGCATATCCATGAAAACCCATGTAATGAATCGAGGTATTTGTTTAACAAATGGAAGTTGGAAAATATCTTCATCAGGAATTAGAAATTATGTAACTTCTTTATTAGAAAGATCGTCTTTTTGTTAAAAAATGGACTGTTACTTCCTTTCTAGAAGAAATCAGTTTACTGTCTCTTCAATTATTACGATTTCCATGACACCGGGTAAAGGTAAGAAAATGATGATGTGACGCATGAATAGCCACACTCGGTAAGCATCTCAACTCGAATGTTTTATGTTAATCCAAATAAGATAAATAATTTTTGAATAAAAATGTCAAATTGGATCCGATGGATATGAAAGGTAGTTATAATTTTGTGCTTTTAACTAGTAAATGTGTATATATAGGATATAGTAATTACTATATAATTGTTCTTTTCAGATTATTATCGTATTATCTATGTGCAATACATAGAGTACGTAACCATACCCTTGAAAAGTCTTTGACTAATTCTCTCGTCTCTAGTCAATGTAAGATATATAGAGCTAAGCAAAGATAATATGCAGAAGCAACCAAACATAACTTACTTTAATATGATCAAATCTTTCTTTTCTGATTTGCGCTTTGACCTGATTCGAGTTGGGTAGCAAATCCTTACCATCTTTATGATTTTCCTATATAAAATCAACAATTAAAGAGAAGCGAATCACAAAATTATTTTGTGAAAAGAAAAGAAAAAGAGAATCAGAATCATTTATACACCACAAACGAAATAGAAATGAAAAAACTCCTATTAGTTCTCGCGTCTCATCAGTTTAGAGAACATGGGCTGTACAACATAAAGTCTATCAAAAGGAGTAAGAGTAATCAACAAAATTTGTTATTTAGCTGGAGTTATCATTACAACTAATTGAAAGATATGTATTACTGAACTAGTAATCTACATAATATAAATCAAATTTTAGTTTATGTTGGTGATTTAGATCTTAGTGAACTCAAATACCGAAGAGTTTTACTGATTTTCAAACAATCTTCGATTCCCCTTTAACAGGCATTAACGATTAAGTGATCACATGGAAAGTACATATCTAGATGTACATGCCCATAGATAGGATGGAGATTCATTTGATTCGTGCTTAATTACGCTCAAAAGAGAAGACCAAAAAGAGGCGAAACTCAACTCTAAAAGGAAAGAGTGGTCGCAGCCCGTAATACAGAAACAACCAAGGAAAGGGAAGCGGACAAAGGACGTTGATTACTGAAGTGAAGAGAAGAAGTGTAACAAACATGTAAATTTACCATCTCCATTGTCCCCATGAAAATATATAGTATTTTTATTCTAGATATATAATACTTAATATGAATGTAGTTTTTATATATACAATTAATCGGAGTGGCTCGGAGAAATCCAAAAGATTCAAATAATTGTTTCTACTACAGTGTGAGTGCCCATTTGTCATGCCAGGCATGGCCCGTCACTAGGTGATGCCTAAAAACAAATAATTGAGTCCATATATAAAAGTTTTTTTTAGAAAGGTAACTATTACAACTCGATCTTTGTCCTTTATACCATTATATATTGCTTCAACCACTACAACGCAATTAAATTTCTGAAATGTGATGCCTTTATGGTTACTCGTGTGCGGTCTGGGTTTATCTCATGCATATGAAAAGTCAAGTATCATTCCTGATTCAGCATTTCTATGCTCTTGCTCAGCCTCAGTTTATACGAGAGGTTAACATTGTTCAAAGTGAAATTAGGATTGAGTTTATGTGTGTTCCTTATTTGCTTCTCAGGAGATCATTCATCAAACATCTTGTGTTGGTACACCGCAACAAAATGGATGTGGGCCAAAACGATAATCCCAAAAGATGTATCGTTGGTTTTCAATGCAAAAATCTATTTTTCATATCATACCATATGTACTCCAAACAAAAACTTAGTATTATATCTTTTCCCAAAATCTATTTTCAATGAAAAGACGCCGATACTGCTCCGACTTCTCATAGTACATCTATTTGGCACGATAAAGACGATGTTTATGCTCAAGAGAAATAATTGCATTCGAGCACAAACCAACCTACATTCATTATGATGTCCAAATAACATTTCCATCAACAAAATAAAATACAATCATTTTTATGAGTGACTTCAATTCCCAAGACTTAACTTTATCAATTCCATAATGTGAAAATGTGTTAAGTTTTTCCTAAGAAACAACAATTACTCCCCTATTGTTTCCACCCATAACTGATCAACAACTTAAACCAAAACATACAACTCGATAGAACTTAAAAAAAAAAAAGAGAATAAGAAGTATTCAGATACATAGTGATTTAAATCCATATTCAACCAGCGTAGTTTGCAATTTAGAAAACATGGAGTTTGACAAAGACCACAAAGAGAGTTCTGAGATGATATACCTTATAAGAAGCATAATTAGATAAACCGGGTGGTGGTTTCTTAAAAACTTCCTCCGAAAGAATGCCATTAAGAAAGACATTATAAACAACCATTTGACGGATTTCCCAACTTCGGACAGCTACAACTTTAAAGAAACAACACACAGTTGTCATCTTGGAGACCGGGCAAAAGTTTCCCCAAAATCAGATCCTTCAACATCAAGATATCTCATACAAATCATACGAATCTTATGCCGCGCAATACTCACATATTGATTAAAATTAAAAAGAAACACCCACTTATTACCAATAGCCTTTTTTACCAGGTGGGAGATCAGTGAGTTTTCATGTTTGATTATCTTCCAATGCATGAGTTTCAGAGGACATAGCCTCTCTCCATTCCTTATAAGTCATGTTATTATGAAAATTGTGAGGCTCGTATCCTTCTGTAAAATGTGCTGGAAAAGCTCGAAAAGGTTGTGAAAGTATTTCACAGGAAGGATATTGCATCAAAGGATAACAAGTATATGGGGGATCGGAGGAGGATGCTGATTGAGATGGAAACGGGTGTGAGTGTGATCGGTTAAGAAGCTTATTACAATTCATAACATACGGCTCAAGGAGAAATAACATTGTCTTAACTCGATTCCCCATACCAAGGAGTGGTGTTGTAACATCATATTCATCATTTTCATCATCTGCAGAGAGTAAGGAATGATTCGAAGACGAGTAAAAGGATAAATCTTCTATCATTATAGGAGCATCGTACATGTATACATGTGATGCGTCGACTGACGAGAGCTACTCCCACCGTTCACATCATCATGTTCAGAAGGAAATGATCCTAGGGGATCAAACCTAACATACTGACTTGGAGTAAAAGATGATGAATCAATCTTTGTAGTCAATATTAGAGACGTGGAAGGAAACACATTTTCGCTAAACACAACATCTCGTGAAACAAATAACTTATGTTTGTCAAGATCAAACATACATCATCCTTTTATTATAAGGAAATCCTAGTAAGACACCTTGTAGCCGCTCGTTGAACTTTTCTCTGACCAATGTTCCTTTACGCGCATAACATAAACACCCAAAAAATTAGAATTTTCATAAAACGAAACATATCCAAACAATTCTTCATAAGGCGTACGACCACCAAGTAATGGACTAGGCATAATATTAATGAGGTAACACGCTGTTAGAACACACTCTTCCCAATAGTCTATTGGAAGAGACGCTTGAAACCGAAGATCACGGGCCACATCAATAATATGTCGATGTTTATGTTCCATACATCCATTTTGTTGCGGTGTACCAACACATGAGATTTGATGAGTGATCCCCTGAGAATCAAATAAGGAACACACATAAACTCAATCCCATAATTGTCACTCCGAATAATGCGAACCTTTCGTGTTGAGGCTAAGCAAGAGCATAGAACTGTTGAATCAGGTATGAGACTTGACTTTTCATATGCATGAGATAAACCCAGACCGCACACGAGTAATTATAAACAATGGTGAGAAATTAAATTGACCCGCAAGTTACATGCATATTGTATGGACCCCAAACATTCAATGGATAAGCTCGAAAATATTACTAGCTTGGTTATCACTTTCTTGAAAAGACAAACAAGGATGTTTAGGCTGGATACAAACCTCACAAGGCTCTTTCTCAGAACTACTATCACCACTCAAATCAACTGCTTTAGATAGAGTAGAAATCACATTCTTTTAGGGATGTCCTAATCAATGATTCCACAAATCTGGACCACTTAGACTGCCTACTGAATTTGCGGAAGAATAACTTCATGAAACATATAAAGACTATCACACTCATTACCCACTCCAATCAGGATCCTTGTAGACTGATACTGCAAGTAGCAAAACTTATCAGTAAACATCGTAATACATGGTTATTCTTTCATCAAAGTTGAAACACATAACAAAGTATTAGTCAATTTCAGCACATAGAAAATCGTAGTAATAACCTCCTTTGGCAAATCAATATGATAAGAAGCAATATTTTTCACATCAAGTAACAAATTAATATTGCAAGTTAAATGGTGTGAAGCACCAATGTCAATGATAATACTAGACATGCAAGCATTATTCCCTGATGGCGGAGACTTCAAGATACTTATCAGGGCAGTCCATTGATCCTTGTTATTGGTGAAAGACTTTTCATCAGAGGAATGAAGCGTATGACCGATTGAAGAGCCTTCCCCATTAAGCATGTGAATGTTGTTGCAACACCTCTTCCAAGACCTCCACCTTGTCAACTCTCCCAGTTTCCATGTCCACCACCTCTTCCACCACCATTGCAAGAATGATTACCACATCCTCTAGTTTGACAACATCTCCATTTTGGAGACATCATCTCTTGTCTCAGAAGACATTTCTTTCAGATCTACCATGTTTGATAAAAAAAAATCATGATCGAAGATACATCACATAATAGCGTAGGAAAAACAAAGAAGAATCAAATTTAAGGTTTGAATTTCAAAACTCGCTTTGATATCATAAGGAAATATTGAATGGATGTTTGTACTGAATGTTAGACGGCTATTTATATGTACGTAGTGAGTTAGTGTTATGAGTTAGTAAAATGACATAATTACCCATAGCAAGATAGTTACCTTTTTTGTTAAACAAATTATTTAAAAAAAATAGAGTTACTTTTTTATATTAAACATATTATTAAACCAAAAAATTACCAAAAATACAACTATATGTAAAATAATTTTTTTTTAAAGTAAAGAAGTAAATGTTTTATCTTTACGATATAACCTAGGTAAACTCTTTCTTACTCAGCTCAATCTCTGTCGCCGTCGTCTCTTTCCTCTCTCGCCGTCATCTCCTTGCCGCCTCCGCCTAGTCGGAATCCGCAGGTTTGTTCCCGACTTCTCGGACTTGTTCGATTTCTTACTTCAAATCAGCTCAACCCTCTCTCGCTGCATATCCTATCCAGCTCTAGCCTTTCTCGCCGTCATCGACTTGCCGGCTCCGCCTAGTCGGTTCGGTCTGTGTTAATTGGGTTGTTCTTTCGCCGACTTTTCAGACTTGTTTGATTCTTCTCGGTCTTTTACTTCTCTGCTTCGGATTGACTGTGTTATGCCATGTTAATTAGGTGGTACTTTCGATTTAATCTGGAAAATACAGTACTCTTGTCCTTTGATTGTAGCTTATCTCTCGTTTACTAGATTTTGTTGCTATTTGTTCGATTTAGCGTCTAGCGTGATGATTGTCTTGCCAATACTGAGCTAAGTACTGATTTTAGCTTCTTTATCTAGGCGTGTTCTTTGTAGCTTGATATTTTATCTATCTTTTCTGCAGATTGTATCAATGTTTACTGATCTCGTTCAATATTGTTAGTGTAGACATGGAGGAAGCAAAGCAGAGTAAATATCCGCAGCGTTTGTTTCAAGACGGCAATTATCCTACTCTGCCGCGAAGTCTGAATCACGGCAGTAGCTTAGAGCAGTTGCGAGGAGCCAAAAAGCAACTTGGTGATGATGCATGGAAGGATATGATTGAGTCTAAACTTGGGTGTGTTGCCAAGCTAGCTGAGAAGAAATTCATTTTCTGTGGGAGCACGCTTTTCTACTTTCTTACACGGCAGTTGGATACAAAGAAGCCGATGGAAATGTGGAGTTTGATTGGCGATGATCCTTTGAGATTTTCACTATACGAATTTGCTAAGATAACCGGTCTTGACTGTGATCAATATGCTGAGGATGGTGGAGTTGATCTCGATCACACGGAGTTATGGGCTAAAATGGGATTGGCTGTTGGCGATGGACCATATTGGACTGACATGCTACGGGTGTTGAAAATATGCGGCGGCTGGTCACCAACTGAGAGGATGAGTGTTGGTTTCTTATGCCTCCTCCATGTTGGAGTTTTTGGATTTCAAAGAGGTTCTAGGATTGAGTTGAAGTACGCGAAGAAGGCCTTAGATAAGAAGGTTTTTAATAGTTTCCAGTGGGGCCGTCTTGCATTTGATGTTTTGATCTCTTCCATCAGAAAAGCAAACCTTGATGCATCCTCGGTTACACTAAGTGGATTCGTTCACACGGTTAATGTTTGGGCTTATCAATCGTATCCGAAGTTGGGAGAAATGCATGGTGGTAGAAAGATTGATGATGCGCTTCCTTTACTTCGGTGGGGCGGATCACGCGCTCACTACGATGTTGATGATGTGATTTTAGCAGCTAAAAGTGAGAACTATGAGGTACGTCTCAGATTTCTAACATGTCATTTGGTGTTTATATTCCATGGAATTGTTTATAGTTTGCCATATTTTTCTTCTGTTCTACACGCACTTGATTACTGTGTTGTTTGCATATTGATATGCTTGGGTTGTTCTAACTCTGCATCTGCATGTTCAGGTTTGCAACATGGTAATGAAACCGATGGATCAAATCTATCCCGAGTGGGTAGATGAAACTGATGACGAGAGAGTGGATGCACTGCTAGAAGACATCATCAACCAGAGATTGCAGAAGAAGGAGTGGACTTGGGAATTACATGGAAGAGTTTTAGATGGCAAGAAGCACAAAAACTCGGGTAAGAAGAAGCGTGTTCGTAATGAGCAGGATTCGGAAGACGAGATCACGGGTACAGTTGGTAAGAAAAATAAGAAAGTGAATGTGAACTGGTTGTGACCATGGTGGTGAGACGAGTGGTAATGCTGAAGTTGTTAACCTTCTGAAATCTGTGTTTGAGAAACTGGGTGAGATGGACAGCCACAATCGACATCAGTTTTCAGCTATAGGTACAAGGTTTGTAGAAGTTGAAGACCAAATGGGTCTAATGAAAGGAGCTATACGTAGCTTGCAAAATGATGCCAAGGCTGAAGGGAAGAAACCGGTAATCCAGGAGGAAGTAGTGGGAGATACAAGTCATTCAAAAAATATAGTTTAGTCTAAATCCTAATACTAAATCTATTGGTGAACTCAAAGAGTCCCCGGCAACGGCGCCAAAAACTTGATAGGTGTATAGTTTTCCCTATTCTACTGCAAGTGCACAGTTAATGCAATCGTAGTATATAAGGTATCGAATCCCACGAGGACTCTCAGTCACACAATAGATTTATCGCAGTTCAGATTTAATTAAGCGAAGCAGATGTGAAAACAGTAAACGAAATAGCAAAGTAAATCAAGTGAGTTTGTGAGCAAGAAGGCAAAGCGTTAGGTTTCAGGAGTTCTCAGGAAATCAGGAACGCAAGCAATCAATCTATCTAGATCCAATCAATAACTATTCTAGAACTCAAACACTGATATAGAATTAACACTACAAGAAATATGGGTATTGATAGCACCACGAAAACGCTATCATATGTCTATGATAGCGTTTCCATAAACGCTATGTTTGCCGCTGCCATCTTAGGTCAGCCATCTACGATAGCACTAATTTGACATGCTATCATATATCTGTCTACGATAGCGCTAATTTTGATGTGATTATATAGTTTTTAGTAGCATTGGTTTATCGCCATTTTATAGATTAATGTAGCATATTATTCATGCAATAATAAATATTGTGGTGGCAATATTTTAGGGTTATATTATATTTTATATTAGCGTTTTATAATTGTTGTATTATTATTTATAATGGCCAATCTTTATGGTTGTTGTATATCTTATGAACACTTTTATTTTTTGCCATATTTATTATATAATATTGTTTTAAATTCTTTATAAAATATTATTTAAAAATGAATTAAATTTAAATAAAAAAATTTATATTCAAAATTTGATTTTTTTTTATTAATAACTTAAAACATGTTTTACATAAACATAATAAAAGATACATATCAAGAAATTTCTAACATATTTCTAACATTGTTCCTATCATTTCTTCAAACTTAGAGTTGCTTCCACTTGGTTTATAATGTGTCACCTCCATGGCCTTCTTCACCTGCGCAGCAGCATAGGTATATACTCCAACCTCAGAGCTCGTTGCTCCTCCGTGCATGGAACGAGGATGCAAGAAAAGCTGAGCCATTCCCCACAATGGTTGAATATTGCTTCCCTGCATTTGAAGAGGAAGAACCACCTTTTTCTTAACACATCAAACTAAGGTAATATGGCAACAAGATAGTGTTTTGATCAATTAAGAGTTCTAAAAATGAAATGGCATGCATGAGATGAGCCACCTTTTGGAGTTCTTTGGCAAAACAACAAATAAAGCTTGTGTATATACACTTATAAACTTTCCAAGACTGCATAATTTTAGCGTTATATCAGAGACCAAACTTCAAAGCTCACTTTTGCAAGGCAAAGGAGAAAAACGTTACCTTTGATAAAGCTCAATGACTTTAGACTTAGACATTAAAGCAGTTCCTGCAAGAGAAGCAAGAAACAGTTAATGATAAATGTGTACAAGAGAAAAGGTAACCTGGTTATAACTATGGCTGGTCACGAGCATGTATTCAAGCATCCTTGTAGACACAAATGAACAAATTTTCAGTACATGTAACTTAAGTAAGAACAATTAACCTGCCGAATTGCAGCTTCGATTTTCTTCTGTGCTTCAACATCAAAAGGATCTGCATACAGAAGGGCCTGCAAGGGGGAATACATAATCAGGATTCTTTAATAGTGGAAAACCTAAGAAGCTAACAACTCTTTCAGAGCTAGTTTTCCTGAAACTCGTTTACGGGAAAAGATAAGGCTTACGAGTTCCTCCTCCTTCTGACGCTGTAATACAGATCGCTGCTGATGCCGTGAACGCAAGACATCCTGTAACTTATTTAAATCGTTTCCAGAAATCACTTGCGCAAGCTCAGGATCTGTCTACAATTCACAACATCAAAGCCAAGGTAACAGAGTCATAAAACAAAGGCCAAGAAGAATAACATAGTTCCAAGCTAAGTTCTAGTTCCCATCAATTCACACCTGAAACAGCTATCCCATAAGATTAGAATCACCCAGAATGTGTTGTTGAAAAGCTGCAGGGTTCGAAGCTGAACCATCAGGATTCATGGCCAAATCACTCCCCGCCGGTGTACTGAAGTCAAGCAAGAAAAAACACCGACATAAACTATAATGAATGGTTCAATTGCAAAATTTTAAAAATTAGAGTAGCAAGAGGTGAAGCTACTGTACCCAGTTGAAGCATTGGAAACCATCATCAATAAATCATCATCCTTAACACCCAAGGCACTTAATTTATTGGAATTCCTCATCTCGTTTCCATTATATAACAGCTGCTGCTGCTGAATCGGAACATTCGACTGCTCATTGATGCAAAAAAAACAAAGTAGCTTAAATTCCAAAAACCCTTTAAAACCCAGATTTCAGCTGCTTCGAAGTTTTTTCTCAAAGTACAAAGCGACACAATTACAAATCAGTGATACTCTTGACTCAAAAAACCCGAGACACAATGACTCTATAAGAATCGAACCAATCACAATGAATCTATAAGAAACTAACCTTTTCAGCCGATGAATGAAGAGAGCGTTGATAGTTCCAGTCAGTTTCACTTGACATGAAGACGTGAATTCTCATATCAAAGACGAGCCTTTGAAGCTTTTCACCAGCATCTCTCCTTGTCTGTTCCTGAATCCCGGAGAATCGCGTATCGAGAGTTTTGGAAGTGAAACGAAATCGGGTTTCTGGATTTCTTGGAGTTTGGATTCGGACTTTCTAGTAGAAGACGATTTGCCCTTGAACGAGAATTTCTTCTTCGGGATTAACTCGCCGGAGAGGGTATCAAGGCTCTATTTGAGATCAGATGCAGCTTTGAGAGAAGATCGAACCTCATAGGTAGGAAGGAATATGAATTAGCCGCGACGAGTTTCTCGAGATTTTCAATCCCTAATGAGATCTCGACGAGAGAAGATCGAACCTCATAGGTAGGAAGGAATATGAACAAAGACGCTTGGAGAAGATAGTTCGATAGTTTCGGAGAAGATGGGAAGGAGAGGAAGACGAAGAGGGGTGGGAGATGGAAACCGGGAAACTAAATGTTTCAACAAAATTTACCCGGGACTTATATTTTCAATGCCAAATTTTTAGATTTTAACTCTTCAAGTGTACCCTTAAAAAAATTGATGAATTTTCAGCCTAAATTTGGCCAAATTTTATTTACTAGCTAAGTAAAAATTATATGACAAAAAAAACTAAGTAAATTTTATATTTTAAGCATATGTATCATGATATCATGAATTAATTATTATGATTAAAAGTTTTAAATTTAAATGTAAATGTTATATTTTAGGGTTTAGGGTTGTGTTTAGAGTATTGAAACATGTATTATAATGCCCTAAATTCTATATAAAATGTTTCAAACTTGAATTTTTTATAAATGTTAATTTTTGCTATATTATTTGACGTTTACTTTTTAAAGTTTATTATTAGGAGTTTATAAGTTTATGGTTTAGGGTATAGAGTTAAGGTTAAATTTGTTATACTTGAATTTTTTTATAAGTGTTAAGTTTTTGCTATATTATTAGATGTTTACTTTTTAGTGTTTATTATTAGAGGTTTAGAAGTTTAGGGTTTAGGGTTGTGTTTAGGTTATAGAGTTAAGGTTAAATTTGTTATACTTGGAATTTGTTTTATAAATGTCAAATTTTGCTATATTATTTGATGTTTAAATTTTTAGGGTTTATTATTAGGGGTTTAGAAGTTTAGGGTTTAGGGTTGTGTTTAGGTTATAGAGTTAAGATTAATTTTGTTATACTTGGAATTTTTTTATAAGTGTCAAATTTTGCTATATTATTTGATGTTTAAATTTGTAGGGTTTAAGGTTGTGTTTAGGTATAAAGTTAAAGTTTTAGAATTTTTATAAGTGTTTGATTTGGTTTTTTATATTATATGATGTTTATGTTTAATAACATACAATTTGAAATTATGTTATATTTGGATAGTATTTTATGATTAGGGTTTGAAATTTGGGATATAGCCATATAGGGTTAGATTTTAAGTTAGGGTATGAGATTAAGGTTTGCAAAAAAAATATATATATACTTAATCTAAAACTGAATTTTTATTTTAGTTTGGGATATAAGTTTTTTTTTTAAACCCTAAACCCTATTTATACTCTAAAGACTTTTTATTGATTTAATTTGATATTCAACATTATATATGTAGCCTAAACTAAAGCTGAAAATTTTGATTATTCATTTATTTCAAAAGTATTTCTGAATTGATAACATTTTTTAGGACAAAAAGACATTTTGCAAACTTGGAAAATAAGAATAATTATTTTATGTTCTATTGTTTCCTGATAAAGATATAACAAAGAGTTTAACTAATATAGACTCCAAAAATTAAGTCTATGTTTTTCAGAATCAATATATCATTCAAGCATAGACATATTCTCTCGCCTTCCCATCTCCTCCATAGCTCGTCTTAACTTCGTTTGCAAATCTTTGAGATCCATTTTGACACAACACGGTCTTGTCTCTTCTTCTTCTTCCCCATGTCTTCTCCTTCACTGCGACTCCCCAATACGCAACAGCCTCCACTTCCTCGACTCATCAGAAGAAGACAAACCCATCAAGATCAAGAAATTCACCTTAAGATTCTCATCATCCATGTTAAAAATCGTTGGAAGCTAATCCAAAAACCTGGTCCATTGAAAAACAGAGGAAGCCAAAAAAATTAATAGATACTTCGGCTCTTACAACTGACACTACCCTTTCACAGCTGGTACTGATGTTATAGTTCGCTTAACAAAACATGACATCAAAGTGCAGGAGAAACACTTAACATCCACAGTTCATTAGCTTCTATAATGCATAATGGTACATGTTCACAAACTCAATGAATCCACATCCTTTCCCAATATGTATCTTGACAGAGATTATTTCACCATAAAAATGGCAAGAAGCTACAGAGACTTGTATGAGCAGTTAAATCGAATTCAGAAAACATTGAAGATTGTATGAGCAGTTAAAAAAAACCTTTGGAAGAAGCTACAGAGACTTGTACTGATGCACCCATGTGTTTCAGCATTCCATCCTAAGAAATGCATGAACTTTCATGAGAAAATGCATTCACTCATATGATTGCCTTATGGAGCTTGTAAGCATTCCATTGTACTCTTCAGCCTGAGAAATCAAGCAACGAGTTATGAGACACCTTATATTGGCAATCTACAAACGCTTTCCTGTTCTTAAGATAAGAAGTTTTTATAATGTAAAGAACAAAGTTCAAAGTATATCATCTTGCTTGTCATAACAATGTGCCGAGTATCAATTCCAGTAAATAGACCTCCTAACACATGATCTCCACATCATTTTATGGCTAAACTTCTCCAATGCTGATTTTCTGAACAAAGTCTGGAGTTAAAAGAGAGCTTATAGACACTATCATGATCCTTATATGCATCATAGAAATGAGATCAGTGCGAGAGATACTAGGAGAAAAAGGAAAATTAAATGATCCACTAAATCCTGCAAATCAAAGCCAACACAAACTCGTAAAAAAATCTGATTGGTTGGTTTTCAATATTGTTCATGCTTTATCTAGATTGTTAAATGTGTTCTCACTAGAAATCCTTTAACTGTGATTCTTCTTCATCAACAAGCCAATCAATATATTGTCCAAGTAATTTCTAAAGAAACAAATCACAGAATCTCTAAGGTGTAGAAGCTATCTGTCGGACCATTACAAACCTCTCTAAGCATAGTGGCGTTGGATGGGGAGAGAAGAAGGAGAGATGGATAGATCTAGAGAAAAGGCAGTACCTTTAGCGAATGGGGAGAGAAGAGTGAACGAAGAAGGAGGAAGATGAAGAGGAATCGATTCACTGGTGGAATAACTCGTTACAGCAGAAAAAATTGCCAACTTTATCTAATGAATTCATCCATCTGTTCAATCAATGAAACCCAAAACCAAGATCATACACGACAATGTGCAGAAAAGCCCTAACTGAA
This sequence comes from Orychophragmus violaceus, assembly GCA_030180135.1. Taxonomy (NCBI): domain Eukaryota; kingdom Viridiplantae; phylum Streptophyta; class Magnoliopsida; order Brassicales; family Brassicaceae; genus Orychophragmus; species Orychophragmus violaceus. The sequence goes on along the minus strand of CM058236.1, from coordinate 70,210,538 downwards.
ACGAAGGCAGGGTAAATAGCAGATACGACGAAGATGGGATTTACCGAAGAGTCAAGACCACACAGGAAGATGGGATTTACCGAAGAGTCAAGACCGCGAAGGTGAGATCCAGTGAAGAACAAAAAAGCTTGAGAAGCAAAAAGGAAAGAGACGGGATAGAAATGAAAAGATAAGTTAGGGTATTATGTTTTTGTGGGATTATTTTTAAATTTGAGAAAGACTTAACACAAAATTTCCCTGAAAACTTTTTATTTTGGAGCCAAAGTGATATTTTCACTAACATTTTGGCGGACATAAGTGTTACAAAGACAAAAATTGAGATTTTGTCTTTCTGTTTCGTAAAAATCCGTAATTTTTTTGCTTAGCGTTGATTGAATGCTATAATATAGTTGATATTTTAGCTTGCCACTTTTAATAGCAGTTTATGAATTCGTGCTATCGTGATCTGCTATCAATACCCAGATTTCTTGTAGTGTAACCAAATTTCTTTGCGATAATTCTCTAAGACTAAGTGCAGCAAACCAAACTTCCGTTTGCGAGAACTAACAGATTAAACTAGCATTAATTCCAAGTTTGATATGTTCACAATTAACCTGAACCAAACTTCCGTTTGCGAACAGTTTAATTGCTTATCTAGGTTCTTTCTAGTTAAATTAACCAACTTCCGTTGAATTAATCAACCTAACATCATAACTCTGATTAGCTACTTCAGATCTAGCATTAAGAACAACTTAGATAAAGAACTAGCAGATATGAATCTCTACAGATTAATTAAACTATAATTCTCTGAAATCCTAAATGAGAATCCTTCAACCTAACAGGTGATCTACTCAGACATATTCATCGAGACAGAAGATATCATAAGTAGAAAACCAAATATCATAAAATCAAATAAGAACTGGGGTTCAAAATCAAGTCTCTTTCGAGAACAAAACCAGCCCCTAAAATCTCCTAAGAGAATAAAACTTAGTTATGAAGCATAGCCTAAACAATGGCTCAAAAACTCTATTTATAACCTAAAACACGTTTTGGGGCTTCTTTGTAAATATCAGGAACTTCTGGGCAGAATTGAAATGTTATCATTCTTCATCAAACCGTCGTTTGGCCCATCTCGCTGGTGCATCGATCGACGCCATAAGTGTGACGATCGTTGCATCTCGGAAATATCAACAGTGAACTTTATCTCTCGGCCAAATACTCCAATTAGCTCCAGAAAGTGCCTAAATCACCAAATATGCTCCAAATGTGCTTGTACCTAATAAACACCTGAAAAGACTCTAAAACATAGTAAAAGACTCGATAAATAACACATATACCATGGTTAAAATCCCTAAAATCCATGGTATATCAACTCCCCCACACTTAGCTCTTGCTTGTCCTCAAGCAAGACAAAGAACTAAATGTAGATAAGAGGTTTGAAAACTCTTCAGAAACTCATTTCATCCTAGAAGCTACAATACTCAGATTCCCCTTAGTAAACCACTGCAAGAATCAATCACAGGATATCAAGACCACAATGTACTTCCCACACACTTAGCAACTGTCCTAGGTAAACTCCACAATCACATTCAAGCATTCAAATTCTCCCTACTGACTTCTGCAAGTATTTAAGTGCGGTCTCACCTAAGGAGTATCGATCAAAGGGTACATGGATTCTTACCTTATCAGCTCTAGACCACCATACTATCTTTCTCTAGTCCCTTTCTTCTCTTTCCCTTCTTTAACAACTGATTTTTCCCCACTGGGTATCATTTTATTTTTTTTATCAGTGTTCTTCCCGTTATGGGGTGTACTTTGGACACATTCCATGGATCACATGAGAGAAAATAGTGTTTGCTACCATTCTCATGACCACTTCGGAGTTACTAACTCATCCTCAGTTTATTATCTTTTTTTTTTTTTTTTACTTTACAGAAGGGGAGAAGGGAACTAAATAGGATAGGTTGACAGGCTGTGTCAGAACTAACAAGGGAATCCGACACAAAGTATACCAAGCCCTTAGGTGAGAAATCTAAGTCAGTATTAAGGTTGAAGTCAGTAAAGGATCCTCTGATACCTGAAGTGATGTGGGTGTTCCCAGTAGGTTGATCTGTGATGGGGTTTTCTAATAGTCATAGATAGATCCTGCAACTTCATCCCAATGGTTACTTAAGTTCTTGCAAGTCTTGTAAATCTTCTCAGAAAATCATAGTTTCTTACTTAAACAATTTTGACTCAATAAAACAAAAAATTTTGAAAAACGGAATGACTCTTAAGAAAACAGAAAACTCTGACTCTTAAGAAAACAGAAAACAAAAGTCAGTAACACCTCCCCCACACTTAAGACACACTGTCCCCAGTAGTGTCCAGCGAAGGATCGGTAAAAAGAAAGAAAAATTGTTAATGGATGTTTTAGTTCTGTCGGGTTTTACCTCTGTCGCACAAGCATCGATCGTTGCACTAAGTGCACCGACCGTTGCTGTGCGATTCTTTCGTATTGTGACGATCGGCACAATGGTGTGTCGATCGACGCACTGCGCTTTCACGAACAGTCAGCAAGTTAGCAGGTTAGTCCGTCTGTTTTTGTCAATTTTGATCCCTGCAAGCTGAGAACACTAGAAACAGAATAAAACCGAAGCAAAAGATGTACCAAATAGAGTGCAAATCATCCAAACAAAGTAAAATCCTAAAAATCAAAAGAAGAAAAGTGCAAAAGAATAGAAAAAGTCAGAATACAGAACCGAAAGTATGGAGACTACTCTCACTCGCTCTCATCGTCTATCCCACCATACAGTGCATCGTCATCGGCTGCCTCGGGTGCGGGATCAGTATCAGTCGGGGATCGCTGTCGACGACGTCGGTCAGGTACGGGCTGATGGATCTGTGGTGGCCTCCTGCAGCTGCAAGTACGCACGAAGTTCCAAAGAACTCGAAACATACCATCGGATCTCTCTCTCCACTCTGCCTCAGAATATGCACCGTAAGCCATCGCAGGCTCAGGAAAGGGACCCACAATGTCGACTGGGGCTGGCGCGGGCGCAGGAGCAGGGGCAGAAGAAGTCGAAGCTCGTGAGGAAGGCTCTCCCAGCGGATGAGCCATAGTCGGAATCCCACGCTGCGCAGACTCAGGAGGCTGAAATCTCAGTGCCTCTAATGTGTCAATCTGTGTCCATCTGGTAGCGGGAAGCTCGATACCAGTCCTCCCAGTGGTCGGATCAGTGTAAACCCAAATGCGCCCCTCCTTAGGCCAGGTAGCGCTCTGCAAATGGCTGAGATCCAGGAACTCTCGAGCTATATCACGCTCTGTGCCATGAAGAGGAATCCCACAATACTCAAAAATGGGAGTAAGTAAACTCCCTACCGTCTCTGTACCAGCTCCATCAAACGGCTTCAGCTGCAGATCAACTAAATGCTGCGCGAAAATAGCTCCCAAGTTGAGACCCGAAGTAGGATCTCTCACGCCGGAACCTCTAAACTGATCTCTCAGCCCCATAAACGGCAACTCCATCTCAAGTTTGCGCATCTTGTTGGCCTCAAACTTGCAAAGCAAGCTCCAGCACAAGACACGCGAGACATATCGCAGCACCGGATGTCTCATCTGCACTACTGGTGTGGTCCTGGAGTTGTATCGACCGCTGCCAATACTCTCCCAGAATGTGCGAGCCTCCACCGGATCCCACTCGAGTGGCATGGCTATGCGCCTCGGCTCAGTACTGAACCCGTAGATCCTGCAGAGATCAAGTAGAGGAATCCGATACCTGACTCCCCAACTCATGAAGGTGAAAGCACCCACTGTAGCGCTCCTGTGGTCGGGATCCGAGTAAACCACTATGCAAGTGGACAATAGCTGCCTGACCAGCTCAGGATAGAGGTCATAGTGTCGCATCGGCATTGTCCCTAGACCAATGCCTCTGCACACAGCTAGCACCTGCTCATCGATCCCCAGAATCCTGCAGGTGGAGTAGTCCGCGAACTTGGTCGGCTTGATGATCATCCCACACCAACCACTGTAGAGAAGCGAGTCATACTCGTCCCATGAAGAGAGCAATGGCCGCTCTGTGAACTCAGCGGACCTTAAGAAACGTATGAGGTCCTCCGGCCACTGTCTGGTCGTCTGAAATGGTGTGGCGTCCTCTCTGGGCCAAGGTAAAGCAATTGGTGGCCCATATCTGTTATATGGTGCGGGTGACTCTGATTCCCTGTTAAACCATTGAGGCGGTGGGGTGTAGTGTCTTGTTGCTGTGGAAGCTGTGGCTCGCTTCTTGCGGGGTTGCCTTTGAGACGCCATCTGCAAAAACAAAGTTCAAACATTTTTAAGTCTCGGCAAAATTTCACTGTGAAATCGCGAAGCATCGACCGTTGCATCTAAGGCATCGATCGTTGCAAGGCGATTTCGCGTTATCGAACATTTCCCAAAATCGCAATGCAACGACCGTTGCTCTAGAGCAACGACCGTTGCAGGGCGATTTTGCCGCAACAAATCATCAAAAATCAGTCAAATCCAAACCACATTGTCTCAAATCAGTTCAAAATCATAATCAATCACCCTAAATCGTTCTAATTACGCATGCATCATCAATTTTTTTGGTTCAAAAATCAACAACCCTAAAACCCTAAAAATCCAATCCGAAAATTCGAAAATTGAAGAACATTACCTTGATTTCTTGAGGTATGGGTTGGGGAAACAGATTGGGTATGTAAAAACAAGTGAAATAGTGCTTAGAATCAAAGAAATCGATGAAGAAATGGCGATTTACGGTTTGGGTTCTCGGTGTGTCGACCAAAAGGAATGGAGAAGAAGAAGAGAAAATAGGGTTTAAGGTAACTTACCTGGTCGTGGGTGTAACGATCGTTGCTTTAGGTGCAACGATCGATGCTCGCTGAACCAGATTAATTCCGGTTTAGCTCAACGTACCTAATTTTTTTTTTTTTTTTCTTCGATTTGAACCAATTGCAACGACCGTTGCACATGTGAGCAACGATCGTCACACATCTCCAGACTTGTGTTCTGTATCTAAAAACTAACAAGAACAAATAAAAACGTGAAATCCTAAGAAAAACACCAAAAATGAGAAAGAAAAATAATTAAACCTAACAGTGGGTTGCCTCCCACTCAGCGCTTGTTTTAAGTCATTAGCTTGACTTTTGGAAAGAGGTCAGACTCATGGAGGTTTCAACAGAGACTTTGAGTGTCTCTGTGAATGCCTTATCATCCATGGTGGTGTGTAAGCAGTAGCAGCATGACGTCGTCCAAGGAACGTCGGGATGAATGTAGGGTGAGATTGACACTTGGGTGTTTTAACGCTCTTTCCTGCATTCAAAATAGTGGAGTCAGGAGGATTAAACTTAGAGGATTTATGCTTTACCTTTGGCAAAGTTTTGATGTTCGGAGCTTTTTGTTTATGAGTAGTTTTAGGCCTTGAAGATGCTAGAATAGGCTCTTGTGGAACCACCATCTTCTTGTCAACCACTACTGTGCACTGAACCATATCTTTAGACGTAACGGGAGCTTTTGGGAATGGTAATGGAGGTTTATAGGTTCTTTCTTTAGCAGGTCCTTGAGATATGAGTGAAACTGGTTCCTTTCGGGGTGCAACGATCGGTGCGTGTGAAGCATCGATCGATGCTGTCGTCTCAGCTCGTGTTTCAACTATGGTCTCGGGTTTTTCCGCTTCTTGGTCCATTCCAGCCATCTCAGACTCAAATTTCTCTTCTTGGCTTGGTCCCACTTCAATCTGAACTATCCAAGTCAAGAGATCCATGTCAATCTCTGTTGAGTCGGGTGCATTGAAGCTTTCAAACTCAGGCAATTCAACATCAAATCCCCCTCTGTCTTCCACAAATTCCACAGCCTTAACTGCTAGACATGATCCATGATCCATCTGTATGTCATCCTGAATGGGAATGTTGCTGGCATGAGCTTCTTGAGAATCCTTCCTTGAGGTAGAACTTGAAACTTGATCCATCTGTGTGTCCAGCTGCTTCATGCGAGTGCTCAAGGATTCAAATTTCTCATTCAGATTAGTGTACAGGTTCTCTAGCTTCGAGCTGAAAGAAGCTGTGTTCTGCTGTTGCTTTTCAATTGATTGTTCTATCATCATCTCTAGTCTGCTCCTTTGTGTAGGAGGTGCTAGATAGGAAGTGTAGTTATGGTCTCTTGATCCTTGAGCATGCCTAGAACCTTGTTTGTGCTGATGTCCCAATGTATGTCCATAAGAGTCGGCTCCAGCCATATAATGTACCTCTGCAAATTTATCAGTTTTTGCCTCTGCTCGGAACTGTCTCTCCCTAAGTAAGATGTCATGGATGTCATCTATCTTACTCTGCATCTCAGCTACTTACCCAACCAATACATGGTAATCTGGTAAGATGGGATTTCCTTCCCCATCTATTTTCTGACCTTTTGCGTTGCATATGTGACCCTCTTGGTCTCGTAGAACGCCGTTTTCACCGCGAATCAAAATAACAGGTTCCATGGTGCGGAACCCATTGAACGTCTCAGATCTCAGCATCGCTGTTCTCGCCTTGTGTCGATCGATGCAAGGTGAGCAACAATCGATGCAGTGCGAATCCCTGCGAATCCAAAAATCAAAAACGTGAGTAAACAAGAAAATTAAAAAGGATGCTTAGTCTAAATCCTAATACTAAATCTATTGGTGAACTCAAAGAGTCCCCGGCAACGACGCCAAAAACTTGATAGGTGTATAGTTTTCCCTATTCTACTGCAAGTGCACAGTTAATGCAATCGTAGTATATAAGGTATCGAATCCCACGAGGACTCTCAGTCACACAATAGATTTATAGCAGTTCAAGTTTTATTAAGCGAAGCAGATGTGAAAACAGTAAACGAAATAGCAAAGTAAATCAAGTGAGTTTGTGAGCAAGAAGGCAAAGCGTTAGGTTTCAGGAGTTCTCAGGAAATCAGGAACGCAAGCAATCAATCTATCTAGATCCAATCAATAACTATTCTAGAACTCAAACACTGATATAGAATTAACCAAATTCCTTTGCGATAATTCTCTAAGTCTAAGTGCAGCAAACCAAACTTCCGTTTGCGAGAACTAACAGATTAAACTAGCATTAATTCCAAGTTTGATATGTTCACAATTAACCTGAACCAAACTTCCGTTTGCAAACAGTTTAATTGCTTATCTAGGTTCTTTCTAGTTAAATTAACCAACTTCCGTTGAATTAATCAACCTAACATCATAACTCTGATTAGCTCCAGAAAGTGCCTAAATCACCAAATATGCTCCAAATGTGCTTGTACCTAATAAACACCTGAAAAGACTCTAAAACATAGTAAAAGACTCGATAAATAACACATATACCATGGTTAAAATCCCTAAAATCCATGGTATATCAAGACTGCAAAAGGTACTTATTACCCTTTATTTTTTAATCAAATTTTCTTCTGAATATGTACTCGTTAATCCTCTGGTCTCTTTACATTTTATAGGTGAAGGTGGCAAATGGAATTGGCATCCATTCAAAGTTAACTACATTAAGAACATACCACAGAATAACCAAATGGGTGATTGTGGAGTTTATGCCCTGAAGTTTGTCGAGTGCCTTGCTCTTGGTGTACAGATGGATGATCTGAGCGACGATATCATTGGCGACATGCGCTTGAAGCTCGCAGCTGAAATATTTGATGAATGCCCAGAGAAGAAACAACAGATGTCTGACCCGGTCCGAGGTGCCGATATAGGCCATCAACCACGTCCTGCCACACAAGCTTGAGCTAGTCTCAATCTTTGACTTGTTTTTGTTTCATTTTGAATGGTTGTTAGTAGGTACTTGATGCGTATTAGTGTCAGTCCGGTCAACATTAACGTTATGTTGTTTTGGCGAATTTATATATTCGTTGCGGATTTATATATAATCGTTGTGGATTTGTCTATTCCCAGCGAATTAATCATTTTTTGGATTTTTCTCTACCTATTAAACTTATAATTGGCTAAATTAACCCTTGATTTCCAATACCCTAAACCCTATGTTGCAAATTGGATCGAAAAAACGTTCATAATATTCAAATAAACTACTATAGGGCATATACCCTAATTCAGAAACCCAAAAACTTAAAAATAATAACCTTAACCCCAATACCCTAAACCCTAAACCCTAAGTTCATAATTTGATTAAAAAGATCTTTTTAGATTAAACGAATAGACTTCTAAGGGTACTAACCCTAATCCCTAAATAAAAAAAAATTAAATAATAACCCCAAACCCTATAAACCTAACCCCAATACCCTAAACCCTATATAGAAAATAACTTAGACAGAAGTACAAGATATTAAATTAACCCTAGAGGACCTAAACAACAAACTAAAATACTTGCCGTTTTTCTCACATAAAATCCAAAACCAACACTAGATTTCCTAAACCCTAAACCATAAGTTCATAATTTGATTAAAAAAAAATCTGTTTAATATAAACGAATATACTTCTAAGGATACTAACCCTAAACCCAAAAAATTAAATAATAACCCTAAACCCTATAACCCTAACCCCAATACCCTAAACCCTAACCCCAATACTAACCCTAAACCCAAGATATTAAATTAACCCTAGAGTACCTAAACAACAAACCAAAATACTTAGATATCCTCACATAAAATCCAAAACCAACAACAAACCCTAAGTTCATAATAATTAAAAAAAAAAATCTGTTTAAATTAAATGAATATACTTCTAAGGATACTAACCCTAACCCCTAAACCATAAGTTCATAATTTGATTAAAAAAAAAACTTCCTAAACTCCAACGAATATACTTCTAAGGATACTAACCCTAAACCCTAAACCAAAAAAAATAAATAATATTTCCGGATTGTTTGATTTGGCTTTTTTTTTGCAATTATGATTAATTATAAAAATGCCTTAAATGACGGCATTAAAAGAACTTTAAGATTGCTTGTTTTGAAATTTTTTTCCATTTTAACACCTAAACTGAAAATAATAAAAAATTATAAAATAACACTTGGTTTCAATCGCAAGATTCCTCAAATTTTTAATTGAGTAAAAGATTACACCAAATTTAAAAAAAAAATTCAGAAATGTCTATTTTGGATGACGCCCACTAGTACGACTGTTATGCCCACTTTGGTTGCACTTCAAGCAAATATGTGTCTTCCTGGGGCGTTTTCTGAACAAAGCCTTCTCCAAAGCAGACTTGTACCGACTGTTCTTAGGTCTTCCAGGAGGCTGGCGAGGTATAGGAGGTAGACACTGTTGTGCTGCAACGAGTTCAGGAACAGGCTGAGCTACATCTCTTGGCATTATAGACATAGCGTAAGCGTTGATAAGGTAGCTCTTGAAATAATACGGAGACGAAAGACCAAGCGCATTAATCTTCTTAGATACTCCAGCGGCGATAGCATGAACACAAGGTAATTGATGAACATCAAACCTTTTACATGAACATTGTCGTTCACGTACATTGACAACATGTGAATGCCTTCCGGTAGTAACGTGTACTTGATCAGCATCTATTTCCTGCACTGCCAACAGTCTAGCTGCAGTAACACGGGGCTGCAAGGAAACAATATTCAATATGCTTAGATTTTGGAGAAAACATTTCAAATTTATAACCACTAACCTCTATCAGTTTTTCTGCAGCATCCGTCAACCTAGTACACATTTGTTCTGCAGCCCGCCTCCTAGCGGAGAACCATCTTGTTAACATGGACCGAATGGCGTCTAAGAGCTTGGTAATTGGCAGAGTTCTCGCATCTGATAAGACCCTGTTGATCGACTCGGCTATATTGGAAGTTAAAATATTGTATCTCTGACCTGGAAAGTGAGCACGACTCCACACCTTAACGTCAGCTTTCTCGAGATAAGCATGGAGGCCCGGTTTGAGGTTTTGGATCTCACTGAATATGACATTAAAATCAGATATCCTATACGCGTTTGCTGCCTTCTTTACCAGCCGGAATGCGTCACCACCTTTAAATCACACTAGTATGTTTTTGTACATATGATAAGTGCATATACCCCTAGTAGCCAGTGGATAGACTTTTCCAATGGCTGTAGCTATCGATCTATGTCTGTCGGAAATGATGGATAGACCAGCCTCGTCTGGAAATACACGGTTCAGTTGTATGAAGAACCATTCCCATGATTCATCGTTCTCCGTGTCAACGACCGCAAATGCTATAGGGAATATTTGGAAGTTACCATCTTGACATGTTGGTACCAAGAGTGTCCCTTTATATCTCCCTTTCAGATATGTCCCATCGACAACAACCACTTTTCTCATGTATTGTAAGCCATTGATACTTGCACCGAAAGAGATAAAACAGTACTTGAATCGGCCTTCCTCCTCCACCGCTAAACGTGTAAAAGTCCCCGGATTAGCCTTTCTTATCAAGTACAAATACGAAGTAAGTTCCGCATATCCACTCTCGTGGCTACCATTAGCCAACAAACGTGCGTATGTAAGAGCCCGATGAGCTTTCCAGTAATCAATATGCCATATATACAACTTATATTAAATATGTTTCCCGTAAAAACAATCCGCAACAAGTTGTAATAACTAGAAACAAATCTGTAATAAACGAATTATTGAAAAAAAACTGCAACCAGTATAAGGACATTAGAACATACCTTTATACCAAATTTGAAGTTCAAAGCCACAGCAACATGATCTGGTATCACTTTTGGCCCAACGCTACCAACCGAATCGTAGTACAACTGCCCCAAGATATTTTTCGTGGCTTGGCGACTACGCCCACCTCGTTCTGTGACAGATCAAGTATGATCTTTAATGTATACCTTGATATGAAAACAAGGCGAATCTCCAACTGTCCTGGCACGAACTCTCCATGTGCATCCTTTTACCCAGCATTGAACAATCAACAATTCCGGCCTTGACTCTACACGGTTAAATTCAAACTTTCTCGCTAGTGAGAGAAGCTGTAACCAATTAACCAATTCATCTTTGCTATCGTACCTTTGCCCAACAGCAATATCCAAGGCTTGTAACTCTATGTTCCTGTAATTCTCATCATCAACACCTTCTTGGACAGCTTTCCCAAAAGATTTTTTCTTCTTTGGCAAACAAGGTTCCTCAAACTCTCTCGGAAATTTCCCAGACAAATCGTAATCCTCGTCACCCGAACTAGCACCATCCGAATCTTCACATCAATCAAATATCAATCCTTCTTCATCGCTGTCGTCATCTTCCTCAGCCTCTTCCGTGTTACACTTAGAATTTTCAGTAGCTGACGTCCTCTTCTTAAATGTAACACATAACCTGCATGTTTTATCTTTGAACTGATCTAAGAAAAATTTCATTTGTCTATCATCACCAACAGGCGCAGGAGGTCTGCTCTTCGCTAAGCCAACCAAAACCTCTTTTGGAAGCATATAACTAAGCTCAGCGATGTAAGTCTTATTGTCAACTCCATAATCCTTGTAAACCGTTTCTATGAATCTGTTGAAGGAAAGTTTATCATCGACTCGTACTGTTCTTGTTCCTCTTTCATCCACAGCAAATTTCCATCTTGTTTCATCAAATTTCCAGTCACCACAAAGTATAACGATCGGAACCATGATCAATTCTTATTGTTGACGAGCAGAAAAGACACTGATACGTACCAATCGAGCTCGTTCAGAGATGGCGGCTACTGCTGTGTAGGTCGTTCTTCATATGTTTGATGAAGATGGTGATTTTTTGCCAAAATTTTCCATAAATTCGACCATAGCAAAAATTAATTCTGTAAAAAAAAACCCATAAATTCGATCATAAATTTCTTTCCATAACTGTCTCAAACGAATATCTTTGCGTTTATGGAAAAAAAAAAATACAAGTTTCCGTTTTAAAAAAAATCGAATTAATATTAATACTTACCTAAAATAATTTTTGGTTCGTAAATGGAAAGATTTGAAAAACAAAATTCATATTTAAAATAAATAAAATCATATATGTATATATTTCCAAATTCCAGGATATTAAGTTTTTATTTTTTAATATTACATTGTTATTTAACATATCAAATAAATTTAAAACTTATAAAATTATTTTGTAAACTTATTATGCTTAAAAACTAAATTATTAGTTTTAAAACTATATAAAATATTACAACCTAAAATGAGTTTTTATGGCCCTATATAGATTCATACAATAAAATATTTTAAATTTTACAATGTCATTATTTGAAGTAAAAATTATATTTTCAATTATTTAATAATTTGTAAAACTATTTAAGGAAATAACATAACAAATCCGCAAAAAAAAGAGGAGCAAAAATGCATCGTCATCAATTTTAAAACAAAATCTGCAAACACTAAACTTAAATCTGCGACACATCAACTAAATCTGTAATACTAAAATACTAGTTTTGTAATTTTTTTAGGCCTTTTGCCTGTGTTACAGAGTTTTTCGAAATCTACAACACATACAAAAAATCTGTAACACTGGGAATAAAAATTTGCATAAACAATCCGCAAAATCCTGAAAAATTGCAAAAACCCAATAAATCTTCAACACTAGCGAAAAAATCTTCGAACTCAATTTTACAAAAACAAACAAATCCGCAAGTATACAAAAAAACTGCAACACGTGGAACAAATCTGTTACACTACGAACTAACTTAGTAATTAAAAAGTACATTTCCTTTGTCGCGGATTTTTTTTAAATTCGCAACAAAGAAACAAATCTGCGACACTTGCATTTAAATCCGTAACATCATTTACGTAATTACACAAACAAATCCGCAACCAAAGAAATCTGCAACACGTGACTGCGGATTTAATTTCGCAGGGAATGTGGCATTTTCGTAAATATTTGATTTTTTCGCTGACATGGAAAAAAAAATAATGGCAAATCTATAAAAAAAAATTCTTTCCAAATGATGCTAGGGGTACTTTAGACAATAAAATCTTGAGAAAAAAGGCCAAAAGATTAATCCTACTCTAATAATAACTATACTTTTCATACTAGATAAGTAATTTTCCCATATAATAATACACAATTGTCTACGATAAATCTGCTGAGCATTAAAAAATAAATTAATTTATCTAATATTTATTTGTTTTCGGTTTTAATTGTTATTAGTCTTACATTGTCATATTTTGAACGTACCATTTACAATTTAAAAATGAAATGCTAGAAAAACATAATATGATGGTTATGGGTGGTATCTTCTTAAAGACTTTGAAGGGGACGAGGTTACTATGTTCCTTAGAACATATCATTTAAAATACTTACAAAGTTCTCTGTTTCTAAAATATTAAATGCATAATCATCAATGTTGATGTTAATACTTGACCCAAGAAGGCAAAAAAATCTTCAACCTAACTCTTAGAAATATCTGCATATGAAATTATTCATCTGGAATAGTGGGATGTATGTTTTTCTGTAGTTTATTTATATCTTAGTTAACGTTTTTAACGTATATACAAAACATAGGATTTGAAGGCCAACTTCATCTCCAATTGAAGAAATAAAAAAGATTTTGATTCATGTCCAACTTGTCTTTACAAGCCAGCTAGGGTGGTGAAGATATAACCACCAAACCGAACAAATTCGTTTATTATTTATCTGACATAAATTAACGAACTAAGCAAAAAAGAATTATAACAAATATAAAATATTATGTAGAGAACTTCGTATGTTAACGAAAAAATGAGGATAGTATAAAATTTATTATGAAAATTATTCTTAAAATTTGAACAAATATCCGGTTCGAAACCTGAGTCTCTCACCAATACAAAATAAAATTATAAATAAGGGTTTTGAAAAAGATAGAATAATAGGAGTTTAGGAGTTTAGAACAATGATGCCAAAAAAAAAAAAAAACAATGATAAGCTTTTTACACACTTTTGCGACTTCCAACTGCAACGTCTCGATAGAAAATGTCTTCCTTTCTGAAGTTGAGCCTTGCTCAAAGTCAGGATTTGGTCGCCCTCGAACCGGAGTAGGCGGCCTCTCGCTGTCCACCTACAAACAAAAATACTTAAACTCAGCAACCAAAACATGTTTCGTCATTTACTATACATTCAACATGGTAAAGAAACCTAATCTGAGAGAGAGAGAGAGAGAGAGAGAGAGAGAGAGAGAGAGAGAGAGAGAGAGAGAGAGAGAGAGAGAGAGAGAGAGAGAGAGAGAGAGAGAGAGAGAGAGAGAGAGAAGAGAGAGAGAGGAGAGAGAGAGAGAGAGAGAGAGAGAGAGAGAGAGAGAGAGAGAGAGAGAGAGAGAGAGAGAGAGAGAGAGAGAGAGAGAGAGAGAGAGAGAGAGAGAGAGAGAGAGAGAGAGAGAGAGAGAGAGAGGTCTGATTCTAATCAAATCAAATGAAGAAATGTTTTTTTCTTGGTTACCTCATTCCATGCTTGGTCCAGAAAGTTTTCTGATGGTCAAAGCTATACTCACCGACAAAACAAGCGCGTGGACCCACACGCGCGTACCCATTTGCTCTCAAACCTTTTCCCTCTCGTCTTCGCCGTCTTCAGCGCGTCCGTCCTCTCCGGCGACCGGCTGCCGCCGGAGTCGTGAGAGGACACTTGTTTCGTCACTAGGCTCCTTCCAGTCCAACTCATGAGCAGCGTCGGCGCAATTCTCGTCATCCCGTTCTCTCTCCTTAGCTTGCGGTGGAGCTCCAGGTTCTTTCCAGCAACGGCGGTCCATGGTGTTTCTGCGCTGCGGCGTTAGGCGCTCCTCCTATGTGCTTTCCTGCTCGGGGACGGTGGGTCGAGCGTGGGAGGTGGTCGCCGTCGTCTTCTTCGCGGAAGCATCTCAGATGCGCAATTCCGTCTGTTGTGGTGGCTCAGGCGTAGGCTGTCAGATGTTGGGGGTTATGGAGGAAGCGTGGCGACGGCTGCGGTGGATCTTCTCCTTTTTCTCTAGGAGTTTCGGATCTGGCGGCGAGGTCTTGCTTCTGCGCTTCTCTTGGTTTCGTGCTTCGGTATCTACTCTTTCGAGCAAGGTCTCGGAGCTGTTAGGAGTGGAGGGCTCACTTGTTTTCGTGACCGGCGATTCTTTCTGCTCCGATTATTGGCCATGGTCAAATTACCGATGAGGTTATATGCTGCTTGCGGCAGCTCGCAATGTTCCCAGTTAGGGTTGGCTGGACCGGTTTGGTTCGTTGTTTAATCCTTGTGCGCTTGATCCAGTGATTCGACTTTGGCTGATGTTGCTTCAATCCGTCTGGCTTGAAGTTTTGGTCTGGTCTTCCTTCTCTTACTCTTGCAGGTGTAGCTCTGGGATTTTTTCTCAGGCTTATTATCCTAAGAGTACGGAGTTGGATTGGTGTACTTGTTTTCCTTGGTATTGATGGGTCTATGCACTGGTTTGGCTACTTGGTTTGGTTTGGTCTCGTTGTTCTAGTTCTAGGAGGAGATAGTAAGGTTACGGAGTGGTGATGTGTGGTTCCGGTTCTCGCTGACATCGGGGAAAGATCTTGGGGGGAACGAACAGCCGCTATTAAGCTTCGTTAGTTGGTGTAATCCTGGCTCGTGCCGGATCTAGGTGTGTTAGTGTGTGTGCGCCGATTAGGTGATGAGGACAATCAATGATCGGGCCTCTCTGCCATCGTTGAGGAAAGGTTCTTTGCTCAGGTTACCGGATGAAATCACTTCCTAATTCCTTTTTAGCGAGTTCAGCCTTTCTTGGATTCGTTTTTGCCGTGCTCTTCTTCATCAGTCTTCAAGATTTCAAGAGTGTATCACTATTTTGGATCTAATGCTACCAAGCAGAAGTACCAATAATACCGATTGATTTTGCTTCCATGTTTTTTATCCTTTTTTTGCTATGGGACCAATTATTTGTTGTTGCATTTAGGAAAATCTAATTTGTAACCTCAAACTTCATTTTATAATGATATTTACAATTTTGCAAAAAAATAGTTTTCTCATGGTGAGATGGGAGGTTGAAGAGGATGAATCAACTTAGCAACAATGGACAAATCTCTGCCAATCACCAATATTGCTCCAGCATTTTTCGATTGTCCTGTTTATCATAATATCAAAATAGTTTTTTTCTTTCTTTCCCAAATGCCAAAAGAGATCAAAACGTTTTCAAAAGACTTACCACAATAGTTAGTAGCAGAAAAAACAGTAATAAGTTTTCCTTGTGCAAATCTTTCGAAACCATCAAGTACACACTCATGCCCTCTTATAATGAGCTCTATGTTATTCCTCTCACAAAATGCATTGACCCTATCAGGCTGCACAAGGCTGTGACTTAGTGATCGAGCTTGAATTGGTATTACTAAAGAGATAATTAAATAAATAAAAAGTTATTTTTACCCCAAACGTGACAATCTCGCTCCCTCTTTTATTTATTCCTATGCCCAAAACGCTATCATTTTCTGAAGGATCAGACCTGTTTACATGTGAGAAATATAATGTTATTGCAACTTGGTACAAATGTAAGAAATAGTAGAAGAGATGTATATATATTTTAATATTTACCATAGTAAATTTTTTACAACTTGGGACTCAGAGCACCCACAACGGTAGATACTCATCAAGAGTATCTTTTTTTTAACACTGTTGTTATTAATCGAAATGTTCTGGGAACAAACCAGAACCTTACAATCCTCTGTTTTGCAAAAGCGAAAACAAAAGGCCTAACAGAGGGAAAAAAGACTGAAAGAAAGCAAACTAAAAAAGAAAGACAAAAGCCAGCGAAAGAAAAAACAGGAGCTAGAAGTTTAAAGAAATTGACACCAAAATTGTGTCATGAGCACTCCAAAGGTGAAAGCAAAAGAGCCCAGAGGAGCCGGAGGAGTAGATTCGTCCGAGCAGGGCATCGGTCAATGGTGAATGTCAAAGGAGATGACATTACGGAGCCAAGAGGGGCTTCCTTGCGCCACGTATGATTGATGAAGGTAGTATCTCGTCACACTTTCCGCAATTAGAGAAGCTGCAATGTTACCTTGAGGAGACGTATGGTGTAAACTCCATGACTCCAGACGGTTTAGATAGCCATAAATCTCAGAGAGCTTGAAGCAATGGAAACAGACTATGGTTTAAGAAAACCTCTCTCGCTGGAGCTGATGAGGCCTCAAAAACCACATTCTGGATTTTAAGGTGGACCATACTTTCCACAGCCCATTGAAAGCTGGACAGAGCAGCTTCCTCGACAGTCATTATACCTGTGAAGGATCTCCGACTATGGAGCATGACGTTCCCGCGGTGATCACGTAGGATCCAAGATGCACCGCTGATGCGGTTATGGTCCGGGCCATCCACTCCTATGTTGCATTTGATGAGGTTCTGTTGGGGAGGAGTCCAAGTAGAGCCGGATGGATGATGGGCAGAGATCGCAACGTTTTGGCTTGTTTCAGACATGTTAACGTGGAACCATGTTTCCGCTTCTTCCATTGCTCGATCAAATAATGTCTGGGCAGAGACTCTCACCTGTTCAAATAATAGCTCATTTCGGGACTTCCAAATCTGCCACAGAATCCATGGGAAGATACGTCTCGTTCTTGCATCCAGTGACGTACGTTTGCTGCAGGCCATAAGGTGGTGAAAATTGAGCATAACTGAATTGCTCGAGAAACCAGCCGGAGGGAGAGGGACCTGAGAAAGCTCCCACACTTCTTTAGATAAAGGACAATTAAAAAGGACACGACAAATCGTTTCTGGTCCTTGTCCACAGTAAACGCAATGGAGGTCAGAAAGTACGCCCCGTGTTCTCAATCTGTCTTTGACCGCCAAAGCACCAGAGATTGCTCTCCACATAAAGTGCCTAATCTTCGGAGATGTCTTTGATCGCCATAGGTTATTCCATAGGTTCTTTTCTAAGGGAGGGGTGGTAGTACTTTGTTAATCCATGCTTTTCCGAATCAGTTCCGTGACCATATAACCACTTTGCAAGGTGTATATTCCATTCTTTGTAAAACCCCATTGGAGTGTATCCGTCCTTAGAGGAGAGCACTTTATAGACGAGATCAGCCGGGCGTCCTCGGTAGCAAAAGTTCTGTAGAGGAGAGGGACACTCCAAATGCCAGTGTTGTCAATGAGGAGATCAGCCACTTTGAGAGAAAGATCGATGTTGTTTGTCGGGTGATACATGGGAGGCCGGGGAAGAGGATCTATCAACCTATTTTCTGACCAGACATTGGTTGCCTTTCCGTCTCCAATCACCGTCGTGAGGCCCTGTTTCAGAAGTTCTCTACCGTGCATAATGCTTCTCCATGCATAAGAAGGACGTGTCCCCATAGTACAATCAAGAAAGGACCCATTCCTGAAATAACGACTTTTTAATAAACGAGATACCAATGATTCGGGTCGTGACCAGATTCTCTATGCTTGTTTGGCGAGGAGGGACTGGTTAGTGCGAGCAATGTTGTGGAAGCCGAGACCCCCATCTTCCTTCTTCATGCACAGTTTATGCCAAGCGACCCAAGGGATCTTCCGACGGTTGTTACCACTACTCCACCAAAACTCCGTCATGACACTAGTGAGCTTAGCGCACAGATTTTTAGGGAGTCTAAAAATGGACATTGCATACACCGGGAGGGCCAACGCAATAGATTTTAGTAAGATTTCCTTACCCCCTTGAGAGAGAGCTTTTGCAAACCATCCGTTAAGACGTCCCTGAAGTTTCTCTTGGATGAAATTGAGAAGTTTCCTCTTAGACCCGCTGAAACTCTCCAGTCGGCCCAAATACTTTCCTTCTCCTCCTTATACATTTATCCCCAGCACCATTTTAGCCTCATGTTTCACAGCATCAGGAACTTTAGATCCAAAAATAATCGAAGACTTCTGCTGATTAATTTCCTGACCCGAAGCTGCACCATAAAGGCCAAGTATTCTGATCAGTTCATTACCCTCTGCTACCGTAGCCCGACACATCAGTAGGCTATCATCGGCGAAAAGGAGATGGTGTACACTTGGTCCATGAGAAGCGATTTTAATACCATGGAGACGACTGATGCTTCAGCTGAGTTAAGAGCGCTAACAAGCGCCTCAGCACATAATATAAATAAAAATGGTGAGAGGGGGTCGCCCTGACGTATACCTCTCTCAGGTTTGATAAATCCATGAGATCGTCCATTAAGGAGACAGAGTACGAGACCGTCGAGACACATGATATAATCCACCTGACCAATATTCTCTCAAATCCCATCTTTTCCAGCAAGGTTTCCAGAAAACACCATTCGACCTGATCGTATGCTTTAGACATATCGGTCTTCCCCGCCATACAGTCATCCATTGCCATACCATTCGTCCGGAGAGCGTGAACTAGTTCATGAGCAACCAGTATATTATCTGTTATCGAACGCCCTTCTACAAAAGCTCCCTGGGTATCAGACACGATCGAAGGTAGAATCAGTTTAAGACGGTCACACAGTATTTTCGATATGATTTTGTACTGCACCGAGAATAAACTTATCGGTCTCATGTCTTTCATGTTGGATGTATTTACAATCTTGGGGATAAGGCATAATTGAGTATGGTTCCAGCCCGGAGGGATGATCGCCGTGTTGAAAAAACTCATTACCTCCGCAGTCACAGCCGGGCCAACTATATGCCAAAACTTTTGGTAGAAAATTCTGGAGAAACCATCTTGACCAGGGGCGCTACTTCCTTTAACCGCAAACGCAGCCATCTTGATTTCCACAGGGTTAATGTCCTTCGTGAGCATTCTATTCATCTCCGCAGTGACTCGGGGTTGGAAACCATCAAAGAGGTTGTCCATATCGATCGGGTTAGTACTCATGAACAGCTCTCTAAAATATTCAACAGCAACATGACCTTTAGTACCTTCGGAAAACTATTCATTCCCTTGTTCGTCCAGCAACATCAGCACACGGTTAAGAGATTTGCGTCCTTTAACACTGTTTTGGAAGTATTTAGTGTTTTTATCTCTTAATTTGAGCCATAGCTCCCTGCTTCTTTGCCTCCAAACCCTTTCTTCCTCTTTAACTGCTTCCGCCAGTTTCATCAAGAGTATCTTATATATGTAATATTAATAGTTTACTAGATTTTGACCCGCGCTACAGGAGTGCGGTATATGTTTCCTTTATATATTTAAAAATTCATTAAAGATTGTGTAAGCATAATCCTGAAATAGTATGTTTTTGTTTTCATAGTACCAATGCAACAGTATGCTAATATGGTACTAAATTCTGCAAAACATAATCCTGAGACGAATGAGACATCATAATCTGTTATCTTCCGTGATGGCCAATTTTTTTAAACTCTGCAATTTCACGTATTGCACCGTCCATAATAATCTGAACACAATCACCAGCAGATGTTGCAATCCATTCACCTATCAAAACAATATTTTTACCAATGAGTGAATAATATAAACTATAACAACTAATAATGTTCGTAGATAATTCAAGTACCCCAAACATACCGTTTCTAAAAATAAGTTTAGCAAACCTCAAGATGCAAACCATAACGTAGTCATCATTATCCTCGTAATATTTTTGGAACTCCTTAGTCTTGCCGCCACCGAGCTCACATAGCAAACGACACTTCCTATTAGGTAACATTTAATTACATATTTATAACACAAATAATTATACAATTTTTTTTTTGATATCAGAACAGACTAACCTAGCATCCACAAGATAAAAGGTTATGGGATCGCAACACCAAGCAATCAAATGATCCACTCGCCCAATTATATATGTATGAATGCAAAGTAAGATAACAAATAAGCTTGCTCAATTAAAAAATACAAATGACCAAAAAACAGTTATCGTACACACCTACAGAATGAATACAATCATTACACCCTGATTTTATATGATGAAAATCAACAAAATCATAGAAACTGCTTGTGCTTATTGAAGGAATCTTCTGAACACATGTTGTCCACTTCCACTTTATTTCGAATCGATGAGACGTCGGTTTAAAATCTCCACCAGCCAGAATTAGGCAAAAATCAGAAACAATTATAGAAACCCCTTCAACCAAGACATCCAAGGATTGATCTATATAAAGATGGCAATCTACAATACAATGTATTTTAATTCCCTGTAACACTTTCTTTGCAGTTTAGTACAACAAAAACCAAGTAACTATTAGAATAAAAATCTATAAAAGTTATATAAGAAAAACATGCTCATTGACCAATATTAAACTGATCGTTCGCTTAGCTCCCCAATTGATAACATATCTCCTCAATATCTTAACACGAATTCTCCACTCACTGATGTTTGAATGCATGGAAGACACATCAATGAACCTTGAAGAACACATCGAAACTATGTGCTTAAAAGATAAACATAAAACGAAACCCTACTAATAATAAACTATAGGAATATATTATAACTTATATTCTCAAATATCTTTAAACGGGCGGTATATTTAGTTAATATCACAAATATTCTAATCGAAGCCAATATATTTTGCTTACTTTTGTGTATCAATATTGTTGTACATATGGTAGGTAGTTAATATGGGTTTTAAAAGAATATAAATAAAACTTTATATTTAAGGCAATAGTGTGGTTGGATTTGTCAAAAAGGTAATTGGATTTGTCCAATAAATTATATTAATAGGAAATTTCTGGTTACATAAATCTTGACAATTAAAACAAACTTGGAAAATAATTCAAACAACAATAGAAAATACAAATATAGAATTCAATAGTAATATTAGTACTTGCCACTAAACATATGTTTTGACAAAAATCAAACGGAATTACAACATAGGATGAATCGTGAATTAAACCAATTCAGTCATTTTTTGGAGGTGAGTTTCAGAATAGGAGCAATGGAACTTTCCCAGAAAAGTTGAAAAACGATTGTTTGGTTGGCCTTGACATTATTTGACAACAAAAACTCTCTTAAGCCGAAACCCAAACGTATACGTCGCCCTTCACTATCAGAATGGAATGCAAGCTCGACATACCATTTCTCTCCTGCATCATTGACCATCAATATGGTGCTCCGGGTATTTTCATATGTGATAGCACAACAGTCGATTTTGTACTGTTGTACCATATGGAAATCACTTCCTTCACGATACTCAAAGATTAAGAAATCACCATCTTCTAATGCATGTGCCTTAAAGAACCGTTTTCATCCATTTGTAAGCCTATCACCAACTCGTTTGATAGGGAACTCTTCGTTCCTAGCATCAGATATGAGTTTACCGACTGTAACATCGGTTTTTCAAGTATAAAGGTCTTATAGAATTTTCTCGGGATTGTCTGGACCAAAAAATATTCAGCAATGATTGTCAGAATAAAATGCTCTCTAAAAATAAACTTAATGAAAGAAAGATATAAGAAAGCATACCATACTCTTTCTACAATTGTTTGGAACCATAGGCTTGAAAAATCGTCGGTTAGTCATCTTCCGGTTTTTTAGAGAAGCTAATATGTCTTCATATCAATCAAAATAATTACATGCATTTACCAAAACAAAATGAATAAAACCGAATCTTAAAAAATAGCTCATCGACGCTTGAAGACACAACATAAACCCTAACATCTACTTAAAATTCAAACTTGATTTGTGTTGCAGAATTTCGATGAGTTATTGTTCATTGGTCTTTCACAATAGATTTATCTCAGTTAAAATCGGTAAATTCCCAGAATAAAAATCCTAATTTTAAATATCATTCCACTGAAAAATTAAGAGTTACCTTTTGGATTAGTTGTTGATTAACCAAGAATCTTGAACGAAATCCTCAATATATTTCCTCAACCACCAAAATTTAACTGAACATATTTCGTCGATGAACTAAGGATTTTACAGATTTGAGTGTTGATTAGAATGAGTAAAAAAAATTAGAATCGTTTAACAAATGAGAACTACAATGGACCGTTCTAAATTTTGGGCTTTAATAATATACATTATATATAATGTTATTTTTGTAACAAATTAGCCCAAATGAAAGCTTAGATTAAAAAATAACTAAACATAAATTGAGCATCTAACAAAATTCATAAACATAAATACCAAAGAACAACTTAAAGATATATTTGTTATGAATATCGATAAGGTTCATTATTGTTTTTTTATTTGGAAATTTCATATATTAATTCATTGTGGTAGTCTTATAGGTTTCTATTATAGATTTTTAATAATTATAATTTTCCTAATAAGGAAAAAAATATTGAATAATTACTAATTTACAATTTTCTATATTCATTCTTGGTGGTAGTTACATTATGTTGTTCATATAATATTATAATTGTAACATAATTATACAAAATAGATTCCTTAAATTCAATAGTATTTTAAGGATTTAACATGGAACATAATTCGAAACAAAATAAATATATAAAATTTCTTACAAACATAGAAATCTGAGCAAAACATTAAACATAGGTTTTAGCTTAGTTTAAAACAGGATTTCAACATTGGAAGAGTTAGAGAGTTTAAGAAATGTTGGAGGAGAGCATCAGGACTGGAGTAGTAGCATTTTGCCAGAAAAGCTGAAACGTGATTCGCTGCTTCCCCTTGACATTATTTGCTGTCAGAAATTATCTTAATCCTCCAGCCAAACGAATATGTCCTCTATTAGTATCTGAATGGAATGCAAGCTCAACACTCCATTTCTGTCCATAACATTGACCATCAAAATAGTTTTGCCAGCAACCGTCCACAAGTCATTTGCATCCACACAAAAAAACTTAGGCAGATACTGAAAAATGAACACATATGAAACATGGAACAATATTTGAAACATTGATACAAAGGAATAACTTACGATTTTGCTTCGCTTTATGCTGTCACTCGTGACGTTTAAGGTAACAAACTTCTCATTAGCTCCTTCAAAATCATATCGATTATTAGTCAAAACATTACAAATTCATCATTTTTTGTTTGGAAAATAAGTGGAAAACACTTACTCGTGCTACCTTCTCCAGTCTCCATTGTGTGTGATGTATTTGCTTCAAAAAAACAACTCGATTATTATTCAAAACATTAGAAATCATCAGAAATTGTCTGGAAAATAAGTAGAAAAAACAATTATTTGTGATACCTTCTCCAGTCTCCCTTGGAGGTTCTGTATTTATTTCAAAAATTATATCGATTATTAGTCAAAATATTACAAATCATTATTAATTTTATGGAAAATAAATGGAAAAACAAATAACTCGTGATACCTTCTCCACTCTCCATTAATTATGTTGTATTTTGCTAGGTAACACGGAAGCTTCGCCGGATGACCGCTTCCCGCTTCGGAATCGAAGTCGGAATCGGAAGCTTGTGGAAGCTTTCGGAATCTCACTTCCAAAATGCTTCAAATTTTTTTTTTTTAAATGCATTGGAAGCTTACATTTCCGTTTTGGAAGCTTCAGCTTCCATTTTGAAATGCTGAAGTCATAAACAAAGAAAACATATAGAGTTATATTTTACATATATTTATTTTATATAAAAAAACCTAGAACTAAAAGGAATAAAATAACGTTGAACTAATAGTAAAACTTGATATTTGTGCATAATAACTTTTATCTTTTACTTACAAAAAAATTTGTTTGGATAGACTCTATTAATCATTTGTGAATTACTAAAAGTGGTTAATTTAATTAGTTGGACAATATTATCTTTGAAAATGGAATGTTTTAGTTATTTTCACAATATATTTTGAGCTCGTCTTATTTGATATAGTTAGCTAAGAATGAATACAATATTTTGATATTTAATTTTGAATCATATAAATTTAATTATAGGTTATATTATATTTTTAATACATATATATCCATATATATACATATATATACGCTTCCAACACGTACCCGCTTCCTATATATTTCTGAAAAGTTGCTTCTACGCTTTCGTACGATTCCGCTTCCGCGTACCCACTTCTGATTCCATGTAATGTAGGTATTTTGATATGTGACCTCACAAGCGTTTGATCCAAACTGATGTACCATATGGAAATCAGCACCTCCACGATACTGGAAAATCTGAAGATCTAACTCATCTAATGCATGAGCTCGGAAGAACCATCTCCAACCATCTGTAATACTATTACCAACTCGTTTGATAGGGAACTCTTCTCGCCTTAAATCAGATGTGAGTACACAGATTGTAACATATGTTTTCCAAGTATAAAGCTATTAAAGAACTTTTCCGGTATAATCTGCAACACAAGTTTTAACAATTATTGCGAGAAATAAAATCAACTTAAAAATAACACTTAATGAGATTTTCATACTAAGATTACATACCAGACTCCTTCTGCATTTGCGTGGAAGCATATACACGTAAAATAGTGGGTGTTTCATCCTTCGATTTGTTGTCTAGAAGTTTAAATAAGTAAGTCTAAACCCAAATTAATTACATGCATGTATCAAAATAGATGAGTTGAAGGAACCATATTCAAGTTGCAGAATAGATGACTTATTAAAAGACGGCACCATCGATTTATCTCAATATAAATCTGAAATTCTAAGAAGACAAACCCTAATTCTAAACATCGTTCTAATGCAAAATAAGGGTTTACCTTGTTGGATCAAGTCTTGAGTAGCCACGAATCTCTTATCGCTAGATTGCAGCGCGAATATTGAAAAAGTTTATTTCAATCCCAACTGCACTTTGCCGTTTTTTTGCTAATTTTAGAATGACATTACAACAGAGATCGTTTCAACTCCATTCTTATTACAATGGGCCATAATTAATTTGGGCTTTAATTAATTTTATAGTAATTTAATAAATTAGCCCAAATTACAGCTTATATTGTAAAGAACCAATAATTTTCTAAGACTTCTTTATTTAGGCGAAGTTCTAATAATAATTGTTTGAATGAAATTGCAAAAATTAGATGTAATAATTTTGAATTTTTTTATTACTAAATAGATACGCAACAATTATTGGGAAACATAAATAGATGATTAAGATAATTGTAAACAAAAATTAGGGAACTTCAATATTCTGATGGCAAACCATGCATCTCGGAATGTGTCATAAACAACATTATTAATCGTCCTTAGATCCAAATAGGAAAATGGTCCCCTTATTACATCTAATAGACGACGTAAGTAATATAGTTCTCCACTTTCTTCTGCATAAACTTCTAAAACACACAAACCCGGTTTACCTTTCATGCTGGGTATCCATTGACAGTTTTTTATTCCAAACAAATTTGGTGGTTATCTGTGAATATAGTAGACGTCTTGCTTCGATATGAACTTGATTGCATTTCATCCATGCCGTAAATCTATTTTCTTTTTCTTGATATTCAAAATAGTCATCTTCCTTGAAAACAAATTGTGGAGAAGGAAGGAAAATGGGTAAAATTTCCATAGAGTTGTTTGAATCTGAAACAACCATATGCATTACCAACCATATGCACTAATATTTTCTCAAGTAACTCACGTCCATAGAGTATACTTCTCCATCCGAAAGATGGTCTTTGTCCAAGTTCCGCCCTGAGAAAAGGTTCACCATCATGGTATCTGCTCTGAAAAAACTTAGCCGGCAAGCATTTTGTTTTCATTGTACAATCTCCAGGATTGCTTAGCAAAAAAGATTGATTAAAGAGTGGAAGATGTTTGAACCCGACACCCCCCAACTCTCAGGGAAAACAAAGGCTCTTCCAACTTATCCAATGCATTTTTCTTTTATGCTCCGACTCATCCCACTAGAATGACGCCATCTCCTTAGAGATATTTTCACATGTCACTTTCGGCAATTTGAAGCAGCTCATCGCATACACCGGCATCGACATTGCCACAGCTTTAAGAACCACTTCTTTACCACCTGAAGACAGTAATCTGTTATGGTATCCTGAAAACCTTCCTTTCATTTTATCTTGGATGAAGCCAAGCATATAAATATTAGATCCACTAAAAAATTATGGCAAGCCTAAATATGTTCTTTCTCCACCCACGTTAGCAATCCCCATTTTCTCATGTCTTATCACTTTTGTTTCATTAGGGACATTCTTTCCAAAAGTTATTGAGGACTTCTGGAGATTAACAACTTGACCCGTCAAGCTTCTGTAATGAGAAAGGATCTCTTGAACCTGCTCACACTCCTCTTATTTAGCTTTTAACAAGAACAAGCTATCGTAAACAAATAAGAGATGATGAATCGAAGGGCCATTACTAGAGAATTTGACTCCATTAATCAGTCCTTCTCGCTCTGCTTTATTCATCAAGTATGTCAGTCCTTCCGTGCACAACACAAACAAAAAAGGCGACAACGGATCATCCTAACGAAGCACACATTCAGGAACAATCAACCCATATGTTTGGCCATTGATTAGGACAGTGAAAGATACATATGTAATGCAGAACATCACCCATGTTATCCATCTGGTATCAAAACCCAGCGCCTACAGTAACGCTTCGACGTTGCTCCACTCAACCTTATCAT
Organism: Orychophragmus violaceus; assembly: GCA_030180135.1. Lineage (NCBI taxonomy): Eukaryota > Viridiplantae > Streptophyta > Magnoliopsida > Brassicales > Brassicaceae > Orychophragmus > Orychophragmus violaceus. The sequence goes on along the minus strand of CM058236.1, from coordinate 70,183,303 downwards.
ATGCCTTTGCCATATCCGTTTTTACTACCATGAGTCTTCGGATATAGTTCAGTGAGTTCTCAACGAATGAACCGCTTCATGAGCGATTAAAATGTTATCAGAGATGAGACGTTCCACGACGAAGGCTGATTGATTAGGTGACACAATATCTGTCAAAAACGGTTTCAATCTTGATACTATAATCTTCGAAATGGCCTTAAAAATGACCGAACAAAGGCTTATTGGCCTCAAATATGCCATTACTGAAGCGTTATTAATCTTGGGAATTTCTTCCATTCCTTGGGGACCTCTCCACAATGGAAGAAATTCTGGATTTCCAGCACAACTCTAGGCCCGACTACATCCCAATACCTTTGAAAGAACAGCCCGTCATGCCGTCTGCCCCTGGCTCACTTGCTGACTTAATAGAGAATACTGCACTTTCAATCTCTTGAGCTGATACCTTCCTTATAAGCACATCATTCATCCCCTCAGTAACCCTCGGCTCGAATCCACTAAATAGTGAGTCCATGTTCTGTGTAGATGAAGATTAAAGAGGTTACGAAAATACTTCACAACCACATCTCTTTTAGAAGCTTCAGCCCTATGAGTGATTCCATTCTCATCAATAAGGATTTCAAGCCCATTACATATCCTTTCAGCCTTAACTGTGGCATGGAATACTTTGGTATTCCTATCACCATAGGCTTGCCAATTATCATGGCTTTTTTGCTTCCAAAAACTTTCCTCATCTTTATAAGCTTAAGACAATTCCTTTTTAAGCCATTGCATTCTAGGAAAGCTTGGGTTAACCAATGTTTGTTCATGGTCAAAGTCATGTTGTATCTCCTTAGGCGAACCTTGGAGTTAGCTTCCGATATTTTCTTCCACCTGCTAAGCTCCCTTCTACAATCTCTAATTCGATCTGAGATAGAAGAGCCGTTGTTTGTCGAAGTTTTAGACCAGGCTCTAATGACCGCAAATCTCACTGCCGTTTAGTGAAGCATCTGGCGATCAAACCTAAATGAGCCTCGATAGGCTTCTTGAGAGGATAATAAACTTAGTAAGACCGGTATGTGGTCCGAGCCTAGTTTCTCCATAAACAATTGGTTAGGACTAGGAAATGTTCTAGACCACTCCCTTTTACCAGAGCTACGGTCCAGCTTACATTGAATCCAATTTTTAGCTCTCCAACCACCCCAAGTGAATCCATTTCCGATACTATCCAACTCAAGCATACCACAAGCCTTTAATATATTAGCGAAAGGGACAAAGGAGTTATCTGATATACGCGGTCCTCTAATCTTTTCTGAGTTGTTTAACAGCTCATTAAAGTCTCCTATCATAGCCCAATTTTGCTTTCTGTGGATACCAATTCGGGTGAGTCTCTCCCACACACGATCCCGTTTACTCACATTTGGGTCACCATATACACACAAGAGAAAGAAACCAAAGCTTCCAAACTGTACATGAAAGTCCAAAAGATTTTTATCTACATAGTTGAAACAATCTCTGAAATTTTCTTCCAAAAGAGAGCAAGCCCTCCACAAGTACCAACCGGGTCAACCGTATATACAAAGCCATAGCCCAACCAAACTTGAATATCTACAAGAAAATTGCGTATGTGCATCGTTTCCATTAAGAACAAGATCTCAGGAAATTTTGTTTGATGCATTTCCATGAGTCTCAGAGCTGTCACGTCTTGAGGCCGCCCCAATCCCTGACAGTTCCAACTGACTATGCTCATTACACGGTGGACGGTCCCTCCTTCGGGCCCACCTCATTGGTTTGCACTTAGTGACTTTACTGTCTTGACTTCCATTACTAACAGATTTCCTCTTTTCTGGCTTCACACCTTCCATCTCAATACAAAGTAAATTAGTCCTCTTTTGCTGCGAAATATCCAGAGGTTTAGCTTTGCGTCTAGAAGCATATGGTCGAGTTCGTGGTCTTCTTTTCTTCTTGATAGGCCCGGAAGATCCAGCCTCAAAGAGACCTACTCGGTAAGCCGTCGAGCTATCATGAAGATTGGAACCATACTCAACTGAAGAGGATGAATGAAAAGTAGATTCACAGGTCGTAAGAGATGCAAGACCCCTGGTTTATCCCCTTCTATGATCGTTTCACTCATCAACTTTCCTCCCCCAGACTGAACACCTTTAGATACTGACGATGTTTATGACGAGTCATACCCGAAAACCAGCCCTTTACCTCTCTCGAGATCTCTGGTTACCACGATCAGAGCTTCCAACCGTAGAACAGTTTTTTTTAGTAGTCGGGTCACTTTCAGCTTCTCTAACATATTTCTTCACTCTTTCCTCTCTTATTCTCCTCTCCTTTCCATCCACAACTAGCAAGTATTGCATCATGCCTTCAAGAACTTCAGCTGCTATCTTAGGACGACCCAACACCGGATGAATCCCAACCTGCTCCTTCTTGAGCAGGCTAAACAAAGGATCAGAGTCTTTAAGCACCGGCTCAACTTTCTTCTTGTCTACATAAGTCCCCATTCTCTTTTGCATTTTCTCATCTTGGCGGTTCTTTGGGATCAAGGGGCAAACCGCTTGTTCATGCGTCATGCGTTGGCACGCATAGCATTTCTTTTGGACCTTTTCATAGAAGAATTTAAATTTCAACTTGTCCTCCTCCATTTGGAAAATTCACTATTTTCGACTTCCTCAACGGCTTTGCGACGTTAAATAAGACTTGGACACGCACAAAATCCTTAACCTACAACTTATCCGGATCAAAGGCTACAACTTTCACTTCTCTCACCAACTCCCCTAGAGCAGAGATGGCTGCTTCAGTATAATGGTTCACCGGGATGTTCCGGATCTGAATCCATATCAGAACAAATTGAAGATGGTCTGGTGGTGGAGACTCAACCCATCTTTCTATAGCTAGCGACCATTCATTGTAGGATTGAAGACCTTTCCCAAGTACATCCTCAAGATCATGTTCGTTTTGAAAGATAAACTGAAATCTTTCATTAGAAAGAGCCACACCTCTCACCCTTTTATACTTTTGCCACCTCCTAGGCATATCTAAAATCAAACTTTCCATGTTTTGACATGGAGGATTCAGCAATCTACCTATAATTTTAGAGTTTCGCTCGCAAGACCTAAATTCTGGGAGATCAGGCATGTCAAACGGAGCATCTTCATCTTCCAAAGACATGACCATGAGGGCCTTTATCCATTGCCGAGGACATCACAGAACCGGCCTAAACTACATTGCCAACCTTCTTCTTGAACATCTCTACCACAGAACTAACAAATCCCGCCAACAGTAGAGGTAAAACAGAGTTTCAGAATCACCGATCAGCTTAGAAGAACAGAGCTTCAGATTCACAGCTGAAGAAACACCGGAACAACACCACAAGTACTCAGAGACTCACCACAGATTCACGGCTGCTCGAAATAAAGAGAGGCAAGAAAGAGATGTTAACCTAGGATGAAGGGCTGAGAGAACTTTGGACAAAATATTTTAATGTAACCAATGGATGAGATCCAAAACAGGGTACAATACTACCATCCAAAAACTCATTTTTCATACACATGGAATATTTTGTCTGAGAATGAGAGTTCTAAGCCCTAAGGAAAAAATTTGGGGGTACTGTAATGCACTGCTCTATATATTTATCTATTGAGTTTGAATCATATGTATCATGAAGCAAAAATACATATAACAAGTGTTCTTAAATAAAATTTAATCTGAAATTAAAAATATATCAAAACAATAGTTATAGTATAGAAAAAATATTATAATATTATCAAAAATAAATTATTTTATGTTTCTCATAAACCTCCAAATTAAAAGAGATATGAGAGAAAATAGATTAAAACAAAGAAAACAGATTATATGGAAAAAAAAAATATAAATTAAAAAGAAGGACAAATGCATATATACACACAAGTGAGAGAGAAAGAAAGAGGGACAAAGTTAAGTTTTTTTTTTGATCAAACAACCACTTTCATTAAACTTACGCCTCAAACTCCATTAGAGGAGGAGGAAATCCAACCTTATACAAAGGAAATACTTCAAAGTAAAGCAACAAATGCACAAAGGCACACCAAAGCATGGTTAAGAAAAGATAGAATTTAGATAGTTCATCAAAGAACATCATAAGAGATCGACCAGCAGAGTCGAACTCCGAGACTTCTTGATACAACATATCAGAATCTGCAACAATCGCAGAAGAGACAACTAGCCGGGAGGAAGATCCTTGCAATACCGACGCATCTTCAACATCCACTCCACTCCATATAAGAGGGAAAATTGGGAAAACAAACTGCTTCACAAGGGAGATAGAAGGATACCAAGTACCCAAGAAGACCACACTCACCAAATGAAGCATAGAGTTCAAGTTCTTCTCAACCTGCGAAAAAGAGATCAAGCTCATAGTAGCAAACAAAGGGTAAGACATAGTTAAACATCCGCATATTGCGGTAGAGGACCCGCATACTGCGGTAATAGGCCTGCACGCTGCGGTAATAAACCCGCACAATGCAGTAAGGGATTGCAACAAAACGGCATAACTGTGACAGAGGCGCAGAGAAGGAGAAACAGAGGGAGCATTCACACTCCATATAGAATCAACCAAAACCAGACACAACAAATCCATAACCGACCTAATCCTCTCTAACCAACTACATTCCATACTCACAGTGAGAGAAAGAGAATGACGGCCAGGAGGATTGGCGAGTTTTTGAGGGTCAGGGGCGAGCAACGAGAGGAGATAGGAGCCGGCAAACGGATGGTTAGACGAGGAGGTGGTCACCATCTCACCGAACTTGTTGTCCACATCAGCAGGCAAAGGAGAGGCCAAGGCGAAGGGAATACCAACAATCGGCAAAAGATGAGGCCAACAAACTCCAATCCGAATAGGCAGATAGCAGTGTCCACGGCGGAGCTGGGAGGAGCTTCCAGGAGGAGCATTCCACCACTTCAGTATCACTGGCAAAGAGGGCAGAGCAGAGGCCTGAGGCAGCGGTGGAATAAGGGAAACCAGAAGCGGAGGCGGCAGCGGTACAGGAGGAGGCAAGAAGACAAGCTGAAGATTGAGAGTAGGAGACACAAACATCTGCAACTGGTACATAAGTGGAGATGACGGCAGGAGCTGAACGAAGCGTGAGAGTAATGGCGAAAAGAGAGAGAGGAGCTTGAAGATCTGAGCTGCACGGCTTGGCTTCGATGGGGCGGTAAGGGAGTAGCTCGGACTCGACAGAGCACCAAAGGATCCAAGCAGAGGTGTGGAGAACGCGACGAGCAAGGACGGCGGAGACCATGTCAGGATTTTTACGGCAAGAAGGTATGGTAGATCTGAGGATGGAAGCAAAGACCGAGATAAAGACTCGACGGCGTCGGAGGACCATGGAGATAGAGCGGCTAAGGGCAGCGGCGGCGGATCTGGGGGTTCGGGAGGAGGATCTCCGGTGAGCGTTACACCGGCTGAGAAGGAGGACGACACCATCGGAGGCGAGCTGCTTCAGAGAGAGGAGGCGAGCAAGGCAGAGCGGCGGAGGAGATTCGTCAGAGCAGGGGCGGCGGCGCCATCTTGAAGCAGGAGCGGCGGCGGCTCAAGCGTAGAAAGAACGAGTTCGCCCTAATCGCCTTTTTCGTCATAATCTTATAAAATTAGTCAGTGTGTATATATGAACTTTAAAATGTGGACAAAGTTAAGTTTAAAGTTTAATAAAGGTGGCAAACAACCAAAATGCCTCTTTTGTTTTGTTAATTTGCAAACTAAAGACACTGAGAGCGTAAATCACTATATTATGTTACCTAAGAAAAATTAAGTATTGCAAAAAAAAAAAATTCTAGTTACAAAAGGATTGATCTTAATAATCTATAAAACTTACAACAACATCCATTTCCACGTTCTCTTTTAAACCAAAAACTCTCCAACAAACAAACTTACGACCCAAGAAAACTCCAACTGAGAGACTAAAATAACAGAGGAAATGTAAAACAAAAGAAAAGAGAATCTCTCATCTGAACTATTTACCCACTTTTGCAATTATGTTTTTCTTTCAAATGCCAACCCATTTGACCCATCTGAAAAACCTTCCAACCCTAAATGGCAGCTCATAGTCTTTAGCAAGTGCTGGTTCTCTCGTTACAGTCTCACTATCTGACCAAACATAAACCCCACGTTCTTGCTTGCTTCCAGGAACAGTATTGTCCAAAATCACGGCCATGATGAAGGCAATCACCATATTCATGGATAATAGCGTGTTCATCACATAGTTCACCTGCAAAAAAACTCCGCAAGCTTAGGAATTTTTCTCATGAAATTTGATCCAGAAAGTGAATTGTTACGGCAAAGCGTAACGTACCCCTTTATATTGGCTTTTGAAGGGTCCATGAGAAGCAACAATGTAAGGTTGGTAATAACTTGGAACAGAGAGATTCGAGTTTGGAGAAATCCCATACTGCTGGAAGTAAGCTGGGACAGATAGAGAAAAGAACAGCGATAACCCGACGATTATGATATTCCTCGAGCTTCCAGCTTCACTATAACGTAAGTTTGAGAGACCTAAAGCCGTAAACATTGCCCACATAAAGCAAAGAAGAGAAGCAACCATCACTTGAGGGATTGATGCGATAAACCCTCCAACTTTACCTGAGGATATCAAAAACTTACTTCAGATCTCTTTAATAATGAACTGTATAGTTACTTGGAAGTTGAAGCTAAAGAACGGGTGCCCACTTACTTACCAACAAGCGATAATATAACTAAAACACATGCGCCTAACTCCACGACTCGTCGGCTTCCCATTTTGGTCACAGCGATTGTGTGAACGTTTTCGGTTAGGGTGGTTGAACCAGTACCTGTACCCCATAAACCGGCTAAGACGCTTGTGAAACCTTCAAGACCTATTGCCCGGCTCACAACACCAGGAGTTGGAGGCCTTGATGCTACTAACAGAGAAGAAGCATGGTACGAACCAACCTGAAACATAAACTGATTAGTAAAAGTGCTATACATTAACTTCAAAATGGTTGATAGAAAACACTTACCGAATCTACAGAAGCAATTATGGAGGCCACACACATAACAATAGACATTTTCCAGCTGAATATCGGCACACCCCATTGCAACGGGTAAGGAAACCTAAACCAAGGGGCGGATCTCAGGGCATGAGAAGTATCAACCCGACAATACTTCATTCTGGTCATGTATTTTCTGCAGTGGCTAGATACAACGTTTGAAACGGGAACGTTTGGGTCACAACCTTTGTAGGTGTAAGCTCCTGCTTCGGTTAATAGGAATGCAGTAGCCCAAGTGATTGAAAGACTCAATGGAACCTGTTAGTAACAAGTTAAGAAAGTCAAAGTCATATGTAGAGTGGGAAATATCAGATGATTACCACATGAACTTACCGCATAGATTAGGAAAATCCGATGGCTTAAAACTGAGATTTTCCGGAGGTACTGCAGCAAAAATTGTTTAGTAACAAATAGTGTTAACTTAGACCTGATGTGAAATGACAAGTTTCACCTAACTTCAAGAAGATAAGTAAAACTTAAAACTAGCATCCAAACAAACTCTAATAAACTTACAAGCGCAAAGATGACCACAAGTAGTACTTGCACTACACCAATCTCAAGACATTTACCAACAAGCGGGAAACCATAGCTGTAAAACGAAAGTCCAACCGCAGCTATCGTCGGGGCAACAACTACTGGATTGATCAACCTATATAGAAGGGTCAAAAGATATTATGAATACAATAAAAACACAGCACCGCACAAAGCCACAAAAACCATTTGTAGACAAATCACCAGATATAACATAATAACGAGTGCTTGATTTATATATGGAAGGATTCAGCACCCTAAATAGAAGGTCAAGAGAATTATGATACAAGTAATTACAGTACCACAGAGAGCCAAACAAAACACCAAATAGGAACACAATAACAAACTCTTGATTTATATGTATGGAAGGTGTCAGCTTTGAAGAAGGGCAGAGATGTATACCTCAAAATAAGCGACATTAAGCCACTGTATCCAAGCACTGCTTGAAAAGCTGAACCAATTATGATTGCACCTTGTAGCTCTCTCATGATATGCTTGAAGTTCTACCGTAATAACCAAAACACAATATCTGCTGTCAAACTTTTTCACAAGACAATCTATATGTACACAAGCTGGAACAAATTCACAAAACCATAGAAAAAAAGCTGATTTCACTTGCATTGAGAACATCAATGCTACAGACAAACGCAGAGGCATAATCACAAATACCAAATGTAGTAATAGTTGTTTCCATCATTTTTTGCCTAGTGCAGAAGTCTTTCTAATGATGTCTTAATTTAGACAAAGATAACTAAAGAGGTTATGTTTTATTACTTACATTATTTCCATTCAAAGCTTGAAACTCAGGTGAGTTAATGATGGCCAAAGCCGGAGCCAGAAAAACAAAGGAAGGGCCTTGTATCAAAGGAAGCCTCGACCCAAATGAAGTATGCAACAATGTAGTGATTCCACACACAAAAAGTACAGTCGAGACAACATTTGCAATATCCTCCTATATTCCAAAAAACAGATGGAAAATTAAAAAGATGAAATAAAATGCAATCCACATTGATTAGTGTTGAGGGACCAAAAGAATCACTTACGTGAGAACCTCCCATAGCAGGAACTATAACCAGTGGAACAAGAATCAGTGAGCCTAGCATTGAAAGGTAATGCTGCAAACCATAGAACCCAATTGGAACTGAAACACCCAACACACAGAAGATAAACACAATTTAAAATAATAATTAAAGTAAGAAACTTTAAAGATCTATTATTGAGTCATGTTCTGACATCAAACAATTGATTTCAGATAATAAAAATCTCCAAAGGAATCTATATAATTATATATACCAATTATAAGGTCACGATCAGAAGAGAATCAACAACAAATGAATCCTTTAAAAAGATAAAATCTCTGTCACTCACCAAGTCCAGGCGTATCTCGGAGTCCATACTTCATATGCAAATTTCTAGCCACAAAATCATCATCCATGCTCTGTGGCAAAACCTCCACTGTCTCTTCAATACGGTTCGGTCTCCTAACCGGCTCACCCGACCCGTTTGCTCCACCATCGGGTCCGTTTGATCTTCCAGGAACCCCATCAGAATCTCTCCGTCTCTTAACAGGTTGATCCTTAACCGGAGCAGCAGCAGCAGCAGCAGGAGGAGGAGGAGGAGGTTGTTGTCGTGGTGGTGGTGGTGGTTTGTCATTCTTATCCTTATCTATCTCACCGTTGGCTACGGCGGAGACAGGAGGAGGACGGAGGCGAGCTTGACCAGCTTCGAGATCCGGATGGGTTTCTGATCGTCTGGCTCTGGCGGAAGCAGACAATGAGACTTGACCGGAATCGGAGGCGTTAGTCTCGCCGGAGAATTTGGGACGAAATCCGGTTCGTTTAGCCCATGTAGACGGTGGCATTGCGGAGGATTCTGGAGCTGGTGGCCATGGAACGGGTTTAGGTCTGGTTTTCGGGTCGGAGCTGGACATTTTTAACAGATTTTCTCAGTAGCGCATAGTGAAGTTTTATCTCTAGATCTACAAACAAAATCTCTCCCGTCGGAGAATAGAGTTGAAGAAAGAAGACGACAAAAAATAGGAATTAGGGTTTTCTTCGAACACCAGAAAGAGAGAGACGAAGTACAGTTGTGTGTGAGAGAGAGAGTGTGAGAAGTAACAGCGAATGTGAAATTTGAGAAGGTGAGAAAGAGAGAGAGAGGTAATGAAGGATTTTCAGTGTGGGGAAACTTTCTAAAGAGAAGATCAAATCTAATCTTAGATTTATGTTTAGATTTTAACATTTCTGCTTTTTATTTGTTTTGTGTTGTAATTACGTCCGGCATAATCGTGTGATGTCATAAATCCATTGCGGATTATATGGTTTAAAAGGGAGAGTGTACTAAAAAAACAAAATAACTTATCTTTTTATGTCGTCATAAAACCAAAGTAACATATCATAAATATTTTGTTTATGATCTAATAAAATAAACAATCCAAGTTGTTGACAACAAAACATGCAAGACAATAAGACTGAATGGTAATAATACTCAATTAGGACAGATTAGTCTGCAAACAATCAAAACCGTTTTTTATTTAAACATTCGTATTATTTGATATGTAGTGGTGCATATTGAAAAAATAAAACAATTTTTTGGAGACCAAATGTGGTCTATTGAACAAATAAATTTAGTCTACATCAGATTGATATCCGATCCAAAATTATTGTGATTTAATTTACATATAATTTTATCTGTTGTGGCCGATGTTATTGTTCTTTTTTTAACAATAAAAGATTCATTTCATTCATAAGATAGGACAAGGTACAATACAAACTTGAAATAGAAGCTGTCAAGTTAAAAAGACTAACTCTCAGAGACTAAAGCCGGCAGACTATTAGGAAATCCCCAGAAACAAGAGTCGGCGGATTAAAAAGGAAATCCCCAAAAGCATTAACTGAAAAAGGTGCCCTTTAGCTAAAGTTAGAAGTCGCAAAAACTGAACGAGATCAACAAACAAGACACCTGAGAAGCATCTACACCGTGAAGCGAGGGAGATATAAGAGTAACACCAAGCTTGAACTTTATTTGGATCAGACCACCGACACACAAGAGAGTGCTCCAATTTTAGGAGTCACGAGAGACCGAATGCAGACCACTCGAGGCAGACGAAGGAACAGCTTTTACCATCCGACAATCGACGACCAGATGCGAGAAAGAGCCGCAGCTCCAAATCCTAAAGTTAGAGCCGGAGAACCCTTGCAAAGAAGCAGAAGATACCGAAGACAAACCGCAAGAACTAAATCGAAGTAACCAGAATTTAGGATAAACGCTCACTCGAAAAACAGCTTCAACACCACCCGAAACAAACCAAACCGAACACAAACCTGACCAGGGAAGCATGGACTCAAGAACAACCAAGGAGAGCCTCAGCCAATTACATAAGACCCAAAAGAACCGAGTCCAAAGAACCCAGACCACCCGCGCAGTACAAACCTTCAAAAAAACCGGCAAGACAACGAACATGGGCCAAATCACAGAGACAGGGGAACAAGATCTCAGTCAGTTTCCACAACAAGCTAACAAGCAGCCAAGGAGCCAACAACAAACACGATTGATAAACCAAATTATTCCTACAACAATCTAAACCACCTAACAAAACCCCAAAAATCTCAGATCCAGGCCATGGAGGAGTTAAGTCAGCCAAAAACCATCCTCACCTGCAAATCACCACCAACGGCCGAGGTAAGCAAGTTTGCACCACCAACGGCCGAGGTAAGCAAGTAGACGACGGCGGCAAACACAAACTACACCGCGGAGACCTCGCATCTCTTAACCGCCGGAGGTGGCAAGAATTAGATGAAAATGAGGAACAAGATTGCAACTTGAGACGTTATAAACCTTGGTGGTGATAAAGAATGGGCTGATGCAGTGTCCAAATTAGCTAAGAAAGTCCATATTGACAACTTATACTTCTATGCTGAATAACTAGCTATCCCTTCTCCTTATACTTTGACGACCCGATAACACCGGGCAAGTAAAACCTGCTGATTTAGCCAAAATAATGGCAAGCAAAGTGAAAATGAGCAATGCAAATCGAAATGTATAGAAGCAACTGCCACTTTTAACTCTTTCGGCGTGTGATCGATCATGAAAACTTTTTTGACTTTAAACAGTCATTCCTTGACCTTATAACTGTTATATCTGGGAAGATCAAACTTAGAAAGTCGAATCACACCAGAATATGACGAACAAGGACATGATCTTCCTCTACCTGAGTCATTAAGGTTGATATTGTTATTGAAATTATAAATGCAAATCAATCAATTGGTTTGGTAGAAGATTATTTACTCGATAGAGAAGAGAAAATACAAATGTAAATAATAATAATATAAAAACTTACTTTACGGTTACTTGTTCTTTGATGTATGAACAGATTGTAAAATGATAGAGGCTTGCTAAAGCAATCTTCTAAGACAGAATTTATTTCCTATGTAGTGTTCATAGCTTCTTGGATTTCTATCTTGCAGGATACAACTATCGATCTTCATATTATACACCTTACGAAGAACCTTGCAAACTATACTTTGTGTTTCCAGAAATTATTTGAAGAAGAAGAAGAAGAGAATTGTTGTTGTTGGTTTTTGTTATCTCTCTCCACCATGTATGGTTATGTTTATATAATAAATCAAGGGATGTTTCCAACCAATGTGTCATTTCACAATAATATCCTTTTACAAAGGTGTCAATTCACAAATGTCTCCTTTCACAAAGGTATGCATTCACAAATGTTTTCTTTCACAAATATGTCTTTTCATAAAAGTGCTCCATAAGTATTTATTTAATTAAAATAAATTAAATAAAAATCCAACAAAAGGTGCCTTTTCACAGAGACACAATAATTCACATGAGTATTTATTTAATTAAAATAAATTAAATAAAACTCTAACAAAATGTGCCTTTTCACAAATACACAATAATTATTTAACTAAAATAAATTAAATAAACTCTAACAATACCTCACATTTTCTATTCAAACTTTACAATACCCCACATTTGAATAGAAAATAAGTTTTATTTCTGGAAAATAAAATCTATATACATCGGAAAAAGTGTCTTTTGGACTTGAACTTTTTCTAGAGACACTTATCAGATTTATTTTATGGGTAATGAACTAAAGACTTGAATTAACCATATTTTTATAGTAAACCGAGATAATAAGTGAATCATATATATCATCATCACATTTCTTAGTTTATACAGTTGTGTTCATTTTGGTCCTGGACATTTTCTGACTTCGTGAGAGCTCAAGAGAATTTAGCCATATCAATTTTCATAGGTGCGACCGACACCACTCTCATATAGGTAACATTAATTAAGGATCCGTTTTATCCCACTTTTAGAAAATATATAAACGTTATTAAGAATATAGTATTCATCCCTTAATCATCAACGGAAACACAATTATACTTCATAGGAATGAGAAATGTGTATATCTCCCTTGAATCTTCCTCAGCCAGTTTGCCTATTGAACCTAAACCATGGGATCTCCAATGTTGCTAGGTAAGGTTTCCACCAAGTGGTGACTCATTGTGTTGGCTTTAAACTCATTCCCCTCGAAGTGAATACAACTTGCTCTTTTGGTAGGCCTTTAGTCAAAGGATCAGCCAAGTTTTCCTTTGATCTAATATAATCCAATGTTATCACCCCATTGGAAAGCAATTGTCGTATTGTGGTATGTCTTCGTCTAATATGCCTTGATTTACCATTGTAAATTTTATTTTCCCTCTATTTAAAGCAGCCATACTATCACAATGGATACATAATGCAGTTATTGGCTTTGGCCACATTGGAATATCTTCAATAAATTTTCTAAGTCATTCAGATTCTTCTGCAGCTTTATCTAATGCGATAAATTCAGATTCCATGGTAGAACGTGCTATACACGTTTGTTTAGATGATTTCCAGGACACAACACCACCACCAAGGGTAAACACATAACCACTTGTAGACTTACACTCTGTAATTCCTGAAATCCAATTGGCATCACTAAATCCTTCTAAAACAGGAGGAAATTTTGTGAAATGTAGACCATAATTGATTGTATGCTTTACACGTTGGATCAAATGGAATAACGACTGGTCTATCATCATAGTGACCAAACTTCTTTAAGACCTTCTCCACATAATGAGATTGAGTAAGTGTATAACCATTGCTTCCTCGTTTAATTCTTATTCCAAGAATTATATCAGCCAATCCCATATCTTTCATTTCAAAAATTATCACTCAACATCTTTTTGTGGCATTGATAATGTTTCTACTTGTTCCCATTATCAACATATCATCCACATATAGACATACAATGATCGTATCATTTTTAGTTTTCTTAATGTAAACACACTTGTCACATTCATTAATGGTAAAACCATACGACTTCATTTTATTATCAAATTTTTTATACCATTGTTTTGGCGCTTGCTTCAGTCCATACAAGGACTTCATAAGTCTATAAACTTTCTTTTCTTTACCTTTGACTATAAAGCTTTCAAGTTGTTCCATATATATTTCTTCATCAAGTTCACCATTTAAGAAAACTGTTTTAACATCCATTTGATGAATTTCTAGATCATATATGGCAGCAATTGCGATTAGCAATCTAATAGAAGTAATTCTTGTGACTGGAGAATATGTGTCAAAGAAATCTAGACCTTCTTTTTGACGATATCCCTTCACCACTAGTCTAGCCTTATATCGTTCAATTGTTCCATCTGGCCTTAACTTCTTTGTGAATATCCGTTTATGTCCAATTGGTTTATTTCCAGGTGCTAAATCAACAAATTCCCAAGTATGGTTATTCATAATGGATTCAACTTCACTTTGAATTGCCTCTTTCCAATAAGGTGCTTCTGAAGATTCAATTGCAGCCTTATATGTTTGTGGTTCATATTCACTTAGATATGTCATAAAATCAGTACCAAAGTCTTTAGGAATCTTTTCTTTCTTACTTCTTCTTGGTTCATTTAATTCTTCTTGAACCTTTGAGGCAATTTTTTCATCATCACGTACTCGTTTATTACTCATACATTTTGGCTCTTTGTATGAAAAAATATCTTCAAAGAACGCAGCCTCATTTGATTCGATAGTTTTATCTACTTTTACATCAGTATTATCAGATTTATGAACCAAGAATTTGTACGCGGCACTATTTTCTGCGGGACCGATGTATACACAATCTATTATTTTTGGTCCTACAATAGTTCGCTTAGGAAGAGGTATTTGAATCTTTGCAAGGCAGCCCCACACTTTCATATTTTTATTTGAAGGAGTCTTACATTTCCACATGGGGTTTTATCACTACTTTTAGTAGGGATTTTATTCAATATTGAATTTGCAGTGAGAAGCGCTTCACTCCATAAATTATGTGGTGCACCAGAATTTTTTAACATGGAATTCATCACGGAGTTGGTGTCACTCATATTGGAATTCAGAAACTTTCCCACAATGAATTTCTTAGCGCTTGCCACTTCAGACTTGTACTTCTTCTCCAATGATTCCCATAATTCTTTTGGAGATATGAATGTTTGATAAACATCATAGAGAGAATCATCCAAAGCATTCAAAATACAATTTTTGCACAAAAACTCATTTTGTGTCCATTTCTCAGATGCTTTAATGATTTCATCCGGAATGTCGCCTTCAACAGGTAATTCTGGTCCATCTAAAGTCAAGCATTGTGCTAGAATATTGTGAGATAAAACAACATCTTTTGTTCCCAACTTTTGAAATACACTCCTTTGAATACAAAAGGTTTCTCAATGTGATTTTTCACAATTGCAGCAGATTGATCCATCTATCAATTTCAACAATTTTTAAATTATGTCTTAGATTGTTATTGAAATTATAAATGCAAATCAATCAATCGGTTTGGTAGAAAATTGTTTACTCGATAGAGAAGAGAGAATACAAATGTAAATAATAATAATATAAAAACTTACTTTACGATTACTTGTTCTTTGATGTATGAACATATTGTAAAATGATAGAGGCTTGCTAAAGCAATCTCCTAAGACAGAATTTATTCCCTACGTGGTGTTCGTAGCTTCTTAGATTTCTATCTTGCAGGATACAACTATCGATCTTTGTATTATACACCTTATACACCTTACGAAGAACCTTGCAAACTACACTTTGTGTTTCCAGAAGAAGAAGAAGAAGAAGAAGAAGAAGAATTGTTGTTGTTGGTTTTTGTTATCTCTCTCCACCATGTATGGTTATGTTTATATAATAAACCAAAGGGTGTTTCCAACCAATGTGTCATTTCACAATGATATCCTTTTACAAAGGTATCCATTCACAAATGTCTCCTTTCACAAAGGTATACATTCACAAATGTCTCCTTTCACAAAGGTGCATTTTCACAAAAATGCCCCATGAATATTTATTTAATTAAATTAAATTAAATAAAACTCCAACAAAATGTGTCTTTTCACAAAGACACAATGGGTTCACATGAGTATTTATTTAATTAAAATAAATTAAATAAAACTCTAACAAAAGGTGTCTTTTCACAAATACATAATAATTATTTAATTAAAATAAATTAAATAAACTCCAACAGATATGTCATGTCGTGTTTGATGTAGTCGTGTGTGATGGACGAATATTGCTGGATCCTTCCATTGTGTGCGGTGAATCTCATGGAGCTGCTAACAATATGATCACTGTGAACATGCATGCGATGTCCTTAACCAGGTTTTGATTGTGCGAGGCTACCATACCCTCCAACGCATGAGTTCGCTGTTACGGCTTGGTGATCAAAACTTAAAGAAGAGTAAAACTGGAATTCGATATATTATAAAGGAAAAATATCAATATACAAAGTAACAATACAGACTCATAACCCACATGACATGATGATCTATCCCTTGATACATTTACCCATACAAGTGACTCTACTATATAAACTCTCGCTCATGTACAATCTGTTAGAATGTCCACATCACAAACAATGCCACGTGAGTGGTTTCCGCAGATCCCAAGGTGTAACGACCTTATTCTTTATTCCTAAGAAAAGCTCCACGTTAGAACCAACCCTGTCGTGGGCCAAAAGGAGAGGCTTGCTCTCTAGGCTTTCTGGGCCTTTTTCCTTGAATACTAGAAGAGAATTGAAGGGTGCCTTGCTTTATACGTATCAATACCCGCCTCATCGAAATTGACCTTGTCCTCAAAGTCAAAGGAAGGAAACTGAGTTGCCATTTTCGTCTTCCATTCCCAAGTGCAGTCATGAGTGGGCAGTCCCTTCCACTTGACTAGTACCTCCTCCTGACATGTGTTTCCATCAACCCGTGATCCCATGACTGCTTCCGATTCTGCCTCCAACACTCCTTCAGGAAACAACTGCGGTGGTAATGGGTCCGAGACAATCTCATCACCTATGACCTTCTTAAGTTGAGAAACATGGAACGTAGGATGGATCTTAGACTCAGCCGGTAAAGCAAGGCGATAGGCAAGCTTCCCCACTCGTGCTTCCACCATAAATGGACCATAAAACCTTGTTGCTAACTTCTCATTGATTCTCCTTGCCAATGAATGATGTCGATATGGCCTGAGCTTGACAAAAACTTTATCTCCTACCTCAATTCAACATCCATGCAATGAGCATCCACCCTTTGCTTCATCAGTTGCTGGGCCCTGTGTAAATGACCCTTCAAGGTTTCCAGCGTTGCATCCCTTTCCTGCAGCAGTACTTCCAACTCAGCATTGTTGGTTGACCCATTCTCATACTTCACCAAGGATGGAGCTTCCCGACCATACAAGGCTTTAAAGGGCGACATCCGGATTGAAGAGTGATAAGATGAATTGTAGCTCAGTTCTGCCCATGCCAAAAACCTTGCCCAAGATTTGGGCTTGTCGCCAGCGAAACACCTCAAATATGTCTCTAACCCCCGGTTAGTTACCTCGGTTTGACCGTCTGTTTGTGGCCGATAAGCGCTGCGAAAGCAGAGCTTTGTACCTGACATATGAAACAACTCCTTCCAAAACAGGCTAGTGAAAATAGCATCTCGATCAGAAACGATGGTGGTAGGAACCCATGTAATCTGATCACTTCCTGCACAAAGACCAGCACCACGTCCCTAGCTGTGTACGGGTGCTTGAGCCCAATGAAGTGAGCATATTTTGTCAACCTGTCGACCACCACCAGTATTGAGTTAACTCCTTCGGACTTAGGCAGCCCCTCTACAAAATCCATGGACACATCCTCCCAAATTTGTTGTGGAATAGGTAGAGGTTGCAGTAATCCCCCTGGTACCAGTGTAGAATACTTCTGCCTTTGACAAACTTGGCATAAAGCCACGTATTTCCGTATATCCATCATCATGCCGGGCCAGTAGAACATATCCCTAATGCGCTTATGTGTCTTAAACACACCTCCATGACCTCCCAACTGGCCGTCGTGATACTCGCGCATAATGACTCCAATTAGTGGGGATTGCTTAGGCAGCACCAGCTTCCCTTGACGTAGGAGACGCCCTTGGACCACCGAGTAATCACGATGCAGCTCCGGATTCTGCTGCATCTCCGTGATTAGTTGCTGCAACTCAGCATTCCGTTCCACTTCTCTTGCGATGTTCTCCAACTGAATAGAAGCAAGGATTGAGATGGCGAACAATTCTATCACTAACCCCCTGCACGACAGCACATTAGCCGCTTTATTATCCATCCCCAGCTTGTAGTTAATGTCGAAGTCGAACCCCAACAGTTTGGTAAGCCACCGTTGATACTCCAAGTTGATTTCCTTTTGCTCCAGTAAGAACTTAAGGCTCTTTTGATCGGTCTGAACAAGGAACTTCCTCCCGATCAGATAGTGCCGCCACTTCTGGATCGCGAAAACGATAGCCATTAGCTCTCTTTTGTACACCGACTTGAGCTTTTATCTCTCCATTAGCGCCTGGCTATATTATGCGATCGGTCGTTGCTGCTGCATCAATACCACTCCAAGTCCCACCCCATAAGCATCTGATTCTAAGATGAATAGAGTCGTGAAGTCGGGCATAGCTAACACAGGCACTGAAATCATTGCCTCCTTCAACCTTGCAAACGTTGTTGATGCCTCACTGCTCCATTTGAACTGATCCTTCTTAAGTAAGGAAGTTAGTGGCCTTGCGATACATCTATAACTCCTGACAAACTTCCTGTAATAACTCGTAAGGCATAGGAATCCCCTCAACTATTTCACATTGGTTGGTTCTCCCCATTCAACCATAGCACGAATCTTCTCAGTATCTGCATCCAGCCCTTCTGACGAAATTGCATGCCCCATATACTCAACTTTGCTGTAGCCGAACTGACACTTCTTCAGGTTTGCATACAACTGATGTTGTTGTAGTAGAGCCATCACCCACTCCAAATGCTTACGATGCTCTCCCATGGTTTTGCTATACACCAGGATGTCGTCAAAAAACACCAGAACCGACTTCCTCAACATAGGTCGGAAAACGTCATTCATCAGGGACTGGAACGTAGCAGGGGCGTTGGAAAGTCCAAATGGCATTACGAGGAATTCGTAATGCCCGTCATGAGTCCGAAACGCGGTCTTCTGCATGTCTTCCGCCTTTACCAATATTTGATGATAGCCAGACCGGATATCTCACCCGTGCGCCGTGTAATTCATCGAGCAAATGGTAAATCATCGGAATGGGGTACTTATCAGCCACCGTCACCCTGTTTAAAGCCCGATAATCGACACAGAATCTCCAGCTTCCGTCTTTCTTCTTCACCAACAAGACGGGACTAGAGAAAGGGCTACTACTTTCCTTGATGATGCCTGCTGCCAACATTGAAGCAATTTGCTTCTCTATTTCCTCCTTCTGCGCTTGAGGATACCTGAATGGTCTGACACTGACCGGGCTAGCTCCCTCTACTAGTGTAATCGTATGTTCCTTTCCCCTTGCTGGAGGTAGGCTCTGCGGTTCTTTGAACACTCCCTTGAACCTCCTTAACAGTGAGCTCAACTCCCATGGAACTACCCCCGGTTTATCTGTTTGTGTCGCATGTATTCCTCCAAATTCTACCAAGATACTCTCCCCATCATGTTCAATTGCCTTCCATATGGCTTGAGGGAAACAACTGCCGAAATGAAGAGTGGGATCTCCCAGCAACGTGATTGATTGTCCTCCCACATTGATCTTCATCCTTTGTAATTTCCAATTAACCCTCATCTCCCCTAAGGTATCCAGCCACTGCACTCCCAAGATGGCATCCGCAATCCCCAATTCTAAAGGCAAGACGCTGGTGATCACGGTACAACCTTGCATCTTCAACTCCACCTCCGAAATAACCCCCTTTCGTTGTATTGTTGTTCTACCAGCCACCAGTACCCCGTACCTCACCGTCGATTGAGCTTGCAATCCCAACTCATGCGCAATCTTCTCCGACAGGAAATTGTGGGTAGCCTCACTGTCGATGAGGACGATTTCGTTCCTTCCCAGAATACTGCCTCTAACCTTCATCGTCCGTGGAGAGGACAATCCTACCATCGAATTGACGGATATCTCGGAGACCTCCGCTTCCAAATCGCCCATCGTTTCCTCCGTCACACACGCCTCCTCCTCCAGCTCGATCTTCGTACCATCCTCCCGAGCGACCACGACCATCAATTCCCTTCCGTGGACATACATGATTCGCGTTGAAATTCTCATCGCACTTGAAACATAAACCCTCAGCCTTCCATTTAGTGATCTCCGCCGGAGTTAATCGACGGAATGGAGCTTTCAGTCATTGATGAGCGATTTTGGGATTGTTTCCCTTAAATGTCGTCGTATGTCCCCCTGGAAATTATTGGGCTTGGGCCTGAATTTACCCGATCTATTTCCACCACTGTGTCATGCCAAGTAATTCGACCCAATACCTTTCTCCACTCCAGCCCGAGTTGAACGAGTCGAGTGACTGGGTGAACGAGTCTCCGTGGCATTATCCTGTGCTATTTCCCATTCTTCCACCATCCTCGCCGTCGACATCATCTTCTTGAGCGATCGGGGCTCAAACGTCATCACTCCCGCCCTTATATTCGCCTTGAGTCCGATCATGAACGCGATTTCGAACGTGGTTTCAAATAACTCCATAGCATTTGTTGCCAACGAGATGAAATCTCGACAATAATACTTTACGGATCCTTCTTGTCGCAACGTCAGCTGCCTTTCTCCGGCGGTCATATCGGTGGTAGTGAGTATTGATCCAACACCCGCTGCTTCATTTGTGTCCAGCTCTGAAATGGGTTTCGTTCCCTCTCCCAACGATACCACTGAAGGAATTTCTAGCAGTTCTAATCAGGATTAGCAACCCTAGTCTGAATTCCGAGCCTAGGATCTAAGGTTCATGTAATTGAATCTATCAGATCTCGAGATTACCTGATGAATATGCAGCGGAAGTGTTAGCAGATAATCGAGATCACGAAGCGCCTCAAATGCTGTGCCTCTACTGGTATCCACACGCACACAAACTGGACCGCAGGGATGCTAGTGCCTTACAGAGATCTAATCTCCAGAGAGGTTTATTTCTGTGTTCTGGTGGCTGTGAATTAGGTTAAGGACGAGTTTTGGTCGACCATATATATTATATATGTCGGCTTAAACCACAACGGAATTAACCAACGATTAAACCGAATTAATCTGATTAATCCGCGAGTGCATCGATCGATGCACTATCTGCAACGATCGATGCTATCCCAGAACATTGATATCGAATGCATATCACATATGCATTCACTTGGATCATTACATTAATGATCAACCTCGTCTTTCACACCCAGTTTGCTTAGGTGTGTGACCCTGTAGGATCATATAACACTAGCAATGAGCTCTCAACTCATTGATCATAAGTGGCTTCTAGCAAAGCGTTATGACTACCTAGTGTTATGTGATTGTCTAGTCTCGACTATACGACTTTCACTTAGAGCATGTACAATAGATTTCAGGACATTCCCAACAATCTCCCACTTGTACTGGAATCATCTATTCCTTTAATCCCTTTGTAGCTATATCTCAATCTAGCATAAGGCAAGCACTGTGTCATCCTTATTCAACCAGATTACGTTTATCGAATCCCGATTTGTACTGATGAAAAACAAACGACTGACAATCACCTCGTTTGAGCGCGGCCACGCATTTCCAGTATCAAATCTTCGATAGGCCCAGAGATATTTAACTCCTGTTATATAGGAGGTACAAATCCCATCTTGTCCCATCCATGTCTCTCTTATATTTCATGATACGCCTAATCAGTGTCTTTATAATCACCAGTTACGGCTGACGTTTAACAAAGTCAAGACGAACCAATCCATATGAGAGAGGACATGATGAACTCAGGTCTTAGGACTAAACTCTTTTGTCGTAATGAGAAACTCTTATGACACTAATATAACATCTTGTAGAGTTCTCATTGACGGGTCAAGTCCGATCATGTGTTCTCTAACACATATCTATGTGATTGACTTTAATACACTTATTAATGACTCCATGAAACATGGTCATCAGTCACCTCACATACTAGTCTCACGTGGTTGTTAAAGTCCCACGTTAACAACCTCGACCAGGGACCATTATAATTTATGTCATTTATTATAGGGTTTCATGATCAAGTCACATACTTGATGGCCTATAAAATGTCATAAATTACTTTGGGACATTATATATATTTAATTAACATAATTAAATAATGCTGAAACAATTTTATTAAAATAACATAACTATTATGTCTTTGTGAACATCATGTCATAACTAGAACAAATACAACTCCCACTGAAATCAAGATCATATCTTAAGAAATCTAATGCCTACAGCAGTTGTATGAAACTCATGCTTAGGCCTTGGGAGGGGCTTGGTCAGTGGATCAGCAACATTCTCATCCGTAGGGACTCTGCTGATCTTCACATCTCCTCTATTCACAATATCACGGATAAGGTGATATCGCCTTTCTATGTGTTTGGATTTCTGGTGTGATCTAGGTTCCTTTGCTTGCGCAATGGCTCCATTGTTGTCACAATACAAAGCCACTGGCTCAGAAATGCTAGGAATCACACCAAGTTCAGTGATGAACTTCTTGATCCAAACAGCCTCCTTTGCCGCTTCAGAAGCAGCGAGGTACTCAGCTTCAGTTGTGGAATCTGCTACAGTGTCCTGCTTGGAACTCTTCCAGCTGACTGCACCGCCATTCAGGCAGAAGATGTAACCAGATTGCGATCGGAAATCATCTTTGTCTGTCTGAAAACTTGCGTCTGTGTAACCACTTACTACCAGCTCATCACTTCCTCCATACACCAAGAATTTATCTTTAGTATTTCTCAAATACTTCAGAATATTCTTGACTGCTGTCCAGTGACTTTCACCTGGATCCGATTGGTATCTACTCGTCATGCTTAAAGCACAAGCAACATCTGGACGAGTGCAGAGCATGGCATACATGATGGATCCCAACGCCGAGGCATAGGGAATCCGACTCATGCGTTCTCGCTCAGCAGGTGTCTCAGGACACTGCTTCTTGCTGAGACTTATGCCATAAGACATTGGTATGAAGCCCTTCTTGGAATCTTGCATTCTGAACCTGTGTAAGACTTTATCGATATAAGTGTCTTGACACAGTCCGATCAACTTGTTTAATCTATCTCTATAGATTCTTATTCCAAGAATATACGCGGCTTCACCCATGTCTTTCATTGAAAAACAACTTCCGAGCCAAGTCTTAACAGACTGTAACAACAGAACGTCATTTCCGAGAAGAAGTATGTCATCTACATACAACACGAGAAATGCAACTGCGCTCCCGCTAGTCTTCTTGTAAACACATGGTTCCTCTTCGCTTCTGATGAAATCAAACTTTTTGACTGCTTCATCAAAACGAAGATTCCAACTCCGAGATGCTTGCTTCAATCCATAAATGGATCGATGAAGTTTGCATACTTTCCTAGCTGCATTTGGATCGATGAAACCTTCGGGTTGTGTCATGTACACATCCTCTTCCAGAATTCCATTAAGGAAAGCTGTTTTCACGTCCATCTGCCAGATCTCATAATCATAATGAGCAGCTGTTGCTAGGAGAATCCGAATGGATTTAAGCATGGCGACAGGTGAATAGGTTTCTTCATAGTCAATACCATGAATTTGCTTGAAACCTTTTGCCACTAGCCTTGCTTTATATATCTGAATATTTCCATCCACATCAATTTTCTTCTTGAAAATCCATTTACACTCAATGGGTCTTGCACCATCGGGTAAATCAACCAAAGTCCATACTTGGTTCTGTGACATGGATCCCATTTCGGATTCAGCGGCTTTCAGCCACTTTGCGGAGTCAGGGCTCATCATTGCTTCTTCGAAATTCGCTGGCTCGTCACTGTTAATGATCAACAAATCATGACAATTGGTTACGAGAAATCCATATCTCTCGGGTTCGTGACGGATCCTTTCGGATCGGCGAATTTCAGGCTCCACAGGCGCCGTCTCTACAACTCTTTGTAGATCCAACTGTTGCTCTTCCTCTACGGGTTGAGCATTTTCCTGCGGTTCTCGAACTTCTTCGAGTTGTACTTTACTCCCACTGTTTCTCTTGGAAAGAAATTCTCTCTCAAGAAAGACGCAGTTCCGAGCAACAAACACTTTGTTCTCGGATTGGTTGTAAAAGTAGTATGCCTTGGTTTCCTTAGGATAACCAACGAAGTAGCATTTATCAGATTTGGGCTCGAGCTTATCTGTAATTAATCTCTTAACATAAGCTTCACAACCCCAAATCTTCAGGAAAGACACATTCGGAACATTTCCAGTCCACATCTCATGTGGTGTCTATGCAACTGATTTTGACGGAACCCTATTTAGTGTAAACGCAGACGTTTCTAGAGCATATCCCCAAAAGGATAATGGAAGAGTTGAGAGACTCATCATTGACCGAACCATATCTAATAAAGTCTGATTTCTCCTCTCAGACACGCCATTCCATTGTGGTGTTCCAGGAGGAGTGAGTTGTGAAACAATTCCACAATCTCTCAAATGATCACTGAATTCTTGGCTTAAGTATTCTCCTCCACGATCTGATCGAAGAGCCTTAATACTTTTGCCAAGTTGATTCTGTACTTCATTTTGGAATTCTTTGAACCTTTCAAAAGATTCCGACTCATGTCTCATTAAATAGACATAGCCATACCTGCTGAAATCATCAGTGAAGGTAATGAAGTATCGAAAATTTCCTCTGGCACTTGTGCTCATTGGGCCGCATACATCTGTATGTATAAGGCCCAATAGGTCACTGGCCCTTTCGTTTGATTTGTTGAAAGGGGCCTTAGTCATTTTGCCTAGTAAACAAGATTCACATTTCTCACATGATTCATAATCAAATGAGCCCAAAAGCCCATCACTATGGAGCTTTTGAATCCGTTTCTCGTTTATGTGGCCCAAACGACAATGCCATAGAAAAGTCTGATTCGTGTCATTTGATTTGAATCTCTTGGTGTTAATGTTATAGATTTCTGTGCTTTGGTTTAGAACATAAAGCCCATTCTCTAATGGGCTGCTACCATAATACATATCATTGTAATCAAAAGAACAACATTTATTCTTAATTGAAAACTGATATCCTTCCAAATCCAAAACAGGAATAGAAATAATATTTCTGCTTATAGCAGGTACATAGTAGCAATTATGAAGTTCTAAAACCAAACCAGAAGGTAAAGACAAGTTAAATGTTCCTACGGCTAATGCAGCAACTCTTGCTCCATTCCCCACACGCAGGTCCACTTGTCCCTTTTCCAACGTCCTACTGTTGCTTAGGCCCTGCATATTTGTACAAATATGAGCACCACAGCCGGTATCCAATACCCAAAAAGTAGAACCAGAAGTAGTAACATTTACTTCTATAACATAAATACCTGAAGATGAAGTCTCGAAAGTCTTCTTCTTCTTCTTCTTCTTCTCTTCCAAGAATTTGTTGCAATTTCTCTTCCAATGCCCAGGCTCTTTACAGTAATGGCACTTATCATTCTCAGATGGTCCCGGCTTGGGCTTCGGGGCTGGCGCAGGCGTGTCCTGGTTCTCAACCGGGACTGCCTTGCCCTTTCCCTTGCCTTTGCCAAGTTTCTTAAACTTCTTACCCCCTTGTACCATAAGTACATTAGGAGTGCCCTTCCTGATATTAGGCTCAGCTGTCTTGAGCATGCCATGCAGTTCAGTCAACGTCTTCGTCAAGTTGTTCATGTTATAGTTCATAACAAACTGATCATAACTTGACGGCAGTGACTGCAGAATGATGTCAGTAGCCAACTCTTGGCTAATGGGACAATCCAGTCTCCCCAGGTTATCAATATAACCCATCATCTTAATGACATGAGGACTGACCGGACCGTCCTTTGGTAGCTTGCATTCAATGAGAGATTTAACCGTCTGGTATCTCTTAGTTCGTGCTTGCTCCTGAAACATACTTTTCAGGCTAGTGATCATCTCCACGGGCGACTCCACGTTCTCGTATTGCTTCTGCAAATCCGAGTTCATGGTAGCCAACATGAGACAATTCACATCGACCACATCATTAGAATGCTTATCCCAAGCATTCCTTTCTGCATGTGGAGCATTGGCTCTCGGTTTTTCAGGGAGAACATTTTTCAAGGACATAGTCCCGCTTCTCCTGCTTGAGAACAATTCTCAAGTTCCGATACCATTCGAGAAAATTCGATCCATTTAACTTGTCCTTCTCAAGGACGGATCGCAGGGAGAAAAAATTATTATGAGTAGTAGTCATAGCTGAGAACATAGAAAAGAAAAGGTTTAGTTATGATGTTCAAGAAATGAGAAATCTTAACTTTTAAGAAAACTCGCATTATATTCAATCAATGCTTCCTCAGATGAATATAATGATCCAAGATCCATACTTCACTAAACTTGAGTGAGCCACTGGCTATCACCCAAATTTAGCTATCTAGGTAAGCAACAACTTTCCTAGTTATATCCAATTTAACTCTTGGTTGTGGATCGACATCTCATGTCCAATCCACCTGATGTCTCTGGGCCCAAAACGATTTTGATAGCCCAGTCAAGCAAACCAATCTCTTCAGTCATGTAATTGTTGATGCCTTGCACTGCAAGCCCATTAACACGATTACTTCCTGCCTTACTCATGTAATTGTTGATACCTTGCACTGCAAGCCTATCGTACAATGAAATGAGTCTTGACAGTTGACAAGATTGGAAAGACATCAAGTATCACTTGATATTTGGTTGAGGAACGGAACCATTTAAAACGTTCAGTTTTACTATGTTTTAATTCTTATAATTGATTAATCCGCGATAACCGATCAATCCAATTGATCCGGTTTTGAATACCGGTAAGCATCGATCGATGCTACGTTAGCATCGGTCGATGCCAACCTAATCAAAACAATCGCCATCAAACCATTCACAGTGTTCGACCATTATTAACCAAGCTCGATAACCGGTCTAATCCAATTGAACCGATCCAACAATCTCGCGAGGCTGTGTCGATCGATGCAACAATTGCATCGATCGACACTAGGCGAAAACTAGGTTTATTCGGGTTTTCGCCCTGCATCGATCGTTGCCGGATTGGCAACGATCGACACCATGCGAAAAACCCTAAATTTATTCGGGTTTTCGCTCTGTGTCGATCGATGCCCGATTGGCAACGATCGACACTATGCGAAAAACCTTAAAACGTTTTCGAACAAAACCCTAAACTAGGTTACTTTGATCAAAACGAGTTTTAGCATACTTGTATCAATTATACAAAGATCTAGATTCAACTAATCTAATCATCATGCTACAGATTCAATGGAACCCTAAAGCTCTGATACCACTGAAGGAATTTCTAGCAGTTCTAATCAGGATTAGCAACCCTAGTCTGAATTCCGAGCCTAGGATCTAAGGTTCATGTAATTGAATCTATCAGATCTCGAGATTACCTGATGAATATGCAGCGGAAGTGTTAGCAGATAATCGAGATCACGAAGCGCCTCAAATGTTGCGCCTCTACTGGTATCCACACGCACACAAACTGGACCGCAGGGATGCTAGTGCCTTACAGAGATCTAATCTCCAGAGAGGTTTATTTCTGTGTTCTGGTGGCTGTGAATTAGGTTAGGGACGAGTTTTGGTCGACCATATATCTTATATATGTCGGCTTAAACCACAACGGAATTAACCAACGATTAAACCAAATTAATCTGATTAATCCGCGAGTGCATTGATCGATGCACTATCTGCAACGATCGATGCTATCCCAGAACATTGATATCGAATGCATATCACATATGCATTCACTTGGATCATTACATTAATGATCAACCTCGTCTTTCACGCCCAGTTTGCTTAGGTGTGTGACCCTGTAGGATCATATAACACTAGCAATGAGTTCTCAACTCATTGATCATAAGTGGCTTCTAGCAAAGCGTTATGACTACCTAGTGTTATGTGATTGTCTAATCTCGACTATACGACTTTCACTTAGAGCATGTACAATAGATTTCAGGACATTCCCAACAACCACAACAGAGCATCACCGTCAAAACTCATCCGCACCACCTTCAACTTCTCCTCTTCAATGAACTCACTGAGCTCGAAATATTGTTCTACTCTCAGAATTCAGATATCTGCGTCTCTCCGTCGAACATGGGTATCTCCAATCGCTTGGCCAGTGATTGGTTTTGCATCACCAGAAACCCCTTGTGACAGATCTGGTTTGGCTCCGATGAAACTCCTCCCAACGCACCCTCATGCTGATCGAGGATCTGGAACGATGTCTCCGCCTGACTCTTCTCCTCCTCAGTGAAGACACGGTCCTCAAACCTACGACCAAACAAGGGCGTCGTCTCCTCCTGAACGTCCTTTCCCTTACCATGCTCACGAGATTTCCTCCTGGCTTCTTCTTCTTCCAGGAAACTCTTCTCCATTCTCTCCAGGAAGGAAAACTTGTTCATCTGTTGCTGGAGATTGTTCACCGTCTGTTCCAGAGTCGCCATCCTTCCGCTCTCCTGGCGTTGCTCCGAAACCCACGGTGTCAACTTCCCATCTCACCTTGCATCTTCTCCATTTCTGCTAACTTCGGTGGCATGTTTGCAAGAATTCCCTTTTAATCGAAAAATGGCTCTGATACCAAGTTGTTACGGCTTGGTTATCAAAACTTAAAGAAGAGTAAAACTGAAATTCGATATATTATAAGGGACCAATATCAAAACACAGAGTAACAATACAGACTCATAACCCACATGACATGATGATCAATCCCTTGATACCTTTACCCATACAAGTGACTTTACTATATAGTCTCTCGCTCACGTCCAACCTGTGAGAATGTCCACGTCACCAACAAACCCACGTGAGTGGTTTCCGCAGATCCCAAGGTGTAAGACCTTATTCATTATTCCTAGGAAAAGCTCCACGTCAGAACCAACCCTTTCGTGGACCAAAAGGAGAGGCTTGCTCTCTAGGCTTTATGGGCCTTCTTCCTTGAATACTTGAAGAGAATCGGAGGGTGCCTTGATTCATATGTATCATTCGCACCATCATCTCATTAATACGAGAACCAAGAGCATCTCCATAACATTTTTTGCCATCTTTTTCCTTTAACGCAGCTTGAGAACGAGTTTCACCCATCTGGTCTTGGTTTGGAGAAACGCCGAGTTTGTGTAAAGATAAAATGTATGTTGCAATTATACAAGTGAAACTAAAAATCAATGTTCGTAAAACATAGATATAATCTCACATACAAAGAATATAAAAGAAGAAAAGATACTTAACAAGGATAAACAATGTTTGATAGAGAGAAAGATAGAAATGAAAGATATACGAAATATTCAGAATGTAACATCATGGTTTGTGGTATATGCGGAAATGTATAAGAGAATTGATTTGGCTATATATGTTATCAAAGTGCATTTACCTTTTCGTTCACTTGTTTAAGGAAAACTCTAGAATTAATCGTGCTTGAGCTAGAGTACTTGAATGATGGGTGCCTACCGGAAAGTGTTCACGGTATCGTGCGAGTGAGGACAAAATACGGAGAACGGTCGTGTGGTGAATGTAGTGATAGTAAACAAGTCTCGGTTAGGGTGTTAAAGATTATTTCCGAGTTGGATATTGAACTTGTGTAAAACAGGAAACAGTTGCATAACAATCGCAACAAACCAAATGATAAAAGATTATATTGTTAATGTGGCTCTAAGTCAAGAAGGTATTGTAGGTACATTTTATCCTTTTGATGCTTTTACGAATGCTGTCCATTGATTTTTAGGGATGGGAGTTCGGCTATCCATTCAGATTTTTGGGTTTTAAGGTTTAGAGATATAAAATCCGTTCGGGTATTTTAGATTTCAGTTTTGATTCGGTTTGGTTCCTTCCAGGTTTGGATCAGGTTCGGATATCCGAAATATAAAATAAAAATAGTTAAATTTAAATAAATTTTAACAACTATAACTAAGTATATAACTAAGTATTTTAACAAATTTAATATTTTGAGTATTTTTGATTATTTTAATCTTCAAATAACTAATAATTTTGGATTTATAATTATTTTTTGGATATTTTACTTATTTTAAATCTAAATAAATTAATATTTTAGATATTATATTCGGGTATTTCGGATTTTCATTCGGTTTTCGGTTCGGTTCTTCGGATATAAAAATTTAGAATTCATTCATATATTTTGTTGGTTCCAAATTTGATTTGGTACTAATTTTTCGGGTCAGGTTCGGTTTGGATGTACGGTCCACCCCTATTGATGTTGAGCCTCTTCAAAGGGGATCGTTCGATATATTGAATGTATGTATGGGTGATTTGGTTTGATTTTTGTCTCGTTGTTATGGGGAATTCAGTGTATTTGCTCATAATACGATCAAATCAACAGGTAACAATTCAGTGGCAATGGGAGACGTCGTAGTAGATTTTAGAGATTTAATCAGCAAACTCTATTTGCGTCTTTGAATTTTCCTATATTGATTATAAGATTTGAGTTTAGACTCGTTGCTATGAGTAAGAATCACATTCGAGAAACTTAACTACAGTTTTACAAACTCTCCTTGTCGATCTGTAATCTGCAGGATTATACAACTCCTAAGCCTCGTCAGGTTTGTACAGCCAATCAAGTTCACTCTTTGTGATCTCTTTAAGAACTTCGTTCACTCCCTTCTCCACAATCGCATTGATTCTCCACAACACCATCCTGCTTTCCATTTTCATGGCTTTGATTGCATACAGCCTCCAAACCAGACCCTTGACGAATTTGTAGTCGCTCGCACAGTACCATTTCACCTGTATGTTCACTATGCTTTCAACATCTCTGAAACCTCTCCTCACAAGTCCAACTTCCATTCCTCTTTCCACAAGCTCTCTCACTGAATCTATCATCTTATATGTAATCTCCTTAAGGGAATCATCATGACTTGGGATCTCTAACAACTGAATGGCTGCACAGAAGGCACCCACAAATGCCAAGACCCAACAACTGTTATCTACCAACAACTCTCTTGGTGGGTTTAGCCTTGTGGTTATCTCCGGGAGAAGCTCATCAATCGCAGGAATCACAAAATAGTTATCATCAAGTATCACTGTTAAAGACTGGAAGATATAAACCGCTTTCTCGAACTGTGTTTTGCATTGTGATCCAATGTAGTCCCATACATCTAACCATTTGTCCTCTTGGTAGATTAACATTTCAGTTGCAACGTGGAACACAACCTCACCTAGGACTTGAAACATGCTGTCTGAGACTCCATCTTCCTTAAGACAGGAAATGAGCAATGGCTGTAATTCTCTCATCACTGAAATGTTTATCGTCACCTTCTTCGAAGTGTGATCAGAGAGTAAGAGGTTGAGCCTTCTGATAGCCAATTCTCTGGACACCTCTTCAAGATCAGTTGACGCAAAGATTCTTAAGATTTCAAGTGATGATAAGGTGGACAAGTAGTCACACCAGTCAACCTCAAACCCTGATCCATGATCATGTCTATACTTCCCCGGTTTTCTAACAACTTTAAAAATCTCTCTCTTTACCTTCTTGCTTTGCTCCTTAGTTTTGTAGCAAGATGCTATCTTGAAAGCGAAGCCTGCCACGAAAACACGTTGAGCCTTATTGTATTTACACAGGTTCCCATCTCGTGCAAGGAACTTCTTGAGATCTTCAAGCCCTCCATCGACAAACTTTCCCATTCTCTTCTTCACCACCTCCTCTTTTATACTTTTTACTACACGCTTGGTCAAGACCGATTCCATGTCTGAACCCACGACCTGAACACCAATTTTAAACACAGTTTCAAAAGCCAAGTTCCAATCTTGGACTCTCCCCTGCTTAGGATTACGCAACACCATGCCGGCTTTATCTAAAAGTTTCTTCATAACATCTTGTTTAATGAAGTTCTTGTAGTCTGCAGGCACATCGAGGAAGACATGAAAAGCCTTAAGAGGACTGATATTAGCAAATCTGCGGATACAATCACTGAGCTCGTCCCATCCTTTATCTTCTAACATGACAACATTGTAGGCTACGAAAGAAACGATTCTCCGGAGGATCTTGATGTCAGATATATTGGTTTCTTTCATCTTCAAGCATGAAATCAAAAGGGGCTTGACGTCACGGAGAACGGAGAGAGAGAACTGGAAGTTGCGATTTCTAAGTTCGGCGATAGTATCCGAAAGCAGATGGATCATTCGGAATCTGAGTAAGCTATTGGAAGAATTACGATACACTTTGAGAAGCTTTAGGGTTAAGAAATCTGCAAATTTAGTGACGCAGCATTCGTACAGAGCAACCGCTGCTTTGTATTCGCTGGTTTCTTGACGCGTAAAGATTGGGCCGATGATAACAGCTACTTCTTTCGAGGTTTTAGTCATGAGAAAATCCTTCGATTTGGACATGAGATTCCAAGATTCCGCCATTGCAGCAATCCAAGGTTCATCCATTGCAGCTTCTGTCATTTTCCCGAGAAAATTTCAGCTCTTTCGTCTCAGAATCTTCTGGAAAATGGGTTTGCGGTTTATTTGTTCCGAAATTGAATATAAACCGGACTTAACCTAAATGAGTTCTCCCTCCGGTTTAATTTTACTGACGAACGTAAATCTCATCTTAGAAAGACTTGGTGATTTGTTCAAAAAACAAATAAATAGACTTGATGATGGGGCTGGTGGATAGGAGTGAGGTGAGCCAGATCTACTGTCCGTTTGTTTGGTCCGTAGTTAGGATATGTAGTGTAATTGTTGGTTTAGTTCTGGTTTAGGTTGGTTTTCTGATGGTCTTGCATGGGTATTTTTATGTTAGTAGTTTGCTGATGGTTTAGGAGTTTGATTTCTCTCGTGGATGGTCGGGCTTTTCGCTAGGCCGGATTAGAATTGTACTTGATTAATATTGTTTTATCTTGGTGATTTTTCACAGTTTTTAGTTTAGATGAATGATCATTTTTTTTTCGTAGGTTTTCCATAGTCAGTTTTTGTAAGGCTCAATTTTTGTCCATTCTTTTGGTGATGCAAAGTTTTAAATTTAAGTATTTTAGGATGAAGATTAGGTGGATATGAGTTAGATTATTATGTGTGGTTCTCTAGTCCTTGTTGATCAATGTATTGAATTTTTTCTTCGCAGTTTCATCTAACATGGTGCTTCTTCCGATCTAATTTTGGATCCTTTCAATAGCATTTTAGTGAGACTTGTTGCTCAGGATCTTCTGCTCTTTTCCGTCTTTTCCATGGTTGTGAGAGTATATATTTTTTTATATTGTTAGTAGATTGCTATCTTTTTATCCACACTTTAGTTTAATGTTTGAGTGTATGAGTGGCTCGAAAAGAGAATTGTTGGCGTTTCTAACAGAAAACTATTGTTTTCAAAGAAGAATTATGAACTCTGATATACTTGTGTTTTTATGCATTTAGGTTATTGTTTAGATCATAAGGATGTTCGTTTGCCTGTCGCCGGCGGCAGCGGCTGGCGGCTGGCGGCAAGTTTTTGTTCGTTTGTTTACCGCCGGCAGCAGCGGCTGGCGGCTGCGTTTGGTAGCAGCGGTAGGTTTTTGTTCGTTTACCTGCCGCCAGCCGCCGGCGTTAGCCGCCAGCGTTCAATCGCGAACAAATTCCGAACGCTGATTTTTTCGGCGTTCGAAACGGGAGTTGGCGGCTGACGCTTGCGGTTGACGCCGGCGGCTGGCGGCAGGCAAACGAACAAAAATCTGCCGCCAGACGCTGCCGCCAGACGCTGCCGCCAGACGCTGCCGCCAGACGCTGCCGCCAGACGCTGCCGCCGGCGGCAGGCAAACAAACACCCTTCATGTTTTGCTTCCATTTAGTTTCCTTTAACTTCATTTCTTTGCTCTTTGGTACATTTAGAGTATAGGATCATCTAGAGCTAGATTTAGGCATTTTAGGCTTGCATTTGGAGTTTTTTTTGGCGTGTTGCAGGTGCAAGGAGTGTTGGTGAGCTAAGGAATGGAGTTTGGAGCTCAAAGGATGAAGAGAGACCCAGCATGAAGTCGATATCGGCCACCATATCGGTTGAGGTGGCCGATACATGTTGCTCATGAACCACGAGGGAAAACATGGAGAGAATATCGGCCTACGTATCGGCCTGCCAGGCCGATACATCTCCTCGGATTAAAGTCCAATAAAAACAGATAATCCATATCGGTGAGCATATCGGTTGGCCATACCGATATGCTCCTTTGGCGCAGAACGAA
Source organism: Orychophragmus violaceus (assembly GCA_030180135.1). Lineage (NCBI taxonomy): Eukaryota > Viridiplantae > Streptophyta > Magnoliopsida > Brassicales > Brassicaceae > Orychophragmus > Orychophragmus violaceus. The sequence goes on along the minus strand of CM058236.1, from coordinate 70,149,102 downwards.
GAAAAAATCCGAGAGCAAATATCGGCCACCATATCGGTCAGGGTGGCCGATACGTTCCCCATATTTTTCACAAAGATCCAATTTAACCGGGTCAACATCCGGTTTGTCCCGGGTTGACCCGGTTTGCCCCATACTCACTATTTAAGGCCAAAAACCTATTTTTTATTGTTCTTAAGCTTGTTTTGTTTCCAAAAACTCTTTTGTAAGACAAGTTTGAATCTTTGTTTAATCTAAGTATTTCCTTTTGTGATTTCTTCTCTAAATCTTTCTATCTTTCTTTAATCTTCATTATTAACACTATCTTCATGGGTTTTGTTAATCATAGCATGATTAGTGAGTAGTATTCATCAAGGTTTATGGGTTAGGTAGATTAGGGCTGATTAGAGTGAATCAAGGATGCTTAGGGCTTATTTATGATTGATCTCACCCTTTTAAGTGCAAATAGATGAATGCATGTAATGCATGAGACTCAAGTGATAAAATCGAAAAAGAGCAAAGAAAACATGATTAGCGACTGGTCTCTCCCCCAAACTTAAATCACACGGTCCCTTGTGTGATAAAAGAATGGAGGGAAAACCGATAAAAAGAAACAAATGCAAAACAAGAAAAAGAAACGAAAATATGTACAAGGGTGGAGTGTTACTTGGTTTAGTTGTGGTGTGATGGGGATGATGAATCCCCCATTGAGTATGACGGGTTGGATGAGGAGTATGAACGAGCCCGCATTGCTTTCCTATTGTTCCGCTTTATTTCGTGGCCTAAGGGACGGTGAGGTGCATAGTAAGTGTCTGTGGAGAAGGGTACAGCCTCATGTCCAGCAACTGAGGCCGCGTCTTCCGTTGGATGCTCCCTTTGCTCTTCCGTTGGGTGAGGAGGCGGATGAGTTGATGAAGTTCCCTTATCGGATCCCATGAATCTCTTGATTATCTTCTTCATATCCTTCACCGTTTTGGTCAACTTCAGGATGTTCTTATTGTTTCACCTGTTCCACTTGTGTAGTTTCTTGTTCTGCTCATGAACATGGTAAGTAGCTGCACTAGAGATAGGTCCATCAAAGTACTTAATGTCGTATCGTTGGCTCCCATAAAGTGAATGAGAAGCTTCTCCTTCGGTATCGCCTACTTCCTCACGAGCTGTAGAAGATTCACCCTTCTTCTTCTTTCCTTTGTCTTGGCGGAGTCCTCCAAGGGTGGGTTGAATCTCTGGGTTGTACAAGTTCTCTCAAGGGATTTTAAAGAGAATGTTCTTCCTTTGACGAACTGTGGTGAGGGTGAGATTGGGCAGCAGAAACCTTGCTTCAGTGGAGCTTGTAACCTCGAACTGATTGATTATAGTGTTTTTGTTCAAGGTTTAATTCCCGTGTTTCAACCTAACACATAATCTTAACAGATCTAGGTTCTTGCAAAACGAATCATAAAACCAACCAAACCTGGATCATTACCTTTCAGATTGCAGCGGATAATTGATGGTAATGATGAGATCAGTTAGAACAGATGAACAACCTGCTCCTCCTTTGGTATCCACACTCTTACAAGCTGGGATGGCTGCTAGACCAAAGAGATGGATCAGATCAGAAAGAGAGAGTTAGAGAGAGAGATCAAAACTCGCGGCTACCCAAAAGAAATCGCAAGGGATGATTAATCCCTTAGGGTTTTCGAATCCTTAACCTCTCATTAATGGGCCCAAGTCATTTGACTAATGGCTCATTAATCATTTGGGCCCAAGACACAAATCAGACAAAAGCCTGCATTTTGTCTGGCCCAATTCTCTGATCCAATACAGTAAATGCCATTGCATCTTACCGTATTAATTCCATTTAACTTTCCCGTTAGCTATGGTGTGTGACCCTTCGGGATCATACAATACTGGTAATAAGTCCTAAACTTATAGATCATGAGCGGGCTCTAGCAAGTCATCATGATCATCCAGTATTTATGACTTATGTCTGATCTCGACACTTATCATACTTTCTAGAGATAGTACGGTAGATTTCAGGACATTCCCAACAATCTCCCACTTGTACTGGAATCCTACACAGGACATTCCCAACAATCTCCCGATTGTACTAGAATCCTACATTCCTTAGTCCTTTTGTCTTAATATCTCGATCTGGCATAAGGCAAGATGCGTGTCATCCTTATATAGCCAGACCATGTTTATCGGAACAGATTTGATACTGACAATGCAAACGACTTGGGCAAGTGCGTTTGGGAATGGCCATTCTCTTACCAGCTATCAAATCTCCGATTGGCCTAGAGATATTACCTCCGTTAAACGGCAGGGACAAATCCCATCTTGTTCCATCACTATGAACTACACAATTCATAATACACCCAACCAAGGTCCGTATAGCTCCCAGTTACGAAACAGCGTTAGACAATGATCAAAGCGTATCACTCCATGTGCAGCCACATGCATGCGAACTCAGGTCTAAGGACTATACTCTATAGTCGTATATGAGAACCTCTTATGACACAGATATTAATATCTTGTAGAGTTCTCATAAGCGGGCCATGTCCGGTCATATGCTCCCCTACATATACCTATGTGTCGACTTTGATGCCGCACATCTATGACCCCTCGAAACTTGGTCATAAGTCTCAACACAATCTAGTCTCAAGTGGTTGTTGGTGTTCCAATTCAACAACCTTCGACTATGGACACTATGATTTATGTCACTTCGTTAAATATGGGGTTTCAGGATCAAGTCAACTCATGTACTTCGATGACCCATATATAATGACATGAATCATTTTGGAACGATTATTTTATATCACAGTTAAAAATAATCCAGAAATAAAATTTCATTAACATTTAAAATGTTTACATGAACCACTCAAAATAACTAAAACAAAAGCCCTCACAACTCCCACTCAAAAAGAGATTACATTTGAATATCTCTAATTCCTACAGCAGCAGTATGCAACTCGTGCTTAGGTCTCGGGAGTGGCTTTGTCAACGGGTCAGCCACGTTCTCATCAGTGGGAACTCTGCTGACCATCACTTCACCTCTATTCACTATATCACGAATCAGGTGATACCTTCTCATAATATGTTTGGATTTCTGATGATGTCTCGGTTCCTTGGCTTGAGCAATTGCACCATTGTTGTCACAATACAGTGCTAGAGGCTCAGTGGCATTTGGGAATACACCGAGTTCAATCAAGAAGTTCCTTATCCAAACTCCTTCCTTCGCAGCTTCCGAAGCAGCGATGTATTCAGCTTCAGTTGTGGAATCTGCCACGGTGCTCTGCTTGGAACTCTTCCAACTTACTGCACCGCCATTCAGACAGAAGATGTAGCCAGACTGTGACCGGAAATCATCCTTATCTGTCTGAAAACTTGCATCCGTGAATCCACTGATTTCAAGCACTTCACTTCCTCCGTAAACCAAGAACTTATCCTTAGTATTTCTCAAATACTTCAGGATATTCTTTACGGCAATCCAGTGACTCTCACCTGGATTAGACTGGTACCTACTCGTCATGCTTAGTGCATAAGCAACATCAGGACGAGTACAGATCATGGCATACATGATAGATCCTATAGCCGAAGCATAAGGAATCCTACTCATGCGCTTAAGCTCATCAGGTGTTTTAGGACACTGATCCTTGCTTAGTGTAGCACCATGTATCATTGGCGTGAACCCCTTCTTGGATTTGTCCATTCCGAATCGATGCAGGACTTTATCTATATAAGCATCTTGACAAAGTCCAATCAGCTTTTTAGATATGTCTCTAAAGATTCGGATTCCAAGAACATACGCGGCTTCACCCATGTCCTTCATGGAAAAACAACTTCCCAGCCAGTCTTTAACAGACTTCAGCATTGGAATATCATTTCCAAGAAGCAATATGTCATCGACATATAGGATAAGAAACGCCACTTTGCTCCCACTAGTTTTCTTATACACACATTGTTCCTCTTGGTTTCTGATGAAGTCAAAGTTCTTTATTGCTTCATCAAAACGAAGATTCCAACTCCTCGATGCTTGCTTCAATCCATAAATGGATTTGTGAAGCTTACATACTTTCCCAGCATTCTTATGATCAATGTAACCGTCAGGTTGTGTCATATACACATCCTCCTCCAAGATTCCATTCAGGAAGGCGGTTTTCACATCCATCTGCCAAATCTCATAGTCATAATAAGCGGCAGTCGCTAGGAGAATCCGAATTGATTTCATCATTGCCACTGGTGAATAGGTTTCATCATAGTCTATACCATGAATTTGCTTGAAACCTTTTGCCACCAACCTGGCCTTGTAAATCTGGACATTTCCATCCATGTCAATCTTCTTCTTGAAGATCCATTTACACTCGATGGCTTTTGCACCAGCAGGTAAATCAACCAGTGAAAACACTCGGTTAGCAGACATGGAGTCCATCTCGGATTCTGTGGCTTCACGCCACTTTAAGGAGTCAGGGCCCATCATGGCTTCTGCAAAGTTCGAGGGTTCATCACCGTCAATGATCAAAAGATCATGGCAATTAGTCACGAGGAATCCCTGATATCTATCAGGTTCGTGACGGATCCTTCCGGATCTTCGAACTTCAGGTACTGCAGGTTCAGGTTCTATTACAACTTCATGTAATTCATCCTGCTGTTCTTCCTCATTAGGTTGAACAGGTTCCTGTCCTTCTTGAATTTCATCAAGTTGTACCTTACTCCCACTATCTTTTCTAGAGAGAAACTCCCTTTCAAGAAAAGTACAATCCCGAGCAACAAAGATTTTGTTCTCGGATCGCAGATAGAAGTAATAAGCCTTGGTATCCCTAGGATAACCAATGAAGTAGCATTTGTCAGATTTTGGTGTAAGCTTGTCTGAGATTAATCTTTTGACATAGGCTTCACAACCCCAAATTATGAGAAAAGACATTGCTGGAGCTTTTCCAGTCCATATCTCATATGGTGTCTTTGCTACTGCCTTTGATGGCACTCTGTTCAGTGTGAACGTTGCGGTGAGCAAAGCATATCCCCAAAGGGATATAGGAAGGTCTGTGTGACTCATCATGGATCGGACCATATCTAACAATGTCCGATTCCTTCTCTCAGACACACCATTCCACTGAGGTGTTCCAGGAGGTGTGAGTTGGGAGATAATCCCACACTCACTCAGATGATCACGAAATTCCTGGCTCAAGTATTCTCCTCCTCGGTCCGACCGAAGAGCCTTAATACTTTTACCAAGCTGGTTCTGTACTTCATTCTGGAATTCTTTAAACTTTTCAAAGGTTTCCGACTTATGTTTCATCAAGTAGACATATCCATATCTACTGAAATCATCAGTGAATGTAATGAAGTACTGAAAGTTTCCTCTAGCACTTGTGGACATTGGGCCACACACGTCAGTATGTATCAGGCCCAATAATTCACTGGCCCTTTCTGTGGGTTTATTGAAAGGGGCCCGTGTCATTTTGCCCATTAGGCAAGATTCGCATTGCTCACAAGACTCAAAGTCAAATGAGCCCAAGAGTCCATTTGAATGGAGCCTCTTGACGCGTTTCTCACTAATGTGCCCCAAACGACAATGCCAGAGAAACGTTTCATTTTCTTCGTTAGATTTGAACCGTTTTGTATTTATGTTATATACTGGAGCAGATTGATCCAGCATGTACAGCCCATTTATAAGAGGGGCACAGCCATAGAACATATCATTGAGATTAAAGGAACACAATTTATTCTTAATAGAAAAATCAAATCCTTGCAAATCCAACAATGAAACTGAAATGATATTTCTGCTTATAGCAGGTACAAAATAACAATTCTCAAGTTCTAAAATCAATCCAGAAGGTAAAGACAACAAGTAAGTGCCAACGGCCAGTGCTGGAACCTTCGCTCCATTGCCAACCCGCAACTCTACTTGCCCTTGCTTCAACCTTCTACTGTTGCTGAGCGCCTGCATATTAGTACAAATATGAGCCCCACATCCAGTATCTAATACCCAAGTGGTATTATCAGAAGTAGTAGTATTTACTTCAATAACAAAAATACCTGAAGATTTAGTCTCCAAGGACTTCTTCTTCTTCAGACTTTCCTGGTATTTCTTACAGTCCCTGCGGTAATGCCCTGCCTCTTTGCAAAAGTGGCAGATATCAGAAGGCCCAGCTTTAGACACGGGCTTGGGCTTGGCCTTTTCATTGCTGACTACCTTGCCCTTTCCTTTGTCTGCAGCGGATTTCTTGAAACCCTTGCCCTTCTGAACCATGAGTACAGACGACTCCTTGGTCTTATTCAGATTCGGTTCTGCAGTCTTGAGCATACCATGTAGCTCAGGCAACGTTTTTATCAACCCATGCATATTATAGTTCAAAATGAACTGGTCATATCCAGGAGTAAGAGACTGCAGAACGATATCACAAGCAAGCTCTTGGCTTATAGGACAGTCGAGCCTAGTCAAATGATCGAGATAACCCATCATTTTCAGAACATGTGGACTCACTGCTGCATCCTTAGCCATCTTACAGTCCAAGAGATTCTTAACAGTTTGGAATCTCTCTGTACGAGCCTGCTCCTGAAACAACGCTTTCAGATTTGCCATCAGCTCCATGGGACAAGTCAGGCCTTCCCACTGCATCTGCAGTTCGGGAGCCATTGTCGCCAACATCAGGCAAATCACGTCATTAGCATCTGAAGAATGCGTATCCCAAGCATTTTTCACAGCTTGTGCGGCATTATTCGCAGGTCTAGGAGAGAGAGCTCTTTCAAGGACATAAGCCTTCTTCTCCTGCCTGAGCACTAGTCTCAGGTTCCTGGACCAGTTCAGGAAGTTTGATCCGTTCAGTTTGTCCTTCTCAAGGGCAGACCGGATCGAGAAAGTGTTTTGTGTTGTTGTGCTTGACATAGCTGAAAATATGTGACAATAGAGATTTAGTTATTAAGTTCATAAAAGAGCAATCTTAACAACTTATAAGAAAACTCGCATTGTATTCAAAATTTCTTTGTTTTTAACCTCATAAGAATACAACGATTCCGAGACCCATGTTCAGCTAAATCCAAAGTGGGCCACTGGCCGTCACCCGGAATTAGCTTTACTTGGTAAGCATACACACAACTAGTTATATCTCATATAACTCTCGGTTGTGAATTGGACCCGAGGCCCAAATTCACCAGATGTCTCAAGGCCCGGGACTCCCGATGGCCCAGTCAAGGAGACCAATCTCTTACAGTCAAATAATCACTAAAGTCTGGGACTCCCAATGAAATTAGTGACTATATACTACTTTACTTATGCGAAAACAGACACCTCACACTGTAAGCCATATCTGTAATCGAATAAGCGTTAAGTAGCTGACAAGATTGGAAAGACATCCAAGCTTGATATTGTTTTTGAGGATTTTTAAGTTTTATTTCCAAAAATAGAAGATTACTATTTTTGGAAACTTACTTCTTTTAGAAACTTTCTAAATTTAGTAACATACTAAAAATAGAAATTTCTAATTTAATATTTTATAAATATTTTGGGTTGGATCACAAATTATAGGCCCAATTCTTGGCCCAAGACCATAGAATTCCAGTTGGCCCAATAATTTGACATAACCGAGTCGGTTTATTAATTCTGGTCCAAGACCAAATTAACTATCAAAACCATCGGTTATTTACTAAACCAGACCAGCTCTAAATTATTTGGTCCAACCAAATCAAACTTAGACCAGCCTTCGGTTTAGGTTAAAATTCAATTTTTGAATTTTAATCCGGTTTAACCAGAAATTAAATAATACCATGTATTAAATAATTTCCAGCAAACCGCGATTCGGGTTAACCGCTTGAACCACCAATTAAATTGGATCGGTTCAGTTAAATCCAAAACCGGGAAGAAACACCTAGTGTTTTAGCCAATTTGATTTAACTTGCGGTTTAAGGCTTTAAACACACAATTAACCGCCAATTAAATGGACCGGTTTAATCGGTGTGGTTTTGGGCAACGAACCGCGAAGCTCGGTTTAACCGATTGACTATTCGCGGGACGTAAAATTTAACGGGCCAAACGATCGGATCCATGATCGGGTCATGGACCCACGATCCAACTCGGCCCATCACGATCTAACTCGGCCCATCACGATCGATCATTGATCGCCATGATCTCACGACCGTGATGATTTGAGCCGTGATGATCGCAAGCCAACATCGTCCCAACGATCCGATCGTCACGTTCACATGGCCCATTAACGCATACACATGATCGATCATTGATAATTAAATTATCGATCGCATCACACGGCATTATGCATGCGAGGCAGTTTAGGGTTTAATAAACAAGCCAAGATCAAATCATACGATTAGTTTTTAATAACTTTAATCAATTTTAATTTTCAATTGATTCAAAACTATTAAACAACCTATGATCCAATTTTACAAGAAACCTAATGCCTGGCTCTGATACCACTGATTGATTATAGTGTTTTTGTTCAAGGTTTAATTCCCGTGTTTCAACCTAACACATAATCTTAACAGATCTAGGTTCTTGCAAAACGAATCATAAAACCAACCAAACCTGGATCATTACCTTTCAGATTGCAGCGGATAATTGATGGTAATGATGAGATCAGTTAGAACAGATGAACAACCTGCTCCTCCTTTGGTATCCACACTCTTACAAGCTGGGATGGCTGCTAGACCAAAGAGATGGATCAGATCAGAAAGAGAGAGTTAGAGAGAGAGATCAAAACTCGCGGCTACCCAAAAGAAATCGCAAGGGATGATTAATCCCTTAGGGTTTTCGAATCCTTAACCTCTCATTAATGGGCCCAAGTCATTTGACTAATGGCTCATTAATCATTTGGGCCCAAGACACAAATCAGACAAAAGCCTGCATTTTGTCTGGCCCAATTCTCTGATCCAATACAGTAAATGCCATTGCATCTTACCGTATTAATTCCATTTAACTTTCCCGTTAGCTATGGTGTGTGACCCTTCGGGATCATACAATACTGGTAATAAGTCCTAAACTTATAGATCATGAGCGGGCTCTAGCAAGTCATCATGATCATCCAGTATTTATGACTTATGTCTGATCTCGACACTTATCATACTTTCTAGAGATAGTACGGTAGATTTCAGGACATTCCCAACACGAACTTATACCCGTAAGATTCGACAATACTCCCGCTCAATTACTTGATGTTCCTCAAGTGGTCAATGTCCATCAACTTATAATTATGCTCGTCCTTTAGGGTCACAAACCACTTCTTCAAAATAGGAGTCACAAGACCACCCATGCTTAACATTGGCTGCTTCTGCGTATTTGTCATCGACCAATTCGTGAATGCAAGAAATTGCTTCACTAGAACGGCAGCTAGGCTAGGGCGGTGGATAGGACCCTGGATCTCACTCCCGTCCAACAGTGTTGTTAGCAATGGTCTAACCCCAACTGCAATCAATTTCATCTCATCTAGAGTCACACACCCGGTCTCCTTCCTCTCAAATAGGGTGTTGGATAGTGCCTTGTGCACATACCGGATTGCCGGGTGGCGAATGCTTGCAGATTTTGAGCTTGCTGCCTTGTAACACCCTGTTCCGATGCAGCCCATATCTTATTAAGCTCGTCCTTTGGGAAGGTGAATTTATCTCCACATTGAGCACCCTCTTCATTGAACCCGTAGACCTCACTTATATCCTTGAAAGTCATTTTATAAAGCACTCTCCCTATCTTGAAATCAATAACTCCAAAACCATCACGTAAGTATGGATCTTCCTCAGTGTAGAAAGTCGCCTTCAAAGAGGAGAGGAACTGATACGTTGGAACTTTGTAGCTTTCGCATGGCGTGTCAAAGAACTTTTCGAGCCCCATGTTACGGAATATCAACCGCACATCCGCATGTATGCCCAACAACTCCAAAGTCATAGTCTACACATATCATGCCGCGTTGAGATATCTATTAGCTAAGAAAGACGCTAAACCAAGACTGCTAAGGTGGATCTTGTTATGGCAGGAGTTTGACTTGGAAATTAAAGATAAAAAGAGGATTGAGAATGGAGTGGCGGATCACTTGTCGAGGTTGAGAATTGAAGATGATGTTCCTCTAGATGACTCTCTCCTGGAGGAACAACTCATGGCTGTCAAAGCAGTCAAGGAAGCTCATGACACAAGTAGGAAGCTGAAGGAAGTTGGTTCCATTGAGGACAAGGAGCCGTGGTATGCGGATATAGTGAACTACTTGGCAACCGGAAAGGAACCACCAAGTCTTGATAGCTACCAAAGGAAGAAGTTCTTTAGAGATGTCAATCAATACTATTGGGATGAACTTTACCTCTACGCTTTGTGTAAGGATCAACTCTATAGAAGGTGCATAGCTGATGTAGAAGTAGGAGGTATTCTTCTACATTGTCATGGGTCAGTTTATGGTGGTCACTTTGCTACCTTCAAGACGGTTCAAAAAGTTCTACAAGCCGGGTTTTGGTGGCTTACAATGTTTAAATATGCACAAGAGTTCATCTCCAAGTGTGATCCTTGTCAAAGAAAAGGGAACATCAGTAGAAGGAATGAGATGCCTCAAAACCCCATTCTTGAAGTTGAAGTGTTTGATGTTTGAGGCATTGACTTCATGGGACCTTTCCCATCCTATTATGGGAATAGTTACATCCTAGTGGATGTGGATTACGTGTCTAAATGGGTTGAAGCTGTGGCGAGTCCAACAAATGACTCTAAAGTAGTCATCAAACTGTTCAAGTCTGTGATATTCCCAAGGTTCGGGATACCGAGGATAGTGATAAGTGATGGAGGCTCACACTTCATCAACAAGCTCTTTGAAGGCCTTTTGAAGAAATATGGAGTCAAGCATAAGGTTGCAACTCCATACCACCCTCAAACAAGCGGGCAAGTGGAGGTGTCTAACAGGCAAATCAAAGATATTTTGGAAAAAACTGTGGGAGCTTCGAGAAAGGATTGGTCTAAGAAGCTAGATGACGCATTATGGGCGTATAGGACAGCTTTCAAGACTCTGTTGGGCACTACACCGTTCACCATGCTGTATGGGAAGTCATGTCACTTGCCGGTTGAGGTTGAGTATAAGGCTTTGTGGGCAGTCAAGTTGTTAAACTTTGACATTAAAACCGCAACCGAGAAGAGGTTAATTCAGCTGAACGAACTTGACGGGATAAGGCTTGAAGCATTTGAGAGCTCAAAGATCTATAAGGAGAGGACCAAGCTTTTTCATGATAAGCTGATCCTGAAGAAGAAGTTTAAAGAAGTAGATCTTGTGCTACTATTCAATTCCCGGTTGAAGATGTTTCCCGAAAAGCTCAAGTCAAGGTGGTCCGGACCGTTTAGAGTGAAAGAGGTGAGACCTTATGGAGCGATAGTACTTTGGGGAAAGTCCAATGAGGAGTTTACAGTCAACGGGCAGCGGCTCAAACACTATTCAGCTTCAGAAGCTATAGAGGAAGGAACTTCGATTCCACTCTCTAGCCCTCCCTCAGCTTAAAATCTCGGTTTGCAAAAGTCGAGCTTAACGACTTTAAACAAAAGCGCACTTGGGAGATATTTCCATGTTTATCCTTGTAAATATGATCTTTTGCTTATTATTTTTGATGTTTCTTTTTGAGTTTATCAGGTTTTGGTTGATAGGTGAAGTATTGGACTCTTTGGTGTGCATGAAGGACAATCCGGTGAAGCAGTATCGGCCACCGTATCGGTTGGCCAGGCCGATAAGGATTTCTGCGAGATTGGCCGAGAAAAATCTGAAACAAATATCGGTATTTGTATCGGTTGGCCAGACCGATACGGATTTCCTGTGAGTAAAAGATGGAAAAACCGAAGCCATGTATCGGTGTCAATATCGGTTCACTCAACCGATACGGATTTTCGGGAATGAAAAGATGTGAAAATCCGAAAGAACATATCGGTCACGATATCGGCTGGCCAGGCTGATACGTGCCTCCCAGAATTAATCTGAAAGTGAATATCGGATAGCGTATCGGTTGGGGTGGCCGATACGCCCTCTTCGCCCAGGTAAGTTTTCTCAACCCAAACCGATTTCAAACCAAATTTAACCGTATTTTGACCCAAAATCGATTTAATGAACCGATTTTAACCACCTTCTCTCTTGTTTTCTTCTCCAACTCGCGATTCTCTCTCTAATTCCTCCTAGTCTTGCGATTTCTACAAAGAAATTTCAAGAACTTCAAACTCATCATTCTCTCTCATTTCTCAACCAAATTTCGCGATTTAAGGCTCTAAATTCTCGGTTTTCTTAGCTCTATCACCTACAATCTCTGTTTTCTTCCATCTCTCACAATCCAAGCAAGGTAATCCTCTATCTCTCTCAATTTCGGGTTGCACCAAGAACTTCACATTTTTCAAACTCTAAATTGGTTGTTGTTGACTGATGTTTAGGCTTAGATACTCTTTCTAGGTTGCTTCTAGACGATTACCCAACCCAATTTCACCCTTAAACTGCTTGAATTTGAACTTTTAGAAATTAGGTTCTTGAGGATTTTGATTTTCGAAAATTTTAGGGAAAAGTCGATTTGATTATTTCTAATGGTGCACTGAGTTGTTAAAAGCTTAAGTTTGTGATACTACTTGATTTGCTTGAGTTTTGTTTCACAAAGTTTATGAAAATGCGAATTTGGGAGTTTATGACCAAAGTACTTGAGTTGTGAATGAAAGTGATTGAGTTGGTGATGAATCTTGTGCTAGAAGGACTTAAATTGATGAATGTTGAGTTGTCACAGCATGTTTGATCACTTAGCAATGAAAATTCTCGGAAAGTGGCTAACATTCTAATCTCTTGATCATTGATTTACATTGATGAGTAACTATTTTTGATCATGGAGATGCTTTGAGTGTAGTGTATTAAGCTTTGTTGCTTGTGTCGTCGGATTGCTATATGTACTTGTTCTTTCTTTGAGTTCTCTCTTGTAGGGCAATGACTAGAGCATCCACCAATCCGAGACCAAAGGCCAAGGCACCGAGACAAGATGAAGGAGCTTCCTCGAGAGGAAAAGGTATCGCTGCTGAGGAGGAAGAACCAGCAGTTACAGTGAAGTATGTTCAGAAGCCGAAAAAGGACTATTCTCCTTCTGAGTACATGGCCAAGCTGAAGAAGATACCATTTTAATCAACCCGGTACCCTCACTTCGAGAGTTTAGAAGCTCTTGGCATATTGGGAGACTACAATGTGATTGTAGAGAACATGGGGCTTAAGCACTTCTTCAGCCTTTCCAGTGACGGATATCAGAGCTCGGCTTGCCAATTCCTTGCAAACATGAAAGGAACGATCAATGTGAAAAAAGCAGCTGCAAGAGGGCAAGTGAGTCTTGGGAAGATATACTTCACCATGGGAAAGAAGAAGTACATCATGGCTTTTGAGGAAATAAGCGCTCTCTTTGGATTCGCGGACGATGGTGCACAACCAAGGACCTTCATCACAATTGAAAAAGATGATCTCAGGGAGATGTGATTTATGATAGATGATGGAAAATATAAGGAAAGGTTCATGAAGTCCGCGAGGATCCGACACCCATCCATCCGGTATGTGCACAAGGCACTGGCTCACACCTTGTTTGCAAGGAAAGAGACATCCCAAGTAACTGAAGTGGAGATGAAGCTGATGTACATCGGACTGCAACCTCTTCTGCTTACATTTCCCGATGGTAGGGCGATACCACCTGTACCGCGTAGACCAAGCATGGCTGCCATACTGGTAGAGCAGTTCGGTACTCACAGGGATTGGGTAATATCTCACAGGGATTCTGATCCCAAGTTCAGCATGGGCGGCTTGATCACACCGATACTCAAGGCTAAGGGAATCAAGCTGGAAGGATCCCTTGATCAGCACACATTTGGATAGCATACGCCGGTAGGATGGTTAGACTTGGCCGAGCTGACTAGGAATCATTTCCAAGGTACCGGACCCCCGGGACGTCACCTTTTCCGGATGTGTTCAGGTACAGAGTATGAAGAGAAGTATCTGCTCCCGAACACCGTTATCACGAGCTTTGATGACCCGGCTAACATCAGGGTTCTACCCGGGATGGATCATCAATTCGAACCCCGCGGACCGCGAAGAGGAAGTGCAGCCGGTTCTGAATCGTCCGAAGCACCTGCTGGGGTGTATGGGTTGCACCGCTACTACATTGAGCCCTTGGATAATCCCATTGGAAACAAGACTGTCCGTGCACTAAGGTATCAGAACCGGGACCTTCAAAGGCAAAGCAAGTGGCATGGCAGAAACATCAAAAAGTTAGCTAGTTGCTTGAAGAAGGTTACCAAGGTGCTGAAGATGATCACGGGTAAGAAAGACAAGAGTAGCACTCCCGGGGAGACATCCTCAGCAAGAGAGGTTCCCACTGAGTTGGATGAGGATATCCAGGCAGCCACTGAGGAAGTGATCGGAGAAGATGATCATTTGGTTGAAGAGACAGAGATGGAGCAGGGAAGATACTCCATGGTTGGACACAAGCTCGGACGAGCTTCACACATGGCTGACGATACTTACTACGAGCCTCACCGCCACTCCAGCCATGAGATGAGAAGGCGAAAGAGAAGGGCGATGAGGACACCATCCTGCGCTTCCTCAAACCCAACATACTCCAGGGGAGAGTCTTCATCTCCTTCTCACCACAACTAGAACAGGTAACACTCCACTTTGTACATACTAGCATTTTAGTTTCTTTTCTTTCTTTTTCTCTTTTTGTTGAGTCTCTTTCTCAAGCTTGCTTTCCCACCGAGACGGCGTGAAGTAAGTTTGGGGGAGAGGCAAGTTGCTAATCATTTTTTCTTTGCTCTTATTTTTGATTTCATTGTTTTGAGACTCATGCATTGCCCTTAAGGCATAGAAATCCAAAAAAAAATCGAAAAATTTCAAAAAATCTTTTCAAAAAAAAGCATTTAGTTGCAATAGCATCGTAGGATCGAGTCTAGTTGCATCATATAGGTTGTTTTGCATAGGGAGCTATGATTTAATTTCCTCGTAAGGTTTAATTGAGTAAAACTTGTTTCAATTGCTAGCTTTTAAGCTAGATAGATCACACTAGGTTTGTAACCCGAGTAAAGCATGAAAGTCAGAACGAACCCTGCTTTGATTGCTTGCTTTGAAACTTGATTTAATGCTGAAACTTGCTGTGATTTGAAACTAGCTCCATCTAGTGAGAACCTTAAATGAATCATCTAAATTATCCTATTCTTGCTTGTGTATTAAACTCATGGATACCCTAAAATATTAGAGCATTCTTATCCTTTCTGCCCCTCTCTACTTGCTCAAATAGAGTTCCATACCTTTCACCACCCTTCTTTCAAGCCACAAACATTATTTTGAGTGGTAGGCCTACTTGGAATGAGCTAGGTAAAAAGTATTGAGTATGAGGCGACTAGGGGAAATTTCCATGTAGATGCAAGCTCAACATCTTCGGCTTTGCAATAGGCTAGGATCAAAGTTTGGGGGAAGAGTTGGGAAAGGAAAAAGAGAATAAAGAAAGGAAAAATAAAATGGGATTTTGGAATGGGATCATGATTTTTTTGGCAAAAGTGTTTAAAAGGAAAGCTCTTATGTGTTTTAAAAAGAAAAGTGTCTCAAGTTTTGAAATGAAAAGAAGCCAAAGGCTCACCTTAAAGAAAGAAGAAAGTTTATGAAAAGAGACATTTGAAAAGAAAGAAAGATTTGAGCTAAGTTAAAAGAAAAGAATTGCCACTGTTTTGAAATGTTTTGAATGATCCTTGGGGAGTTTGATTGGAAAGTATTTGATTGAGAAAGAGGGATAAGGCAAGAATAGCCTTGATTAAAGGGTAGACTTCGTTTAGGTGGGTTAGACAAGGAGAATAAGCTATTGGGGCATGGGTAGATGGAAATCAACCTAGTATGCACCAATTGCCTCTAACTCTTAGCCTTTTACTATAGCTCATTCATCTTCTTCATGAGAGAACCTTTATGCATTTGGAGAACCCCCTCTTTTGATTGAGATCACTTTAATCTCAAAACCTTGTCCCTTGCCAAATGAGTTTAATCACATTGCTTTGAATAGGATTCACTTGAAAAATCTAATGAATGTTAAGGAGCTAATGGATTTGAATGCTTGTGTAGGTTGAGGATTAAGCTAAGAGTATTGTCTTGATGAGTATGGCTACATCCTTGGAGAAGGCTTAACTCGGTTGCGCCTTAGCTGTATAGCAATTGAATTAAAACTTGTTGATCTTGATTAAACCTTTGGATATGAGCTCCCGCCTTCAAACCTTTTCCCCAACTTCTTTCAATTGTCTTATGCTTGCTTGTGGACAAGCAAGGTTTAAGTTTGGTAGAATTGATATACTTGTGTTTTCATGCATTTAGGTTATTGTTTAGATCATGTTTTGCTTCCATTTAGTTTCCTTTAACTTCATTTCTTTGCTCTTTGGTACATTTAGAGTATAGGATCATCTAGAGCTAGATTTAGGCATTCTAGGCTTACATTTGGAGTATTTTTGGTGTGTTGCAGGTGCAAGGAGTGTTGGTGAGCTAAGAAATGGAGTTTGGAGCTCAAAGGATGAAGAGAGACCCAGCATGAAGTCGATATCGGCCACCATATCGGTTGAGGTGGCCGATACATGTTGCTCATGAACCACGAGGAAAAACAGGGAGAGAATATCGGCCTACGTATCGGCCTGCCAGGCCGATACATCTCCTCATATTAAAGTCCAAGAAAAACAGAGAATCCATATCGGTAAGCATATCGGTTGGCCATACCGATATGCTCCTTTGGCGCAGAACGAAGAAAAAATCCGAGAGCAAATATCGGCCACCATATCGGTCAGGGTGGCCGATACGTTCCCTAGATTTTTCACAAAGATCCAATTTAACCGGGTCAACACCCGGTTTGTCCCGGGTTGACTCGGTTCTCCCCATACTCACTATTTAAGGCCAAAAACCTATTTTTTTATTGTTCTTAAGCTTGTTTTGTTTCCAAAAACTCTATTGTAAGACCAGTTTGAATCTTTGTTTAATCTAAGTATTTCCTTTTGTGATTTCTTCTCTAAATCTTTATATCTTTCTCTAATCTTCATGATTAACACTATCTTCATGGGTTTTGTTAATCATAGCATGATTAGTGAGTAGTCTCCTTTTGAGCTTTTGGGTTAGGAAGATTTGAGTGATTAGGGATTGAATCTTGATGTCTAGGGGTTAGATTTGATTGATCCTTTCTCATTAAATGTTCTTAATGCTAGATTAGGTTTAGCTATCCTTGATCTAGAACTTTGGGATTTTATTGCACACCATGTGTTCGATGAAATGCTTGATAGAGTCTTTAAGGGGATTTTCATATTCTAACTCATGGGAATGAATGTTTAGAATGATTATTAGCTTAATGGAACTTGATCTTAATGCTTGCCTTGTCTTATTTCACAAATGAGAATTTGTTCTTGATTTATGATTAGGGAAAGTGATTAGTGCCAAGATATTGGATTAGTCAATTGTTTAGTGTTCCTTGCTTGAGATTAGCAATTGTTGATTGAATTAGTGTCCTTGTTAGCTCTAATTGGTTCTAATCATTGACCTTAGCCCATAGCCTTGTTTTCTTATATTGAATCTTAGTTTGTTTAGTCTTGTTCACTTGTTAGTTGTTTGATTGAATTGTCTTTGGTTAGGATTGTTAGAAACTCAATTCGATTTAGTGATTTGACTCTAGAGGTTTGGTGAATTCTTATTGGCTCTATCCATCCCAAAAAGGTTCGATACCTCAAAGCTACACGATAAGCTTAAGGAATTGATACCTCAAAGGATTGTAAAAATCCTGTTATCAATTTGGCGCCGTTGCCATTTTGGGATTTTGGATAGATCAATTCGATTTCTAATCCTATTTAGTTCAAGTCTTTGTTACTAACTTTGCTTCTTCCTCTCTCTTTGATGAAAGGTGTATGAACTTACGCAGCTGCGGACCAACAAACTTAGTTGCAAGAGTTGAGGATATCAAGGCACACGAGAGGAGATTAGCAAAGGAGCGACATGCGCTTGAGAGGGTTGTTCACTTAGAGAGACTTGGGTTGGAACCAGTTAAAGAGGTTCAACAAGACTTTGTGGATATTGAGCAGCCGGTTATGAATCAAGGGGATCAACAAGGCCACCAGGGCCACCAAGAGCAGCAGCATCTTCAAGGCGACGATGCTAGAGATGAACAGGGTCATAGGATTCTGGTTCATCCCGAGAGGCCAGCTAGAGCCATTGGAGATGGGGATGCACCGGATACAAACGCAAACCGCCAAGGGATCATTACACCGCCGGTAAACAACAACAATTTCGAGATCCGGGCTATCTCGATCAACATGGTGCAAAATAATCAGTTCCACGGACTTGCCTCTGAGGATCCTTTGCAGCACTTGGACACATTCGATAAGATTTGTGCTACCACGAGGCTTAATGGTGTGACTGATGACGGTTTGAAAATGCGTCTATTCTTTTTCTCATTGGCGGATAGAGCTAAGGAGTGGGAAAGCAACATCCCTCCGGGATCTATTACTATGTGGGGTGAGCTCAAGAAAGCATTCTTAAAGAAGTTCTTCTCAGCTACTCGGACAGCACACTTCTACAATGAGCTGTCCGGTTTTGTGCAACCCAACAATGAGAGTTTTGCTGAAGCTTGGGAGCGGTTTAAGAGGCTTACAAACCAATGTCCTCACCATGGGTTCACTAAAGAAACTCTTCTCAGCAACTTATATAGAGGTGTGCTCCCTAAGATGAGAGCTATGCTTGACTCATCAAGTAATGGTCATTTTCTTGGAAAGGGGTTGATGAAGCTATGAAACTCATTGAAAACCTAGCCATTAGTGATGGCAACTACAATGAGGATTATGAGCGCACCAATAGAGGATCATCTTCTACGGATGAGAAGTACGAGAAGGAAATTAAAGATTTAAATGAGAAGATAGACAAGTTGATCACCTCTAGCCAAAAGCAAGTCAACTTTGTGGGCAACTATGACGCTACACAGCCCTACCTCTTTAGTGTGGAAGAACAAATGACACAAGAGGAGATGAACTTCATTGCGGGGCAAGGTGGTTTCAACAAAGGTTTCAATCCTAACTATAGGAATCACCCCAATTTCTCCTATAGAAACCCAAATGTGGCCAACTCTCAAGATCAAGTCTACCCTCAAGCTCAAACTCAAGGATAAGCTCCACAACAATGGCAACAAGGCTTTACTCAAGCTCCTCAACAAAAGCCTTATGTCCCTTTCACCAACAAGGGTTTGGAACTCAGCCTTAATTTCAGGGACAACAAAGCTATGTCCCCAAGCAACAGTACCCTCCACCCGGTTTTGGGCAACAGCAGCCACAAGCTTCTTCTTCTTCGGGTTTGGATAATGAGTTAAAGGGAATGATGCAACAACTCATCCAAGGGCAAGCAAGTGGGGCATTGGAAGTAAAGAACTTAAATAATGAGCTGCAGCATTTGAATTCTCGCTTGATCAATGTTGAAAACACGCACGCTTCCACTTCTAGACCTACCGGAACATTGCTCGGAAACCCGGAAAAGAACCCCAAAGAATACTGCAATGCAATCTTCTCCACTGTTGATCATGTGAAACCAGACCATGAGAGAGAGGTTGATGAGATAGAAACACTTCTCTGTGGTTATGCAATTCCGCATGCTGCACCGGTTCCTCTCAAGGAGATGAAGGCCACTGTAGTTAAGCCTCCCTATGTTGCACCAGCTAAGGAGATGAGTGCTACTGATATTTTTGCTGAAGATATTATGCCTACTGTCCAAATAACACCAAGGGTACTTCCCAAGCTTGGCAATCCGGGTAAATTTACCATCAGTTGTACTTTGGGAGACTTGGAGATTAAGGATGCATTGTGTGACTCCGGCTCTACTGTGAGTGTGATATCTCTTGACATGGTGTAAACTCTTGGGATTAAGTGCATGGAAAGGTACCCATCTTCTATTACATTTGGAGACTCTTACTCAAGAACTCCAATGGGTGTGATCAAGGACTATCCACTGAAAATTGGTGAGTGCACTATCCCAACTGACTTCATTGTCATGATGATGAAGAAGAGTACCCAACTACCTCTCTTACTTGGTACCTCTTTTCTCAATACCACTGGAGCTTGTATGGACTTCAAAAAGAAACGAGTTGTGCTGAATAACGTTGATAACAATGTTTACTATCCTTTGAGGAGCACATCTCTCCACACTTGTGGTGTCATCCTATCTCAAAATGAGGATGATATATTAAAGGAAGCAAGACTCTTTGCAAATGTAGGCAAGGACATTCGGCCTAAACCCAATCCCTATGGATCATTGAGTGAGCACATGGGACGTGCTCAAAAGGAAGGGGTGGATAGAGCTATTGGAACTCCTCTTATGACCCATAAAATTGAGTATGTTGGATCCATTTATTTGATGAAGATGATCACTAAGGATGATAAGGCACCAATAGAAAAAGATGTGGGTATGATGAAAAAGATGTCTTCTAAGGTTGCAAAGGATGGAAAGGATAAGGTCTTTTACAATCTCCCAAAGGCTCAAGAGTATGAAAAGGAGATAATAGATGGTGAGAGTCTACAATCTTTGTTTGATGAGCATAATAGAAATGCTCTAAACAGTGGATTAAATGGAGTTAAGAGAGCTGAAAATGGACATACAGACAAGATGGAAGCTCTAATGCCTTTTGAAACTCCTACTTCTCCCAATTGTCTCAGCTTGCATCCATTGGCTCTAAAGGGTAACTACATTGATTACAAGGTCAAGACTAAGGGAAAGTCTAGGTCATTTGCAAGTGCAAAATCTCTAGCCAGTCAAAGGTTTCAAGGTGATTCAATCAATCTCAGTGAGCTAAGCTCTCAAGTCCTGATCATAAATCTCGAGGGCGGGCCACACTCTTCAACAGCCTAAAAACCCCGGTTTGCACAGTCGAGCTTACCGACTTTAAACAAAAGCGCACTTGAGAGACATTCCCATGTCTATCCTTGTATATATTTATTTCATTTTACTTGTCATTTTTGATGTTTTCTTTGAGTGAATGTAGGGAATTTTGAGCACTTGGGAAAGTTTGGCACAAGGACTTAGAGTTTGAAATGGACAGATAGTGATATGGATCATCAGTATCGATCAGAGGCAAACCGACGATGATCTTCTGCGCTATACCGACTCAGAGTATAGAGCGATCCGGCTCAGTATTGAGCCATAAACAGTGTCGATGAAATTCAACAGGAGCTCATACTGAGTCGCAATCCGGAGCTGAACCAGTCGGTATCAGAGAAGAAAAGCTCGACGAGAATTGTCCAGGGAGATACACCGACCGGAAGTACTGACCAAATGTGGTCGGTATCGTGCCGTTAACATCTCGACGAGAATACACAGGAACGTATACCGACTCCCTATCCCGACCACATGCTGTCGGTATTGAGCAGAGAACGTCGTACCGACTCGTAATCCTGAGCTAAACCGGACAGTATAGAGGCTTTCGGATCTTGACAAAAATCACAGAGAGCTGTACTGATCCTCGATCTGGAGCTGTAAAAAATTTTTAGTCCAAAATCGATTTTGGTCCGGTTTTATGCAATTGAACCGGTTTTGCTGTAAATTGAACCAGTTTTCAGTCCGGTTTAAGTCGATTTTGACCATATTTCCTTACCTTTTTCTAACTTTCACGTGAAATCCCTCTTGCTCAAAAATTTCAAAATCTTTTGTAAGTTTTTGGAAGGAGAAACATCTTCAAAACTTCACAACTCTTTCATCTCTCAATCATTTTTACTCATTCTTGTTGCTAACTCTTGGGTTTTTCAAACTCATTGCACCACACTCTTTCTCCTCTCCATTCTCACACAAGAAAACCGAGGTAATGACAATTTCTCTTTGAAATTCGTTTGTCCAAATGTCAAAAATTTCAAACTTCATTATTTGCTTGTTTCCATGGAGATTGTGCTTAAAAATCACTGTGTGAACTACTTGTGATGATTGCTTTCACCAATTTCACCCTAAGATTGTTTAAATTTGATCTTTAAAAAACTAGGGTTCTTGGGAAATTGGGAATTTTTAAAAAAATTGGGGGAATTGTTTGTTGATGGTTGATAATGATGCTATTGATTGCTATGATGGTAGTTGTGAAAGACTAACATGTTTGGAGCACTTTTGTTTCACAAAACTTTTGAAAATTCATGTTATGAGCTTAATGTCAAAAAGAAAGTGAGCATTGTGATAACTTGGAATTTTTTTGTTGATGATTTATGCAAATTGGGAACTCACAATGGAGTTGAGCATGATGTTCTAGCTTGCTTTCTCTCTTAAATTGACTAATTTTTAGATTAGCTAGTTAACATTTGTTTTGAGCCTAAGTGAAATTGATGATCATTGTTTGTTGCTCCAATGAGATTATCTTAAAATGATGAGTGGTGCTTGCTTTATGCTTGATGACATGACTTGTGCTATTGAATTGTGCAAAGCACTTTTCCTCTCTTTGAGTGATTCTTTGTAGGAAGATGGGTAGAGACTCCAAAAACCCTCGGCCCAAATCCAACGCACCAAAGGAAGGAGAGGTTGCAACATCGTCATCAACGAAAGCAGTAAAAGACAAGAAAGGGAAGGGAACACAAATGGTCGAGACTGAAACCGAGGATCATGAGCTCGCATTGACCGAAAGTGGGGAAGAGGATGATTTGGTTATGGTTGAGAAGAAAAGGAAGAAAAGAGTGCCAAAGGCGGCTCTTAAGGAACCAACGTCTGGTGAGATCTTGAAAAAGCTCAATGGTTCTGTGAAATTAGAAGGAACAAAGTACCCGGATTACAAGACTTTGGAGTTGTTGAGCATACATGCGGATGTGCGGTTGATACTCCGTAACATGGGGCTTGAAAAGTTCTTTGACACGCCATGCGAAAGCTACAAAGTTCCAAAGTATCAGTTCCTCTCTTCTTTGAAGGCGACTTTCTACACTGAGGAAGATCCATACTTACGCGATGGTTTTGGAGTTATTGATTTCAAGATAGGGAGAGTGCTTTATAAAATGACTTTCAAGGATATAAGTGAGGTCTACGGGTTCAATGAAGAGGGTGCTCAATGTGGAGATAAATTCACCTTCCCAAAGGACTATTGGGAATGTCCTGAAATCTATTGTACTTGCTCTAAGTGAAAGTTGTATTGTCGAGATGAGACAGTCGTATAATACTGGGCAATCATAATGTTTTGCTAGAAGCCACTTATGATCAATGAGTTTAGAACTCATTGCTAGTGTTATATGATCCTACAGGGTCACACACCTAAGCAAACTAAACGTAGTATATGAGGTTGATCATTAATATAATGATCTGGTGAATGCATATTTGATATGCATTCAATACCGAGTTTCTGAGGCAGTGTCGATCGACACAGTAAGTGTGTCGGTCGACACAGATCGCGAATGACCAGATTAACTTTTGGTTTAATCGTTGGTTAATTCGGTCGTGGTATAAGTCGACATATATAAGATATATGGTCGACCTTTGCACACTCCTAACCTAATTCACAGCCACCAGAAAAGAAACAGAAACCTCTTGAGAGATTTGATCTCTAAAGGCACTAGCATCCCTCCTGTTCAGTTTGTGTGCGTGTGGATACCAATAGAGGCACATCGTTTGAGGTGCTTCGAGATCTCGATTACTTGCAAACCTTCCGCTGCTAATCAACAGGTAATCTCGAGATCCCATTGATTTGATTATATGAACCCTAGATCCTAGGCTTGGAATTCAGACTAGGGCTGCCTAATTGGATTAGGAACTGCCAGAAATTCCTACAGTGGTATCAGAGCCTTAGGGTTCTATTGAATCAGTAGCATGTTGATTAGATTAGTTGAATCTGAATCTCTGTATAGTTGATACAAGCATGCTAAAACTCGTTTTAATCAATGATACCTAGTTTAGGTTTTTGCTTGAAATCGATCAGGTTTTATCGCCCTGTGTCGATCGATACCAATCCGGTGTCGGTCGACACAGATGGATAACCCGAATAAAACTCAGGTTTAACCTAACTGTGACGATCGACACAAGAGTTTTGTCGGTCGACACAGACCTCTTGGTCTGGATAATCGGTTCAATTAGATTGGACCGGTTATCTAGCTTGGTTAAACCGCCAAACGGTTTGTTGCGATTAATTTGATAAGGTTAGCATCGACCGACACTAATGTAGTATCGGTCGACACCAACCGGTTATCATAAAACCGGATCAATTGGATTGATCGGTTACCGCAAATTGGTTTTGGTTAACCTGCATCGATCGACACTAAAGTAGTGTCGGTCGACACAAGGTCCGATGGTTTAGGTTATTGAACCTGAAATCACAGAACCAAACCAAAATGAACCACTTTAATTAGAAGAATTAAAACATAATAAAATTGAACGTTTTAAAGGTTCCGTTCCTCAATCCAAATATCAAGTGATCCTTGATGTCTTTCCAATCTTGTCAACTGTCAAGACTCATTTCATTGTGCGATAGACTTGCAGTGCAAGATGTCCACAATTACGTAAGTAAGACAGGAGGTAATCGTGTTGATGGACTTGCAGTGCAAAGCATCAACAGTTACATGACTTAAGAGATTGGTTTACTTGACTGGGCCATCAAAATCGTTTTGGGCTCAGAGACATCAGGTGGATTGGACATGAGATGTCAATCCACAACCAAGAGTTATATTGGATATAACTAGCAAAGTTGTTGCTTACCTAGATAGCTAAAATTTGGGTGATAGCCAGTGGCTCACTCAAGTTTAGTGAAGTATGGGTCTTGGATCATTATATTCATTTTAGGAAACATTGTTTGAATATAATACGAGTTTTCTTAATAGTTAAGATTTCTCATTTCTTGAACATAATAACTAAACCTCACTTGTTTTTCAGCTATGTCTAGCACAAACCATCATAACAATTTCTCCCTGCGATCCGTCCTTGAGAAGGACAAGTTAAATGGATCCAACTTTCTTGAATGGTATCGGAACTTGAGAATTGTTCTCAAACAGGAGAAAAAGGACTATGTCCTTGAGAAAGTTCTCCCCAAGAAGTACCGAGCCAATGCCTGGCAGTCAAATAAGGATGCTTGGGATAAGAATTCTAATGATGTGGTCGATGTGAGTTGCCTCATGTTGGCTACCATGAACTCGGATTTGCAGAAGCAATTCGAGAACGTGGAGTCGCCAATAGAGATGATCACTGGCCTGAAAAGTATGTTTCAGGAGCAGGCGCGAACTCAGAGATACCAGACGGTTAAGTCTCTGATTGAGTGCAAGCTACCAAAGGACGAACCAGTGAGTCCTCATGTCATTAAGATGATGGGTTATGTTGATAACCTGGGGAAACTGGATTGTCCCATTAGCCAAGAGTTGGCTACTGACATCATTTTGCAGTCATTGCCGTCAAGCTATGATCAGTTTGTTATGAACTATAACATGAACAACTTGACAAAGACTTTGACTGAGTTGCATGGGATGCTCAAGACTGCTGAACCTAACATCAAGAAGGACACCCCAAATGTCCTTATGGTACAAAAGGGTAAAAAGTTTAAGAAACTTGGTAAGAACAAAGGTAATGGCAAGACGAGCTCGATAGTGAATCCAAGCGAGTCCAACCATGTTCCTAAGGTTAAAACCAGTCCCTCTGAAGATGTTAAGTGCCGTTATTGTAATGGTTATGGGCATTTGAAAAGAAACTGCAATAAATTCTTGGAAGATTATGAGAAGATGAAGAAGACGTACGAGACTTCTTCTTCAGGTATTATGTTATAGAAGTAAATGTTACTTCTTATAGTCCTACATATTGGGTATTAGATACTAGCTGTGGTACTCATATTTTGTGAAAATGTGCAGGGCCTGAGCAAAAGTAGGACTATGGAGAAAGGACAAGTGGATCTACGCGTGGGAAATGTAGCAAGAGTTGCTGCATTAGCCGTAGGAGTATTTCGTTTGTTTTCTTTATGGCATGTTTTAGAACTTAAGAACTGCTACTATGTATCTGCTATGAGCAGATAATATTATTTCTATTCCTTGTTTGGATATGGAAGGATATAAGTTTTAAAATTAAGAATAAGTGTTATTCATTTGACTACAATGATATAATTTTATAGTAGCAATCCATTAGAGAATGGACTTTATGTTCTAAACCAAAACGTGCCTAACTATAACATTAGTACCAAGAGATTCGAGTCAAATGATACGAATCAAACTTTTCTCTGGTGTGAGATCCGGGATTCACACTAAGAATTTGTATTCGTGGATTTGGACTTTTGGATATAGAAATGGTATAGTTTCCTATGAATCAAAGACTTTATTGAGATTGATCGTCGAGATAGAACAAACACAGTCGAAAAGAGAGTACAAAGTATGGAATCGAGCTATCTAGTCGGAGTGTTCTTAGCCTAGGTTGGAATTGTTTTTGATGAGCCGCCACTTCTTCCTTTAAATAGTCTCCACTCTCATCTCTTCGTCCTGATACTTCGGCCTCGTCGTTGTAACGATCTCCGAGATTCGTGCGGATCAGTTGAACTGACGAAGACCGAGTTTCTCTATCTCCACGTCATCCTCAGCCGAGCTCGAGCTCGATCGTCTCCGGCTTCGGCGTCGTCTGGGCCTCTCCAAGGCGCTTGCTTCGCTTGGGCCCAACAAGGGAGTTGACTCTCCCGTCTATCTTTGATTCTGGAATGGGCTCGTAATTACGGGCCTTTGTCTTGTCTGTTAATGGGCCAGATTTCCTAGGGGAAATCCAGTACCAACATCTGGCATTGTCGTTTGGGCCACATAAATGAGAACGGATTCAGAAGCTCCATAGTGATGGGCTTTTGAGATCATTTGATTATGAATCATGTGAGAAATGCGAATCTTGTTTATTGGGTAAAATGACGAAGGCCCCTTTCAACAAAAAGGTAGTGTCGATCGACACAAATGGTGCGTCGGTCGACACAGGTTGCGAACGAACAAAATGAAAGGGCCAGTAACTTATTGGGCATTGTACATAAGGAGGTGTATGGCCCGATAAGCACAAGTGCTAGAGAAACTTTCAGTACTTCATTACCTTTACTAATGATTTCAGTAGGTACGGTTATGTCTTTTTAATGAGACATAAGTCAGAGTCTTTTGAAAAGTTCAAAGAGTTTCAGAATGAAGTACATAATCAATTTGGCAAAGGTATTAAAGCTCTACGATGAGATCATGGAGGTGAATACTTAAGTCAAGAATTTAGTGATCATCTGAGAGATTGTGAAAGTGTTTCACAATTCACTCCTCCTGAATCAGACTTCATTAGATATGGTTCGATCAATGATGAGTCACTTAGATCTTCCATTATCCTTCTAAGAATACGCTCTAGAAACGTCTGCGTTTACATTAAATAGGGTTCCATCAAAATCAGTTACAGAGACACCACATGAGATGTGGACTGTTAATATTCCTGATTTGTCTTTCATGAAGATTTGGAATTGTGAGGCTTATATAAAACGTTTAATCTCTGATAAGCTCACACCCAAATCCGATAAGTGCTACTTCATTGGTTGTCCTAACGAAACCAAGGCATGTTACTTTTACAACCGGTCCGAGAACAAATTGTTTGTTGCTCGGAACTATGTTTTCTTGAGAAAGACTCTCTCTCCAGGAAGAACAGTGGGAGTAAAAGTACAACTCGAAGAAATTCGAGAATCACAGGAGACTGCTCAACCTGATAAGGAAGAGCAGCAGTTGGATCTACAAAGAGTTATAGAACCTGCAACTGTGGTGCCTGAGGTTTGCGAGGATCTGGTGAATGTATATTCGATATACATTCGAATGGCGAGTTTCTGAAGAAGTGTCGATCGACACAAAAGTTGTATCGATCGACACAGATCGCGAACCAAAATATTTATTTTGGTTTATGACTTAATTAACTATGGATTAAAATCTTGGTTAATTAGGTCATGGTAAAAGTCTACATATGATATGTGTGCGCGACTTTTACACAAAACTGAAGCTCGCATATCTGAAGGGATCCGTCACGAACCCGAGAAATGTGGATTTATCGTGACCAATTGCCATGATCTGTTGATCATTGAAAGTGACAAGCCTGCGAATTTTGAAGAAGCAATAATGGGCCCTGACTCCGAAAATGGCTGAAAGCCACTGAATCCGAAATGGGATCCATGTCACAGAACCAAGTATGACTTGGGTTAATTTACCCGATGGTGTAGAAGCCATTGTGAGTAAATGGATTTTCAAGAAGAAAAGTTGACATGGATGGTTATATTCAAATATACAAAGCTAGGTTGGTGGCAAAAGGTTTCAAGCTAATTCATGGTATTGACTATGAAGAAACCTATTCCCAGTCAACATGCTTAAGTCCATTCGGATTCTCCTAGCAACCGCCACTCATGATGGTTGTGAGATCTGGCAGAAGGATGTGAAAACAGTTTTCCTTAATGGAATTCTGGAAAAAGGATGTGTACATGACACAACATGAAAATTTCATTGATCTTAATGCTGCTAGGAAGATATGCAAGCTTTGTAGATCCATTTATGGATTGAAGCAAGCATCTCGGAGTTGGAATTTTCGTTTTGATGAAACAGTCAAAAGATTTGACTTCGTCAGGAACGAAGAGGAACCGAGTGTTTACAAGAGGACTAGTGGGAGCGCAGTTGCATTCCTAGTATTGTATGTTGATAACACACTTCTTCTCGGAAATGAAGTTCCATTGTTTCAGTCTGTTAAGACTTGACTCGAAAGTTGGTTTTCGATGAAAATATGGGAGAAACCGTGAACATTCTTGGAATAAGAATCTATAGAGATAGATTGGACAAGCTGATTGGATTGTGTCAAGATGCTTATATTGATAAGGTCTTGCAAAAATCCAATATGCATGATTCCAAGAAGGGCTTCATGCCAATGACACTTGGCCAAGAAGGGCTTCATGCCAATGACAATTGGCATTACTCTTTGCAAGACGCAGTGTCCTTCGACACACGTTGAGCGAGAGAAAAATGAGGGTAAGACTACTACTAGAGGCATTAGATGTCTTAAGATGTGATCTTAATTTGAGTGGGAGTCATTGTTGTTGATAAAGTTATGACATGATGTTCGTGTAATCATAATTTGATTATGTTATTGAAATCTGACATCTGTATTATTTAATTATATTATTAAATAAAAGTCCCGAAGTGATTTATGACATTTTATAGGTCATCAAGTATGTGACTTGATCATGAAACCCTATAAGTGACAAATGACATAAATCAAGTTGGTCCCTGGTCAAGGTTGTTAAAGTGGGACACTAACAACCGTGTGAGACTAGTATATGAGGTGACTGATGACTAAGTTTCATGGAGTCATTAATAAGAGTATTAAAGTCAATCACATAGATATGTGTTGGAGAACACAGGATCGGACATGACCCGCTAATGAGAGTTCTACAGAATAGTTATATAAATGTCATGAGAGTTTTCATTACGACTATAGAGTATAGTCCTTAGACCTTAGTTCATCATGTTTTCTTACATGATAATAGGTCCGCTTTAACCTTGTCAAACGTCAGCCGTAACTGGTGATTATAAAGGCATTGATTGGGCGTATCATGAAGTGTGTGAAGAAACAGGGATGGAACAAGATGGGATTTGTCCCTCCTATATAACAGGAGATAAATATCTCAGGGCCCATCGAAGATTTGATACTAAAAAATGTGTGGTCACACTCAAACGAGGTGATTGTCAGTCGTTTGTCTTATCAGTATAAATCGGAGTTCGATGAACATGATTTTGGCTTAATAAGGATGACACGGATCTTGCCTTATGCCAGATCGAGATATAGAGACAAGGGATTATAGGAATAGATGATTCCAGTACAAGTGGGAGATTGTTGGGAATGTCCTGAAATCTATTGTACTTGCTCTAAGTGAGAGTTGTATTGGCGAGATGAGACAGTCGTAAAATACTGGGCAATCATAATGCTTTGCTAGAAGCCACTTATGATCAATGAGTTTAGAACTCATTGCTAGTGTTATATGATCCTACAGGGTCACACACCTAAGCAAACTAAACGTAGTATATGAGGTTGATCATTAATGTAATGATCTGGTGAATGCATATTTGATATGCATTCAATACCGAGTTTCTGAGGCAGTGTCGATCGACACAGTAAGTGTGTCGGTCGACACAGATCGCGAATGACCAGATTAACTTTTGGTTTAATCGTTGGTTAATTCGGTCGTGGTATAAGTCGACATATATAAGATATATGGTCGACCTTTGCACACTCCTAACCTAATTCACAGCCACCAGAAAAGAAACAGAAACCTCTTGAGAGATTTGATCTCTAAAGGCACTAGCATCCCTCCTGTTCAGTTTGTGTGCGTGTGGATACCAATAGAGGCACATCGTTTGAGGTGCTTCGAGATCTCGATTACTTGCAAACCTTCCACTGCTAATCAACAGGTAATCTCGAGATCCCATTGATTTGATTATATGAACCCTAGATCCTAGGCTTGGAATTCAGACTAGGGCTGCCTAATTGGATTAGGAACTGCCAGAAATTCCTACAAGGACGAGCTTAATAAGATATGGGCTGCCATCGGAGCAGGGTGTTACAAGGCAGCAAGCTCAAAATCTGCAAGCATTCGCCACCCGACAATCCTGTATGTGCACAAGGCACTATCCAACACCATATTTGAGAGGCAGGAGACCGGGTGTGTGACTCTAGATGAGATGGAATTGATTGCAGTTGGGGTTAGACCATTGCTAACAACACTGTTGGACGGGAGTGAGATCCAGGGTCCTATCCACCGCCCTAGCCTAGCTGCCATTCTAGTGAAGCAATTTATTGCATTCAAGAATTGGTCGATGATAAATACGCAGAAGCAGCCAATGTTAAGCATGGGTGGTCTTGTGACTCCTATTATGAAGAAGTGGTCTGTGACCCTAAAGGACGAGCAGAGTTATAAGTTGATGGACATTGACTACTTGAGAAACATCAAGTACTTGAGCGGGAGTATTGACGACTCTTACGGGTATAAGTTCGAGGTTACAAGCTCCACTGAAGGAAGGTTTCTGCTGCCCAATCTCACCCTCACCACAGTTCGTCAAAGGAAGAATATTCTCTTTAAAATCCCTTGAGAGAACTTGTACAACCCATAGATTCAACCCACCCTTGGAGTACTCCGCCAAGACAAAGGAAAGAATAAGAAGGGTGAATCTTCTACAGCTCGTGAGGAAGTAGGCGATACCGAAGGAGAAGCTCCTCATTCACTTTATGGGAGCCAACGATACGACATTAAGTACTTTGATGGACCTATCTCTAGTGCAGCTACTTACCATGTTCATGAGCAGAACAAGAAACTACACAAGTGGAACAGGTGGAACGATAAGAACATCCGGAAGTTGACCAAAACGGTGAAGGATATGAAGAACATAATCAAGAGATTCATGAGATCCGATAAGGGAACTTCATCAACTCATCCGCCTCCTCAACCAACGGAAGAGCAAAGGGAGCATCCAACGGAAGACGCGGCATCATTTGCTGGACATGAGGTTGTAGCCTTCTCCACAAACACTTACTATGCACCTCACCGTCCCTTAGGCCATGAAATCAAGCGGAACAAGAGGAAAGCAATGCGGGCTCGTTCATACTCCTCATCCAACCCGTCATACTCAATGGGGGATTCATCATCCCCAGCTCACCACAACTAAACCAAGTAACACTCCACCTTTGTACATATTTTCGTTTCTTTTTCTTATTTTGCATTTCTTTTTATCGGTTTTCCCTCCATTCTTTTATCACACAAGGGACCGGGTGATTTAAGTTTGGGGGAGAGACCAATCGCTAATCATGTTTTCTTTGCTCTTATTTTCGATTTTATCACTTGAGTCTCATGCATTACATGCATTCATCTATTTGCACTTAAAAAAACCAAAAAATCAAAAAAATTCAAAATTTTCACAAAAAGCATGTAGTTGCATTTGCATCTTAGGATCGAGTCTAGAATTGTCATATAGGATGCATGCATAGGGAGCGATGATTGAATTTCCTTGTAAGGCTGATTGAGTGATGACTTGTTCTTTATGCTAGTTGTTTGAGCTAGTTGATCATCCTAGTATTGTATATCGGGTAAAGCTTGAAAGCTAAGACGAACCTTGCTCGGATTGCTTGCTTTGAACCTTGATTTAATGCTGAAACTTGATGTGATTTGAAACTATCTTCATCTAAGTGAGAACCGTAATGAATCATCTAATTATCCTATTCTCTCTTTGTGTGTTGAACTCATGGATACCATAAAATATTTGAGCATTCTTATCCTTTTTATCCCTCTCTACTTGCTCAAGTAGTCTTCCACACCTTTCACCACCCTTCTTTCAAACCATAAACACTTTTGTTGAGAGGTAGGCCTTTTGGAATGAGCTAGGTAAAAAGTGTTGAGTATGAGGCGACTAGGGGAAATTTCCTTGTAGATGCAAGCTCAACATCTTTGGCTTTGCAATAGGCTAGGATCAAAGTTTGGGGGAGGAGTTGGGAAAGGAAAAAGAGAGTAAAGAAAGGAAGGAATAAAAAGGGATTTTGGAATGGGATCATGAGTTTGTTGGCAAAAGTGTTTAAAAAGAAAGCTCTTATATGTTTTAAAAAGAAAAGTGTCTCAAGTTTTGAAATGAAAAGAAGCCAAAGGCTCACCTTAAAAAAAGTGTATGAAAGCAGACCATTGAAAAGAAAGAAAGATTTGAGCTAAGTTAAAAGAAAAGAATTGCCACTGTTTTGAAATGTTTTGAATGATCCTTGGAGAGTTTGTTTGGAAAGTGTTTGATTGAGAAAGAGGGATAAGGCAAGAATAGCCTTGATTTAAGGGTAAACTTATAATAGGTGGGCTAGACTAGGAGAAGAAGCTATTTGGGTATGGGTAGATGAAAATCAACCTAGTATGCACCAATTGCCTCTAACTCTTAGCATTTTACTATAGCTCATTCATTTCTTCTTGAGAGAACCTTTATTCATATGGAGAATCCCCTCTTTTGATTGGGATCATTTTAATATCAAAACCATGTCCCTTTGCCAAATGAGTTTAATCGCATTGCTTTGAATTGGATCCACTTGAAAAATCTAATGAATGTTAAGGAGCTAGTGGATTTGAATGCTTGTGTAGGTTGAGGATTGAGCTAAGAGTATTGTCTTGATGAGCATGGCTAAATTTTTGGAGTAAGCTTACCTTGATTGCATCCTAGTGATATTGACTTAAATTGGAACTTGTTGATCTCGGTTTAGTCTTTCGATATGAGCTCTCACCTTCAAACATTTCCCCCAACTTGCTTTGATTGACTTATGCTTGCTTGTGGACAAGCAAGGTTTAAGTTTAGGGGAATTGATGTTAATGCATTTTCATGCATTTTAGCTTATGATATGTTCTTGTTTTAGCTTCATTTTGCGCTCATTCATGTCTTCTTGTTGATCTTTGTTGCATTTAGAGTCTAGGAGCACCTAGGATTAGGATTTAGAATTTGAGGATCTCTTTGGAGTGTTTCTTGGTCTTTATAGGTGTTTGGAAGTTTGTATGATGGAGCATTGAAGGTTTTGGAGCTTGAGGGATTGAAAAAGAAAGGAGAGCAAAATGGACAAATTCACAGGGGAAAATACTGACCCGGTATACTAACCAAACCGGGACAGTATCAACGTTTTCGCATAAATCACATTTTGGGACAGGGAGGTATATTGACCCGGAATACTGACCAGACGGAGTCAGTATGTGCATACTGAGTGGTTATACCGACCATTCCGGTTCAGTATTGTCTCTATCGAAGCCAAACGATCCGATTTGAATCGGGTCAATACCCGGTTTGTCCCGGGTTGACCCGATTCGAGTTACTGTTCATTTATAAGCTAAAAACCCTCATTTTGAGACTCTTAAGCTTTGTTTTTTGTTCTAAGTACTTTGTAAGACAAGTTTGAATCTTTTCTTAATCTAAGAGTTGTTTGCTTTGATCTTTCATCTTCTTCTTTTAATCTTTGCTAATCTTCATGTTTAACACTATCTTCATGGGTTTTGTTAACCATAGAATGATTAGTGAGTAGTTTCCTATAGGGTTTATGGGTTAGGTAGGATTTGGTTGATTAGGGATGATTAATGGATGTCTAATGCTTATCTACCTTAAATCTCTTCTATCTTAGTGTTCTTAATGCCTAATTAGCCTTGATCATTTTGATTAGGATGTTTAGGATTTCTTGCTCACCATGTGTTTGATGAAATGCCAGTTTTAGCTTTGATAGGACTTTCACATTCTAGCACATGAAAATGGATGTTTAGAGTGATTGTTAGCTAAATAGAACTTGTTATGAATGCTTGCTTAGTCTTAATTCACAAATGAGAGTTTGTTCTTGAATTAGAATTAGGGAAAGAGGTTAGTACTAAGAGATTAGACTAATCAATTGGTTGTGTTCCTTGCTAGGAGATTGCTTCCTTGAAGTTTGAATTAGCATCCTTGATCATCCCAAGTCGCCAATCTATTGACCTATACTCATTGCCCTTGTTTCTTTATATTGATCATCTCTTGTTTAGTTACTTATCTTGTTTTAGCTTTCTCTAGATCACTTGTTAGATTTCTATTGCTTGTTAAATTGAACTTGGTTGCTTAGAACTTTAGGATTTTATCTTAAATTGATTTGCTTGACTTTAAAGGTTTAGTGAATTCTTTTTGGTCTAATCCTCTCCCAAAAGTGGTCCGATACCTCTTGCTACAACGATAAGCAAGAGGAATTGATACCTCTCTAAAGGATTGCAAAATCCTTGTTATCAAACTCAAAGATTAATAAAGAATGACTCTCTTTATTAGCTTAAGAAACTCTCTCAAAACTTAAGCTCTCAACCTCTTCATAAAACTCTTAAGTTATGCCACAACTTTAGCATCTCCTTATATAAAGGTCTCTCATGCTTTTCCTAATCTCAAAAGGAAATATAACTTATTTTGATAACTCCTAAATAAATGGAAAACTAACATTTAGATACCTCCTAAATGTTTGATCAACTTATGATAGCTTATATCTTAAGTTATCTTTCAAGCTTATCCAACATTCTCCCTCTTAAGCTTGAAGTCCTTTTCTCCAACATCTTGAACTCCAATGAGATATCTCATCTCTTTAAACCTTATCCTTCCAAGTGCTTTAGTTAAAATGTCAGCCCTTTGTTCAATCCCCGGAACATGCTCTACTTCTATTTGACCATTCTCAACACATTCTCTTATGAAGTGGTACCTTGTGTGTATATGTTTGCTACGACCATGGAATACTAGATTTCTTTGTAAGAGAAATAGCTGACCGGTTATCATGGTGATCCTTTAACTTTCTCAAGTAAGTCTTGAAGCCAGATTGCTTGCCTTGCTGCTTCAACTCCTGCCATAAACTCAGCTTCACACGAAGATAATGCCACTGTATCTTGTTTCTGAGAACACCAAGTGATTGGACTTTCATTGAGATAAAAAATGTGTCCGGTTGTGCTTTTGCCATCATCAGGGTGCACATTGTAGCTACTACCATTGTAGCCGACCAAGCTCGTAACCTTTGTGTTTAATCGGTTGAAAGTTATTCCAATAGTACCTTTTAGGTATCTCAGAGAATGCCATGGCTGTTCCATGTGATTCCTTTGGGTTCTGCATGAAGCGATTGAGTACTCCTACACAATATGATAAATCTGGTCTGGTGTGTAGAAAGTACCTGAAACAACCAACATTCCTTCTATATTTTTCCGCATCAATGTCCTTTTCTTTGACTGATTTTAAAAGCTTTAAACCAGCTTCCATTGGCGTGTGTACCGGATTACATTCTTTCATACCGGCTTCCTCTAGGATCTTTTGAGCGTATCGTTTTTGACTCAATGTGATACCCTCCTTTGTTTGAACCACTTCAATCCCAAGATAATATGTTAGTCTTCCGAGATCACTCATCTCGAACTTGGAGGCCATCTCTTTCTTGAACTCGAGAATGACTTTCTCATTGGTTCCGGATACGAACAGGTCGTCGACATATACTGCAAGGAGAAGGATTTCTTGGTCTATCTCCTTCCGATAGACTGATGGTTCTTTAGAGCATCGTCTGAATTTCAATTCCTTGAGAATTTTGTTCAATTTGTTATTCCAAGCTCTTGGAGCTTGTTTTAAACCGTAGAGAGCTTTGTTGAGTTTATATACTTTCTCTTCACTTCCCTTTACTATAAACCCTTCTGGTTGTGTGACATAAACTTCTTCCTTTAGTTCTCCATGCAGAAACGCTGTCTTAACATCGAGATGATGTATTTCCTATCCATTTGATGCTGAAAGATTGATGAGGAACCGAATAGTTTCAATACGAGCTTCTGGAGCAAATACTTCGTCGAAATCAATCCCATGTCTTTGAACGTATCCCTTAGCCACGAGCATGGCTTTATGCTTGTTAATTCTACCATCAGAGTTATTTTTAAGTTTAAACACCCATTTCAGCCCTATTGATTTGGCTCCAGGAGGAAGATCTACCAAGTTCCAAGTGCAGTTTTTCTCAATTGAATGATATCGTCTTTACATGCTAGAATCCAGTATTATGATTCCTTTGCATCACCGAAATGCTTAGGTTCCTCATTTAGCACCATAAGCAGATGTTCTCCTTCTTCT
The DNA here is from genome assembly GCA_030180135.1 of Orychophragmus violaceus. Classification (NCBI taxonomy): domain Eukaryota; kingdom Viridiplantae; phylum Streptophyta; class Magnoliopsida; order Brassicales; family Brassicaceae; genus Orychophragmus; species Orychophragmus violaceus. Next base: position 70,112,603 of record CM058236.1, on the reverse strand, counting down.
TCAGCCATTAGAACAGTCATCATGATATTTCGGTTTTTTACTTACTCGTTGTGATCTCCTTGGAGCAGTTTGTCCTCTGTTATCATTATCTTCCTCGCTTTCTGTTTCGCTTTCTTGAGAATCGCAATTCTCTCCTATTCCTTCATCTATTTGATCACTGCTCTCTATTCTTTCAAACATACATTATGTACTTAATCTTGGAATTTCGTCAATTTTCTCTGTTTCGATCCTGCGTGTGGATACCATGATTCCCAAACTCTCCACAAGTGATTTTGAAACTTCCAGCATCAACTTTTCCAGATTTATGTTGACTCCAAGTCCATCCTTTTGTTTCATCAAACACTACGTCTTGGCTTACTATGATCTTTCGGCTTTGAGGATCAAGCAGTCGATATGGTTTAGATCCTGGTTATGTACCCAAGTGAACTAGTTTCCTCGATCTATCATCAAGTTTTTTCAAATGTGGTGTTTCTATCTTTGCGTATCCAATGCACCCAAAAATCCGGAGATGATAGATATTTGGCTTCTTCGACCGTAGGATCTCGTATGAGTTCTGTCCTTAAGAGCTCTTGTGGATATTCGGTTTAATAGTTATGTGGAATGTCTTATTGCTTCCCCCCACAGATAGTTCGGAACCATCATATGTTTTAGGATGCCTCGGGTCATCTCTAACAGGGTTCGATTTCTTCTTTCGACAACGCCATTCTGCTGCGGTGTATATGGAGCCGTAAGATGTCTTTTGATCCCTGAGTTATCACAGAAAGAATTGAATTCTTGTGATACAAACTCTCCTCCTCGATCTGTTCTGAAAGTTTTAGTTTTCACTCCTATCTCCTGCTCAACCATGCTCTTTAAATTTCTGAACTTGTTAAATGCATCGCTCTTCTCCTTAAGCAATATTGACCACATATACCTTGAGTGATCATCTATAAGGACAGAAATATATCGATTTCCGGCAGCTGTACTCGGGTTTATGGGACCACAGAGATCGCCGTGAATAAGCTCGAAAGCTTTCGTAGCTCGATATAAGGTAGCTTGAGGGAAGACTTGTCTCGTTTGTTTTCCAAATAAACATGAATCACAAATCTTCTTCTCAAAACGAATATGTGGAACTCTAACAACTAACTCCTTATGCTGCATAGATTTTATCGTCTCAAGATTAATGTGTCCCAAACGTGCATGCCATAAGCTTGACTCGCCTGCCTGTGTTAGATTCAGATGTACTGATTTTTTAAGTCCCATACGAACCTTGTACAACCGATTCTTTGATCTTATTGCTTTGACAAGTAGTTTTCCTTCGTGATCAAGCATTGTCAAGACATCTTTCTTCATTCTTACCTCACAACCGGATTCAGTGGCCTGACCGAGACTAATAATATTACTTTTCAGATCGGAGATAAAGTATACTTCAGACATTTTCCTTGCCTCACCGTTTCGATCAACAAAATCAATCGATCCCTTTCCTTTAATATCTATTCGGGAGTCATCTCCAAACCGCACTTTACCAGTAATGGACTCATCAATATGTGCAAAGTACCTTCGATCTCCACTCATGTGATTGCTAGCTCCATTGTCGAGATACCAAAAATCATCTTCACCGATGTTTGTTTCATAATTACTTGGCATGATTTTTCCTTCGTTTAAGTACACCACTTCATATATCATAAGTTCATCTGCATTTCTGTGTCGTTATTTTCATTCTCTTGTGCTTCTTGTAACTTCAGTAATCGATCAGGACAGTTTGAAGCATAATGGCCGATTTTGTCGCATCGATAACACATCACTTTTGATGTATCTCTTGTTCCGTTATAACGTCCTCGTCCTCGACCTCTGTTGAAGTATCGTCCTCGACCTCGACCTCTATTGAAATCACCATTGGAATCACGATTAGAGTGGGATTCCAAATTTGCAAACATCAATTTGCTTTGATCTTCCTTTTCTTCTTCTTCCTCAGCCACACGTTCTTCATAAGCTTTTAGACGTCCAACAATATCCTCAAAGCTTGTTTTATTTAAATCCAGCACTTGTTCAAGAGAAGCAATGATGTGAATATACTTCTTCCGAGGAAGACACTTCAGGAACTTCTTCACTAATTTCGGTTCTTCAATCTCTTCTTCAAGTGCAGCTGATTTTGAGGATATCTCTGATAATTTTCCAACGAAATCATCAATTTTCTCATCATCCTTCATCTTGATACGATTGAACTCAGCCATCAATGTTTGCAGTCTAGCTTCTTTTACTCTTTCTGCTCCGACGTATCTCGCTTTTATGGCATCCCATACTTCTTTTGCCGAATCAAGATCTCCAACTTGCAAGATAAGAGCCTCGGGAATCGACTGAAATAACAAAGCTATCGCCAAGTCGTTCTTATCATCATCGTCTTTCCCTATCTTTGTAACCTCCCATGCTTTATTCACTTTGAGCAATATTTTCATTCTCATAGCCCATACCGTATAATTGCTTGAATTTAGCATGGGACACTTGATTGATGAAGGTCCTCCTTCCTTCATCTTTCTCGTGGACATAGTTTTGTCCTTGTCCTTTGACATTGCGCCTTTCGATCTTACAAAAGAAGAACACAATCGTTTATTGTTTTAATAATACGATCGAGTAAATCTTTGTAGCTATGATACCAATTATTGTTTTCAAAGAAGAATTGTGAACTCAAAGATTAATAAAGAATGACTCTCTTTATTAGCTTAAGAAACTCTCTCAAAACTTAAGCTCTCAACCTCTTCATAAAACTCTTAAGTTATGCCACAACTTTGGTATCTCCTTATATAGAGGTCTCTCATGCTTTTCCTAATCTCAAAAGAAAATATAACTTATTTTGATAACTCCTAAATAAATGGAAAACTAACATTTAGATAACTTCTAAATATTTGATCAACTTATGATAGCTTATATTTTAAGCTATCTTTCAAGCTTATCCAACAAAAACTTAGCAAAAGGCTGACTTGCTGGTACACAAAGACTCCGTCGATGGGTGGAAAGGAAGTGTTATTGAAATCAATTGTGATGGCTCTCCCAGTTTATGCAATGTCATGTTTAGATTGACAAAATATCATTGCCAGAAGATCACAAGCGCTATGTCTAGCTTCTGGTGGAATACAGTTAAAGACAAGAAGAAGATTCACTGGATCTCATGGAAAGATATGTGCAAATCCAAAGATGGGGGCCTGGGTTTTCGGGACATAGAGGATTTCAATCAAGCTTTATTGGCGAAACAAGCTTGACGTTTACTTAATGAACCTGAGTCTCTGCTGTCGAGAGTGTACATAGGTCGATACTACGTAACCAAGGATTTCTTGTCAAGCAGTAAAGGCTACAGTCCTTCTTACGCTTGGCGAAGCATACTATTTGGCAAGGAGTTTTTCTTAAAGTCCTTGGTAAATCTATTGGCAATGGTCAATCCACTCATGTGTGGTTGGATAATTGGATAATGGATCAAGCTCCTAGAAGACCTTTGAGCAAACATAGCATATACAATATTGAGTTAAGGGTCTCTGACTTATTGCGAGCAGACATGACATGGGATACAGAGAAACTCTCGGAGCTGTCTCTGGAAGAAGATGTGAGGACTATTCTTCACTTGGGTCATGGTCAAGTCGAAGTCAGATATCTCTGGGCATACACAAAGACTTTCTCATATTCAGTCAAAAGTGGTTATAAGCTTCAGTCAAACTATGCTTATCAAGCTACAGAATGCGACCCAGCCATGTTATTGATTAAAAAATGAATATGGACCTTAGAGTGCCCCCCAAAAGTTCAGATGTTTTTGTGGAAAGCTGTGGTAGGTGCACTAGCCGTGGCGAGCAAATTGCGTACAAGGGGCATATAAATGGAGGAGGAATGTCAGATATGTCATCAAGAAGCTGAAACAATATCCCATGTTCTATTCAGATGTGCGATTGATATACTATCAATATCTCAGATTCCAAGGCCGATATCTGGCTTTACATCATCATTGGAAGAGAATTTAAGTTTCTTGTTTCAGGTTATGGAGGATACTTCAAAATGTTCACAGATTCGGAAATCTATACCATGGTGTCTCTGGAACATTTGGAAAAATAGACGCAGTCGTCTTGGCAAATAGAGAAGCTCCTTAGGTTGTAGTTCATAAAATTGGAGATGAGGTTAAAGTATGGCAGGATGCGAATAAGATACAACAACATGATATGGTATCAAAAAACTCAAGAGCTCTACATTCACGATGGATACGGCCTAGGTACAATAAAATGCAATATCCATGCTAGTTGAAGAAATAAACATTTTCATAGTGGAGGTGCATGGATTGTGAGGAACCATATATGTAAGGTATTGTACCATGCGAGGGAAGCTTTCACTTGTTCACCGGACAAATTAACTGCTAAACTGAGATGCATTATTTGGGCGTTACAGAGCCTCAAAGATCTCAGGTGATCTCAGGTTTCATGATGTAATCAATGCATCAGATTGTACAATGGCCTTAGAAGCTTGCTCAAAACCGGAAGCATGGCCAAGATATTGGGTGTTTACGGATTGAATTGCAAGACTGAGAAACGATTTTCACAATGTTTCTCTTGAGGAAGAAGCAACTGAATCCAATTTGGTGGCGAGAGATATATCGAGAAGTGTAACGAGAGATGGACGACACCGATCTTACCTTGCTCTTGGTGGTCCATCATGGCTTCAATATAGAATCCTCAGAGAGACCGTGTAGATCACCTTTAGCTCCTTATATAGGATTTCGATGATCTCATTTTATTTGTTGGTTTTTGTAATCCCATGTTTCAACATAGTGTTAAACTTTTGCTTGGTTTATACATTTCCAGACGTTAAAAAAAAAAAGACAGACTTGAATAAATCTATGTCCATTGATATATTTTTACTTTTAAGGATAGCTATTATTTGTTTTCGATTTTAGATATAGTCGATTACGTCTGTGACTATAAAGAAAAGTACATATTATTAGGCATACATAGTAGTGTAAACTATCAATTTACCACTATGCATTATTGTGGGAAATGATGTCAAATATTTTGATAAACATGATGATGTAAATGTAATAATGACCTTATCATAAAACAATTCACCGTCCCTAATAAATATGACCAAAAAAGTTGTTCAAAAAGAAACTAAACCGTTCTTTTCAAAAGGTAAAGTGTGTATGGCATGTGAGCTTAGGAACTAGTAAGAAACGAGTGAGGAAATGACCAAGAGTTGAGAATGGAGAGATATAAGTTAAGAATATAGTTTTTGAACAGTGCCGATCTAACGTTTTTGAATGACCTACATGAATTAAAATATATGCCCTTTTATGAAAAATTTCAAAAGCACAAATAGTACTAAAAATAAGATTAAAACTTAAAAAAAAAATACAAAATTATAAACTGTTATGTAAGAAAATAACAAAAAATGGAGAAAAATATATTGTTAAAATATGACTCTTTTGACACTTTTATCTGCAAAACCGTTTATTAAGTTCAAGTAGTTGGTTTTTTCACCTATATATGTCTCAACTGATTATAAAACGATATCTTTCGATCATTCATATGATATGATAGACTAAAATAATTTTTTTCATCAATTTCAACTTCAAAATTTTTCTCTAAGCACGGTAAAATGATCAACAATATAGGATAACTAATTTATGTATTATGATAACAGTCATCCATTTAAAAATCAAGCACTTTGATATATTAGATATTTATAAAGACATCTTCAACCCATCTATATTTTTACATCTAAAAGAGTAAAATTTTCGCCAACATTTGTACAAAAAGTGTACTAATACTAAAATTAAAATAGAATCACAAAGAAAACATTCACTTTAAGAGAAAAATAGAGTAATACATTTAAGCTGGATAAAATCTAGAGGAAGAATAAAGTAAAAATAAAGGAAAAATAAAGGAAAAATAAAGGAAAATAATATAAAAATATAGTAATACGTTTAGAGAAAAAATAGAGAAAATGTGGTATGAAATTTATTATTAAGGCACAAAAAGATATTATGATGAAAATTTGCATTATAAAAATATATTTAAAATTTCTTTGTAAATTTTGTTTACATTATATATATATATATATATTTTTTTTTTTTAAATGCCCCTTAGAATTGGATGTCATAATCGCCGGTTTACCTCGCTTATGTTGTAGGCCGGCCCTGTCTTTGAACACAACATCTATTGTCTTGTCGTTGTGGCTTATGTTCATGATTTGTATGTGTATAAGAATTAGTGAGATTGAACATAAATTATAAGTTGTTGTTAAAGATTTGCAATTTGACATGTTTCAGATCATGGTATCGTACCGTGCCTTGGCGGTGACAATGGTGATGTTGGTGGTCAGAGTGTAGTGGTGGGGTGCAATTTTTCCGAAGGGTATCCGGAAGAAGACCCAGTGGTGAGGCTTCCTGGTCAACCAAATGTCGGATTTAGACAATATGCTGGATATGTTAGTGTGGACTCCGAAAGGGGTCGTAGTCTCTTCTACTACTACACTGAAGCCGACAAACAACCTGAGACCAAATCCTTAACCATTTGGCTTAACGGAGGTTTTTATGTTTCTAGCTTTGTTTTTGTCATGTCACTTTTGACATTTGAGTATAAAAAGGGTGTGATTATTGTGAGTTATGAAATTGAGGTTGTCTTGTAGGTCCAAGCTGTTCTTCAGTTGGTGGAGGAGCTTTCACTGAGTTGGGTCCATTTTACCCAACAATGATGTGGGCTCCGCATTAACTCCAGGTGGTGGAACAAAGGTTGCTTTTTCGATAATTATTATGTAAAGAGATAAAATAAGTATTTGATTCTACATCTGTGTAGTCTCACAATCTCTCGGAAGAACATGTCGGCAGCCTGAGTAGCGTCATTTTTCTTGGCGCACGATATGAAATGGGCCATCTTCGAGAATCGAGTAACAACAACGAAAATAGAATCTTTATGTCTGATCTTAGGTAATCCTAACACGAAATTTATAAAAATATCTATTCAAGGCATGTTAAGAATCAGTAATGGCATATAAAGACTGTAAGGATGTGACTTGGACTTTATTTTAAGGCATGTGATGCACTTAGAGCAGAATCGCTCTATGTCTTGTTTCAAATGCGGCCAGAAAAAATGGTCGGATAGAACATTCATGGTCTTATCCATGCCGAAGTGTCGCATCAAAATCAATAAAGGATGAAAGAGTTCGAAAAAAAAAGAAGGGAGAAATCGAATTTAAGGTTACGTGTTTTATGGATTTGACCAATTTAGTGAGAATTTTCGATATAACCCGACCTAATTAAAATAAATCAGATTAGGATATCCCATTATTCTGATTGGTTGTAAATAATAGCAAAATGGTTTTATTCACTTTTACACCTTCTCAAATTTTTAAAAAAATATAATAATTTTTTTTTTTGAGTCAATTGATCCATACATGTCTGTGTTGGATCAAAATCCCATCAGAAGAAAGCTGCTCTGCAAAATTCTTACCGGCGAGACATTCTAAATTCTCAGGTGATTTTCTCGATTCGATTTCGTGAAATTTATCTGTTTTATTGTCGATTCAATTTAACCTCTAACGAAATAGCTAGTTCGAAATGTTTGAATGATTCCTATGTTCAATTGGAAATTAAGTTTCATAGTAAAATCAACGATATTGCATAACTTTCAGTCAGTTTGATTGTCATTGGCTCAGTCTGAAGTGCCCTATTGCCTTGTGTGAATTGATTTGCTTTTAATTTCTTCTGAATGTGTTTCCATGTCTCAGTAGACTTCTTTTTTGGTGTCGCTGTTAGGGTTCTGATCAAAATTTCATCTTCATCTCAGAATTGCAGAAGAAAGATGGGTCGAAACAAAGAGGATCTCCCAGCGGTTAGGGTTTATACAGTTTATGATGAATCAAGGTTTGACGGAGTCATACCCAAACTCTACTAATCGATTTGTTTCTTGTTGGTTCTGTCCTAAATTTTGAACCTTTTTTTGTTGGTTTCAGATACTTGGTAGTACGAAATGTCCCAGCTTTAGGTTGTGGTGACGATCTCATGAGATTATTCACTACTTACGGAGAGGTTGAAGAGTGAGTATTGCTCTTACCCTCTTTTTGTTTCTACACATTGTTTCTTTCGTTACTGATTTGGTTGGTTTGAATTTGAGTTGAGTAGATGTAAACCTATGGATGCAGAAGACTGTGAGGAGTTTACTGATGTCTATTGGATCAAATTTCGTCTCATCGCCAACGCCAGGTTTTGATTCTTGGTTTCTCTTTGATGCTCAGATTCCTATTTGGCTTTTTTTTGTTTGGTTTTCAAACCTCAAGCATTCATCAAGTAATTTATGGTGAAACTCTTCACTGTTGTGTTGTGTCTTATTGATCATTGGATTGATCTCTTAGTTCCTTTCGTGAAACTGATCGGGGTTTTAGCAGCTAAATCTGTTGAATTATGCTGCATCATCGATCATGTCGCTGCATTTTAATATACTCTTCTTTTTACTCATGAGTCGAGGATTAATTTGTATTTATGTTTAATAGATTTTGTTTTTCAAAGACAGATAGATGCCTAAGTGTATGTTCTTTGGTGTAATGCTTTCAGTTGTTCATGCTAAAGTTGTCGGAATTTTCGATCTGTCTAACCTGTTTTGTTACTACTTATATGTTCATGTTTGATAGATTTGCTAAGAGGAAGTTGGATGAATCAGTTTTCTTGGGGAATCACCTCCAGATTTCCTATGCTCCTGAATTCGAGAGCCTCAGTGACACAAAGGATAAGTTAGAAACAAGGAGGAAAGAAGTGCTTGCAAGAACCAACCGTAAGCTTTATTTCCCCACTTCAACTAAATTTAACTGTCAGTTAATCTTCTTGCAAGAACAAGAAAGATTTTATCATTGGATAGGAATTGTATTATAGCATTGTATTCGTATAAGTGTTTCGGGTTAAAAAAAACATTGATGGGAGAACAATATAAAGTGTTAAGACAGCATTAATTCACAATTCTATGTGTTTCATCTTGTGAACAGCCCAGAAAGCCAAGAGCATGTCACAAGTTACAAAATCGGCTTTGACCCAAATGGATAATTTCTCCCCACAAATGTAAGAAAGATGGTTTACTTGGTATTTTCTTTGTATCAAGTTAGTGCATGAGAGATGACATCTTCCTCTTTTTGTGTGTTTAGGAGTTTGCAAAGAGAGATGGACTACCAATTCCATAGAAGAAACGCTCCTATTTCTCATGTTTCATCTGAGCAGGTTTGTGTTTCGTGTGTTTGATTTGTGTCATTGAACTTTGAACTCGTCTTGTGTCTCTGTGTAACAATGAAGAAGTGATTTGATTGGAATTGTGTAGGAGTATTTTGCTTCATCTTCAATGAATCAAACGGTTAAAACTGTCAGGGAGAAACTCGATAAGGTAAAAAATAACCTACCATGTTTTGACTAATTTTTTGTTTATAGACTCTTCTTAGACTAAAACATTTCCTGGTTGGCTACATTTGTAAAGATTCAAGAAAGTGGTAACCAGAAGAGGTTACAAGCAAGCAGCCAGAATCTGCATACAGAACCTGACTTGAAGAGAACCCGAGTCGATAACCGAAGAAGAATCTAACTCATCTTGGGAATGCTACTACTAAGCTAATCCTGTTTATCTGATCCTATTAGTGTTCTTGTAATTGTGATTATTTAAATTTCTTGAAAAATCTTCCATTTTTTCTATTCAATTTCAATTACTGCAATTTTTTAAAAATGTTTCTGCATCTATTACAACCCATCCAAACCAAAATTGTAGCAAACCATCCATTTATTACAGACCATAGTCTTTAACTCGCGTGTTTGCTTCAGTTTGTTAATGGATTTCTTGCTATGTTCCTTCAAAGGGAGGTGGCAGTGTTATTTAAACTTGAAATAAAATTGGAAATTTGAGTGAAGATTAATTAGTGTTCAAAGCAAAGATAACCATTTCCTCTCTCGAATTTGTCCGCAAACCGAATTAATCCGGTTTAACTTTTACGGTTTATCGAACCAGCCTATCCATTCCAATCCGAGGTTTTTTGGGTTTTTGCAGAAGCAGTAGAAGAACGAAAGAGGATAGAGAAATGGCTGCAACGAGCATCGCTTCTAGGTCTACTACGTCCCTAGGCACCATCTTAAGAACTGCTACCAGACGAAGTTTGATCGCACCTCGAGCTAGAAACTCCATCCCGAACCTGAATTCCAACACTAATTCGCCTCTGCGTCAGACTCGAATCGAAGGTTCTTCTTTTCCCAGGTATAAAATTCGCCGTCTTCGTGTGATATTTGACGTGAATCCGCGTGTGTTGTGATAAATTTTTGGATTTTAATTTGGATCTGAAAGGTTTCTTCGGCGAGAACTAAGTACGCACCAACCATTTCATAGCGTTCTTGCTGCTGCTTGCCTCGTTTCGAAACTCCCTTCTGATGTCACCTCTTATGAAGGTAATAATAAAAACCTGCTTTCGATTGGTTCCATTGTGCTCTTTTGGGTTTGGATTAGTCTTAATGAGATAGACAGCAGAACACTTAGATACTCTTTCTTGGGTATGCAACATTTCCTGCAAATCTAATCTCTTAGTTGTGTTTACTTGAGAAAGATGCAACATTTGGCTGTGTTAGGGTGTCTGAGCTTCAGATCAAATCTCTTTAGTTGTGTTTCCTTGAGAAAGATGCAACATTTGGCTGTGTTGTTTGTGATTTAGATTTCAGAAATGAAGAGAGATATAAAGAAAATTAACAGATCCTTCATGAATTAAATTCTAACAACTTTCGATCTTCAAATGACAGGTAGATTTGCAAACTATGTCAGTCCCATCTAGGAGGCAGTACCTGAAGTAGATGGATGGCTTTTTCTGCTACGTTAGATGTTTTCAAGAAAATTCAGGTTCCTTAGTTAAAATCTGTCAACTGTATACGCATTTCTCAGTTAAGGATCCACCATACAGTTTTTGAACATGTTATTACTTCTATTTAGTTGGCTTCTTTTCTTATCAATCAAATGATGATTCAAACCATTGTTATTGTCAGGTTGTATGATAACTTCTCCCGGATACAACTAGTCTTTTCAAATTTTGGAAAATAAGATTGTTTGCACGGGACGAGACCTAAATTATGTTCCTTAGTTGAGAGAGACTTGAATATCTTTTGAGATTTTTGGTTCTCCAATCCAGCTCGTGTATTGTTTATCTTGTCTGTCCATGAAAGCTCCACAAATGTTCTTGGCTTCATCTCTCTTCAAGTAGGTATGCGTAGAAATCAATCTCAAGTAGAGATTTTTGCAGATGCTTAGTTGAGAGAGACTTGAAACCAGCCATTACCACACAAAACGTTTTTAAGACATCCAAGTGGCTATGTTCGTCTGAGTTTGTTTATCTTGTCTGTCCATGAGAGCTCCACAAATGTTATTTGCTTCATCTCTCTTCAAGTAGGTATGCGTAGATTTCAATCTCAAGTAGAGATTTTTGCAGGTACTTAGTTGAGAGAGACTTGAAACCAGCCATTACCACACAAAACGTCTTTAAGACATCCAAGTGGCTATGTTCGTCTGAGTTTGTTTCAGAAAGTTACAAACTATATCCAATGATGATATTTCTTTTTTGTGCAGGCTCTAGTTTTGGTATGAATCTTTCCACAAAATTAATATGGAAGTTTCCTTTTGGGCCCCAATTTGATGCCAAAACAAGAAGAAGAGTCTTTATAATGATTATTGAATGGTCATTGTTTGGCTTTGTGCCCCCATGTGGTTTCAATAAAGCACTTAAGTTTGTTTTCCACATACAAGCCAAGGAACAGCTTCTTTACATATGTTCTCTATTTTCCAATTTGGTCAAGAAATTAGAGGATCGTCAAAGTCGAATCTGGTTATTTTGTTTTCTTTATTAAAAAAAAACAAATTTCTTTGTGTATATCAAATTTTTTGTTGTAAGCTTTTTATATCAGTATTGATTATTTCAACCACAATATTGAAACATGAAACGGTATTTGCAAATGTGGATGTTCAGAATTTCTTTGTTGTTTTTCTTTTGAATGTTCAGAATTTGAGTGATGATGTTAATAGAAACAAACATATCCTAAACAACATTAACAATAAAATAAAAAAAATGGGTTGGAGAAAATTTAGAAATTGAAATTGAAAATAGAGATTGAGATAATTATAGTAACCATTTGGTTAAACAAATTATGGAGATCATTTAGCAAAATCTCGTGGAAACATGGTAAAACTAAAAATTGTAAATTCATGTGGACATCTGAAAAATGCTAAATAATACACGAACTATTTGAATATGGCCAAAAAATATATCTATTTCATGCCTCGTCAAATAATATATAATCTTTTGTTGGACTAAATAATACACAAACTAATGGTTGACTTTGCCAAAATGACACAACGTTATCTGACTTAGCAGACTAATTAGATGGCGTTTACGCACCGTTTATTGTACCGTTAATTATAAATAAATAATACACGAACTCTTTAAATCTGGCAAAAAAATACCTGAACTCCATGCCTGGCCAAACAATACCTAATCTTTTGTTAGACTTTTAAATAATACACAAACTAGTGGTTGACGTGGCTAAAATAACACTCCGTTATTTGATTTAAGAGACTAACTAAATGGCATTTACGCACTATTTATTGTGCCGTTAATTATAAATGACGTCGTTTTATCATTAATTTGTTTAATAAAAAAATTAAAATCAGTCACAGAAAAGGTTCGAACTCGGGTTTGGTATGCCATGGAAGAATGTATTGTCGCCACTGTGACAAAAGGAAACCTCAAGGTTAAGTTTGTATCAGTCGAACGACCACCTCGAACCAAATCTTCTTTCTCTATTCTATCCTTCATTTGAGAGTCTCTCAGATCATCACTGTTGTCGTAAACTCGTACTCCTGAGATGCCACGTTGTAGTGACATTGACATTTTTGGCTATATCTTGAAGATCCATGTATTAGAGAAGCTGAAAAGAGAAACTTTTAAGCTTTGGATAAATAAAGATTCAGCTGAGTATTATTATATAAAAAATTCGATCTAAATTCTTTTATGATTAATAACAGCAGATCCATGAATTCTGGGCAGCGAGCTGAAGGAATTTCTAGCAGTTCCTAATCCAATTAGGCAACCCTAAGTCTGAATTCCAAGCTTAGGATCCAGGGTCTAGGTATATTGAATCTACATCAGATCTCGAATTACCTGGAGTTTAGCAGCGGAAGATTATCAAGTATTCGAGATTCACAAGCGCCTCAAGTGCTGCGCCTCTACTGGTATCCACACGCACACAAACTGGAACGGACGGGATGCTAGTGCCGTTCGAGATCAGATCTCTCAGAGGGTTTTCAGTTTCTCTAAAGTGGCTGTGAATTAGGTCTAGTGGCTGTAAAAGTCGACCATATATCATGACCTGATTAACCAAGACTCAAACCGTGGTTAATTAAGTCATAAACCAAAATCGTTATTTTTGGTTCGCGATATGTGTCGATCGATGCACCTTTGTGTGGATCGACACTGCCTCAGAAACTCTCTATTGAATGCATATAAATATGCATTCACCAGATCATTACACTAATGATCAACCTCATATTTTGTATCCAGTTTGCTTAAGTGTGTGACCCTGTGTGATCATATAATTGTTGGGATTATGTCCTGAAATCACATTGTACTCACTCTAGAGATAGTTGTATTGTCGAGATCGGACAATTCATGTGATACTAGGTAGTCATAATGTTTTGCTAGAAACAGCTTATGACAAATGAGTTGTAACTCATTTCTGGTATCGTGTGAACCTACAGGGTCACACACCTAAGCAAGTTGGATACACTTTGTATGGGATTGATCATTGGCACATGGTCTGGTCGATGTGTATTGGATACACATCGAATATGAGTTTTAATGAGGTGTGTCGATCGACACCATTGGGTGCGTCGGTCGACACAAGGCGGATACCGAAACTGAGGTTTCGGTTTAAGTCGAAGTCTATAAAGAAATGGACTGAGAGATTCAACAAAATAGATCAGCGCCACCCCAGAGAGTTTTCTTGATAGAAAACAGAGTCTCTTCCTCTAGAGACTCAGTTCCCAGGAGATCCGAATCCCGGCACTAGCATCCCGGCGGATTCCAGCTTGTGTGCGTGTGGACTGCAGTAGAGGCGCAGCATCTGAGGCGCTTCAGAGATCTCGTTTACCTGACTTATCTTCCGCTGCCAATCTCCAGGTAATCACGAGGTCATATCTATGATTCAATTAACTAGACCCTAGATCCTAGGCTTCGGGAACCTGACAACAATTCTGAATCTGGTAGAATTGGCTCCAAGTTCCAACAGTGGTATCAGAGCCTTAGGGTTTTCCATTGAATCAACCTGTTCAATTGAATTTGATGATTTAGATTCGCAAACTAGGTTGTTTGATTAAGAACAGGTGAGATCGATCTGATCGAAAAACGATTATGTGTTTTCGCACAGTGTCGATCGACACACTAGATGTGTCGGTCGACACAGAGATGTGAATTCGACAGAATCGGCGGCTAGGGTTTTTCGCGAAGAAAAATCAGAAAAGCTGATGTGTCGATCGACACAGGTTAAGTGTCGGTCGACACAGAACAAATTCGGTCAAATGTCGATCGACACAAGTTAGTGTCGGTCGACACAGACCTAGCGAATGGTTAATCGGTTCAATTGGATTGGACCGGTTATCATGCTTGGTTAAGTCCGAATAGATCGGTTTAAATTGGATGAATTAGTTCAATTGGATTGAACTGAATGTCTCAATTAGCATGAACCGATGGATTGAATCAGTTTGATTGGATAAAACGGTTCAATTGAATTGGACCGGTTATCACAATCAGTTGAAACTGGTTAAAACGGTTTAAATTGGATGAATTGATTCAATTAGATTGAACCAGTTATCGCAATTAGTATAAACCGATTTGAATGGTTAAGATCAGTTTGATCTGATAAGTCAGTTCAATTGGATTGAACCGGTTACCAAAACTGTTTTCGGTTTAGGTCTATGTCGACCGTCACACATGGGTTGTGTCGATCGACATGACCGGTTCAATGAACCGGATTAATTGGATTAACCGGTTATTGAAGTCCGGTTTTGTTTGGTAGTGTCGATCGACAGACATAGTCTGCGTTGATCGACACAGAACTCGAAATTATGGTTGTTGAACCTTGAGTTTGCAGAAACCAAACTAGACTTAAACCTTGATCAAAGCTTAGCTTCAATATGGTCAACTGTCAAGACTCATTTCATTGTGTGATGGTCTAGCCAAGAGCTTGGTGTCCACAATTACGTGAGTAAGGAAGGTAATTATGTTGATGGACTTGCAGTGCTTGACATCAACAATTACATGACCTAAGAGATTGATATGCTAACCTTTCAGAGTTTAGTTTCCTCAACTAAATATCAAGTAACCTTGATGTCTTGTCCAAATCTTGTCTACTGTCAAGACTTGTGTCGTTTGTTGGATAGCCTTGGAGTCCTTGGTATCCGCTACTACATGAGTAAGGCAGGTGATCATTGATAGACTTGCAGTGCGACTGTCAATGATCACACGACTAAAGAGATTGGTTTACTTGACTGGGCCATCAGAAGTTCTGGGCCCAGAGACGTCAGAGTAGATAAGACATGGATTGTTTTATCTGCGACCAAGAGTTGTACTGGGTGCAATTAGCAATGATTTGCTTACCTAGATAACTAAATTTTGGGTGATGGCGAGTCGTCCACTCAGATTTTGGTGAAGTATGGATCTTGGATCATTATATTCTTAGAGGAAACATTGTTTGAATATAATGCGAGTTTTCTTAATTAATAAGATTTATCATGGAATGCACAACTAAATCTTGGTTTTTCTTGGATTTCAGATTATGTCTAAGATGAATTTGAGATTAATCCTCAAGCAGGAGAGCAAGGACTATGTCCTTGAGAAAGCTCTTCCAGAAAGGCTTGGGACCAATCGCTCGAATGCAGTATATGATGCTTGGAATAAGCATTATATTGATGTGGTAGATGTGCGTGGTCTGATGTTGGCTACCATGAACTCAGACTTGAAAAGTCAATACGAGAACATGGAGTCGCCAATAGAGATGATCACCAGCCTGAAACTGAAGTTTCAGTATCTGGCACGAGTTGAGAGATTCCAGATGGTGAAGTCTCTCACTGGGTGCAAGCTACCAGAGAATGCTCCAGTAAGTCCTCATGTTATTAAAATGATGGGTTACATTGATAACCTGGGGAGACTGGATTGTCCTGTCAGCTTGGAGTTGGCTACTGACATCATTCTGCAGTCACTGCCGTCAAGTTATGATAAGTTCATCAAGAACTATATCAAGAAAGGTTTGACGAAGACGTTGACTGAGCTGCATGGTATGCTCAAGACAGCAGAGCAAAACATCAAAAAGGGTAAACGATTTGAGAAATCTTGTATAGACAAGGGTGAAGGCAAGGCAGTTCAGGTTTGGAATCAGAATAAGCATGTGTCATCTTTTAAGCCCAAGTCAGGCTCATCTGATGTTGATAAATGCTGCTCCTGTAAAGAGTTAGGGCATTGGAAGAGAAATTGCAATAAATTCTTGGAAGATTCACAAGAGATGGAGAAGATGTATGGTACTTCTTCTTCAGGTATTGTGTTATTATTTCAAGTTCTGCGTGAGTATTGGATACTAGTTGTGGTATTGATATTTTGAAATATGCAGGACCTAAACGACAGTAGAACGTTGAAGAAAGGACAAGTGGAACTGCGTGTCTAGTATGAAGCAATGGTTGCTGCATGAGCCGTAGAGATTCTCCACTTGTAGGAGCCTTTCATACTTAGTTTTAGAAATTAAGTAATTGTTACTATGTATCTGCCTTGTGCAGAGATGTCTTTCATTTTCTTGTAAGAATTGGGATGTTTTTCATTTTGATAAAAGACAAATTTTGTTCTTTAGATCCTAATGAAATATTCTATGGTAGCACCCCGTTTGGAATGGGTTTTATATCTTAAGCCAATGTACGATTGTACATATAACGCAAATACCAAACGGTTTAAGTCTGATGACTTGAACGCATTTTTTCCTTAGCACAATCGTTTTGACCACATAGAGTGAAGCGGATTCAGAAATTCCATAGTTTTGGACTCATTTGATTATTAATCATATGAGGTATGAATTCTGCTCACTGGGCCAAATGACTAAGGCCTTTTTAGCATAGCTAAAAGAAAACGGGCCAAAGGCTTATTGGGCCTTACACATACTAATGTATGCAGCCCGATGAGCATTAGTGCCAGAGGAAATCTTCTGTACTTCATTACCTTTATTGATGACTTCAGTAAGTATAGATGTGAATGAAGTATAGAACCGATTTGACAGAAGTATTGAGATCCTCGATTAGATCGCGGAGGAAAACACTTGAGTCAAGAATTGGGTGATCATCTAGGTGAGTGTGAAGTCATATCTAAAGGAATTTCTAGCAGTTCCTAATCCAATTAGGCAACCCTGGTCTGAATTCCAAGTCTAGGATCTAGGGTTCATGTAATTGAATCATTGGGATCTCAGAATTACCTGGTGATTAGCAGCGGAAGATTTGCAGATAATCGAGATCTAGAGCGCCTCAAATGCTGCGCCTCTACTGGTATCCACACGCACACAAACTGAACAGAAGGGATGCTAGTGCCTTTAGAGATCAGATCTCTCAAGAGGTTTCTGTTTCTTTTCTGGTGGCTGTCAATTAGGTTAGCTTAGTGTTTAGGTCGACCATATATCTTATATATGTCGACTTAAACCACAACCAAATTAACCAGCGATTAAACCGATTTTAATCTGGCAATTCGCGAGTTGTGTCGACCGACACACTTGATGTGTCGATCGACACTGCCCCAGAAAATTGGTATCGAATGCATATCAAATATGCATTCATCAGATCATTACATTAATGATCAACCTCGTATACTACGTCCAGTTTGCTTAGGTGTGTGACCCTGTAGGATCATATAACACTAGCAATGAGTTCTAAACTCATTGATCATAAGTGGCTTCTAGCAAAGCATTATGACTACCTAGTGTCATATGATTGTCTCATCTCGACAATACGACTTTCACTTAAGAGCAAGTACAATAGATTTCAGGACATTCCCAACAATATCACAGCTCTTTTCTCCTGGAAAACCTAAATGGTGTTTCTGAGAGAACGAATCGGATCTTATTAGATATGCTCCGATTAATGATGAGTCACAGGAATCTTCCATAATCCTTTAAGAAATACGCTCTAAAATGTCTGTGTTTTCGCAGCAAAGGGTTTCAATCAGAATCAATTGAAAGACACCACATTGAATGTGGACTGGAAGTTTTTCAAGTAAGTTGTTTCTGATAATTTGGGGATGATAGCTGATAAGCTTGAACCCAAACCTGATAAGTTCTACCTTGCTGGTTGTCCTAAGGAAACCGAGGCTTACTACTTTTATAACCAATCCGAGAACAAAGTTTTGTTGTCCGGAACTGTGTCTTTTGAGAAAGATCATACTTTCAAAAGGAACAGTGGGAGTAAAAGTACACATCGAAGAAATTCGATAAACGCAGGAGACTGCTCAACCTGTTGAGGGAGAGCAGCGGTAAGATCTACAAAGTGCTGTAGGATCTACACCTGTGGAGCCTGAAATTCGCAGATCTGAAAGGATCCGTCACTAACTCGAGAGTGATTTCTCGTAGCCGATTGTCGTGATCTGTTGATCATTAAAAAGTGATGAGCATGCGAAATTCAAGAAGCGATGGTGAGCCCCAACTCCGAAAATTGGTTGGGTATGCATGTTAACTTCACCGATCCATTTCTGGATTGAAGCAAACATCTTGGAGTTGGAATCAACATTCTGATAATGTGGTCAAAAGTTTTGACTTGATCAGAAAAGAAATGAAACCATGCGTTTACAAGAAGACTAGTGGGAGCGTAATTGCAATTCTCACACCGTATGTACATAATGTACTTAATCTCATGAACGACGTTCCGTCGGTTAAGTCTTGTGAGACTTGGGTCGGAAGATATTTATCTCATGTTATATAGGAGGGACAAATCCCATCTTGTTCCATCCATGTTTCTTCACACGCTTCATGATACGCCCAATCAATGCTTTTATAGTCACCAGTTACGGCTGACGTTTGACAAGGTTAAAGCGGACCAATTCATATGTAAGAAAACATGATGAACTCAGGTTTAAGGACTATACTCTATAGTCGTAATGAAAACTCTCATGACACTTATATAACTATCCCGTAGAGTTCTCATCAGTGGGTCATGTCCGATCCTGTGTTCTCCAACACATATCTATGTGATTGACTTTAATACTCTTATTAATGACTCCATGAAACTTAGTCATCAGTCACCTCACATATTAATCTCACGCGGTTGTTAATGTCCCACTTTTAACAACCTTGACCAGGGACCAACATAATTTATGTCATTTATTATCTATAGGGTTTCATGATCAAGTCACATACTTGATGACCTATAAAATGTCATAAATTACTTTGAGACTATTATTTAATAACATAATTAAATAATACTGATGTCATATTTCATTAACATAATCAAATTATGTTTATATGAACATCATATCATAACAAAAAGTTAACAACAACAACTCCCACTAAAATTAAGATCACATCTTAAGACATCTAATACCTTTAGCAGTAGTCTGACCCTCATTCGCTCTTGCTCAGCGTGTGTCGAAGGACACTGCATCTTGCTAAGAGTAATACCAAGAGTCATTTGCACGAAGCCCTTCTTGGAATCATGCATACTGGACCTGTGCAAGACCTTATCACCATAAGTGTCTTGACACAATCCAATTAGCTTGTCCAATCTATCTCCATAGATTCTTATTCCAAGAATGTATACGGTTTCTCCCATAATTTTATCGAAAAACAACTTTCGAGTCAGGTCTTAATAGACTGAAACGATGGAACTTCATTTCCGAGAAGTAGTATGTTATCAACATACAATACCAGAAATCCAACTGCGCTCCCACTAGTCATCTTGTAAACATACGGTTCCTCTTCGTTCCTGACGAAGTCAAACCTTTTGACTGTTTCATCAAAACGAAGATTCCAACTCCGAGATGCTTGCTTCAGTCCATAAATGGACCGATGAAGCTTGCATATCTTCCTAGCTTCATTAGGATCAATGAAAACTTCAGGTTGTGTCACGTACACATCCCTTTCCAGAATTCCTTTAAGGAAAACTGTTTTCACATCCATCTGCCAGATCTCATAACCATTATGAGTGGTGATTGCTAGGAGAATCCGAATGGACGTAAGCACGTTGACTGGGAATAGGTTTCTTCATAGTCAATACCATGAATTAGCTTGAAACCTTTTGCCACCAACCTAGCTTTGTACATCCATGTCAACTTTTCTTCTTGAAAACCCATTTACTCACAATG
The DNA here is from genome assembly GCA_030180135.1 of Orychophragmus violaceus. Classification (NCBI taxonomy): domain Eukaryota; kingdom Viridiplantae; phylum Streptophyta; class Magnoliopsida; order Brassicales; family Brassicaceae; genus Orychophragmus; species Orychophragmus violaceus. Next base: position 70,092,224 of record CM058236.1, on the reverse strand, counting down.
GCTTCTACACCATCGGGTAAATCAACCCAAGTCATACTTGGTTCTGTGACATGGATCATATTTCGGATTCAGTGGTTTTCAGCCACTTTCAGAGTCAAGGCCCATCATTGCTTCTTAAAAAATCGCAGGCCCGTCACTTTCAATGATCAGTAGATCACGGCAATTGGTTACGAGAAATCCATATTTCTCGGGTTCGTGACGGATCCTTTCGGATCTGCGAGCTTCAGTTTCCTGTAAAAGTCGCGCACACATATCTCATATGTATACTTTTACCACGACCTAATTAACCAAGATTTAAACCGTAGTTAATTGAGTCATAAACCAAAATATTTTGGTCCGCGATCTGTGTCGATCGATACAACGTTTGTGTCGATCGACACTTCTTCAGAAACTCGCATTTGAATGTACATCGAATATACATTCACCAGATCCTTTATAAACTTTAGGCACCACAGTTGCAGGTTCTACAACTCTTTGTAGATCCAACTGCTGCTCTTCCTCATCAGGTTGAGCAGTCTCCTGTGATTTTCGAATTTCTTCGAGTTGTACTTTACTCCCACTGTTCTTCTTGGAAAGAAAATCTTTCTCAAGAAAACATGGTTCCGAGCAACAAACAATTTGTTCTCGGACTGGTTGTAAAAGTAACATGCCTTGGTTTCGTTAGGACAACCAATGAAGTAGCACCTATCGGATTTTGGGTGTGAGCTTATCAGAGATTATATGTTTTATATAAGCCTCGCAACCCCAAATCTTCATGAAGAAAAAATCAGGAACATTTCCATTCCACATCTCATGTGGTATCTCTGTAACTGATTTTGATAGAACCCTATTTGATGTAAATGCAGACGTTTCTAGAGCGTATTCTTAGAAAGATAATGGAAGATATAAGTGACTCATCATTGATCGAACCATATCTAATAAAGTCCGATGCAGGAGGAGTAAATTGTGAAACTCTTTCACAATCTCTCAGATGATCACTAAATTCTTGACTTAAGTATTCACCTCCATGATCTCATCGTAGAGCTTTAATACTTTTGCCAAATTGATTCTGTACTTCATTCTGGAGCTCATTGAACTTTTCAAAGATTCTGATTTATGTCTTATTAATAAGACATAACCGTACCTACTGAAAATATCAGTAAAGGTAATGAAGTAATGAAAGTTTCCTCTATCACTAGTGCTCATTGGCCCATATACATCTGTATGTATAAATCCCAATAAGCCTCTGGCCCTTTCGTTTTGTTCGTTCGCAACCTGTATCGACCGACGCACCGTTTGTGTCGATCGATACTACCTTTGTTGAAAGGGGCCTTCGTCATTTTACCCAATAAATAAGATTCGCTTTTCTCATCATGATTCATAATCAGATGAGCCCAAAAGCCCATCACTATGGAGCTTCTGAATCTATTTCTCATTTATGTGGCCCAAAACGACAATGCCAGAGAGAAGTTCGATTCGTATCATTTGACTTGAATCTCTTGGTATTAATGTTATAGTTAGGCACATTCTTGTTTAGAACATAAAGTCCATTCTCTAATGGACTGCTACTATAAAATATATCACTGTAATCAAATGAATAACACTTATTCTTAATTTGAAAACTGATATCCTTCCATATCCAAACAAGGAATAGAAATAATCTTTCTGCTCATAGCAGGTACATAGTAGCAGTTTTAAGTTCAAAACATGCCATAAAAGAAAACAAATGAAATACTCCTACGGCTAATGCAGCAACTCTTGCTCCATTTCCCACACATAGATTCACTTGTCCTTTATGCACAGTCCTACTTTTGCTCAGGCCCTGCACATTTTTCACAAAATATGAGTACCACAGCTGGTATCAAATACCCAATAAGTAGGGCTATAAGAAGTAACATTTACTTCTATAACATAATACCTGAAGAAGAAGTCTCGTACGTCTTCTTCAGCTTCTCATAATCTTCCAAGAATTTATTGCAGTTTCTTTTCAAATGCCCATAACCATTACAATAACGGCACTTAACATCTTCAGAAAGACTGGTTTTAACCTTAGGAACATGGCCAGACTCGCTTGGATTCACAATCGAGCTTGTCTTGCCATCACCTTTGTTCTTACCAAGTTTCTTAAACTTTTTACCCTTTTGTACCATAAGGACATCTGGGGTGTCCTTCTTGATGTTAGGTTAAGCAGTCTTAAGCATCCCATGCAATTCAGTCAACGTCTTCGTCAAGTTGTTCATGTTGTAATTCATAACAAATTGATCATAGCTTGACGGCAGTGACTGCAGAATGATGTCAGTAGCCAACTCTTGGCTAATGGGACAATCCAGTTTCCCCAGGTTATCAATATAACCCATCATCTTAATGACATGAGGACTAACTGGTTCGCCCTTTGGTAGCTTGCACTCAATTAGAGATCTTACCGTTTGGTATCTCTGAGTTCGTGCATGCTCCTGAAACATACTTTTCAGGCCAGTGATCATCTCTATTGGCGACTCCACGTACTCATATTGCTTCTGCAATTCCGAGTTCATGGTAGCCAACATGAGACAACTCACATCCACCGCATCATTAGAATGCTTATCCCAAGCATCCTTATCTGACTGCCAGGCATTGGCTCGGTACTTCTTGGGGAGAACTTTCTCAAGGACATAGTCCTTTTTCTCTTGTTTGAGAACAATTCTCAAGTTCCGATACCATTCAAGAAAGTTTGATCCATTTAACTTGTCCTTCTCAAGGACGAATCACATGGAGAAATTGTTACGATGGTTTGTGCTAGACATAGCTGGAAAAACAAGGGAGGTTTAGTTATGATGTTCAAAAAATGAGAAGTCTTAACTATTAAGAAAACTCGCATTATATTCAAACAATGTTTCCTCAGATGAATACAATGATCCAAGACCCATATTTCACTAAACTTGAGTGAGCCACTGGCTATCACCCAAATTTAGCTATCTAGGTAAGCAACAACTTTGCTAGTTATATCCAATATAACTCTTGGTTGTGGATCGACATCTCATGCCCAATCCACCTGATGTCTCTGAGCCCAAAACGATTTTGATGGCCCAGTCAAGTAAACCAATCTCTTCAGTCATATAATTGTTGATGTCTTGCACTGCAAATCCATCAACACGATTACCTCTGTCTTACTCATGAAATTGTGGACATCTTGCACTGCAATTCTATCGCACAATTAAATGGGTCTTGACAGTTGACAAGATTGGAAAGACATCAAGTATCACTTGATATTTGGTTGAGGAACGGAACCATTTAAAACGTTCAGTTTTATTATGTTTTAATTCTTCTAATTAATTGATTTATCTTGCTTTGGTTCTGTGATTTCAGGTATAGTGTCGATCGATGTAGAATAACCAAAAGCAATCCGCGATAACCGATCAATCCAATTGATCCGGTTTTGAATACCGGTCAGTGTCGATCGATGCTACACTAGCATCGGTCGATACCAACCTAATCAAACCAATCACAATTAAACCGTTCTTAGCGTTTAACCATTATTAACCAAGCTCGATAACCTATCCAATCCAATTGAACCGATTTATCAATTTCGTGAGGTTTGTGTCGACCGACAACGCTTGTGTCGATCGACACTAGGCGAAACCTAAGTTTTATTCGGGTTATCCTTCTGTGTCGACCGACACCGGATTGGTGTCGATCGACACAAGGCGATAAACCCTAATCGATTTTTCAATAAAAAAACCTAAAAAACTTAGATTTTCATGAAAACGAATTTTAGCAAGTTTGTATCAACCATACACAGATTCAGATTCAACTAATCTAATCAACATGCTACATATTCAATGGAACCCTAAAGCTCTGATACCACTGAAGGAATTTCTAGCAGTTCCTAATCCAATTAGGCAACCCTGGTCTGAATTCCAAGCCTAGGATCTAGGGTTCATGTAATTGAATCATTGGGATCTCAGAATTACCTGGTGATTAGCAACGGAAGATTTGCAGATAATCGAGATCTAGAGCGCCTCAAATGATGCGCCTCTACTGGTATCCACACGCACACAAACTGAACAGAAGGGATGCTAGTGCCTTTAGAGATCAGATCTCTCAAGAGGTTTCTGTTTCTTTTCTGGTGGCTGTCAATTAGGTTAGCTTAGTGTTTAGGTCGACCATATATCTTATATATGTCGACTTAAACCACAACCAAATTAACCAGCGATTAAACCGATTTTAATCTGGCAATTCGCGAGTTGTGTCGACCGACACACTTGATGTGTCGATCGACACTGCCCCAGAAAATTGGTATCGAATGCATATCAAATATGCATTCATCAGATCATTACATTAATGATCAACCTCGTATACTACGTCCAGTTTGCTTAGGTGTGTGACCCTGTAGGATCATATAACACTAGCAATGAGTCATTGATCATAAGTGGCTTCTAGCAAAGCATTATGACTACCTAGTGTCATATGATTGTCTCATCTCGACAATACGACTTTCACTTAAGAGCAAGTACAATAGATTTCAGGACATTCCCAACAATATCACAGCTCTTTTCTCCTGGAAAACCTAAATGGTGTTTCTGAGAGAACGAATCGGATCTTATTAGATATGCTCCGATTAATGATGAGTCACAGGAATCTTCCATAATCCTTTAAGAAATACGCTCTAAAATGTCTGTGTTTGCGCAGCAAAGGGTTTCAACCAGAATCCATTGAAAGACACCACATTGGATGTGGACTGGAAGTTTTTCAAGTAAGTTGTTTCTGATAATTTGGGGATGATAGCTGATAAGCTTGAACCCAAACCTGATAAGTTCTACCTTGCTGGTTGTCCTAAGGAAACCGAGGCTTACTACTTTTATAACCAATCCGAGAACAAAGTTTTGTTGTCCGGAACTGTGTCTTTTGAGAAAGATCATACTTTCAAAAGGAACAGTGGGAGTAAAAGTACACATCGAAGAAATTCGATAAACGCAGGAGACTGCTCAACCTGTTGAGGGAGAGCAGCGGTAAGATCAACAAAGTGTTGTAGGATCTACACATGTGGAGCCTGAAATTCGCAGATCTGAAAGGATCCGTCACTAACTCGAGAGTGATTTCTTGTAGCCGATTGTCGTGATCTGTTGATCATTAAAAAGTGATGAGCATGCGAAATTCAAGAAGCGATGGTGAGCCCCAACTCCGAAAATTGGCTGGGTATGCATGTTAACTTCACCGATCCATTTCTGAATTGAAGCAAACATCTTGGAGTTGGAATCAACATTCTGATAATGTGGTCAAAAGTTTTGACTTGATCAGAAAAGAAATGAAATCATGCGTTTACAAGAAGACTAGTGGGAGCGTAATTGCAATTCTCACACCGTATGTACATAATGTACTTAATCTCATGAACGACGTTCCGTCGGTTAAGTCTTGTGAGACTTGGGTCGGAAGTCAAATTTAAACAAAAGACATGGGATTAGCCTCGTGAATTATTGGAATAAGAATCTATTGATATAGATTGGATAGGCTAATTGGATCGTGTCAGAATCCTTATATGGATAAGGTGTTGGACAGTTCCAATATGCATGATTCCAAGAATGACTTTACACCAAAGGTCTTATGGCAATAATCTTAGCAAGATGAAGTGTTTTGAACACTGGCTGAGCTAGTATCGATGAGTGTGATTGCTTATGCTGATGCAAAAGAATCCATCATGAATGCCATATTTTGCGCTCGTCCAAATGCAGCTTACGCATAAAGCATGACGAGAAAATACCAATATGTTCCGGTAATAGTCACTGAACAGTTACCAGAAATATCCCAAGTGTTTGAGGAACTCTAAGGATAGTTTCGTGGTGAACTGAGGAAGTGATGAACCAGTTGAAAGTAGTTAGACGGACAAAGACGATTCCCGGTTCCCACCTGGTTATGTCTCTTTGTCTGAATTGCGGTGCTGTCTGTTGGAAAGGCTCCAAGCAGTGGACCGTAGAATGGTGCTTTTATCTGAATGGCGGTGTGGTTTGTTGAAATTGTTTCAAGCAAAACACCGCAGAGTCTCCCACAACCTAAGCACGAGATTTATTCTCTTGCTGTAGGTATTAGATATCTGAAGAGATGATCTTGATTCTAGTGGGAGTTATTTAGTTATGTTATGATCTTTACATAGACATGCTATGGCAAAGTTTGTGTAAGTTAAAACTGACATCGGTATTATTTAATTATTGAATAATTAAGTAATGGTCCCAAAGTATTTTATGGTCATCATATAGGTCATCAAGTTGAGGACTTGATCATGAAACCCTGTAAGTAAAAGATGACACAAATTACGATTGTCCCTAGTCGAGGTTGTTGAAGTGGGACACCAATAACCACGCGAGACTAGCATGTGAGGTGACTGTTGGACTAAGTTTCATGGAGTCAATGATATGATTATCACAGTCAATCACATAGATATATGTTGGTGAACATATGATCGGACATGACCCGCTAATGAGAACTCCACAGGATAGTAATATCAGTGTCATGGGAGGTTCTCATTACGACTATAGAGTATAGTCCTTAGACATGGGCTCATCATGTTTTCTAGCATATGAATTGATGCGCTTTGACCTTTTCAAACGTCGTTCCGTAACTGGCGGCTATAACGGCATTGCTTATACGTATCATGAAGTATGTGTAGAAACAGGGATGGAACAAGATGGGATTTGTCCCTCCTGTAACAGGAGATAAATATCTCAGGGCCCATCGAAGATTTGGTACTGAGAAAATGCATGGCCTTGCTCAAACGAGGTGATCGTCAGTCGTCTGTTTTATCAGTGTAGATCAGGAATTCGATGAACATGATATTGGCTATAATAAGGATGACACAGTCTCTTGCCTTATGCCATATCGAGATATAGAGACGAAGGGATTATAGGAATAGGTGATTCCAGTAAAAGTGGGAGATTGTTGGGATTATGTCCTGAAATCACATTGTACTCACTCTAGAGATAGTTGTATTGTCGAGATCGGACAATTCATGTGATACTAGGTAGTCATAATGTTTTGCTAGAAACAGCTTATGACAAATGAGTTGTAACTCATTTCTGGTATCGTGTGAACCTACAGGGTCACACACCTAAGCAAGTTGGATACACTTTGTATGGGATTGATCATTGGCACATGGTCTGGTCGATGTGTATTGGATACACATCGAATATGAGTTTTAATGAGGTGTGTCGATCGACACCATTGGTTGCGTCGGTCGACACAAGGCGAATACCGAAACTGATGTTTCGGTTTAAGTCGAAGTCTATAAAGAAATGGACTGAGAGATTCGACAAAATAGATCAGCGCCGCCCCAGAGAGTTTTCTTGATAGAAAACAGAGGCTCTTCCTCTAGAGACTCAGTTCCCAGGAGATCCGAATCCCGGCACTAGCATCCCGGCGGATTCCAGCTTGTGTGCGTGTGGACTGCAGTAGAGGCGCAGCATCTGAGGTGCTTCAGAGATCCCGTTTACCTGACTTATCTTCCGCTGCCAATCTCCAGGTAATCACGAGGTCAGATCTATGATTCAATTAACTAGACCCTAGATCTTAGGCTTCGGGAACCTGACAGCAATTCTGAATCTGGTAGAATTGGCTTCAAGTTCCAACAATAATACTAGCAACAAGTTCTAAACTCATTGATCATAAGTGGCTTCTAGTAAAACATTATGATTACCCAGTATTATATGACTGTCTCATCTCGACAACACAACTATCTCTAGAATGATTACAAGTGTGATTTCAGGACATTCCCAACAATCTCCCACTTGTACCGGAATCATCTATTTCCATAATCCCTTCGTCTCTATATCTCGATCTGTCATAAGGCAAGATCTGTGTCATCCTTATTAAGCCAAGATCATGTTCATCGAACTCCGATTTATACTGACAAGACAAACGACTGACAATCACCTCTTTTGAGTGCGGCCGCACATTTCTCAGTATCAAATCTTCGATGGGCCCTGAGATATTTATCTCATGTTATATAGGAGGGACAAATCCCATCTTGTTCCATCCCTGTTCCTTCACACACTTCATGATACGCCCAATCAATGCCTTTATAGTCACCAGTTACGGCTGACGTTTGACAAGGTTAAAGCGGACCAATTCACATGTAAGAAAACATGATGAACTCAGGTATAAGGACTATACTTTATAGTCGTAATGAAAACTCTCATGATACTTATATAACTATCCCGTAGAGTTCTCATCAGTGGGTCATTTCCGATCCTGTGTTCTCCAACACATATCTATGTGATTGGCTTTAATACTCTTATTAATGACTCCATGAAACTTAGTCATCAGTCACCTCACATATTAGTCTCACGCGGTTGTTAATGTCCCACTTTAACAACCTTGACCACGGACCATCATAATTTATGTCATTTATTATCTATAGAGTTTCATGATCAAGTCACATACTTGATGACCTATAAAATGTCATAAATTTCTTTGGGACTATTATTTAATAACATAATTAAATAATGCTGATGTCAGAATTGATTAACATAATCAAATTATGTTTACATGAACATCATATCATAACTAAAATCAACAACAACAACTCCCACTAAAATTAAGATCACATCTTAAGACATCAAATGCCTTTAGTAGTAGTCTGACCCTCATTCGCTCTCGCTCAGCATGTGTCGAAAGACACTGCGTCTTGCTAAGAGTAATGCCAAGGGTCATTGGCATGAAGCCCTTCTTGAAATCATGCATACTGGGCCTGTGCAAGACCTTATCCATATAAGTATCTTGACACAATCCAATTAGCTTGTCCAATCTATCTCTATAGATTCATATTCCAAGAATGTATACGGCTTCTCCCATGTTTTTCATCGAAAAACAACTTTCAAGTCAAGTCTTATCAGACTGAAAACAATGGAACTTCATTTCCAAAAAGCAGTATGTTATCAACATACAATGCGAGAAATGCAACTGCGCTCCCACTAGTTATCTTGTAAACACACGGTTCCTCTTCGTTCCTGATGAAGTCAAACATTTTGACTGCTTCATCAAAAACTAAGATTCTAAATCCGATATGCTTGCTTCAATCCATAAATGGATCTATGAAGCTTGCATACCTTCCTAGTAGCATTAGGATCAATGAAAACTTATGGTTGTGTCATACACATCCTCTTCCAGAATTCCAGTAAGGAAAACTGTTTTTCACATCCATCTGCCCACTCTCATAATCATAATGAGCGGCGGTTGCTAGGAGAATCCGAATGGACTTAAGCATAGTGACTGGGGAATAGGTTTCTTCATAGTCAACACTAGGAATTTTCTCGAAACCTTTTGCCACCAACTTAGCTTTGTATATCTGAATATTACCATCCAAGTCAATTTTTTTTCTTGAAAATCCATTTACACTCAATGGCTTCTACACCATCGGGTAAATCAACCCAAGTCATACTTGGTTCTGTGACATGGATCCCATTTCGGATTCAGCGGCTTTCAGCCATTTTCGGAGTAATAGCTCATCATTGCTTCTTCAAAATTCGCAGGCTCGTCACTTTCAATGATCAACAGATCACGACAATTAGTTACGAGAAATCCAAATTTCTCGGGTTCGTGACGAATCCTTTCGGATTTGCGAATTTCAGGCACCACATGTGTAGGTTCTACAACTCTTTGTAGATCCAACTGCTTCTCTTCCTCATCAGGTTGAGCAGCCTCCTGTGATTTTCGAATTTCTTCGAGTTGTACTTTTACTCCCACTGTTCTTCCTGGAAAGAAAATCTTTCTCAAGAAAAACACAGTTCCGAGCAACAAACATTTTGTTCTCTGACCGGTTGTAAAAGTAACATGCCTTGGTCTCCTTAGGATAACCAACGAAGTAGCACTTTTCGGATTTGGGTGCGAGCTTATCAGAGATTAAAACATTTTACATAAGACACATTAGGACTATTTCCAGTCCACATCTCATGCGGTGTCTTTGCAACTGATTTTGATGGAACCTTATTTAGTGTAAACGCAGACGTTTCTAGAGCGTATCCCCAGAAGGATAATGGAAGATCTAAGTGACTCATCATTGATCGAACCATATCAAATAAAGTCCGATTCAGGAGGAGTGAGTTGTGAAACAATTCCACAATCTCTCAGATGATCACTAAATTCTTGACTTAAGTATTCACCTCCACGATCTCATCGTAGAGCTTTAATACTTTTTCCAAGTTGATTTTGTACTTCATTCTGGAATTCTTTGAACTTTTCAAAAGATTCTGATTTATGTCTCATTAAATAGTCATAACCGTACCTACTAAAATCATCAGCAAAGGTAATAGAGTACTGAAAGTTTCCTCTAGCACCAGTGCTCATCGGGCCATACACATCCGTATGTATAAAGCCCAATAAGTCACTGACCCTTTCATTCTGTTTTCGTTCGCGACCTGTGTCGATCGATACACATTTTGTGTCGATCGACACTACCTTTTGTTGAAAGGGGCCTTTGTCATTTTACCCAATAAACAAGATTCGCATTTCTCACATGATTCATAATCAAATGAGCCCAAAAGTCCATCACTATGGAACTTCTGAATCCGTTCTCATTAATGTGGCCCAAACGACAATGCCAGAGAAAAGTTTGATTCGTTTCATTTGACTTGAATCTCTTGGTACTAATGTTATAGTTAGGCACGTTTTGGTTTAGAACATAATGTCCATTCTCTAATGGACTGCTACCATAAAACATATCATTGTAATCAAATGAATAACATTTATTCTTAATTTGAAAACTGATATCCTTCCATATCCAAAACAAGGAATAGAAATAATATTTCTGCTTATAGCAGGTACATAGTAGCAATTATTAAGTTCTAAAACCATGCCAGAAGGTAAAGACAAATAAATGTTCTACGGCTAATGCAGCAACTCTTGCTCCATTTCCACGCACAGGTCCACTTGTCCTTTCTCCATAGTCCTACTGTTGCTTAGGCCCTGCATATTTTCACAAAATATGAGCACCACAGCCGGTATCCAATACCCAATAAGTAGAACCATAAGAAGTAACATTTACTTCTATTAACATAAATACCTGAAGAAGAAGTCTCGTACGTCTTCTTCAGCTTCTCATAATCTTCCAGGAATTTATTGCAGTTTCTTTTCAAATGCCCATAACCATTACAATAATGGCACTTATCATCTTTAGAAGGACTAGGAGCATGATTAGACTCGCTTGGATTCACAATCGAGCTAGTCTTTCCATCACCTTTGTTCTTACCAAGTTTCTTAAACTTATTACCCTTTTGTACCATAAGGACATTTGGGGTGTCCTTCTTGATGTTAGGTTCATCAGTTTTGAGCATCCCATGCAACTCAGTCAAAGTCTTTGTCAAGTTGTTCATGTTATAGTTCATAACAAACTGATCATAGCTTGACGGCAGTGACTGCAGAATGATGTCAGTAGCCAACTCTTGGCTAATGGGACAATCCAGTTTCCCCAGGTTATCAATATAACCTATCATCTTAATGACATGAGGACCAACTGGTTCGTCCTTTGGTAGCTTTCACTCAATTAGAGACTTAACCGTCTGGTATCTCTGAGTTCGTGCCTGCTCCTGAAACATACTTTTCAGGCCATTGATCATCTCTATTGGCGACTCCACGTACTCATATTGCTTTTGCAAGTCCGATTTTATGGTAGCTAACATGAGACAACACACATCGACCACATCATTAGAATGCTTATCCCAAGCATCCTTATCTGACTGCCAGGCATTGGCTCGGTACTTTTTGGGGAGAACTTTCTCAAGGACATAGTCCTTCTTCTCCTGTTTGAGAACAATTCTCAAGTTCCGATACCTTTCAAGAAAGTTGGATCCATTTAACTTGTCCTTCTCAAGGACGGATCGCAGGGAGAAATTGTTATGATGGTTTGTGCTAGACATGGCTGAAAACAAGAGAGGTTTAGATATGATGTTCAAGAAATGAGAAATCTTAACTATTAAGAAGACTCGCATTATATTCAAAACAATGTTTCCTCAAATGAATATAATGATCCAAGACCCATACTTCACTGAAATTTGAGTGAGCCACAGGCTATCACCCAAATTTTAGCTATCTAGGTAAGCAACTCTTTGCTAGTTATATCCAATATAACTCTTGGTTGTGGACTGACATCGCATGTCCAATCCACCTGATGTCTCTGGGCCCAAAACGATTTTGATAGTCCAGTCAAGTAAACCAATCTCTTAAGTCATGTAATTGTTGACGCCTTGCACTGCAAGCCCATCAACACGATTACCTCCTGCCTTACTCATGTAATTGTGGACACATTGCACTGCAAGTCTATCGCACAATGAAACAAGTCTTGACAGTTGACAAGATTGGAAAGACATCTAAATATACTTGATATTTAGTTGAGGAACATAACTTTTAATCCAATATACACATCATATATGTATCTTAGAAGGATTGAAATTTATTAAAACAACTAATTTTACTTAGTTTTAATTATTCTAAGAAATAGGTTAAGTCTTTGGTTCGGTTTTGCGATTTCTGGTTCAATAACAAAAATCCTGAGTAGTGTGTCGACCGACACAACTCCGTGTGTCGATCGACACTACCAAACCAAAACCATTGCGATAACCGGTCAATCAAATTGAACCGGTTCGATAACCGCTTAGTGTCGATCGGCACAACACTTGTGTCGATCGACATTAACCCGATTCAATCAAACCGCAATTAACCCGTCAAACCGGTTTAAACCAATTGCTATAACTGGTCCAATCCAATTGAACCGATTCATCCAATTGAACCGATTTAGCCAATTTTAACCAAGCGCGATAACCGGTCCAATCCAATTGAACCGATTAAACCAATCGCAAGGTCTGTGTCGACCGACACAACACTTGTGTCGATCGATGCGTTAGGGCTTTAGGAACTTTGATATTTATGATCGAAACCTAATATTTTATTCGGATTTCGCATACTGTGTCGATCGATGCCAGATTGGTGTCGATCGACACAATGCGAAATCACAGAAACGTTTTTCAACAAGAACCCTAAAACGTGATTACCTTGAACAAAACATTATTTAGCATGTATATATCATATATATAACAATCCAGATTCAACTAATCTAATCATCATGCTACAGATTCAACAGGATAAACCCTAAGGCTCTGATACCACTGAAGGAATTTCTAGCAGTTCCTAATCCAATTAGGCAACCCTAAGTCTGAATTCCAAGCCTAGGATCCAGGGTCTAGGTATATTGAATCTACATCAGATCTCGAATTACCTGGAGTTTAGCAGCGGAAGATTATCAAGTATTCGAGATTCACAAGCGCCTCAAGTGCTGCGCCTCTACTGGTATCCACATGCACACAAACTGGAACAGACGGGATGCTAGTGCCGTTCGAGATCAGATCTCTCAGAGGGTTTTCAGTTTCTCTAAAGTGGCTGTGAATTAGGTCTAGTGGCTGTAAAAGTCGACCATATATCATATATATATTGAATTTTACCATGACCTGATTAACCAAGACTCAAACCGTGGTTAATTAAGTCATAAACCAAAATCGTTATTTTGGTTCGCGATCTATGTCGATCGATGCACCTTTGTGTCGATCGACACTGCCTCAGAAACTCTCTATTGAATGCATATCAAATATGCATTCACCAAATCATTACACTAATGATCAACCTCATATTTTGTATCCAGTTTGCTTAGGTGTGTGACCCTGTAGGATCATATAATACTAGCAACAAGTTCTAAACTCATTGATCATAAGTGGCTTCTAGCAAAACATTATGATTGCCCAGTATTATATGACTGTCTCATCTCGACAACACAACTATCTCTAGAATGATTACAAGTGTGATTTCAGGACATTCCCAACACGAGCACACATATTGAATCAGAACGATGAAACCCAGAAACTTAAATTTTCGATTTAGCGATCACGTCGTTATAAGTACAATTATTTGCTTATGTATCTCGATGAATTACTTTGGCATAGTGGCAACAAAACATTCTTCCATGGCATACCAAACCGAGTTCGAGCCTTGTCTTTGACTGATTTTAAGTTTTTTATTAAACAAATTAATGACAAAATGACATCGTTTATTAATGGCATAGTAAACGGTGCATAAACGCCATCTAGTTAGTCTGTTAAATCAGATAACAGTGTGTTATTTTAGCCAAGTCAACCATTAGTTTGTGTATTATTTAAAAGTCTAACAAAAGATTAGGTATTGTTTGGCCAGATATAAAGTTGGGGTATTTTTTGGCCAGATTCAAAGAATTGTGTATTATTTGTTATAATTAACGGTACAGTAAACGAGTAAACGGTGCGTAAACGCCATCTAATTAGTCTGTTAAATTAGATAACGGTGTGTCATTTTGGCCAAATCAACCATTAGTTTGTGTATTATTTAAAAGTCTATGTATTGTTTAGCGATGAATGGAGTTGAGGTATTTTTTGACCAAACTGTTCGTGTATTATTTGACATTTTCCCCTAAATATTTTATATTAGTTTCACAATAATGTCAACTTTGTCTCATGAGAGAGTGATTAGCTAACAAACTTTCAAGAAACCTACAAATCTACTTTCTCATATCTAACAACACATGTCTGACAATTGGCAAATCACCAATCTAATGTTTCTAATTATTATAATTATCTGCTCCTAATCTCTGTAGTTAGTTGTGCAGGTGCGACTTATGCCAACAAATCAAATTTGTTCCTAAAATTCAGCGCTTTAAACCTAGTTTGCTTTTGATATTCTCCTTAAACGAAGCCGTTGATTAAGGCTATGGTTCTCTGATCCCGAATGTACTTGCACTATCTCTATTCTCTTCCATCTGATTCATTTTATAAAATGTTTTGTTTTATTTTTTGACAAAATTTCCAGCTTATTCCATGAACGAAAACTCTTTCAACAAATTTTAGATTATTAGACATTGATGATACTTCAAAATTGTGTTTTGCTCATTTTGTTTTTCTTTCGTGTGTTTGTTTTGCCAAAATATGCAGACTTTTGACACTAAAAATATCTCAAACACAATAAAAACGAATCAAAACACTTACAAAATATCTAAAACCAGAGTTTAAAATCCTAAAAATACAGACACATGAAAACCAACACTTCGGATTTTGAAACCAGTCCATGACATTTTATTACTAATTAGTTATGGATAGCCAAAATATAGCGCTATTTAGCGATGAAATACGGTTTGGTGTGTGACAATTTTGTTATTCCTACATAAAGTCGTAGCCATTTCACCGATATTTGCTCTAAAAATATGAGAGGTAGTTTAGGATACATGAAAATATATAGTAAAAAGTGTCTAACTGCACCAATTTGTCTATTTCACAAACTCTAAAAAGTGTTTATATAAAATATAATTTTATATAAAGTTCATGGAGAAAATATTTTCAGATATTTGAGACAAATTAATTCACCCTTGCTCAAATCATTTCATTTTGACAACTCAAAACTTTTTTTTCTCTCCAAAAGTGGCGCTTTCATGGACAAGAAATTCTCGACGTTTTAAATCCAAAAACCAAACTCGATCGGTCTCATAGTTTAATTATTTTCGTAATAATCATTTTCAAATATGCTTTTACCGACTGTGTGCATAGTTATATATAAAAAAGCATATATGTGGGAGGGAATGTTATCGTATGTGAATTCTACTTATCATATTAAAATCATACATCAGAGAGAGAATCAGCTTATATAATGTGTTAGGAAAATATATCAAACGTTATTCGGTGACATATGCTTATTTTTTTTTTTTCAAATGCTTACTTATGAGTTATGACCAATATGTGATACTACAACTATTTTACCATAACAGTGTTATTAATAACCTATTGGAGTGCTACAGTGTGAGACATATGTGGGAGTTCTTAATTAACTATGATGGTCATATGTGGGGATCACTAGACCGTAGAACCCTCATCACAAGTGGACTATGGGACCTTTAAATACGAAGGCTTGTATATTTGTAGGGTTTGCTGAAAGATTACTTATACGAAACAGGAGAGCGTGCGCGTGTAGACACGCACCCGATCTCATTCTCTCTTTTTTTCCAGAAACTTCTTCGTCGGAGCTTTGTGTTTTTGGAGGCCTCTCCGGTCCGGCGAGGTATCGCTGTGGTCGTGAGAGGTCTCCCGTCTTGTGAAGTGCGTCAACGTCCGATCGTGGTGGCAGGAGAACCCAGAAGATGTCTCGTTTTTGTCTCCTCCGGCGTCGAGTGGTGTGGTTTCCTCTCGCCAAGGCGGTGCGGTACCGGCGAGTGACGAATCGAAAGCCTCCAGTAAGTCGTGAGCTCTGGAAGTCGCTAGAGGACGTGCGGCGGAAGGAGCGAGCGCATGGGTCTCAAGGTGAGTTGTAGATCTGGTTTCGTGTCTGAAGCGGCGAGTGGATCGGAGGGAATCGAGCCGGGCTGAGGGAGTGTCGCGGAGGTGGTGGCCACATCGAAGCGACTGCGGTGGAGCGGCGGGTCCGTGCCTTGTTGCATGTCGCGTCACCGGAGAAATTTCCTCGGCAGGAGGAGATGCAAGATGGAGGCGGCTGTTGGAGATAGGTTCTCGCCGGGTGTGGTGTGCGGTGGTTGTCGCCGATTTCGAAATTTGCTGGGAGCAGGTTTTACCGGTTGAGTCCGTGGATTCCTCGAGAGAGCTCCGTCGCTGTCGGGAGAAGGTGAGTCGTGGTCATGGTCTGCGGATCCGGAACGGCGGCTGAAGGCGGGTCTTCTGTCGTCAGGGAAAGACTCCGGCAGTTACCGCATGTTAACCGGATCGAACCCGCCGATGGCACGGCGGCGACATCGTGTGTTCGTCCCTTAAAAGGGTCAGTGGCAATACCGTAAATTCATGTCCGGTTTGAGGATCCTCTACGGTTATTTAGGTTTTAGTTCGGTTATTTTACTTCTGGGTCAATTTCTGTTGTAAACCCGATCGATCCCGGTTTTGGATCGGTTTATTATTATTAAATAATATTAATATTAAAAAAAAAAAAAAAAAAATTTGTAGGGTTTGCTGTCTATGTTCCCGATTCATATCACAGTCACAATTGTCTAAATGTTCCTATCCATTTGCCAATTCATTTTTTACTCTTTCTTGCTCATTTTCTTCTAGCTGCCTTAATGTTCCTATCCATTTGCGGATTTATTTTTACCAAAACTATGATGGTCTAGTGGTTAGTGTAAAGAATTGATTTTGTTGTACTTTAGATTCAACGTTTTTGTTGGGCCTAATATTTTAATGAACAATTTGGTTTATAAAATATTATAAGAGTTGAAAAGAAATGGGTTTGGGCCAATAAAAATTGGTAAAGCCTTTGTTGCTCTCCAAACTTAAGTGTGAACTTATTTTGTCCCACATTAGAAGCAAGAGAAGTTTTGGAGTCTTTCTATGTCCTATATATAGAAATCCATCTCTCTCTCAAAAAAACCACACCATACACCACATATCTTCTTAGATATATCTTTCTCAACTCAAAATCCAGCAATCTCTCTCGTCTTCTTTCTTATAGTAAGTCCGAGAGTATTCGTAGATTCTAAGTTCGCAGATTTTTTGATCGAGTGTCACGATCTTAGTCTCAAAGCGGTTGTATCCTGGGATTCATTATCTCATCAAACCGTTACACTACGGGAGATATTTTGAATTAAGGAAAGAGATCATCTCGCCTCCGCTTAGTCGTATTTTCTTAATCGTGTTTTCCATCGGTTTTTCCAAACAGTTTTTGTCTCCGTAATTTTACGGCCTACAGTCTTAATTCAAAATAAATCCGCTTCATTCTTATCGCTTGAATCGGATTCAGAAACTGTAGAAAAACCTTTTTCACACGATTTCATAAAACGTTTTTCAAACTGTGTTCGGCGAACGCTATACGCGATTCCGCTGATCGTTTGTTCAATAAACGATTTTTTCAGATTCGATAAAAGATTTCCGCGAAAGCCTTTTGGCGAGTTTGCGAAACGTTATATCATACGATCTAAACGATCAATAAGCGATCAATCGCTATTACAAGTCTGTTCTAAAAACTGACTTAATTCTGGCAAGACGCCATATGAACTTTGGAAAGGTAAAGTACCTTCGTACAAATACCAAATACAAATACCACCTCTAAAAAAGTCTTTATCGGGACAACAAATTGTATCTTGAAACTTTGCACACAATAGTAGTGCTTTCCGGGACAAGAACACAAAGTTTGTAAACTTGTGAAATCATTATATGGACTTAAGCAAGCTCCGAAACAATGGCATGAAAAATTTGACAACACAATGATGTCAAATGGATTCAGCATAAATGAATGTGATAAATGCATCTACATAAAGAATACTCCAAGTGGGTATATTTTATTGTGCTTATATGTAGATGACATGTTGATTATTGGCAGCAATAAAGACATGATCCAACAAACTAAGAACATGCTTAGTGGAAAGTTTGACATGAAAGACATGGGTCTAGCAGACGTCATTCTAGGAATAAAAATCACAAGATCTTTAGACAGAATCGTTCTGTCTCAAGAGCACTATGCTGCAAAGATACTTGAGCGATTCAAAAACTACTCAAATGGCACGGCAAAAACTCCAGTTGATTCTCAACTTCACTTGACCAAAAATTCAGGTGAAGTTGTGTCACAAGTAGAGTATGCACGCGTTATTGGGAGTCTTATGTACTTAACCAACTGTACTAGACCAGATTTGGCACATGCAGTAAACGTACTAAGTCGTTACACAAGTAATCCAGGTCACAAACACTGGAAAGCCATAACAAGAGTATTAAATTACTTAAGACATACGAAAAGTTATGGTCTCCACTATGGTAGAGAACCCGCAATTTTGGAAGGATATAGTGACGCAAACTGGATATCTGATTCCAAAAAATTCGAAATCTACAAGTGGATATGTCTTTACCCTTGGAGGTGAAGCAGTATCATGGAAATCTTCCAAACAAACTCTACTGGCTAGATCAACCATGGAGTCTGAATTCATAGCACTAGACAAAGCTGCTGAAGAGGCTGAATGGCTTCGGAATTTCCTGGAAGATATTCCATTGTGGGAGAAACCAGTTCCGGCATTACGTGTACACTGCGATAGCCAATCGGCTATAGCCTGGGCACTGAATAATCTCTATAATGGTAAATCACGTCACATAAGAAGACGACATAAAACCATTAGACACCTGATCTCAAGTGGTGTAATCACAATAGATTATATCAAATCAGCTGACAACCTAGCGGATCCATTTACTAAAGGTCTGTCACGAGATCAAGTTGTAAAATCATCGACGGGAATGGGTTTAAAGCCTATAACTCAAGAGGATGTTTGATGGAAACCCCACCTACGTGACTGGAGATCCCAAGATGTCAGGTTCAAAGGGATAACTAAATTGAACATAATCTTATCAAGCACTGAAAGACTTCAAGTCTTTACTCAGTTCTCAAGATGATAACAGTGCTAACATACATAAGATTTGTATGTATAAAAGGATAAGCATAGCTTTTAATGATAAGTCCATAGCTTTGATATATCAGTGGAGTATTATAACTACTTCTTAAAACAAAGACTACTGGCAAATCACCTAAATGAGTGTGAAATGGGGCCGTTTCTAGGAGAATGAAAAACAGGCTATATTCTCCAAGTTCACTCATGACGAACCAGGCAAGTTCAAGGCCCAAATGAACACAATAGAGAACTTAATTCTACGAGAAAATGAAACTGGGTTATACTTGTTGTCTCGGTTTACATAAAAATCCGGGTGGTTCAAGACATCATGTTCACCTCCTGGCCGAGTAAACCCGACAGATATTAACAATGAGTGGTTCAAAGCTGAAACATGCTACTATCTCAAACACAATGATTTTTCGCTCATACTCTCGGAAGTCTGTCTAGTCTAGTCGAGTCATGTCTAGTCTAGTCGAGTATGTCCAGTCAGTCTAGTCGTCCAATGTTTAAGAGTCATTTCTATTCATGTGGGGGATTGTTGGGCCTAATATTTTAATGAACAATTTGGTTTATAAAATATTATAAGAGTTGAAAAGAAATGGGCTTGGGCCAATAAAAATTGGTAAAGCCTTTGTTGCTCTCCAAACTTAAGTGGGAACTTATTTTGTTCCACATTGGAAGCAAGAGAAGTTTTGGAGTCTTTCTATGTCCTATATATAGAAATCCATCTTTTTTTTTGGTCAACGAAAAATCCATCTCTTTTTTTTTCTATGTCCTATATATAGAAATCCATCTCTCTCTCAAAAAAACCACACCATACACCACATATCTTCTTAGATATATCTTTCTCAACTCAAAATCCAGCAATCTCTCTCGTCTTCTTTCTTATAGTAAGTCCGAGAGTATTCGTAGATTCTAAGTTCGCAGATTCTTTGATCGAGTGTCACGATCTTAGTCTCAAAGCGGTTGTATCATGGGATTCATTATCTCATCAAACCGTTACACTACGGGAGATATTTTGAATTAAGGAAAGAGATCATCTCGCCTCCGCTTAGTCGTATTTTCTTAATCGTGTTTTCCATCGGTTTTTCCAAACAGTTTTTGTCTCCGTATTTTTACGGCCTACAGTTTTTTTGGAAGGGATAATTTATGCAACTTCATAATATTATCAACCATCTTGTTCCGGATTCACGAAAATTACCGGATTTTGGCTGTAAATTTCGAGGGGTTATTAAAGAAAAAAAAAGAACCTTTGAGTAAGCCGTAATCACGAACTGGAATCACTTACGATCATCAACGTAACTTTTTTTTTTTAACAATATTCATTATTAGATTTGAATTTGGATGATGACATCTTAAATACTAGCATAAACCACTAAATATATTGGTCACATAACATTTTTTTTTGTTCTGTCTCGCCAATATCTAAACATAAGTTTTCAACTTGTGAAAATATCTCCATCATAAACACATATCTTCATCTAACTGGCTCTTGTAATATTGTCAAAAGAAACTATTTTATAGTAATATTGTTATCATTACAAGGCAACCTTTGTTCATCATCCCCTTTTACACCGAAGCTCATTTCCCTTGTTCGGTTTCCTGAATTATTAATTAGGCCAATATTATCTTCTCCTTTTTAACTTTAAAAAGGAAACGCCCATATTTTTTATGTCTAAATTTGTTACTTTTGTTGTCGATGTTAAATTTCATTCGAAAAAATTATAATATAAATCTTAATTAACAGCTCTGGCCATTTGAAAGCAGGTGTAGTCTCAATTACAAGATGCAATGACAAGATGGCCTTTGTTTAAATATCAGTCATCTCAGCTTTTGGACTCTTTTATGATTATAAAATAGAAACTTTTGTGAGGAAGCGAATCATGGAGCTCCTCATATCGCTATAATTAGTGTTACTCAAGAGAATCATTTACAATCGTATGTGGTAATGGGTGGGAGCTCCAATTTTTTGGTTATGGATTATAGAGTTGTGCACCCGAAAAAAGGATCGTAGCGTTACATTTGGGAAATGGCTGTTAAGTTTCTAAAAAAGTTTTAAACCATCCCAAGGCTTAACCCAAATAAAAAAAGCAGTCGGAGAATATACTCTGGGCAGGTATTGATTTCGACGTACCTTCTTAACCACATGCAGCCACATGACTTTTCAATTTGTTTCTGAAGTTTTATGAAACCAATAGCATTGACCCTTCTCTTCATTCCATCTATATACCAATTGAATACATTTTGTGTGTGCATACACTAATTCAGTCGGAGAAAATGTTATATAGAAATGCCAAAATTCATGCTCATCTGTAACTAGATCAACAGCTTGTATACAAACTTGACTTGTCCACAATCATGTAAGAGCATCCTCATTCGTAAGAACTTCCATTTGGGGTTTTTACCAATTTAATATTATTAGTTTTAATTTCATTTAATTAAATAATTAAAATTGAATTCAAAAGAATAATTGAACAATTTAAAAGATAACACATGTCTTATGGATATTTTAATAAAATACTTGAGGGTTTTCTTTAAGATATTAGGGGTTCTTATGAAGAACGTCTTATCCTTCTCTTTCATACTTTTTGCATTTTTTTAATAGTTTAAAGTTAAGATACCTACATAAGAAACCCTGGTTAGATGTGCTCTAATGTTCTAAATATACATATTTTATACTTGTTTTACATATCAAAATCAAAAGTAATTAAAATTATTTTATAATAAATTTTATTAATAAAAGCGATGTTAACAAAAAACTAATAAATCGAAAAACTAAAAATATTTTTATAAAATTTATAATAATGTTAAAATATATATTTATATTTAAAATAAAAAATTATAAAATATTTTAAATATATTTTGAATAAATCATAAATTAGAAAATATTTAGCATGATTCACACATTATTATAATTTAATAAGATAAATATATCTTTAATGAACAATTAAAATATCAAATCAATGCAATAACACATAACTAAAAATTAGTTTCAACAAAATATTGTTTTAATAGTATAGATGCAACTAAAACTTTTAAAACTAGTTTTTTTGGTGCATAAAATTAGTTTTTTTTAGCATACACAATTACAATTATATATCAAAAGATTTAAAAATTGTGTTCCTTAAAAAAAAGAAAACTCTTTAAGAAATGGATGCTTATTCTTCAGAGATAGGAGCCTATAATCTCGGATAATTTCTCTGCTTGGCGTGGGGCGTGGAGGGTTTTGACAGAGTAGACCTTGTTGTTTCACTGCAAGAATTTGATATCCTTTTGGATCAAATTCACGGTATCCCGCTCCATTATTGGACTGATGAAACTATAAAGACCATTGTCTATGAGCTAGGTGATAGGTGTAGTTTTAACCCTATTCTAACTGCAAGTGCACAGTGATGTAGCTGTAGTACTTAGGGTATCGAATCCACAGGGACTCCGGTCAACGATAGATTAAGAACAGTAAAGATTAAACTAGGAGAAAGCAAACGTGATTAAACTAAAAGCAGAGCAGAAAAGTAAATCAGTAGCAGGCGAGTTTGTGAGCAAGAAAGCGAAACGTTAGGTTTCAGGAGTTCTCAGGAAATCAGGAACACAAGCAATCAATAAATCTGGATCTAATCAGAAATTGTTCTAGAACTCAAACACATATATAGAACTAACCAAATTCCTTTGCGATAATTCTCTAAGTCTAAGTGCAGCAAACAAAACTTTCGTTTGTGAGAACTAACAGATTAAACCAGCATTAATTCCAAGTTTGATATGTTCACAATTAACCTAAACCAAACTTTCGTTTGCGAGAAGTTTAATTGCTCATCTAGGTTCTTTCTAGCTAAGTTAACCAACTTCCGCTGCATTAATCAGCCCAACATCATAATTCTGATTAGCTACTTCAGATTAAGCATTAAGAACAACCTAAACAAAGAACTAGCAGATATGAATCCCTACAGATTGATTTAACTATAGTTCCATGAAATCCCTAATGAGAATCCTTCAACCTAACAGGTAAACTACTCATACATGTTCATCGAGACAGAAAATATCATAAGTAGAAAACCAAATATCATTAAACAGAATAATCAACAGGGGTTCGAAATCAAGTCTCTTTCGAGAACAAGATCAGCCCCTAAGGCTCTCTGAAATAAAATAAAACTAAAGTAAAGCGTAGCCTAAACAATGGCTTAAAAATCCTTATATAATAGCTAAAACACGTTTTGGGCTTCTGTGTAAATATCTGGACTTTTCTGCAATATCAGCATTCTTCATTAAACCGCCGAGTTTGGCTCATTCGCGCTATGCATCGATCGATGTAGGTGTGCAACGATCGACGCAATCCTCAAATCTGGACAGTGAACTCTGTCTCTCGGCCAGACACTCCAAATAGCTCCAGAAAGTGCCATAATCACCAAATCTGCTCCAAATGTGCTTGTACCTAATAAACACCTGAAAAGACTCTAAAACATAGTAAAAGACTCGATAAAGAACACATATACCATGGTTAAAATTCCTAAAATCCATGGTATATCACTAGGCAAGATGGAAGGAAAAGATGTGGAGCAGGGAAGGATATGTGTCCGTGTCAATGGTCTGAAACCATTGGAAACTAAGATGGATGTACAACTTCCCAGTGGCGAGATTAAAGCTATTGAGCTAGAGTACGAAGGTCTATAGAAACATTGTTTTTTTTTTCCACTCACTATCCCACAAAGGCAAAGACTGCCCTATGTGATCTAGTAGAGATAGTAAAGGCTTGATAGGCATCATTCAATCTCGTACTCTCGAAAGGTGATAGGTTTCTAAGTTTTACCCTATTCTAAACTGCAAGTGAACAGCAATGTCAAAGTAGTATATAGGGTTATCGAATCCACAGGGACACTAGGTCTCGATAGATCAGAACAGTAGAGACTAATACTATAAATAAGCAGATGGTGAAGTAAATAAATTGCGAAACAAGAAAGTAAATAGTAGCAGGAATTTTTTTTGTAAGCAATAAACTAAAAGCGTCAAGCCTAGGGTGTTCTCAGGAAATCAGACAAGCAGACAAGCTAATCAGTCAGGATCAAATTAAACTCAGTTCTAGAACTCAAATCACGGAAATAGAATTAACCAAATCTCTTTGCGAAAACTCTCTAAGCTTAAGTGCAGTAACCCAAATCTCTTTGCAATTACTAACAGATTAAACTAGCATTAAGTTCAAGTTCGATATGTTCACAATTAAACTAAACCAAATCTCTTTGCGAATAATTTAATTGCTCAACCTAAATAGTTCATATTCCTAAACCCCACTCTCGTGACGTATTTAGCAACCTAAGATCTAGATTCTAATTGATCAGGTTAGAACTAGCATTAAGCACAATTTAGTTTGAAGAACATTCTAATCATATGAATCCTAACTGAATTAAACAAGTCTAGAAAGTCATCAAACCCTAATGAGAAACCCTAAACTCAACTATGGATCTACTCAGACATGATTAATGAAAACATAATCAAAGAAATAATAGATTGCATATAAGAAATTAAATAGATAAAGGGGTTCGAAATCTTCTCCAAAATAAGTGAATACAGGAAATAGATCAGCCCCAAAAGCTCTAGAAATCTCTTAGCTCTAAGTATGAAAGCGTATCTAAATTAAACACCAAAAACTAGTATATATAGGCATAATCTCGGATGGGGCTTCTGTGTAAATACTGGAACTATCTTGGGCTTCTTTGCAAATCTTCATATCTTCATTAAACCGATGCGCCCATCTCGGTAGTGTGTCGACCGATGCACAAGGTGTGTCGGTCGATGCATGATCAACAAATCGGGCAGTGAGTTAAGCTCTCGGCCAAAACGTCCCGAAAGTCCCAAAATGCTCCAAATATCTCCAATTAGCTCCAAACCTGATTAAACCTGTAAAAGACTCTAAACAAAGACAAAAGACACTAAAAACACATCTATATCATGGTCTAAACTGGGTAAAAACCATGATATATCAACTCCCCCACACTTAGCCTTTGCTTGCCCTCAAGCAAAACAGAGAACTAAAATGTAGTGAAGAGGTTTGAAAACTCTTCAGAAACTCATTTTGTCCTAGAAGCAGCAGCATTCAGATTCCCCTTAGTAATCCACATGAAAGAATCAATCTACAGACAATCAAGACCAACATATACTTCCCCCACACTTAGCAACTGTCCTAAGTAAACTCCACAATCACATTCAAGCATTCAAATTCTCCCTACTGACTTCTGCAAGTATTGAAGTGCGGTCTCACCTAAGGAGTATCGATCAAAGGGCACATGGGTTCTTACTTTGCCAGCTCTAGACCACCATACTATCTTTCTCTAGTCCCTTTCTTCTCTTTCCCTTCCTTAACAACTGATTTTTCCCCACTGGGTATCATTTTATTTTTTTTATCAGTGTTCTTCCCGTTATGGGGTGTACTTTCGACACATTCCATGGATACACAGGATATGAGAGTTTTAGCTACCATTCTCATGACCACTTCGGAGTTACTAACTCATCCTCAGTTTATTATCTTTTTTTTTTTTTTTTTTTACTTTATGGAAGGGGAGAAGGGAACTAGATAGGACATGTTTACAAGCTGTGTCAGAACTAGCAAAGGAACCCGACACAAAGTATACCAAGCCCTTAGGTGAGAAAATCTAAGTCAGTATTAGGGGTGAAGTCAGTAAAAGGATCCTCTGATACCTGAAGTGATGTGGGTGTCCTCAGTAGGTTGATCCGTGATGGGGTTTTCTAATAGTCATAGATTAATCTGCAGCTTCATCTCAATGGTCACTTAAGTTCCTGCACATGCTGCTAATTTTCTCAAAAAATCATTGTTTCCTACTTAAACAAATTTTGACTCGAAAAACAAATTTTTTTTAAAATTTAACTGACTCTTAAGAAAACAAAAGAAAGTAATTAGTAGAACCTCCCCCACACTTAAGACACACTGTCCCCAGTAGTGTCAAGCAAGGGATTGGTTAAAAGAAAGAAAACAAAAATTAGTGAATTGAATGGTTAGTTCTCTCGGGTTTTACCTCTGTCGCAGTCAGGCATCGATCGTTGCACTAGGTGCACCGGCCGTTGCTGTGCGATTTTCGTTGTAGCGATCGACACAATGGTGTGTCGATCGACGCACTGCGTTTTTCACGAAACCTGCAACCAAAAACTCACCAAAACAGAAACAAAAACGTAAAATCTAGAAAAACACTAAAATCAAAAATGCAAAGACGAAAACAGTGGGTTGCCTCCCACTCAGCGCTTGTTTAAGGTCATTAGCTTGACCGGACGCACAAGATCTTTCAGGCACTAAGAGATCCTGACAGAGACTTTTTCTGTCTCTGTTCAAGTCTCCTCATCCATGGTGGAGAATAGGCTGTTGCAGAATGCTTCAGTCCAAGAAAGGTGGGAGTAAAATGTGCTCCAGGGTCTAGAATCACTGTATCATCCGGCTGCCCATCATCTGCTTCCATGATTGTGAACGTCTGCCCATCTATCAGTGGTTTTCGCAGCTTCTCCATCTCATATCGCAGCGGCTCATCTCCCAGGTGGAGGTCTATTAAACTCTGTCTAACATCAATCACAGCTCCCGCTGTAGCCAAGAATGGTCTTCCAAGCAGCAACGCTTCATCAGGTTCGCAGTCATATTTCAGCACAAGGAAGTCTGTCGGAACCAAGTAGTTTCCAACTCTCACTGGTATGTCTTTTAAAAGTCCCTCCGGAACTCGTATAGACTGATCTGCTAGGACAAGACGGGTCCCAGTAGGAGAAAAATCCAGCAATCCCAGCTGTTCTGCTACAGAATAAGGCATCATGCTTCCAGCAGCTCCTAAATCACACAGAGAGCGTCTAAAACTGTCTTCGAAGATAGAGCAATCTAGTATAAAGACTCCGGGATCAGGTAACTTCTTTGGAATCTTGTTCAGCAGAACATCACTGATATGTTGGGGAACTATAATCACCCATTCTCGCAGCTCATCATCCAAAGGCAGCATCTTGTTCAAGTACCTCTGTACACAGGGATGATAAGGTGGATCATCAGACGGTAGAATTTCTTCCAAGTCTTCACCACTTTCTTCTAGCTTCTTCAGCTCTTCAATCTCCTGTTTAATTACCTCAGACACCTTGGGATATTGCCTACTGGCTTGTGCATAAATCTCCTCCTGAGTGATTTCAGACACATCAGGGAATAAGCGGGCCAGTTCTGCACCAGTCTCATTATCATCCGACAATACTGTCTGTTCACGACCTGCATCGACCGACACAAGGTGTGTGTCGATCGTTGCAATGCGATTTTCACAATTTCCACCCGAGAGTTTTTCACTCAAATCCGAAAATTCTGCTTCATCCACCAACTCAGCTGTACTTAGCTCAAATTTCTCACCTAGATGAGATCCATCATTAATGAGTACAGACCAGACCTTAATATGAGTATCTGTGACTCCTTTTCCCTTCATGGAACCTGAAATCTGATTCACTTGAGTATCCAGTTGCTTCATGTGAGTGTTCATAGACTCAATCTTTCCATTGAGATCCCCATACATAGCATCAATCTTCTTGTTGCAGTCCACAGAAGTCTTGACTTGGCTCTCCAGCAATTGTTCCATCATTGTCTCCATCTTAGTTTCGAAAGCAGTGGGTGTAGGAGGTGTCTGATAAGATAAAGATCCGTAGGTCCTCTGAGCATTTTGTCCATAAGGCTTCTGAGAGTTGCTGGTCTGTCCATAGCTCGAAGAGTTCTGATTGCCCATGTAGGCGTTTTTCTGTCCTCCACCGGAAAATCTGTTCCCAGATTGATATCCAAATTTGTTTCCCTGGAAACCAGATCCTCCGATGTAATTCACATCTTCTTCCTGAGTGTCCTCCTCAGTCTGAATTACCTCTACTTCTTGAGCAAAGTGGACAGCCTTCTTCTCACCTAGAAGAGTGCAGATTTTGTCCATTCTGGATCTCAGTTCAGCCATCTCTGAGTTATCAACACTTCCACTAGGTTTCTTTCTCCTCTCATCCATAGTCTTGCAGCTGTTGCTGCCAATCAGATTCTCAATCAACTGCTTAGCCTGTGTAGGAGTCCTGGTGTTGAAGTTGGCATTACTGGAATTGTCCAGCGCAGACTGATATGGAAGATCTATTCCTCTGAAGAAAATACCAATCAGCTGAACTTCAGTGAATCCATGGTGTGGGCAGTCACGCTGATACTGCTTAAATCTTATCCAGGCAGTCTTTAAAGGCTCCACAGCTCCTTGGGAGAAAGTGAGTATGTCCTGTCTGGACTGGTCTGAACGCGCATCATCGTAGAAGTGACACAGGAACTCACTCTTTAAAGCTGCCCAAGTGGTATATTGGCCAGGTGCCAGCTGCCTCAGCCATACACTAGCGTCTCCAGCAAGACTGTGTGGAAATAACTTAAGGAACAGATAGTCTGGGCACACTCCCTCATACTTCATGCCAGTAACTATGTCCTCAAACCGATCAATGTGATCCATAGGCTGCTCCGCTTGGTGACCATGAAAAGCAATCTGTCTCATCAGCTGGTAGTAGGTGGTCTTGACCTCAAAGTCATTCCTCTCAAAGGCAGGAAGCACTAAAGCAGCTCGGTTTGCATGAAACTCGTCAGGTCTGTTGTAGTCAGCTAGTGTCCTCTCACGAACAACCATCTCTCTACCTTGAGCTCGTCTTTGACCCTGGTTTTGCTCCTGTTGCAGTTGCTCAGGAGGGTCAGGTATGACATTCCCTTCAGCATCAATCCTCTGCCCAGCAGCATTGTAAGGATTGTTCTCCGGATCCCTCAGGGTACTCTCAGTATCTGGTATCAAGATCAAACGTTCTCGTACCATTCTCTCTCTTCTTTCTCTTCTGTTAGCTCTCTCTAAACGTCCAAGTTCCTCTAGATTGAGATTAACTAAGCTCGAGTTCGGATTACTTCGAGTTTTCTGCGTTGGCATAAACTGTCTGTAATCGTCCAGCAACGATCGATGCTATCAGTGCAACGATCGATTCAATCTCAGAATCGCCTAGTGTCGATCGACGCAAGGTGTGCAACGGTCGACGCAAGGCGAAAATCGTACCTGCGACAGAAAGAAACAGAGAAAAAGTTAGCAAAATATCAAAATAAAATGAAAAAGCAAAAACAAAAAGAAAAATTTCTAGTAAAAACCCTAAGTTCGGTCCTATCGAAGACTCAAAGAGTCCCCGGCAACGGCGCCAAAAACTTGATAGGTTTCTAAGTTTTACCCTATTCTAAACTGCAAGTGAACAGCAATGTCAAAGTAGTATATAGGGTTATCGAATCCACAGGGACACTAGGTCTCGATAGATCAGAACAGTAGAGACTAATACTAGAAATAAGCAGATGGTGAAGTAAATAAATTGCGAAACAAGAAAGTAAACAGTAGCAGGAATTTGTTTTGTAAGCAATAAACTAAAAGCGTCAAGCCTAGGGTGTTCTCAGGAAATCAGACAAGCAGACAAGCTAATCAGTCAGGATCAAATTAAACTCAGTTCTAGAACTCAAATCACGGAAATAGAATTAACCAAATCTCTTTGCGAAAACTCTCTAAGCTTAAGTGCAGTAACCCAAATCTCTTTGCAATTACTAACAGATTAAACTAGCATTAAGTTCAAGTTCGATATGTTCACAATTAAACTAAACCAAATCTCTTTGCGAATAATTTAATTGCTCAACCTAAATAGTTCATATTCCTAAACCCCACTCTCGTGACGTATTTAGCAACCTAAGATCTAGATTCTAATTGATCAGGTTAGAACTAGCATTAAGCACAATTTAGTTTGAAGAACATTCTAATCATATGAATCCTAACTGAATTAAACAAGTCTAGCAAGTCATCAAACCCTAATGAGAAACCCTAAACTCAACTATGGATCTACTCAGACATGATTAATGAAAACATAATCAAAGAAATAATAGATTGCATATAAGAAATTAAATAGATAAAGGGGTTCGAAATCTTCTCCAAAATAAGTGAATACAGGAAATAGATCAGCCCCAAAAGCTCTAGAAATCTCTTAGCTCTAAGTATGAAAGCGTATCTAAATTAAACACCAAAAACTAGTATATATAGGCATAATCTCGGATGGGGCTTCTGTGTAAATACTGGAACTATCTTGGGCTTCTTTGCAAATCTTCATATCTTCATTAAACCGACGCGCCCATCTCGGTAGTGTGTCGACCGATGCACAAGGTGTGTCGGTCGATGCATGATCAACAAATCGGGCAGTGAGTTAAGCTCTCGGCCAAAACGTCCCGAAAGTCCCAAAATGCTCCAAATATCTCCAATTAGCTCCAAACCTGATTAAACCTGTAAAAGACTCTAAACAAAGACAAAAGACACTAAAAACACATCTATATCATGGTCTAAACTGGGTAAAAACCATGATATATCAAAAGGATTGAAGATCGTAAAAGGCAGAGAGATGAGTCAAATGAGGATTATTAGCATCCTGCTAGAAGACTCTCTCCTGATAGGAAGGGTAAATCCACCTACGACTATAGAGACATCAAAAAAACTATCAACTATCACCAGGTCAGAGACTCACATCCTTGTCGTGATCTCCGAGTTGAGCTCTCCTCCGGAGAGCGCTGACCCTATCCAGAGGACATACAAAAGTTTGATGCTCGCTCAAGAGGTTCTGAGAAAGGAGCTTATGCTGATAGGGTACACTCTAACTCGAGAGGATCTTATGGATCACATAGACAACATCTTCTCTCTTACCCCCTAAGTTGAGAGGTTCTGAATCTCAACCGGTCACCTATAAATCGGCCTTCTCCAGCTTTGGGGCGACGTTCTCAGGGCACTTGGGTTGTAAAGGAAAAATAAAGGACTGATCATCGAGAGTCCTCCCAAATCTTGCATACACCGTCCCCAAGATCATCTAGGGAGGTAATGCTTCCGACCACCGCAGCACCATCTGCCCCTGACGGTTCTATTGGAGAGAGACCCTCTGCTTTCAATAGGATATCACTACCTCATCATGAGGATCAGTCCCTTCTAGGAGAAAGTCAATCAGCGCTTAAGCACATCTCTTTACAACTAAAGGAGAATTCTATACTCTCGCGTGGAGATTCTATTATGGATTCGGGTAGACTGCAAGATGTGGAAGTTCAGTACCTAGAGAACAACTTTCCAAACCACATCATCGATAGTAACTGTCATCCGTGCTAGCTTAAAGAAACGCAGAGTTGCACGTACAAATAATTCACCAAGACGAAGAGGTTCAAGCAATATAGCGCACAACTCATCCTCCCTCCTGGAATCCAACTCTGGGAATGAGCAGGCTGCCAACCCCCCATCCGTCTCATACCAGCTGCAAGAAAAAGGGTGGTTGATTTCCGGTCCCCACCAAATCCGCTCCCTTGGTGTGTTTGAGCTAGAACTTCCAGGGAATTGGCAACTCCCCGACAGTTTGTCGTCTGAAGGAACTGCAATCTCGTTATTCCCCAGACATTTTATTCTTGATGGAGACAAAGAACTGTTATGATGTTGTTCTTAACTTGTATAAGAAATCAAATTATTCAAATCATTTCACAGTTCCTCCTTGTGGACTTAGCGGTGGACTTGCTCTTTCTTGGAAGGAGGATATTGAGTTGGAAATACTATCTTCTTCTCCAAACCTTATTGACGCTATGCTCATTATAAAGGCAAGACATCTCATATCTCTTTCATTTATGGAGCACCGAGACAAGAGGACATACCTCAATTCTGGGAAAATCTAATGCTGTTAGGGGCTGTCTACAATGGTGCTTGGCTTATCACCGGCAATTTCAGTGATCTGCTGGACAACTCTGAGAAGTTTGGGGGTCCTTTGCGTTGGGAGGGATCCTTTGTAGCTTTCCGGAACTTTGTTTCTCAGCATGGTCTTTGGGATGTGCAACATAAATAAAATGAACTCTCTTGGCGAGGTACTCGATATAACCATTTTGTGCAATCGAGATTGGGTAAAGCCATGGCCAATTTTGATTGGCCTGAACTATTCCCCGGAGGATGCTGTGAGTATTTACGATTCGAAGGGTCCGATCATCGACCTCTTCTCGTATATTTTGATCAAAAACATGCAAAGAAGAAATGCTCATTCCGGTTTGACAGACGACTTCAATCGAAGCCTGAAATCAGAGAATTAGTGGATTCATCTTGGAAAGGCCTGAGGTCTGAGTCTACAATCACTAAGATCTGTCGTATCAGACAGAATATAATTGAGTCGACAAAGAACCAGAATGCACACAACAAGGTTATGATTGAAGAAACTCAGGCTGCTCTGGATTTAACGCTTTCTTTCTTTCCTCCGGATCCAGTGCTAATCGCATCGCTCACTAAGAAATTAGACTCGGCGTATGAGAAAGAAGAGAGCTACTAGAGGCAACATAGCAGAATCCAATGGCTCCTTTGTGGAGATCGCAACAGATTGTTCAAAATAAGTTCTTGGTGATAGAGAACATGAATGGAGAAGCTGTGTTTGAGGAGCATCAGATTGTTCACACTATCTCAGATTACTATGAGGATATTTTTTCTTCACATTAAAGTGGTTACCTATAAGTGGTACAGGAGGCAATCTCGCCCAAGATCACTCCCGAAATTAATATCTCCTTGAACAAAATACCAGATGCTGCTGAGATTAAGGAAACCGCCCTAGCCATCAGCCCCAACAAAGCTCCAGGTCCAGATGGGTTCTCATCTGGATTCTACCACTCTTACTGGGATATTATTGGAGATGATATTATTATGGATATCAAGGATTTTTTCGAATCTAGCTCGCTTCATAGACGCCACAACGAAACACATGTTAGATTGATTCCAAATATCAAGGGACCAAAGAGAGTTTCAGATTACCGGCCCATTGCGCTTTGTTCAACTCACTATAAGATTATCGCCAAGATCTTGACCAAGCGTCTACAGCCACTCCTTCCGGATATCATCTCTCCCCACCAGCCGGCCTTTGTTCGGGACAGAGCTATTGCAGATAACATACTAATTAGTCATGGGATACTTCATTATCTGTGAACATCTGGGGCCAAGAAAAGATGCTCAGTGGCTGTGATGATATGAGAAAAGTGTATGATCAAATAGAATGGGACTTCTTAAGAGAAGTCTTAACTCGGTTCAACTTTAGGTCTAGCTGGATAACCTGGATTATGGAGTGTGTATCCTCGGTGTCTTACTCCTTTCTAATAAATGGAGCACCGCAAGGCAAGGTTATAAAAAAGCGAGGCCTTAGACAAGGTAACCCGCTCTCTCCTTACCTGTTTATACCCTGTACGGAAGTCCTCTCGGGACTGTGTAACAAGGCTCAAGAGACGGTAAACATGCCATGATTGAAAGTAGCTCGAGCATCACCGGCTATAAATCACTTATTGTTTGCAGACGACACTATGTTCTTCTGCAAAATAGATTCAGCGAGCTGCTCTTCTCTTCTACACATACTTCGGCGGTATGGACAAGCCTGGGGTCAATGCATTAACTTGCAAAAATCAGCCATTACCTTCTCATCCAAGACCCCAATAGAAGTCCGCGCTAGAGTTAAAGTGGAACTTCAGATTCATAGCGAAGGAGGCATTGGCAAATACTTGGGATTGCCTAAACACTTCGGTAGGAAGAATAGAAATATCTTTGCGGGTATTGTGGACAAGATCTGACAAAGATCACATAGCTGAACTTCTAGATTCTTATCTAGAGAAGGCAATCAAATTCTCCTTAAATCAGTCCTAACAGCTATGCCGTCTTATGCTATGTCATGCTTTAAGCTTCCTTCCTCTCTGTGTAAACAAATTTAGTCAGTCTTAACTCGGTTTTGGTGGGCTTGCAAACCTGAAATTAAAAAAACTCTGTTGGGTTTCATGGAACAAGTTGATCTTTCCTAAAAACGCGGGTGGAGTAGGCTTTAGAGAGATTGAAAATTTCAATGATGCTTTGCTCGCCAAAATAGCTTGGAGAATAATTCAAAACCCATCTTCTCTTCTAGGCCTAACCCTCCTTGGAAAGTATTGTCACTCTACCCCATTTCTAGAGTGCACATCCCCACAATTTGCCTCACGTGGCTGGAGAGGAATACTTGCGGGCAGAGAAGTGTTAAATCAAGGTCTAGGATGGGTTATTGGAAACGGTCATGACATCAAAGTCTGGGGAAATCCGTGGCTAAGCACGGACGACCTCTCGCACCTTACGGACCACCGTCGGAGGAGCAATAGAACCTTACAGTCTCGGACCTTTTACTTCCTCACTCCTCAGAGTGGAACATAGATTTTGTTCATCGACTTTTACATCAGTGTGAGGAACTCATTTTTTAACTTCTCATTGGGAATGAAAGACCAGCTCATATGGCTACCCGTCAACTCCGACAAAATCAGGCTGTGCCCTTACGAAAGTCCACCACTCCATTCCAGCACAAGATAAATTTCAATGGCATAACTCTATTTGGAAACTACACACTGCACCTAAACTCAAACATTTTCTTTGGAAGGTCAAGCACAAAACTCTCTCTCTCGGAGCTAACCTACAAGCAAGAGGAATGGATGTGTATGATTTATGTAAGCGATGTGGATCTCGGGAAACATAACTACACCTGCTTCTGCATTGCCCATTCGCTGCAAAGGTATGGTATTTAACACCGGTTCTTAGCAGATCAGATCCGGACACACCGACGATGGCAGCTTTCCTCACGAACGCAAAAAGCATTAAACCTCTGCTTCTGACCGGCCTGAACTCTGCTCACCTCCACCCGTGGATTTGTTGGCATTTATGGATAGCTCGTAATGCTATTATTTTTGAAAATCGATTTTTCAGTGCAGAAGAAACAATTCTCAAAGCTGTCATGGATTCAAGGTCGTGACAAGAAGCTCAAACGCATAAACTTGCACAACCAACGTCCTCTCCCCCTTGCCTGATTGTACCAAGTCTCGCTCTACAAACTCTACTAAATGTTTTGTTAATGCATCTTGGTCTCTCAGCACTGGTTATGGAGGCTTTGGCTGGATCTTCAAGCATGATCAGCTAGGTACCCTACGGTACAACTCTAAGAACCGTCCCTTTGTGCTCTCTGCTCTTGTTTCAGAAGCGATGGTGGTAAAAGCCTCTCTTATTGATGTGGTCTCTTCTGGATTTCGACACTTGGAGATCTTCTCCGACTCAAAATCCCTCATCTCTCTTCTCCTCTCCAATGGGAGAAGAGTTAAGCTCAAAAGCATCATCTATGACATTCATGTCTTAGGAAGTTCCTTGGATTCTATCTCCTTTAATTTTGTACATCGTTTAGAGAATATTGAAGCTGACTTTATTGCCAGCGCTAGCTGCTTTTGTCAACTCTCGCGAATGATTTCCCTTTTACTCTTTCAATCAAGTTGGTTCGTTCAAAAAAAAACCAAAGAAAGCTTACTACCCACTCGAGGTTTACCATAAATTTCATTTCTCTCCCAAATAATTATTTAACTGCCATATTTCTCTCTGTAACGTTGTTGGCAACGACTCCAACCTCTCCCTTATTTATTTCCAGCAACCTCCCTACTTGCTCTTTTTTCAGTAGGTGATATTATTTCGTTCAATTTGATTTTTTTCGGCGTGGTAGTGGTCTCAAGTTCCACCAGCTCTCATGAACTATAGCGGTGGTTGTTGTTTATTCGGTGTGTGGTTTCGCTTGCCTTAGGTGGTGGCCGATTTTTATTCTCGGAGGATTCTTAGAGGTTCAACATCGAAGGTGTGCGGAGTAGTAGTCATAGCCTCTCGAGATTCATCTGATCTCCTCGATCTATAACATATTTGTAACACCCATCCCTTCGGATCATGAAATGACCTCTCGACTTCTAAAACCATTGTACACATACTCGTGAACCACAATCACAAACCAAACAATTAGCTTAGATCTAAACGATCTACTTTATTAAAACCAAACCAAGTTCTTACAAAACCGAAACCAACCGAAACATCTTAACATAATCCAAAAGAAACACTTATGTCTTTAAAACGAAATGTGACTAAAGAAAAGATCCCGCTTCATGAAACATAGCACCACACTCGATCGTCTACTCTTGCCTCTCCGGGATTACCTACAAAACATAAAGAGGACTGAGTAATTTAAATTACCTAGTGAATTCAGGTCCTAGGGACCCACTATCTCAATTTATGCCAGCACAATAACAAAAACAAGTCATAAGCTATTAACATATTGCAAACATCCGCCCAAAGTTACTCAATCAATCTATACAATTATTCGTCCATTCGTGCTTTACGAACCCACATGATCACACACTCATGAACCTACACGGACCGCTACGCCCTGGGCCGCTACGCCCCACACACGTTGCAAGTCATAGCACCATTCGGAGGGCTTATCACACCCCCTCTATGGAAAGAACACGCCTGGCATTCCCCCCTCGTTCGTGTCTTGCAAATAATCTCCCTCGCGATAACCTATGACATCTACTCCACACATAGCCATCAATCACAATCAACATTTTCGGTTTTAGATGATAGCTTACGATTTTATCTTCTTTCAATCACATCACCACAATTCAACAACTATATCTAAACTGCCAAGAAAAGACGATATTAACAAAGGACTCATGTTCCAGTATTGATATAGGTTAAGGTAAAGATCACGACCGGTCCTCACCTTTTCTTAGATCGGAAGAATGACAGTAGAGAGAGAGAGAGAGAGAGAGGAGAGAGAGGAGAGAGAGAGAGAGAGAGAGAGAGAGAGAGAGAGAGAGAGAGAGAGAGAGAGAGAGAGAGAGAGAGAGAGAGAGAGAGAGAGAGAGAGAGAGAGAGAGAGAGAGAGAGAGAGAGAGAGAGAGAGAGAGAGAGAGAGAGAGAGAGAGAGAGCAAATCTACAAACTTTTACTATATTAGATCAGATCTAGGTTCAAATATTGGAACATATCTGAGATCTAGAGGTCTAACCTTGGAAACGAGAGGATATGAGATAACGACACTTGAACAAGTTTAGAAGGCAACGACTCGGAGTTTGAGATCAAAAACGGGGAGCTCCGGCGATGGCAGACCACATCGGTGAATGGCTGACGGCGGATGGTGGCTTCGGTGGTCTCTAGTGGTCGACAGTCGGCTGCTCCGGCAGTCGGCAGTCTTCTTCCGTGGTCGCCTCCGGCGGCTGGCTGGTCTCCGATGGCTGGTAGCTATCTCCGGTCACGAGCAAGACTTAGCTTCTCCAAACTTTGTCACAAATGAGGGGGTGCACCTCCTTTTATAGGGAGAGGGGCTTGGGGACCTAGGATTTTTGTAGTGGGCCTTGAGCTTTAGGCCCATTTCCCAATTACCTTGGGCCCCAAGTTTTGAGTCATGACAATTTTTTTTTTGCAAATACAAAATTTGCAGCATCGTCTGCATTAGTCTGCTAGTCTTCTCGGCTTCCTCCATGTATTTTTGCGTCGTTAGTTCCATTGGAGTTTGGCGCCTCTTTGTTGTGGTTTCTTCGTCGTTCCTCTTTGGTTGGGCCATCGATTCTGTATTTTTAGGTCTTGAAGGTTTTTTCTCCCGCTTTAGTTTTCCTTAGTGATCTTAGTCGTGTTAGTACTTTAACATCGTTTAGGTCTTCTATGGTTTATCTAGAATATGTTAGATTTATGTAGAATTGGTCTATTTAGATGTTTATAGTCTTGGTTTGTAGGAACAGTCTGTTTATGAGTATGTAATATTGCCGGGTCATGTTATGGTCTTTGAACTCGGTCTAAACCTTTCTTTTAGAGTTAATAATCTGATTCTTAGCCTCGTCTTCTAGTTGACTGGTGGCTCTTGTTTGTCTAGGTTCTGATCTTAAGGTTTGTCTCTTGGATTTCGGTTTGTTGCGGTGTTACCTACTAACTCGGTTTCTTAGCCTTTTGGTTGGGGAGTTGAGTACATAGTGTCACAATTCTTTAGTCTCTTTTTTTCTTCTCTTGTGAGGAAATGTCTAGTCTTAATATACAGATGACTAACGTAGGATCGTTGTGTCTACGTGAAAGTTAGAGGATTCTCTTTGACGTTTTTCTGAGTGGGTAGTCAAGGTTTTTTCCTTGTGTCTTACCTCTCTCCATGTCTTCAGTTTTGTAGTCTAGACTTGCTGATGTTGTTACATGTTCTATTCCATGCCGACTTCTGTTTCTGGTTTAGCTGAAGCGGTTCTTGGTTAGGAATGAACAAGATCATTCGTAGGATTGATTCTCTTCTTGTACCTCATGTTTTTTCATCGTGTCTTCAGCATCAACTTTTTCTTCGGATTAAATGGTGGGAATATCAAGTTTTTTGGTTCTAGTTGTGATTATTTTTTAAAGGTTTTTTATTCCTTTTTGATTAATACTTTCTTAGTATTGTTGGCCTTGTATTTACTACCGTTTCCCTGGTTTGGGCGTACTCTCCAATATCATGTGATAACTAGCTTGAGTATTTCATCTATGTATTTGACATTGTATTTTACCTTTTACAATGAAAGGTACACGGAAAAAGACAAGAAAAGCTCCAAACTACTTAAATTGGGCTTATACCCAAATTCATCTGCAGTCTTCTTGGTACCACTGCACACACAGATACACCCTAAATCCATCTCTCTCCTCTCTCTTCTCCCTCTCTCAGAAAAAAAAAAAAGAATAAAAAGAGAGATAAAAAGAAAAGTAACCCAATCTTCAGCCTTCCAAAACCCAGGTCGGTTAACATTCTTCTTCTTCTTCGTCCTCTCAAAATTTTATCTTTTGGTATTTGTTGAGAGATTCTCCATACACAAGAATAAGAAGAAAAAAAAAATTTCTCAAGTAGCAAACAAACAAAAATCCAAGTTGGAAAATTTCATTTTCTTTTCAGAAATTTTCAGACACCTCACATTTAATTTGCAGCGAAGAAAGATGAGAGATTTGGTGTCATGTTTCAGCGAAAACTCCATAAACGTGACACATCCATTATCATGTTCAAAATACAACACCAGCAACGCTTGTATATCTCCATCTCTCTTACCATCCATACAAACCTCCATTACAAGCATCTACAG
This sequence comes from Orychophragmus violaceus, assembly GCA_030180135.1. Classification (NCBI taxonomy): domain Eukaryota; kingdom Viridiplantae; phylum Streptophyta; class Magnoliopsida; order Brassicales; family Brassicaceae; genus Orychophragmus; species Orychophragmus violaceus. Next base: position 70,052,890 of record CM058236.1, on the reverse strand, counting down.
AATCAGTTTACTATCAAAGCATCTCATCATCAAAGTCACATGGTGCAACAAGAACAATCCTCCACAGTTCAACAACAACAATGGTCCCAGCATCTCTGTTTCTTCCGCAGATCAAAACCCTTCAACATCTCTTAAACTCAACACTTCTTCTCGCTTCTTCCGTAAGAAGAAAGGAAACAAATCAGTCGATTCCGATCTTGGTAAAATCGAGGTCTTCTGGGATCTTTCTTCTGCTAAGTACGATTCGAACCTGAGGCCTGAACCGGTTCAAGGCTTCTACGTTATCGTCCTCGTCGATGCTCAGTTAGGTCTCCTTCTGGGAGATTCATCTGAAGAAACTCTCAGAAAAAAGGGTTTCGATTTCGATTTCGACTCCGGAAAATCTCTGATTTCTCGACAAGAATATTTCTCCGGGAATACCTTTTACTCAACTAAGGCTAAATTCGTTGAGTCAGGAGATTCACATGAGATCATCATCAGATGTAACGCAGAGAAAACAGAGGGTCGAAAACAGAGCACTCATCATCACCATCATTCCCCTGTTCTCTCTGTTTGTATCGATAAGAAGACGGTTACGGAAGTGAAGAGGCTGCAATGGAATTTCAGAGGGAACCAGACGATTTTCGTTGATGGGTTGCTTGTGGATCTGATGTGGGATGTTCATGATTGGTTCTTTAGTAATCCAGAAGGTTGTGGAAAAGCTGTGTTCATGTTTCGGACAAGGAATGGTTTAGACAGTAACAGGCTTTGGTTGGAAGAGAAGATGGTTAAGAAAGATGAACAAGACAAGCTAGATTTCTCTCTCCTCATTTACGCCTGTAAGACTTAAGAAAACCAACAACAAAAAAAACATTTTTTAGTTGTTCATTGTTTTGAGATTTGACAAGAAGAGGTTTATTGGTTCTGTTTTTTTTTGGTTGGGAGAGATATTAGGGGTTTTCTTTTTAACTTACAATTTCTTCTTGAAAGGAGTATAGGTTTTTCTTACATTATTCTTTTCTTGGAGTTGCGATTTAATATTTGAGAGATTCCAAAATGTGAATGTCTTCTTAGGAAGATTGACTCTATCATTCTAAATATCAAGTTGGTGTTTTTCCTTCTTTTAAAATTTTTGTTTTCTTTATAAACTCACACCATTGCTTAATCTTAAATTGAAAACCAATTACTGGGAAAATATGATCCCTTTGACTCTTTTTTGTTCTTGCAACACTATAAATCTTGTCTACATGGTTATGCAAGGTTTTTTTTTGTTTGTCTACATGGTTATGCAAGGTCTTTTACAATTCTATAAATTCATTAATTTTGGGACAAATTGATTATTATAGCCAAGGAAGAAGAATGGAAGAGTGTGAAATAAAAAGGGAATAAATTGGGGCATATGTGCACGCTTATAAAGACATGCATGGAGCCTCTTTTAAAGTACAAAAGTGAACAGCCTAGAATCTACCCATGTGTATCTTTTTTATTGGTTATTAAAATCCTATTCAAGGAACAATTTTCTTATAGTTTTAGCCTTTTAGGTGACTATATTCTAGTAAAATTATGTTACGTTAGGAGAGATTTAGGTGGTGACATCCTATTTAAGGGGAGATTTTTTCTTTTTTTTTCTTTTTCTAGATTGGTTGATTTGGAGAGTTTTAGGTGGCTACATTGTAAATGTGTGTGAGGTTTTGTTTTCTTCCTATAATTGAAAATCTAGTAAAAAGAAATCCAAATGTACTTACTTATGTTTGCTAAGTTTATTTTTAAGTTTGGTTTGAAAAAGTAGTGAGTGTAAAAATAATATGATCATGATCAAGTGATTAACCATATCCCTGTACTGAACCAGTTTATAATTTATCAAAGACTTGAGTAAAGCATACAAATGAAATGAAAGACTGGGCCAACTACAATATAATTTAAAATTGCTTCTTTTCATATAAAACCAGTTTAGAATTTTACAGCCTCGCTATTATAGATATTTGATAATTTAACTATTAAGCAATAATAAATAAATATGGCTTTAGAGAGAGAGAGAGAGAGAGAGAGAGAGAGAGAGAGAGAGAGAGAGAGAGAGAGAGAGAGAGAGAGGGAGAGAGAGAGAGAGAGAGAAAGAGAGAGAGAGAGAGGCACTGACACGGCCCGTCTCCGGCGAACCGTAAATGGCGTCTTGCGGCACCGGTCGAGCCGGGAGGTCCGACCGGACTGCCTTTCCATGGTCTCGATAACCCATGTGCTCCCTTCGATTCAAATCCACCAAGAACATCAGACGATCAGTCAATCCTACAGCCGGACCTGCGAGGGAAAAAGGACGGGAAAGGAAAGAAGACTGAGTAATTGTTTCAAACACAAGTATCCAGTGAGGGAGAATTCAAGAAAACTCGTGATCCCAGGTTACGCCACATAACTACAGGAACAAGTACCTAACTAATAACACCTTGCATCCACGCCCGAACGCTCACACACACAACCTACACACTAGCTAATCCATAGGTATGCGCTCGGCCCCAAACGACTGACACGCACCCATGGACTTGAGCGAGTACGCCCCACAACAACCGTCGTAACCACCGGCCTTAGAACCGCCTCACAACAATGGGGAGGCGCGTCACACCCCCCTCCAACTGCTTTCAACCAACGAGAGCACGTGAACTCCTTATCGGTATCAGACACATGCCCCTACACAGAAACCCATCACGGGCGCCTACCACAATCAACTACCTCAAACAAGCTTTCAAACACAATCAACGTTTTTGGTTTAAGCGACAACCTAGCGGTTCTACGTTCCAAAAATCATTTCATACGTTTACTAACTATGCTACCTAGAAAGACACTATTAACAAGGGACTCGTGCCCGGAATTGAGATAGAGTAAGGGAAGATGATGACCAGTCCTCACATTGGCCAAAGAAAGGAAAAAGCGTAATTTAAAAGTTCGTGACATCCGAACAGACTTCATATCTGGAAAGAGGACGGAAAAATAAGCGAGTTATACTTTTATTTCGCTCGAATCGGCCTACGGACGGACTAGTTGTGGATACTTGAAGTTGGTTGTCTAAACGTCAACGGTTTAAGTCAAGGTCAACCGGTCAAATTGGTCAACCCAAACCCAAACTAAACCAGATCCAATCCATAACTAACCCAATTTACCTAAACCAATTCTAAACCAAACTAAACCATGGATTTTGATTGAACGAGACTAAACGAGAAAGAAATTGATTTAAATCAGAAATTGATATTGAAATTTGATCAAACCGGTCAAACCGAACTAAACCGATCAAGCCGAACCAAATCGGTCAAACCGATCTGACACAGCCGACCGAGTCGACTCATTTCACACGCGAGTCAACTCGGCGGTGACGGACGGCGGCTCCGGCGCGTGACGGCAGCTACGTGTGGATCTCACGGGCCTGGTTTTCGTTTGGCACGTGCGGCGGCACGTGGCTGAGCGGCTGGCAGCGTTGGCTTCATCTCGGCAATCTGAACGCGATGGTGGCCTCGGATACACGTGAATCATCACTGTTTGAAAGTTATTGCTCAAAACGTATTTCGGGTTTTATAAAAAACATGTTAGATGTGAGGTTTTCCGGAGTTACCTGATGGTGGAAATAAAGAGGGACGACATAATGGACTTCCTTGAGGCACGAACGGCACATAAACTAGACAGAGCTTCGCCGGAAAGGGTTTTGGATGGTTTTATAGGGGTAGATCTCTCATATTTATGAGGAAGGAGGAGGAAAGCCCTGATTCAAATAAGGACGGTGGGCTTCCTACTTGAGCTTTTGGGCCTTCTCCTTTCTTTTTTGATTTTTTTTTTAATTTGGGCCGGTTTTAGGCTATTACAATTCCCCCCTGAAAAGAATCTGTCCTGAATTTTGAGGCGTGCGGTCACTCCAGAAATCCCAAAAATCAAAGGCACCATTCTGATCGGGGTACAAAGACTTGCATTGGCCAGATATTAGCAAACCGAACCAAATGGCACGAAGGAAGTAAAAGAATAAAGTGCTACAATAGTTTAATGAATAACATAAGCAAACCAACTACGAGAAAACCGCGGAAAAACAAATATGAAAACCGGAACAATGAAAGAATAACAAATGCCCTACTCTCATGCACGAGTCCCCTGACTCTAGCCACTCAGAGACCGTGGAGCCCATAAATATAAATTCGCGTCATTCAGGTCCTCCTCTGGGTCGAACTCGTACTCGGAACCAGAACTCGAGATGTCAATCACCGGGGATGCGGCTGCCTGCATTTACAACCACTGATGCTCGTGCTTCCATTCAGCCTACTGCTGCGCCATAGCTTCCTGCTGAGCCATAGCCTCATGATGTGCCATAGCCTGCTGATGGTGGGCCAGCTCCCGCTGGCGGATCTCAACCAATCGGATATACCTTGCCGCCATCACTACCAAGTAGAACTCCCCGTATTCATTTCCGTCTGACACATCATGTCGAATCTCGGGCAAGAGTCCTCCCAGAAACAATGTCAACCAATGTGCTGGCGACCGAAGGGCATGAGTGAAGATCAGCCTACAAGAGTCACTCCATATACTCGTCAACATCCTTTCAACCAACTGAATCGGCCGGGGGTCGTATGCCGGAGGTGCATGAACTTGAGGTGCGGGCTCGTCCATTGGGGATGCATCGTTCTGCGGAATCGGTTCCGACACAAACTCTGGAAATGGGGTAATCTGCGGAACTGGTGGGTGCACAAACAGTTGTCCCACATATGTTGCCTGCTCTGGCTCTGGATCGGCTTCCTCTGTCACTGGATCCTTCCCAGCCCTCATATGCCTCAAGGAACTTGTCGGGGCTGCAGACGTGGACGGAACATCCACTGGTGTCTCCCAAGATTGCTCTCTCTTCCGCGAGGGTTGCCGGTCCATCGCTACTGACATCGGTGGGGGCACGGGCTTGGTTGCGAGAACCGGCTCGGATATGGATGCGGCCCTCGCTCCAAGGCCTCTCAACCGGAAGATGCGTGGTGGAATACTCTTTCGGGATGTGGTACGGGTGTGGAAAACGTGAACAGGGATGGGACCAGAAACGGAATCGGAACTGAAACTGGAATCAAAACTCGGATCAGAAGACATCATGCACAAACAAAGAGGGGTAAGGTCACACCAAAGACAATTAATGTTATAGTTGGTGTTTTGAAAAAGCGTTTGCAAATAACATTTATAAAAATTTTCGCAAACTCTTTGAAAACTGAAACTTCGATTTTAGGGGAAAAACTCGCGTGCTCCCTTCGATTCAAATCCACCAAGAACATCAGACGATCAGTAAATCATGCATCCATACATGAGAGGGAAAAAGGACGGGAAAGGAAAGAGGACTAAGTAAAATGTTTCAAACAGAATTATCCAGTGAGGGCAGATTCAAGAAAACTTGTGATCCCGGCTTATGCCACATAACTACAGGAACAAGTAACTAGATAATAACACCTTGCACCCACGTCCGAAGGCTCATACACACAACCTACACACCAGCTAATCCATAGGTACGCGCTCAGCCCCAACCGATTGACACGCACCCATGGACTTGAGCGAGTACGCCCCACAACAACCGCCGTAACCACTGGCCACAGAACCGCCTCACAATAATAGGGAGGCGCGTCACACCCCCCTTCGACTGCTTTCAACCAACGATAGAACGTGAATTCGTTCTCGGTATCAGACTCATGCCCCTACACAGAAACCCATCACGGGCGCCTCCCACAATCAACTACCTCACAAGCCTTCAAACACGATCAATATTTTCAGTGTAAGCGATAACCTAGCGGTTCTATGTTCCAACAATCATTTCACGGGTTTACTAACTATTCTACCTAGAAAAACACTATTAACAAGGGACTCACACCCAAAATTGAGATAGTAAGGGAAGATCACGATCGGTCCTCACCTGGGTCAAAAATGGCAAAAGCATAATTTGATTCGTTTCGCTTGAATCGGCCTAAGGACGGACTAGTTATGGCTACTTGAAGTTGGTTGACTAAAAGTCAGCGGTTTAGGTCAAGGTCAACCCAGTCAATCGAGACCTAAACCCAAACCCAGACTAAACCAGGCCCAATCCATAGCCAGCCCATTTTCCCTAAACCAATCCTAAACCAAACTAAACCAAGGATTTTAATTGGACCAAACTAAACCAGAAAAATTGATTTAAACCGGAAATTGAAATTGAAATTGGATCAAACCGGTCAAACCGAACCAAACTGGTCAAACAGATTTGACCCCAGCCGACCGAGTCGGCTCTGTTCACCGGCAAGTCAACTCAGTGGCGGTGGACGGCGGCTTTTCGTAGCTTGGCGACGATGGCACTCGCAGATCTCGTCGTGCTGAATGCTATGGTGGCCTCGGATACACGTGAATCATCACAGTTTGAAATTTATGGCTCAAAAAGGATTTCGGGTTTTATAAAAGCATGTTAGATCTGATGTTTCCCGGAGTTACCAAGTGGTGAAAAGAGAGAGGGACGACAGAATAGACTTCCTGGAGGTACGAACGGCACGGAAACTTGACAGAGCTTTGCCGGAAAGGGTTTTGGATGGTTTTCTAGGGGGAGAGCTCTCATAATTATAAGGAGTAAGGAGGGGGAAAGCCCTAATTCAAATAGGAAGGTGCATGAGCTTCCTACTTGAATTTTGGTTTTCTCCTTTCTTTTTTGAAATTTTTTAATTTGGGCCGGTTTCGGGCCATTACATGCACGGTTTCACGCTAAAGGATATAGCAACTAAAAAACATGTAGGATATCAGGATATGAAATGCGATGTGTGCCCATTCTTGCATTTCATTTAGTTCATTAATAACGTTTGCATGTATATTACGCGAATGTTTTGGGTTGCTATTACTAGCTCTCGATCAAAAAATAAACATTAAAAACCGAGCCATCGTTCCTCTTTTATTTTATCTCTACCGCTCCTATTTTTCGTTTAGTTTTTTACATCGCGGTTCCTTTTCAAATTCTGGTGTCACCGCGGTATGTGAGGGGAAACACGGTCTCTTTTTTTGCCCTTATATTTCTACCCTTGTATTGGTAGTTTCCTCTTTTAGCTATGGTGGTGGTCGGTGGGTTTTAGTTTACTCTTGGTGGCTCTACGTAGCTTGGCGGTGGCGGCTCTTCGTAGCTTGGCGACGATGGCTCTTCGCAGATCTCGCCAGTTGTCGGTTCGTAGAGGTGTCCTTTTGTTGTTGGTGGTCCTTCTTCGTCGTGTGGAGTCTGGCGGTTGTGCTAGGGTTTGGAGGGCTGAGCAGTTGTTTTTCGCAGATTTCCTGCTCAGTCGAAGGTGTCCCCGAGTAAGATCACCATTTTGAGGACAGTGGCAGATGCGGGAAAAGTAAACTTCGAGAGCAGGTCATTACGGCGACGGTCGACCTTGGTCCTCAAGGTTCTTCTTGTCTCTTCGCCTTTTCAACCTTCCTCTCTCTTCCAACCTCTCTTGCCGGCATAATGCTCTTTCAGCGATTAAATCTTCCTCTGCAGATGAAGGTTGCTCTGTTCGTCCTCTGGCTAGGGCTCTCTAGGCGGGTGGTGCTTAATTCTCTGGTGTGGCTGTGGTGGCTCTGCTGAGGCGACATACTCTGAAGATTAGGGTTTCGCTTTTTCTTTTGGGCCTTTTTGAGCGTTGTTGCTTTATGTTTCATTAATTCAAAAAAAAACCTTCGACAAAAAAAAACTCTAGAGAATATAGTTCACAATAATCAATTATCTTATCGTTTTTCTCTCTGAAAAAACATATATATATATATATATATATATATATATATATATTTGCCACTCTACTTTTGATGTTTTTTTGGTAGTCGGTGTTTACATGCCGCCGCCGAGAGAGACCCCATTTTGCTTCTTTTTTTTTTTTTTGTCTTTGGGCTTCTTTTCCGGTTTCTTTCAGTTTTCGCCAGTGATTTTTCGTGTTCAATTCGTCTTTTTAATTTTCATCGAGATTTATTGTGGCGTGGTACATAGGTAGTTCTTGGGCAGCAATTGGGTTTTGAGGTAAATTTTGGGTTTTTGGCTCTAAGTTTTCCCTAGAAATTCTTCTGCAAGTGCCCAAGAAATCCAGAACTTGTATAAAGAGCTATCGATCCCATAGAGACCCAAAAATTATACAATATATTTATCGGTTCAAATTAAGCTAAACAATATGATTGTAATGAAATAATAATTATCGATTTACTTGATAATTATGATTTCTTAACTGATTCAAGTTCAAGTTATGACTTCATTTTTCTACATCTCAAAATGTTCCCAGATTTTCCAATTTTTTCATCGTACATGAACCTGCAAAGACTCTAAAAGACCAAAAGGACTCTACATAGAAGATGCATATCATGGTAGAAAACCATAAATCTGTGGTATATCAACTCCCTAAGACTTACAATTCATTAAATATAAATTAAATGGGAACTTGAAACGTCTTAGAAAATAAAATCAAATTTAAATCTTAAAAGATAAACGAGAAATATCCTTAAAATCTTTGTCAAAAGTGAATAAGATAAGAGAATGCCCATAGTACCCATAAATAACCAACTGCAGAAGGTAAGGAATATGATTAGATTCTTGAGGTGCATTAGTTGTAACTAGTATTATGTGTGTTTAATATATGTATTAGATATGTTTGTTGGTTGTTGCATCTTGAAAGTTGGTTAATGCATGTTAAGGTTAAGTAGTTGTTACTAGGCGTGATAGTATAATTGTTCGTTGCCAGCGATCATGGGTGTTGAGCCATGACGTGGTACTATCTGTTGGATCGCAATAAGAATGTGTTAGGGTTATAGGTCCATTGTTTCATGAAGGATTTAGTCAGTGAGTGGACCAAATAGCTAACGAGCTGAAAATGATAGTGTAAAGAAATGTAAAAGAGAATAAGTACCTTGGACCAAGGTCCTTGAAAATGTGAAGTATACTTGCTAGAATGATTAATGTGAATTGAATGATTGTATATAGTAGTACATATTGCATGTTATGTAGTAAAGTTAGTAAGGTTATGTAAGTTATGTGTCTATTGTTTATATTGTGCAGATTCATGTCCCTGTTATAAATGATGTATCTAGGAATCAAGTGTGCTCCAAGAACACATTTTCACTGAGTATTTTCCAAATACTCAGCCCTCTGTTTTCTTTTTCATGTGAGACCGAAAATAGAATTTGTGACTGATCGTTTATTTTTGAGAAATATGGGTGATTCTCCATTTTTTTTTCACTTTTAACAAAGATTTTAAGGATATTTCTTGTTTATTTTTAAGATTTAAATTTTGTTTTATTTACTAAAGCGTTTCAAGTTCCCATTTAATTTCTATTTGATAAATTATATTTCAGATATTTCAGATAAATGTCTCAAAAAGGTTCAACTAGGGCTGGGCATAATATCCAGACCCGAAATACCGAACCGAACCCGAACCGAAAAAGTAGAACCGAACCCGAACCCGAAACGATAAAATACCCGAACGGGTCTTAAACTCCTATATCTGAAGAACCGAACCCGAACCCGACCCGAACCGAGAACCGAATGGGTATCCGAAATATCCGAATTACAATTATATACCTTAAATATTAATTATATTTAGACCTAATATAACAAAATTATCCAAAATTATAATTATAAACTTAAATATATTAGTTGTTTTTAGTCTAAAATAACTAAATTATCAAAAATAAACAAAATATATGAAGGGTTTTGTTATATTTATCAAAATTTAACGAATTTTTATTTAAATATAACTAAATTTTATTTTTGTTTTATGTTTTTCGGGTACCCGAACCCGAACCGAACCCGAATGGAACCGAACCGAACCCGAACCGAAATTCTAAAATACCCGAATGGGTTTTATATCTCAGACCCGAAAACCCGAAAACCCGAAAGACCCGAACCGAACCCGAACGGGTACCCGAACGCCCAGGCCTAGGTTCAACGCCGGGACAAGTAAGCCACCAAATATTGACTTGAAAAGACCAACAGCAAATAATTTTTAAGAAGAGAGGCAAGAGCCATATTTTTTTTAAAGATATCATGTTATTATCTACGTGAACATTTAATGTATCAGTTTAGTTTATATTTTTTTTCATACAAACGGATGTTATATTATCTTCGACGTTGTAACGCGTTAATTACACCTAACAGTAAACTCGAGTAAAGACTTCTTTTAAACCATATTCAACAAGAAGTCACATACTCACATCATTCCCATCTACCTAATTAACTCTAAAAATGAATTGTGATTAGCGTAAGTAATATGATGAATAGAAAGGAGAGTCAACTGAAATAAAAATAAAAAATAAATAAAAAGATTAAAGATTAGAGAAAGAACAACTAACTGTATCTTCAAAGGAGCAGTCGCATTAAATTTGCTTAAGTCTCTTCACATGCCACTACATGTGTCCTTTGTAAATGTTAGTGTGCCCCATATACATAGGCACACAACCATGTCTATTATATTTATCCTTCGTTATTGACCCCAAAAAAAAAAAATACATATATATATATATATATATATATATATATATATATATATTTATCCTTCGTTCTTAAAGAAAAATAGTGAAATGATTAACCAAGGATTAAGCTATTCGGAACCTTCTCTCTCTTTCTCTCTCTACCTCAAACTCTCTCGACTAATTTTCGACGGTGGTTCCTGTTCCGGTTGTCGGACGGCACTTTACCGTTCGGATGACCGGGTTACTTTTGTATTTTCTTTGCTTGTTTGATGTTTTGTTTCGGATCTGATGAATTCATCTCAAGTTTTCCATGTTTATAGAGATGCAATTCGTTGGTTTGGTCTTTTAATAACTATGGGCTTGCTGCCCGTGATCTTTTCCGATCTGTTCGGAAGCGTTTCCCGGACGGGTTTCGGGGTTCCCGATCTAATCCTCAGTGATTCATTTCATATCACTCTCAATCTATGTCCCCAATCTTCCTCGATGTCAAGCGCCACCAGCCGTAGGTTCTAGAGCCCGATCGAGATTGAACGGGCCCGACAAGCTCTTCCCCCTCACAGTGGTCCATCCTGTTATGGATCCCTATTTCAGAAGCGCTATTATTACGACAACTAGATATTGCGGATTTGAGCTGCTCCCGGCAATTTGAGGGTTCGATCGGCAGGTTAGGGCGGTGCAGCGGCGACGACATGGAAACGGTCGGAAAACGAAGTCGGGGGATATATTCATTGTGTCTTTGCCTGACACGTAGCGGTGACTCAGTTCACTCGTGTCAATTTTCTAATTTTTCGGTCTTACGTTTTATTTTGGACCTTTGGACCTTTAGCCTTGTACTCATTTTAATTTCTGCATTTGAATCCTACCTATACTTGTATGTGGTCCATTTGGGCATTTTAATATAAAAATGTTGCCGTCAAAAAGAAAATAGTGAAATGAGAACTTTCCTCGAATACAATTATTTATATGATGTCAAAAAAACAATAATGGATATATTAATTGGTACGATGACAAAGAAACAATTATGTAAACCTTCGTTCTTATGATTTGTGCAGAAGTGAACATTACTCTACATCTCACCCAGTTCTCTTTTGTAAATCTTTTACATCATTTATTTTTCAGTCAGAAGGCCAACCCATATTTTCTAACAATTATATGATCTCATAGATTTTTTTCTTTTATATATAACTACAGATCATAATGTACATTAATTTATGGAATTGGTGAAAACATAATTAAAACAACAAAATGATTAATTAATTAGGATCAGATTTCAGACATTGATAGTTATCAATCTGTTAATAAAGGTTATTAGACTCAACACTGCAATTTTGAGAAGAGTTTTAGTTTTGAGAAAGAAAAAAAAAATTGATTCAGAGAACATAAGTCACGTCAAAAGTTGGTTGAATGTTAAAAAATTACTCCATATATTACTGATCATTTATGGTTAACTCGAAACTAGTTTTAGTATTATGATATGTGGGTTTTATTTTTTTACATGATAATCATTTATCGTTAACTCGAAAATGAAAAACTATTCTTTATGGTTGAGTCAATTACTCACTGAAGTGGTATTTTTTTCTAAGGATTAATTAGTTTTTTTTTTTTTGGCAACTCTAAGGATTAATTAGTTAACGTAGTTCTACTGCCCCTGAGTGAGCTAGCTCGCGGAAGTTTGGTCAAAATTTAATTATAGTTGAAACTTGAGTCATGTTTTTTTTAATAGGGTAAGTAAATTATATATACAATAAATGATTTTTACAGTCAAATCATTTGAAATTTCAATAATACAAATAAATCAACTGTATTACAAATAAATCAATACTATTAAAAAAAATAGAGTATTTTATAAACTAACCTTTGGATCATGTGCTATTTACAAAGAATATCATTGAAGATTTAATAATTTTTAATATTCATTAAGGGTAATTAAGGAATATAACATTTTCTCTACTATCCAAGTTTCCAAACAAGATAATTACTAAATATGTATCCAATCAAGCTAAATATAATGAGTTCTACTTTCCTAATTAATTATATATGAAACTATTAAATCAATTAATTAATATAACTAAATAATTTAAACATCAACTATTTTGGTATATATAAGATAATATTATTTAATTAATATCTTCTTTATTTTGTGTTTCAAATATAAATATTTATTTTATATTATAACAAAATCTTATAAAATATTTTAAATTTATTTATTTCGTAAGAAAAATATTTTTTTTACGATTACATTTTTTACCGGGTTGTTCCATTAAATTGCAGAATATTTAAACTATTATAAGAATGGGTTGAAAAATAAATTAACCAATTTCGATTTCTATAAATGAACTTTGCACAAGTTTATCTAATTCCAGTTGATATATTTTTAATTTAATAAAAATATTAAAATTATTTAATATTTATATTATATGATGCCTTCAAGTTATGGTTGATGTTTGAATGTTGTTTTTAACGGGTTGTTCCATCAAAATTTTAAATCATATACCATTATAATACGTGTTGAAAAATAGATTAGCCAATTTCAATTATAAATATTAAAATTTGATTTTCTTCATTGAAAAAGGTTATAAAGTTGAATTAATCAATTTCAATTACAAAAATATTTAAGTTGCAAAAATATATGTTAGTTTATAAAAATATTATAAATAAATACAATAAATATTAAACGTATATCAAATAACTTTAAGAATGTTTGGTTTTATAAGGAAAAAAAAAAATTATTTCTAAATCGTGATCTTACGATACAACATGGGTTAAAACTTAAAATACGAAATCGTTATTTTTTATGATATACCATTTTCCAAATAACACATAATTTTTTTAAAATGTAAATTATTTACTATTTTTTATAATGCGGATTTAACAATTATAAATAAAATTAGATTGTATAATTAAAAATTCTAAATTACTAATAATAAAATAAATTAAAATTAAAATTTGTAACGAAAATAAACCCGCGCTTAAAAAAGCGCGGATCAAAATCTAGTTATATGATTAAAAAAATTTTTGGAACATACTATATGTTTTGAGAGAAAAACAAATCTTGAATAAACAAAGAAATTGCATTGACCATTTTAGGGTGACAAGTATTGTCGGTATGGTTACAATTATAAAACATTTCTTTAAAAAACTCGCTAGGCACAATCTGGGCTGCTGATCCAAGTTTAGCAAATTAACTATTCGGGAATTCTGTTATTAAGTAGATATTCATGTAAAGATATGCAAAGATATTCCATATCTATTTAGGGCTTATCGATATCGTTTGTAAATGTGTATATAAACTCATTCGTGATCAATGAATAACACAAGCTCTTCTACACAATCTTGGCATGGTATCAGAGCCTCATTTAACCCAAGTAGGGTGGCCCAAAAAGGGTTTATTACCGATCCTAAAGTGGGATTCGGTTCGAGATGGGCCGATAAGAGCCATCATCTCGAGGGGGCGTGTTAGGATCCCACATCGGAAGTATGAAAGGACCAACACTAATATATAAAGGGTTAGGGCCAATCCACTCATTGCCAATTAGTTTTTAGTTGGAAGCCCATAATTAAGCCCAAATTAACATGGTATCAGAGCTAAGATCCTCTTAAAACCCTTAATTTTTTCGGATCTCTGTTTTTCTCTCAATTTTTTTTTTCCCTTCTTCTTCTTCGTTTCACCTGCGCGTTTATCATGACGGAATCTAGTGCGATTATTTTTGAAGGAGAGAAATCGAAAAACTCACCATACTATCTGCATCCCTCTGACAATACAAGTCAGGTGCAGACTCCAATTCTTCTTAATGGCGATAATTACGAAAGGTGGGCAAAGCTGATGATGAATACGCTGCGCACCAAACGTAAGCTCGGATTTATTGATGGGTCGATTGCTCGGCCACCTAAAACTTCTGCAGATGCAGAGCAGTGTGATGTTGTAAATTCCATGATTATTGGATGGATTTACAGTAGCATTGAACCTAGGCTTCGATCTTCGGTGTCTTTGGTTCAAAGCGCGAAACTTATGTGGGATAGTCTTCAAAGGCGATTCTCTGTAAGCGATGGAACTCGTGACCATCAGTTACGATCGGACCTTGCGGCGTGCAAACAAGACGGTCAGACTGTTAAGCACTACTCTGGTCGTCTCAAGGTTCTTTGGGATGATTTAGCTGATTTTGAAATCGGTTTTGAATGTTGCTGTCAAGAGAGTACCTGTGCAGCGATGATTAAGTATGACAAATACTGTGAGAAGGTTCGGGTGCATCAATTCCTTATGGGTCTTGACAACAGCCGATTTGGAACAACACGGTCTAATCTTCTTAGCCGTGTTGATGACTTGAATCTGGATATGGTGTATTCACAGATTGTTCAGGAAGAACGTCATCTCAATGCAACACGAGTGAAAGATGAAACCACTAGTGTTGTTGGGCTTTCGGCCTCTGTTTCTTCCCCATCAATGGCGGCTGCAACTCGTCCCAACAATAAGCATATGAAGTGTACTCATTGTGGGAAAACGGGTCATGAAAACTCCACTTGTTTTCAGCTTCATGGGTATCCTGACTGGTGGCTTGAAAACAATAAAGGATCTGGTCGTGGAGGAGGTCGAGGTCGTGGATCCGACAACAATGCTCGTGGACGTGGTCGCGGCTCGGGATTTCGCGCCAATAATACCCAGATCGTGGAAAATTCACCATCGTCTTCGTCCGGTATTCCGAGCTTTACACAGGAACAATGGCAGTCGTTAGCTCAGTTCGTGAGCAATCAAAAATCGGGTGCTTCTCAGTCCCAATTTGGTAAGAAAGATCAACTGTTTCTTCTTGGCAAACACAGTCGTTATGATGTGATCATTGACTCAGGAGCCAGTCATCACATGACTGGTGATATTACGTTGTTAACGGATCTTGTTTCGATTAATTCTTGTCCCATTCGTCTTCCTAATGGTGGTCTTTCTTGGGCTACACGATATGGGACATTGGATTTTGGTGTCAAATTGGTGTTGAATAATATGTTTTATGCGCCACAGCTCACTATCACTCTTATCTCCGTTTCACAACTATTACGAGATATTGCTTCTTGTGTTGTATTTATGCGTGAGTTCTGTGTCATACAGGACAAAGCTTCGACGATTTTGATTGGTGCGGGTAAGGAACGTGATGGTGTTTACCATTACTCTGGAGCTGTGGTTGACATTCAAGCTAGCGGAGCAGTTAAGTTTCAGGATCGGAACTTGTGGCATCGTCGCTTGGGTCATCCCTCCTCCAAAGTGTTATCTCATTTAGTTGGTGTTGATTTTAGCAGTCATAATAAGAGTGTTGGTGTTTTAGAATCCGTTTGTGACGTTTGTATTCGAGCCAAGCAAACTCGTGATTCTTTTGCTTCTAGTTCTAATAAAGCAGATGAACCTTTTACTTTGATACATGTTGATCTCTGGGGGCCTTATTGTTGGGAATGTCCTGAAATCTACTGTACTATCTCTAGAAAGTATGATAAATGTCGAGATCAGACATAAGTCATAAATACTGGGTGATCATGATGACTTGCTAGAGCCCGCTCATGATCTATAAGTTTAGGACTTATTACCAGTATTGTATGATCCCAAAGGGTCACACACCATAGCTAACGGGAAAGTTAAATGGAATTAATACGGTAAGATGCAATGGCATTTACTGTATTGGATCAGAGAATTGGGCCAGACAAAATGCAGGTTTTTGCCTGATTTGTGTCTTGGCCCAAATGATTAATGAGCCATTAGTCAAATGACTTGGGCCCATTAATGAGAGATTAAGAAATCGATTAGCCCTAGCTAATGATCCCATGCGATTTCTCTTGGTGGCCGCTAAGCCTCTCTCTCTCTAATCTCTCTTTCTGATCTGATCCATCTCTTTAGTCTAGCAGCCATCCCGGCTTGTAAGAGTGTGGATACCAAAGGAGGAGCAGGTTGTTCATCTGTTCTAACTGATCTCATCATTACCATCAATTATCCGCTGCAATCTGAAAGGTAATGATCCAGGTTTGGTTGGTTTTATGATTCGTTTTGCAAGAACCTAGATCTGTTAAGATTATGTGTTAGGTTGAAATATGGGAATTAAACCTTGAACAAACACTATAATCCTTCACTTATCGTACACCTGCCACTTGTGGATCTCTTTATTTCTTGACCATTGTCGACGATCATTCTCGTGCGGTTTGGACCTTATTGCTTCTTGAGAAATCGTTAGTAGCACAAACATTGAAACGATTCCTAGCTTTCGTGGAACGTCAATTTCATAAGCAAGTAAAAATTGTCCGGAGTGACAATGGCACGGAGTTTACTTGTTTACGGTCCTATTTCGCAGATAAATGGATTATTCACCAGACATCTTGCGTTTCAACTCCTCAACAGAATGGTAGAGTTGAGCGTAAGCATAGACACATTTTGAACGTTGCTCGCTCTCTGTTATTCCAGGCACATTTACCAATTCGTTTCTGTGGAGATGCAGTGAAAGCGGCTTCATATTTGATTAATCGTACCCCTTCTGCTCTTCTAAACGGCGCCACACCATATCAGGTTCTTTATGGATCTCCTCCGGATTATGCTAATCTGCGTATTTTTGGGTCTCTTTGCTTTGCTAAGCGAGTGCAACGGGATAAGAACAAGTTTGAAGACAAAAGTATCCGATGTGTTTTTCTTGGATATGAATTTGGTAAGAAAGGATGGGTGGTCTTGGATTTACAAGAGAACAAGAAGTTTGTTTCTCGTGATGTTCGGTTTTGTGAAGACACATTTCCATTTGCGGTTCCAGAGTTGCCTCCGGCTTCCTCGTCTATTCCACTTGCTGATGCTTCTAGTCATCCAGCTCTGTTTGATGATGATGATCAGTCATCTACTCCGACTAGGGTATCATTGATGACAGGGGGAGTTGTTGATTCTCCTACTCCTTTGCCATCTTCTGACTCTGCTCCAGTATTGCCTGTCTCGGCACCGATCACAGATGCTGATACCTCTGCTTCTTCATCTTCCTCCGAGGAGGAGCTTGGTCGTGGTCGTCGAAAACGTGAGAAGTCCGTACTCTTAAAACCATATGTCACATATTCAGCTCAGTGTCATAATGATCCCATTGCTGTTTCATCTTCTCAAGATCACAAGACATCGAGTACGTGTGCTTATCCTTTAACTGATTATTTATCTTCTCATCGTTGTTCTCCGGTTGAGCAGCTTTTCTTAGCATCTGTTGATCTGAATGTGGAGCCACAAACGTTCAAAGAAGCTGCAAGTACTAAAACATGGCGTGACTCTATGGCTTCTGAACATGACTCGTTTTTGCAAGCTGGAACTTGGTCGTTAACCAAGTTGCTGAAGGAATTTCTAGCAGATCCTAATCTCATTAGGCAATCCTAGTATGAATTCCAAGCCTAGGATCTAGGGTTCATATAATCGAATCAATGGGATCTCGAGATTACCTGGTGATTTGCAGCGGAAGATAAACAAGTAATCGAGATCTTAATGCGCCTTAAGTGCTGCGCCTCTACTGGTATCCACACGCACACAAACTGGATTGGATCGGGATGCTAGTGCCGTTGAGATCTAATCTCAAATTCGACAACGAACAATTCGTCTGCCTTTTAGGGTTTTGCGTTTTCTCTCTACGTCAAAATTAGCGCAAGCTCATTAATGATTCAATAATCATTAACTTATATGCACACGTTAATGACCTAGTATAATTAATGAAATGGGCTAAGCCCAACATCCATTAATTAAAGAGATCATTATCTCTTTCACGTAAAAGTACATATACATATTATATCTTATACAATATATATAACATCTCTTTAAACGTGAAGTGTATATATATATATATATATGTATATATATATTATATAAGATATAATATATATAACATATATATAAAACATTATGAAACCCATTATATCATTGATCCAGTTTGCTTAGGTGTGTGATCCTGTAGGATCATATAACATTAGCAATGAGTTCTAAACTCATTGATCATAAGTGGCTTCTAGCAAAGCATTATGACTGCCTAGTGTCATATGATTGTCTCATCTCGACAATACGACTTTCACTTAAGAGCAAGTACAATAGATTTCAGGACATTCCCAACAATCTCCCACTTGTACTGGAATCATCTATTCCCATAATCCCTTCGTCACTATATCTCGATCTGGCATAAGGCAAGATCTGTGTCACCCTTATTCAGCCAAGATCATGTTCATCGAACTCCGATTTATACTGACAAGACAAACGACTGACAATCACCTCGTTTGAGTGTGGCCACACATTTCTCAGTATCAAATCTTCGATGGGCCCTGAGATATTTATCTCCTGTTATATAGGAGGGACAAATCCCATCTTGTTCCATCATTGTTTCTTCACACGCTTCATGATACGCCCAATCAATGCCTTTATAGTCACCAGTTACGGCTGACGTTTGACAAGGTTAAAGCGGACCAATTCATATGTAAGAAAACATAATGAACTCAGGTCTAAGGACTATACTCTATAGTCGTAATGAAAACTCTCATGACACTTATATAACTATCCCGTAGAGTTCTCATCAGTGGGTCATGTCCGATCATATGTTCTCTAACACATATCTATGTGATTGACTTTAATACTCTTATTAATGACTCCATGAAACTTAGTCATCAGTCACCTCACATACTAGTCTCACGCGGTTGTTAATGTCCCACTTTAACAACCTTGACCAGGGACCAACTTAATTTATGTCATTTATCACTTATAGGGTTTCATGACCAAGTCACATACTTGATGACCTATAAAATGTCATAAATTACTTTGGGACTATTATTTAATAACCATTATTAAATAATACAGATGTCAGATTTCAATAACATAATCAAATTATGTTTTTCACGAACATCATATCATAACTAAAATTAACATCAACAACTCCCACTAAAATTAAGATCACATCTTAAGACATCTAATGCCTTTAGCAGTAGCCTGACCCTCATTCGTCCTTGCTCAGCGTGTGTCGAAGGACACTGCGTCTTGCTAAGAGTAATACCAAGAGTCATTTGTACGAAGCCCTTCTTGGAATCCTGCATACTGGACCTGTGCAAGGCCTTATCACCATAAGTACCTTGACACAATCCAATTAGCTTATCCAATCTATCTCTATAGATTCTTATTCCAAGAATGTATACGGTTTCTCCCATAATTTTATCGAAAAACAACTTTCGAGTCAAGTCTTAACAGACTGAAACAATGGAACTTCATTTCCGAGAAGTAGTATGTTATCAACATACAATACTAGAAATGCAACTGCGCTCCCACTAGTCCTCTTGTAAACATACGGTTCCTCTTCGTTCCTGATGATGTCAAACCTTTTGACTGCTTCATCAAAACGAAGATTCCAACTCCGAGATGCTTGCTTCAGTCCATAAATGGACCGATGAAGCTTGCATATCTTCCTAGCTTCATTAGGATCAATGAAAACTTCAGGTTGTGTCACGTACACATCCCTTTCCAGAATTCCTTTAAGGAAAACTGTTTTCACATCCATCTGCCAGATCTCATAACCATTATGAGTGGCGATTGCTAGGAGAATCCGAATGGACTTAAGCACGTTGACTGGGAATAGGTTTCTTCATAGTCAATACCATGAATTAGCTTGAAACCTTTTGCCACCAACCTAGCTTTGTACATCCATGTCAACTTTTCTTCTTGAAAACCCATTTACTCACAATGGGTCTTGCACCATCGGGTAAATCAACCAAAGTCTATACTTGGTTCTGTGACATGGATCCCATTTCGGATTCAGCGGCTTTTAGCCATTTTCGGAGTCAGAGCTCATTATTGCTTCTTCAAAATTCGCAGGCCCGTCACTTTCAATGATCAACAGATCATGGCAATTGGTTACGAGAAACCCACATTTCTCGGGTTCGTGACGGATCCTTTCGGATCTGCGAGCTTCAGTTTTGTGTAAAAGTCGTGCACATATCTCATATGTATACTTTTACCACGATCTAATTAACCAAGATTTAAAACGTAGTTAATTAAATCATAAACCAAAATCAATATCTTGGTTCGCGACCTGTGTTGATCGATACAACTTTTGTGTCGATCGACACTTCTTCAGAAACTCGCCATTTGAATGTAGATCGAATATACATTCATCCGATCCTTGCAAACCTCAGGCACCACAGTTACAGGTTCTACAACTCTTTGTAGATCCAACTGCTACTCTTCCTCTTCAGGTTGAACAGTCTCCTGTGATTCTCGAATTTCTTCGAGTTGTACTTTTACTCCCACTGTTCTTTCTGGAAAATAAAGTCTTTCTCAAGAAAACATAGTTTTGAGCAACAAACAATTTGTTCTCGGACTGGTTGTAAAAGTGACATGCCTTGGTTTCGTTAGGACAACCAATGTAGTAGCACTTATCGGATTTGGGTGTGAGCTTATCAGAGATTAAACGTTTTATATAAGTCTCGCAACCCCAAATCTTCTTGAAAGACAAATCAGGAATATTAACAGTCCGCATCTCATGTGGTGTCTCTGTAACTGATTTTGATGGAACCCTATTTAGTTGTAAACGCAGACTTTCTAGAGCGTATTCTTAGAAGGATATTGGAAGATCTAAGTGACTCATCATTGATCGAAACATATCTAATAAAGTCCTATTCAGGAGGAGTGAATTGTGAAACACTTTCACAATCTCTCAGATGATCACTAAATTCTTGACTTAAGTATTCACCTCCATGATCTCATCGTGGAGCTTTAATACTTTTGCTAAATTGATTATGTACTTCATTCTGGAATTCTTTTGAACTTTTCAAAAGATTCTGACTTATGTCTTATTAATAAGACATAACCGCACCTACTGGAAATATCAGTAAAGGTAATGAAGTACTGAAAGTTTCCTCTAGCACTAGTGCTCATCGGGCCATACACATCCGTATGTACAAAGCCCAATAAGTTACTGGCCCTTTCATTTTTGATCGTTCGCAACTTGTGTCGACCGACGCACCGTTTGTGTCGATCGACACTACCTTTTTTTGAAAGGGGCCTTCGTCATTTTGCCCAATAAACAAGATTCACTTTACTCATTATGATTCATAATCAGATGAGCCCAAAAGTCCATCACTATGGAGCTTCTGAATCTGTTTCTCATTTATGTGGCCCAAAATGACAATGCCAGAGAGAAGTTTGATTCGTATCGTTTGACTTGAATCTCTTGGTACTAATGTTATAGTTAGGCACGTTTTGGTTTAGAACATAAAGTCCATTCTCTAATGGATTGCTACTATTTAAATGTATCATTGTAATCAAATGAATAACACTTATTCTTAATTTGAAAACTGATATCCTTCCATATCCTAACAAGGAATAGAAACAATATTTATGCTCATAGCAGATATATAGTAGCAGTTCTTAAGTTCTAAAACATGCCATAAAGAAAAACAAATGAAATGCTCCTACGGCTAATGCAGCAACTCTTGCTCCATTCCTACGCGTAGATCCACTTGTCCTTTCTCCATAGTCCTACTTTTGCTCAGGCCCTGCACATTTTCACAAAATATGAGTACCACAACTGGTATCAAATACCTAATAAGTAGGACTATAAGAAGTAACATTTACTTCTATAACATAATACCTGAAGAAGAAGTCTCGTACGTCTTCTTCAGTTTCTCATAATCTTCCAAGAATTTATTGCAGTTTCTTTTCAAATGCCCATAACCATTACAATAACGGCACTTAACATCTTCAGAAGGACTGGTTTTAACCTTAGGAGAATGGCCAGACTCGCTTGGATTCACAATCGAGCTTGTCTTGCCATCACCTTTGTTATTACCAAGTTTCTTAAACTTTGTACCCTTTTGTACCATAAGGACATCTGGGGTGTTAGTCTTGATGTTAGGTTCAGCAGTCTTAAGCATCCCATGCAATTCAGTCAGCGTCTTGGTCAAGTTGTTCATGTTATAGTTCATAACAAATTGATCATAGCTTGACGGCAGTGACTGTAGAATGATGTCAGTAGCCAACTCTTGGCTAATGGGACAATCCAGTTTCCCCAGGTTATCAATATAACCCATCATCTTAATGACATGAGGACTAACTGGTTCGCCCTTTGGCAGATTGCACTCAATCAGAGACCTAACCGTCTGGTATCTCTGAGTTCGTGCCTGCTCCTGAAATATACTTTTCAGGCCAGTGATCATCTCTATTGGCGACTCCACGTACTCATATTGCTTCTACAATTCCGAGTTCATGGTAGCCAATATGAGACAACTCACATCCACCGCATCATTAGAATGCTTATCCCAAGCATCCTTATCTGACTGCCAGGCATTGGCTCGGTACTTCTTGGGGAGAACTTTCTCAAGGACATAGTCCTTCTTCTCCTGTTTGAGAACGATTCTCAAGTTCCGATACCATTCAAGAAAGTTTGATCCATTTAACTTGTCCTTCTCAAGGACGGATCGCAGGGAGAAATTGTTACGATGGTTTGTGCTAGACATAGCTGGAAAAACAAGGGAGGTTTAGTTATGATGTTCAAGAAATGAGAAGTCTTAACAATTAAGAAAACTCGCATTATATTCAAACAATGTTTCCTCAAATGAATATAATTATCCAAGACCCATACTTCACTAAACTTGAGTGAGCCACTGGCTATCACCCAAATTTTAGTTATCTAGGTAAGCAACTCTTTGCTAGTTATATCCCATATAACTCTTGGTTGTGGATTGACATCTCATGTCCAATCCACCGGATGTCTCTGAGCCCAAAACGATTTTGATGGCCCAGTCAAGTAAACCAATCTCTTAAGTCATGTAATTGTTGATGTCTTGCACTGCAAGTCCATCAACACGATTACTTCCTGTCTTACTCATGTAATTGTGGACACTTTGCACTGCAAATCTATAGCACAATGAAATGAGTCTTGACAGTTGACAAGATTGGAAAGACATCAAGGATCACTTGATATTTGGTTGAGGAACGGAACCTTTAAAACGTTCAGTTTAATTATGTTTTTAATTCTTCTAATTAAAATGGTTCATTTTGGTTTGGTTCTGTGATTTCAGATTCAATAACCTAAACCATCGGACCTTGTGTCGACCGACACTACTTTAGTGTCGATCGATGCAGATTAACCAAAACCAATTTACGATAACCGATCAATCCAATTGATCCGGATTTATGATAACCAGTCAGTGTCGATCGACACTACATTAGTGTCGGTCGATGCTAAGCTAATCAAACCAACCGCAATAAACCGTTCTTAGCGTTTAACCATTATTAACCAAGCTCGATAACCGGTCCAATCCAATTGAACCGATTTATCAATTTCGCGAAACCTAAGTTTTATTCGGGTTTTTGCCCTGTGTCGATCGACGCCGGATTAGCATCGATTGACACCATGCGAAAAACCCTAAAACGTTTTTCGAACAAAACCCTAAACTAGGTTACTTTGATCAAAACGAGTTTTAGCATGCTTGTATCAATTATACAGATATCTAGAATCAACTAATCTAATCATCATGCTACTGATTCAATGGAACCCTAAGGCTCTGATACCACTGAAAGAATTTCTAGTAGATCCTAATCTCATTAGGCAATCCTAGTATGAATTCCAAGCCTAGGATCTAGGGTTCATATAATCGAATCAATGGGATCTCGAGATTGCCTGGTGATTTGCAGCGGAAGATAAACAAGTAATCGAGATCTTAAAGCGCCTCAAGTGCTGCACCTCTACTGGTATCCACACGCACACAAACTGGATCGGATCGGGATGCTAGTGCCGTTGAGATCTAATATCAAATTTGACAACGAACAATTCGTCTGCCTTTTAGGGTTTTGCGTTTTCTCTCTACGTCAAAATTAGTGCGAGCTCATTAATGATTCAATAATCATTAACTTATATGCACAAGTTAATGACCTAGTATAATTAATGAAATGGGCTAAGCCCAACATCCATTAATTAAATAGATCATTATCTCTTTCACGTAAAAGTACATATACATATTATATCTTATACAATATATATAACATCTCTTTAAACGTGAACTGTATATATATATATATATATATATTATATCTTATATAATATATATAACATATATATAAAACATTATGAAACCCATTATATCATTGATCCAGTTTGCTTAGGTGTGTGACCCTGTAGGATCATATAATATTAGCAATGAGTTCTAAACTCATTGATCATAAGTGGCTTCTAGCAAAGCATTATGACTGCCTAGTGTCATATGATTGTCTCATCTCGACAATACGACTTTCACTTAAGAGCAAGTACAATAGATTTCAGGACATTCCCAACAGTTGCCTAAAGGAAAGCGTGCGATAGGCTCAAAGTGGGTCTATCGCATTAAATATAACTCGGATGGTTCCATCAGTCGTTACAAATCAAGACTGGTGGCTCTCGGTAATCGTCAGAAGGAAGGAATGGATTACAAAGAAACGTTTGCACCAGTCATTAAAATGACAACATTTCGAATTTTTCTTGGTGTCGCTTCTGCTCGCAATTGGGAACTCCATCAAATGGATGTTCACAATGCCTTTCTCCATGGTGATCTTGATGAGGAGGTATATATGAAACTGCCTCCGGGTTATGAAACGGATGATCCTACTCAGGTGTGTCGTCTTCACAAATCGATTTATGGCCTCAAGCAAACTCCGAGATGTTGGTTTGCAAAGTTATCAACGGCCTTGCTTGATTTCGGTTTCATTCAAAGCGTTTCTGATTATTCTCTCTTCTCGTATACTCGACAAGATAAGGTTCTATACTGTCTTGTCTACGTTGATGATCTGGTGATAGGAGGCAATGACTCGGTTTTGATATCAAAATTCAAAGCTTATTTACATAGATGCTTTCATATGAAAGACTTGGGTCATTTGAAGTATTTTCTTGGCTTGGAAATCTCACGCAGTGTTTCCGGAATCTATGTCTGCCAAAGAAAATATGCGTTGGATATAATTGCGGAGTGTGGACTAACTGGTGCTCGGCCAGTTGAGACCCCATTGGAACAGAATCACTGCTTGGCTACTAATGATGGTGCATTATACTCCGATCTTGAGCAGTACCGAAGATTAATTGGACGCCTTGTTTACTTAGTAATTACAAGACCTGAACTGAGTTATGCTGTACATGTTTTAGCTCAGTTCATGAAAACACCAAGGCTGCGACATTGGGAAGCAGCTCTTCGAGTCGTACGGTATCTTAAAGGTTCGCCTGGGCAAGGTGTGTTCCTTAGATCTAAGTCAGATTTAACTTTGAAAGCTTTCTGTGATTCGGATTGGGCAGCTTGTCCTATCACACGTCGATCTCTTTCTGGTTATGTTATTATGCTTGGCAACACGGTTGTGTCCTGGAAGACTAAGAAACAAAAGGTGGTTTCTCGTTCCTCTGCCGAGGCAGAGTATCGTGCGATGTCCGATGCTTATTGTGAGCTCAAGTGGCTGGCGCCATTGCTGGTAACACTTGGAGTTCATCAACCGCGTGCAATACCATTTTATTGTGACAATAAGGCTGCTCTTCACATTGCTTCAAATCATGTATTCCATGAACGCACAAAACATGTGGAGCTGGATTGTCATCTCGTTCGGAATGCAGTGAAGTGTGGTTTTCTTGAGCCGAGGTATGTCTCTACCAATCATCAGCTAGCAGACATTCTAACCAAGGCTCTTGGACGACAACAATTTCGATATCTTCTTTGCAAGCTGGGCGTTCAAAATCTTCACGCTCCACCTTGAGGGGGAGTATTCGGGAATTCTGTTATTAAGTAGATATTCATGTAAAGATATGCAAATATATTCCATATCTATTTAGGGCTTATCGATATCGTTTGTAAAGGTGTATATAAACTCATTCGTGATCAATGAATAACACAAGCTCTTCTACACAATCTTAGCATTAACAAAAAAAAAAAAAACAGAGAATACACATGGTAGAATTTTTTATTTTACTCAGTTTTCGAATTAAATGATATAAACAATGTAACTTAGACAGACAACAACAACACAATCAGCATGGTATGGTGGTATTGATCATTATCTCTGAGCTTCCAACACAAGTTCGAAGCATGGAAGGCATAATTATAATTTATGGTGTCATCTTCCTCCTAAAAATAGAGTGCATGCATATATTTTTCGCGGCAATCACTAAAATTTCGCACAAAATATTTTATATTTTTACGTTTTAACTGTTTTTGTGATTTAAATCTGAAAATCTATCATATACAGACCGATTTTGAAATCCAAAATAACAGGAAAAGAAAACAAAGTTTTGTAGAATTCCGAGTAAATGGCCAATTTCAGCAAATCATCGAGGCCAATTTCGTAAATGGCCAATTTCAGCAAATCATCACTACTAAAATTACATCAATAAGTTATTTTCCTCTTTTTGTGCAACAAATGAATATGTTTCTCACTTGATTCAAAACAATATAGTGTTAAGTCTAGAGTTTACAAAATAAAATTATCTATAACATATCTCTATTTTTTTTTAAGTTGAAATAGAAATTAATATTTTAAATAAATAACTAGATTTTGATATGCGCTAAAGAAACATGGGTTTATGTTATTTTCTAAAAAAATATTTTTATCTTAATTTCTATCTGTATAAATTAAGTTTGTTAATTATTCAATTTGATCTATATTGCGTGAAAATATGATGATATGGTGTTAAATGTGAGAAGAAATTTAATAAGATTTATTTTTGTTTTGATATTGTTTGATTATATTTTTATTAGTGACTTATTGTTATTTTTATTAGACGCTTAGTTTACTTTATTGATGTAAAAAATATTATAGGATATTTTATTTACAATTTTTATTTAAGTTAACTTTAACTTATTTTAACCCGTGATTTCACTACTAAAAGTTGTTAAAATCAATAATCTTTGTATATAATGCACTGTTTGTTTTTAAATAGTTTATTTTTAATGTGTGATTATAAATTTATAAATACTTTTTATATTTTATTAAATTAAAAATATATAAATTAAATTTATTAATGCATATTTTTAACCCATATTCTAGTAGGCAATGATTGTTTTAATTATTGTATATAATTGAAATTGGTTAATCTATTTTTAATCCGTTTTATGATGATCTAAATATAAAAATTTTATGTTTATTTTACATATCAAAATAAAAACAATATATGATAATCGATTCATTTAATATAGATTAGTTTAAGTTTATTTTAATGTTTCTATTATTAAAATTGGTTAATTCATCTTTTTAACTTGTCTTCCAATGAACATAAATATTTTAAAACATTTTTATAATCAAAATAAATTATCTATCTTTCAATCCATCTTATAGTAGTCTAGAAGAAATTTTGATAAAACAATCCTTTAAAAATAATCCTACTAGTAAAATTTTATTTTTAATAGTATAGATAATTGAAATTGGTTAATGTATTTTCAATATGTTTTATGTTTTATAATAGTTTAAATATAAAGATTTTTATGTAATTTAATAGATTTTTATGTAACCAATATTATTTTTAGTAAATTTAATAATAAATATGATTTTACTAATTATTTTTCTTAATAACCAAGAATTTAAAATATTTTGTAAGATTTTTATGATATCTACATATATATATATCAGTTCAAAGAATATATTAAAAGATATTATGAAAATATATTTGAATTAAAATAATAAATTAGAGGATGTTTATATTAAAATATAATTAAAATTATTTTATAATAAATTTAATAATAAATTAGAAATTAATAATTATTTTTTAAGAATTCAAAAAAATATTTTTATAATCTATATATATATTTAAAGCAAAAAGATAGTAAATATATATATGAATTTATTTTGGAAGAAAATCATTAATTAGAGAATATTGTGTTTGACCTCATATAGTCTAAATTTAATAATCCGAAATTGCCATTAATGAAACAAAAAAAATATATAAATACAGTGACACAAACTGTAGTATAACACATGACTAAAGTTAGTTTTTAAAATAGTCACTTGTTTTAATAATATAGATATTTCTTCTTTCAAAATAAAATCAAACTTTTTATTTACAAAATAGTCTTTTAAATTTTATTTTTCTACTGTAACTAAAATAAACAAAAATATTATTTCTTTCTCTATTTATAGTCAAGTTTTATTCTTTTGAAGAATGCCCTTTTAAATTTTGTAGTTATTACTAAAAATTGTTTATAATAGTATTTTAAATTTTCATATAGTTTTTACATATTGATATATTTATTTATATTTGAGCCAAACATTTGGACAGTTGTAACTATAAGATTGATTTTCAAATTTTTTGTATATATATATTTTTTTGTCAAAGTGTTTTCTTGAATAAACATAATAAGTTACAAAAAATAGATATGACCCATCTACAAACCAAAACGGACCCAAAATGATGATAGCCTAAAAACAGATATGCTACAAAAGAAATTAACCCTAGAAAAACTTAACCATAATCGGCAATAAACAGTACCTCCGCCGAGAACGCCGATGCCATACCGGAGAGTCAAGCGCCGTTCGCCAAGATAGCCTGACCGAAAGCCCAAAGGAGAAACCTCCACCTGCTGCTGTAGATCCGCTCACCGGAGAAGTACTACGCCGGCTTGGAAAAGTGGTAGAGAAAAGACGAAAGGAGCAGGAAGGAGAGCAAAGAAAACTTTGACAGTAAAGAGGACTCTCACCGTAATGACCAGCCTCTGGAGACTACTTTTCGCACACCCGCCACCGTCCTCGTAGTGACGACCTTACTTGGGACACCGCCGGAGAAAAAGAAACCCGCCCTAAACCACCGCTCGATCCGCCTTACTCGAAGCCCAACCACCGAACTCCTCCGGGAAGAGAAAAGACCACATGCAACAGGACTACACCCCAAACTGAAAACAGAGACCCTTGAGGAAGCTTTCCTCACCGCGTCCTCATCCGGCGAGTTCTGCAAAGAGCCATCGCCACCAGCCGCGGAGAGTCGCCGAGATCTTACCACAAACCACCAGCCGCCACCAGATCTGCAAAGGAAGACACCTGATCGAGGATTGAAGAACGAGGACTAAAATAAAGACAAAAAGGTGAAGCCCTCTCCCCATCGAAAAAGATCCGGCGAGGAGAGGCGGAGGGAAATCAGAAAAGAAGAGAGTGGAAAGAGCGTTTTGTATATGTCCCTTCAAAAATTTGAGACTATTATTTGTAAAAGTTGAAGCTAATGTACAACTTTTATAAATAAAATCTATTAAAACTAAAATAAAAGAAAATTTTAAAATATTATTTTAAGAAGAAATTATAAGAAAAATACATTAGAAATAAAAATAACTTTATTTAGATGATTTGAAGGGTTTTAATTTCGCAGAACTTAAATGGATTTGAGAATTTTAGTGGTTATTTTAGTAGAATTTTGAAGATTTTTAAAGATTTTAGTGATGATTTTAGGATTTTCGAATTTTTTATTATTATTATTTTTTATTTTTTAAAGAGCATTCATGTTTAATTTTATTTTAAAAATAAGACAGGCAGAAAATAAAACTCAAACCCAAAAATTTAAAAACAAACCATGACCGGTAAAACCAAGTGGCCGAGTTTGGTTCTACCCTAAAACCAGAGATGTAAAATCGAAATTAAACCTAGACACTTAACCCTAATAGACAGCGACGCCACCGCCACTAAGGTTGAAGACGCTAGTGTTAGCTTTGCAGACCAAATATCTGAAGGAATTTCTAGCAATTCCTAATCCAATTAGGCAACCCTAGGTATAAATTCCATAGCCTAGGATCTAGGGTTTAGGTATATTGAATCTACATCAGATCTCGAAGATACCTGGAAAGTTATGCAGTGGAAGATGATTAGGTATCCGAGATTCACGAGCGCCTTAAGTTCTGCGCGTCTACTGGTATCCACACGCACACAAACTGGAATCTGTTGGGATGCTAGTGCCGGGAGATCGGATCTCTTCGGAATGCTTGTGTTTCTGAGAGGTGGTTGCGATTAGGCCAAAGGTTGTTGTCCAGGTCGTGCTATATCACATATATATAGACCTGAGAAAACCTAATTAATCACTGAACCAACCGAGATTAATTAAGTCATTAAACCGAAACAATATTTCGATCTGCGCCTTGCATCGATCGATACAACACTTGTGTCGATCGATGCACCCTCAAAACACGTATATTAATGTGTATCAAATACACATTTGATCATTACATTAATGATCATTCCCATCATTCCCACATGAAGTTTATCCAGTCTGCTTAGGTGTGTGACCATGTAGGATCATATAATACTAGCAATGAGTTCTAAACTCATAGATCATAAGTGGCTTCTAGAAAAGCATTATGATTACCCAATATTATATGAATGTCTAATCTTGACAACAAAACTATCTCCAGAGTGATTACAAGTGTGATTTCAGGACATTCCCAACAATCTCCCACTTGTACTGGAATCATCTATTCCCATAATCCCTTCGTCTCTATATCTTGATCTGGCATAAGGCAAGATCCGTGTCATCCTTATTAAGCCAAAATCATGTTCATCGAACTCCGATTTATACTGACAAGACAAACGACTGACAATCACCTCGTTTGAGTGTGGCCACATATTTCTCAGTATCAAATCTTCGATGGGCCCTGAGATATTTATCTCCTGTTATATAGGAGGGACAAATCCCATCTTGTTCCATCCCTGTTCCTTCACACACTTCATGATACGCCCAATCAATGCCTTTATAATCACCAGTTACGGCTGACGTTTGACAAAGTTAAAGCGGACCAATTCACATGTAAGAAAACATGATGAACTCAGTGTAGGAATTTCGAGCAGTTCTAATCAGATTAGCAACCCTAGGTATAAATTCCATTCCCTAAGATCTAGGGTTCATGAAGATTGAATCTAGAGTTCTCAAGATTATCTGGTGATTAGCAGCGGAAGGTTTGCAAGTAATCGATATCCTTGAGCGCCTCAAATGCTGCGCCTCTACTGGTATCCACACGCACACAAACTGAACAGCTGGGATGTTAGGGCCTTCAGAGATCAGATCTCTCAAGAGGTTTTCTGTTTCTTTTGGTGGCTGTGAATTAGGTTCGATTAAGTGTAAAAGTCGACCATATATCTTATATATGTTGACTTATACCATGACCTGATTAACCAACGATTAAACCGAAGTTAATCGGGTCATTCGCGATCTGTGTCGATCGATGCACATGATGTGTCGATCGACACTGCCTCAGAAACTCGATATTGAATGCATATCAAATATGCATCTTTCAGATCATTACATTAATGATCAACCTCATATTCTATGTCCAGTTTGCTTAGGTGTGTGACCCTGTAGGATCATATAATACTAGCAATGTGTTCTAAACTCATTGATCATAAGTGGCTTCTAGCAAAGCATTATGATTGCCCAGTATTATATGACTGTCTCATCTCGACAATACAACTCTTACTTAGAGCAAGTACAATAGATTTCAGGACATTCCCAACAATCCCCACTTGTACTGGAATCATCTATTCCTATAATCCCTTTGTATCTATATCTCGATCTGACATAAGGCAAGAACTGTGTCATCCTTATTTAGCTAGATCATGTTTATCGAACTCCGATTTATACTGATAAGACAAACGACTGACAATCACCTCGTTTGAGCGCGGCCACGCATTTCCAGTATCAAATCTTCGATAGGACCTGAGATATTTATCTCCTGTTATATAGAAGGTACAAATCCCATCTTGTTCCATCCATGTCCCTTTCACATTTTATGATACGCCCAATCAGTGTCTTTATAGTCACCAGTTACGGCTGACGTTTGACAAAGTCAAGACGGACCAATCCATATGTAAGAAATCATGATGGACTCAGGTCTAAGGACTATACTCTATAGTCGTAATGAGAAACTCTTATGACACTCACATAACCATCTTGTAGAGTTCTCATCAATGTGTCAAATCCGATCATGTGTTCTCTATCACATGTCTATGTGATTGACTTTAATACTCTTATTACAGACTCCATGAAACTTAGTCATCAGTCACCTCACATACTAGTCTCACGCGGTTGTTAATGTCCCACTTTAACAACCTCGACCAGGGACCATTGTAATTTATGTCATTTATTACTTATAGGGTTTCATGATCAAGTCACATACTTGATGACCTATAAAATGTCATAAATTACTTTGGTACTATTATTTAATAACATAATTAAATAATACTGATGTCAGAATTCATTGACATAATCAAATTATGTTTACATGAACATCATATCATAACTAAATTCAACAACAACAACTCCCACTAAAATTAAGATCACATCTTAAGACATCCAATGCCTTTAGTAGTTGTCTGACCCTCATGCGCTCTCGCTCAGCATGCGTCAAAAGACACTGCGTCTTGCTAAGAGCAATGCCAAGAGTCATTGGCATGAAACCCTTCTTGAAATCATGCATATTGGGCATGTGCAAGACCTTATCCATATAAGTATCTTGACACAATCCAATTAGCTTGTTGATATACCATGGATTTTAGGGCTTTCAACCATGGTATATATCTTATTTATCGAGTCCTTTACTATGTTTTAGAGTCTTTTCAGGTATTTATTAGGTACAAGCACATTTGGAGCAGATTTGGTGATTATGGCACTTTCTGGAGCTTTTTGGAGTGTTTGGCCGAGAGATAGAGTTCTTTGTGGACATTTGAGGAATGCATCGATCGACACACCTTTGGTTTCGATCGTTGCATATGCGATATGGGCCAGACTCGGCGGTTTAATGAAGAATGCTGATATTGCAGAAAAGCCCAGATTTGCAGAAAGGCCCAAAACGTGTTTTAGACTATATATTATGGTTTTTAGCCACTTGTTTAGGCTACGCTTTTACTACACTTTATTTTATTCAGAGAGAGTTTTAGGGGCTGATCTTGCTCTTGAAAGAGAGAGGATTTTGAACCCCAGTTCTTTATTCTGTTTTAATGATATTTGGTTTTCTATTCATGATGTTTTCTGTTTTGATGATTATGTCTGAGTAGATTACCTGTTAGGTTTAGGGATTCTCATTAGGGATTTCATGGAATTATAGTTTAATCAATTTGTAGGGATTCATATCTGCTAGTTATTCGTCTAGGATTGTTCTTAATGCTTAATCTGAAGTAGCTATCCAGATTTATGATGTTAGGTTGATTGATGCAACGACAGTTGGTTAATTAGCTAGAAAGAACCTAGATGAGCAATTTGATCTACTCGCAAAGGAATTTGGTTTAGTGGAATTGTGAACATATCGAACTTGAAATTAATGCTGGTTTAATCTGTTAGTAATTGCAAAGGAATTTGGATTGCTGCACTTAGACTTAGAGAATTCTCACAAAGAGATTTGCTTAATTCTATATCTGTGATTTGAGTTCTAGAACTGTGCTTAATTAGATCCTGACTGATTGATTTGTCTGCTTGTCTGATTTCCTGAGAACGCCCTAGACTTAGCGCCTTTAATTAACTGCTTTCACCACCAACAATCTGCTACTTGTTTACTTTCTTGCTTTGCTATTTAGTTTACTACAATTTGCTTTCTTCTTAGTTTAAATTCCTACGGTTCTTTATCTATCGAGACCAGAGTCTCTGAGGATTCGATACCCTATATACTACAATCACTTAACTGTGCACTTGCAGTAGATTATGATTAAAACCTGACCCTATCAAGTTTTTGGCGCCGTTGCCGGGGACTCTTTTGAGTCTCCGATAGATTTGAACTTAGGGTTTAGACTAGGTTTTTCGTTTTTGTTGTTTGTTACTAATTTTTTTTTCTTTTTGTTCTTGCATTTCAGGTACGCCTGTAATCGCCCTGCAACGACACTACAAGAAATACTGTTATTGATAGCACATAAGGATAGCACGAATTTGGAAATTGCTATTATAGAAGGTGCGCTCGGTGAGATAGTCTATTACGGCATTAAATTAATGTTGTACCGTTATTTCGCTAAGCCAAAATATAAAATTGATTTTGGAGCCTAATTTCTGTTACATATTCTATAGGCGCCAACACTTAGAAAAAAACTGACAATTACCGCCTAAATATATTATCTATTCGAGACCAAAAAATAAAAAAAAATTCTAACCACAAAAACTTTATCTCCCACGAAAAAAAACAGCTCTCGAGAGAGACCCTCTTCTCCTCCGATCTACTCCTCCACCGACTCTGCCGCTATGGCTGAACCGTCTCTCCCCACCCTCCTCCCCTCAGCCTCCTCCTCCTCCTCCACTTCCACCTTCACCTCCACCTCCCGCACCCTCTACATAGCTCACCCAAACCCTAGCTCACCTTCGACTGAACCTATACTCTGTCTATCTATTTCATCTATGGATTCAAACTACACTTTGGCTTTACGTATTGTATCCATCTAGGTCCTTGCGGATGGGGTGCTAATTAGTGGTCATTCTCTTGATATTGATGAATATAGCATGATCAGTGAAAGCAAGATTGTGAGTTCATCATTCTGCTTGTTCAATTCTGTACTTATATTCTCATTCTACTTGCTAACACAGACTTTGATTGCAGGTTCACAAGGATTTGGGATTTTCTCCGTTTCTGAAATCGTCGCAGATATCGATTCATAGATGTCAGAACTCAATCGATTTCTCGCACCACAGGATCAGTCTGAGATTCTTTCGTTATCTCTCTCGTTTTTATTTCTCTCCCACAGTTTTTATAACATGGTTTTTTGTCTCTCTGTGTGTGTGAAAAATTTCAACTTTTTAGGTGAAAACTAGGATGCCGATGAAGAAATAGTAGTTGAATTGAGAAGAGCTTTGGTAGTTTTTTTTGTTTTGGATTTTGCTATGATTGTATTATGTTGCTTTGTTTTATCATTGTCACACAGTTGAGAAGCTTGTGTACTTCTGCATAGCCACTTAAGGATTTGATATTGCAAGTGAGTGTGATATGTCTTAGAGCAACTATTCATTTTTCACCTTCTGAAACCTTTTACCGATCCATTTTGACAGTATTAGTATGAGGGTAGATATGCAGCCTTTGATGTGTTCTAGTCATGTATTCACCAAATTGCATATTGCTGTGAAGTCATTTTCCATTCTAAATTGATAGTTCAAAGTGTTTTTTTATTGTTTCCTTTTTTTGGGATTCTATCTGGCGTCTTCATCTGAATCTTGAACTTTGTAGATCATTGATGAAATATCTGTTGCTGGTGCAACTTACAAGACGATGGAGTTCAGTGGCACAACAATTGAAAGTCTGGCTGTAATAAATTAATGCTCTTTTCTATATAATGGCAGAGTATCTCGATATGAATTATTAGTGGAGCTGGAAATAGTTCAGTACTGTGGATATGTAACAGAGCATGTTTCAAATCTACTGTTCATATTAGTAATGGAACTTGTCATCTCTTTGTAGTTTAACCTTTCCTTTTGTAATAATATTCGAGTTTTTTTTCTTCCATAGCTTTGTGGCAGATTATAGACTTGACGTGTCAAAGCTGGACCTGTGGTGACTAAGGTGGGTCTTTCATGGTTGCTAATTTAATTGTTGAGTTATTTTTGCCACTTCTTGTTATTATAATTGATTTGCTATTGTCAATATTGCTTTCAGCCTCATTCTTCTGACAATCGGGCACTAGCAAGAGAATGCAAAGATGTGAAAACTGACAGAGTATACATGGGATCTTGTACAGGTGAGAAGACAAAAGATTTTATGGCTGCAGCTAAACTTGTATTAAGGTACTTATATATCTTACAGGAAATCATATGATTTTGCATTCATACTTACAAGTGTACTCAAAACACAGCTAAGCCTTGTGATATTTGCCAAGACTTGATTACTATGTGATTGTTGCCCTTGTGAGTATGATGATTAGTGTTAATATGTTCAGGTAGCTTGGCAATGGCGATTGATTTGAGTGGAGATGGTGGAGTCTTGAAACAGATTGTAAGGAGAGCGAAACCTGATGGTATTGCACCAAAGTTATGTTCACAGCTTGTTGCAGTCCTTGGTATGCTTGGCGACTGTAGGTATGCTCATTGACTCCTTTTCTTTGATCCAAGTTGTTTCTTTTAACCACCAATTCATTCTCGAGAAGCTGTGAACGAATAAGAGTCAGCAAATAAAGCTTCTTTCGAATATGGTCACCAATATACCTTTTTATGATGAAGGACCATAACTCTATTTTCTAGTTTCACTCTTTCATTCAGTCTTTGATTCTAATATTTTCAGTTATATATCAGCAACCGATTGGCTTTTTCAGGTTGGAGAAGTTGCAAAAATTACATGTAATACTATTATTTAGGCTAACCAAGCGGTTTTTTATAAACAAAGTAGACCAAAATAAACTCAAAGAGAGTATCATTTGGATAGTGGTGGAGACCTTGACTAGTTTCTGTGCCATTTCTTCAGTTCGATGAGCGTATTCTCCTGATGGATCTTGACACCAACCAATTGCAAGTACTTTCGGATGCTACTCTCACATGGAGTCGTCTTTGGCAGGGTTGATAGAAGTGATTTTTCATCGTGGAAAGCTATTGTTTGCTGGAGTTTGCTGGAGTTGTTGATGGAAGGAATATTTGGGCGAATGATACTACAAACTCTTTAATTGCAACTTGGTTCTGATTTTATAATGTTGTTTGTGTAAGATATTTTAAGTTATTAATTAAAGTTAAAAGTTGAAATCTATTTTTAATATAAATGAAATGATACAGAAGAGTTTAGGGTTTAGGGTATAACAAAATTTTCAGTTTTAGTTTAAGGTATATATATATATGACTATAAATAGGGTTTAAGATTTAGGGTATAAATAGGGTTTAGAGTATTATTTTTAAAATTAATCTTTTGCAAACACATTGTATAGGGTTTAGGGTATTGAAGGGTAGGGTTAGGGACTATAATCCTTAATTCTTATTCTCAAATATATAATGAATCTTAAGTCTTACATCTCAAATTTAAAAAAACCTAATTAAGGGTTTAGAGTTAAGGGTTTAGCTTTAAGGGTTTAAGGTTTCGTGTTTTGTAGAATCGTTTCGAATCCGGATTGGTTTTCTATATCAGCTTTTGTAATAGTTTTCTAAATCTAAAATTATAAACCCAAAACTCAAGACCACAAACACAAACCCTAAGATATTAAATTCTACACTTTTAACCCTTAATAATAAGTATTGATTTTTAACTGTATATTATTAAACATAAACATAAAATAATATGCAAAAACAAATCCAAAATTTAATTAAAAAAATTCAAGTACACTTAATGAATATAGGGTTTAGGATATATGTTTTAGGGTTTCCGATTCAGGGTTTACGATTTATGGTTTAAAGAAAGGAAGGAAAACTAATCAAGATTCACTTTATTTTAGATCCGGTTCAGTTTTGGATGAACAAATATTTAAGGTTTAGGTTAAACAAATATGGTTTAGGGCAAATATGATTTCGGTTCACTTTATCTTGGATGATTCAAGAGTAATAAACTTACTTGTGTATCCGTCAAATAATGAATAAGTTTCAGATTATGAGTATGCATGTGTATTCGTCAAATGATGAATAAGTTTCAGAAGACAAATTGAAAAATTCTTGTGACAATTCCGGTTTTGACTCCAATTACAACTTTTTATTAAAATAAAGTTGTAAAATTACAATTTAGTTTTAATAATTATATAAATGCTACTATTTTATATTTATATATAAGTTAAACGAATATTATTAATGTTAACTAAATTTTATTATCATAATTATAATTAGAATAATTATTATATACTTTTAGTTATAACATAATCACCATTATTGATAATATTGTAGTAGTTGACCAGTGGTGCCAGATCTAAACCTTAATCCCGTCCTCTTCTCTCTTTTACCCCTCTTGTGGACATATCAGAGGTCGGGAAACCCTTTTTGTAGATTCAGACCATGAATCTCTCTCTCTCTCTCTCTCTCTCTCTCTCTCTCTCTCTCTCTCTCTCTCTCTCTCTCTCTCTCTCTCTCTCTCTCTCTCTCTCTCTCTCTCTCTCTCTCTCTCTCTCTCTCTCTCTCTCTCTCTCTCTCTCTCTCTCTCTCTGTTCCACCCTGCTTCTCCCGAGATTAAGCCGACGCCTCCTCTCCAACTTTCTGAATCTAAATCCACCATCGGTCCTTGGGGAGAGTTAAATTCGTGCTTCTCGGTCCGTTAAGCTGACTCGAGGACCAGCGATTCGGTGCTTCAGCGACGACAAAGGGCGTGTGCACAGCGAAGAAGAACGCACGAAAGAGAGCATGTACATCCAGGTTCTTCTTCATATTCTTCTTTTAAACTCATTATTGTCTTTTGAGAAAAATCCGATAAAGGAGATCTAATCACAGTAAATCTATTAAGAATAACATCTGGGAAATGGCGCTAGATCTATTTTCAAGCTTATTAGATAGACTTGGATCCAATTTTCTCAACATGAAATTTTACAGTTGGTCTCAAAATCGAAGTAAAATAATAGGACGATGAGAATTGTTCATAGAGCAGACAAGTAATTGGGAATGTATGTTATCTTTGTGATTAAGCAGACCTTTTTTTTTTGAAGAAATGGAAAATATTATGTGTTCTTGTAATGTAATCTCTTTACACTGATGGAGCTAGCAAAGGTATGATTTTACTTCGGGTACTTTCATTTATAAGTTATTTCTTTTCACTTTTGTGTTTGATGTATCGTTGACACTTAAACATAAAACTTGATGTATCTTTGATAGGTACAAAGAATTGGAATCTTGTGTAACGCCATTGCCAGAAGCAAACAGTCCAGATGAATTCGCAGGAGGTGCATTGGAGGACTGGCCTGACCGAGCTTTTGCTGTCCCACCTAGAATTATACGGGGAACAATACCGGAGATCAGTGCTGAGAAATTCGGAGAAGACAACGAGGTGTGGAAGGAGAGAATAGCATATTACAAACAGATAATGTCACGTTGAAGATTCAGGAACATTATGGACATGAATGCATATCTTGGAGGATTTGCAGCAGCTATTGTGAAATATCCATCTTGGGTTATGAATGTGGTTTCTGGGGATGCGGAGAAGCAAACGTTAGGTGTGATTTACGAGAGGGGATTTACAGGGACATATGAAGATTGGTGTGAAGGATTCTCTACGTATCCAAGAACTTATGATCTTATTCACGCCGGTGGATTGTTCAACATTTACGAGAACAGGTAGTTATAATGCGTTCATATTTATCTAAATAAATATACAGTCTTAAACACTTTTAAACAAAATTCATTTGTGAATCGTAAACATCAAACACAAACGTGAATGGTAATGCTATGTTTCTAGTTCCGGTTCCGCAATATCCACTATACTTAGCTACCATATCACTGTTAGGTGGTTCTCTTGTTCCTTACTATTTCGATGAGTCTGAAAACTGGGGGCTTGATGTTAATAACCTTAGAAAATTCGTTGATCTCGCTCGTTCTCAAGGGATATCAGTGAGCATTATTTTTCTTTCCCTTTCTTCTCTTGCAGTTAGAGTAGAAGCGTATGTCTTTGTTCATCCATTTACTGATTTGTCTTGAATGGGTGTACAGGTAAGGGCAATGGTGATCATTAACCCTGGGAAATGGAGAAGGAGTTACTGGAGAAGAATAAGAAACTCGAGCAGCAGAAGCCAGAAAGTGAGAAAGGAAGTTCAGGGAAGGTAAACTTGCATCATACCATCAACTTCCAGTCGTTTTTTTGCTTTTCATTGATGTGGTTCCAGTTTTACGAAATGTCTCTAATACTCAGGTCATTGCTTTTAATTACTTTAGATCTAATGACTTCCTTGGTTGAGATGTCACGATTAAATCATTTCTTATTCTGTCTTGCTAATTTTGCAGGTGAAGTATTCGCAAGAACCAGACAGTCAAACCAAGTGTTAAGCTGTGATTTTGTATTCGATTCTGTGTCATGAAGCAGTTGGCTATTGGCTATTGATTAAGGATGAATTGATAAGGTATGAGACGTTTTGGTTATTGGGTATTGGCTATTGCTGTAGAAGGCTGGCTGATGCAAAAGGATCAACATGTTCAAGATGGAATAGGCCAAGTGGAAGCAACTCTTAAGTTTTGAAGAAATGATAGAAACAATGTTAGGAATATGTTAAGAATTTTTTTGATATGTATCTTTTATTATGTTTGTGTAAAACATGTTTTAAGTTATTAATAAAAATCAATTTTAAATATAATTGTTTTTATATAAATTGAATTAATTTTTAATTAATAATTCATAAATAATTTAAAATAATATTATATAATAAAATTTCAGTTGCTCTCATTAATATTAAATATGGCAAAAGATTTGAGTGTTCATAAAATATAAAACAGCAATACATACTCGCCATTACAAATTATAATACAACATCAATTAAACTGCTAGTATAACATAGCCATAATATAATGCCACTAAAGTAAATGTTATTGCACTAAAACAAAGCTACATTAACATTTAAAATGGCAATCATACAATGCTACCGAAAGACAATTAATCACAGCAAAATTAATGCTATCGTATACATATATTTTATAGCATCCCAAATTAGTGCTATCGTAGATGGCTGACCTAAGATGGCAGCGGCAAACATAGCGTTTATGGAAACGCTACAATAGACATATGATAGCGTTTTCGTGGTGCTATCAATACCCAGTTTTCTTGTAGTGCGATCGACACGGTCCTGTGTGTCGATCGTCACATCATCGCGCTTGCATCGATCGACGCTTCTCCTGCATCGATCGACACATATCGTAAGGAAGATGTATGATTTCTTTAGTTCAAGGATTGACAGCTCGCAGATAGCTGGGCTGAAGAGCAAGGTAGACTCTCTACATAGTCTTGTACTTGGAAAGTATGCGCAAAGAGCTATCAAATTTGTTGGAGGGAATGAATTCTACAGTCAGGAATCTGCTTTTCAGAGACCCTTCCAGCAACAGAGTAACTCATTCTCAAGGAACTATGGTGTTTCTTCTTACCAAGCACCGCCTGCACCTACACATAAGAGCAGGTTGGAAGCTATGATGGAGCAGTTTCTTGAGGGAGAACAATAGATCATTGTGTCCTTCAACTCAAAGATAGATGCATTACATGAAGATCTGAACGGGAAGTATGAATCTTTGAGCACACATGTGAAGAATCTGGATGTCCAAATCCAACAGACATCTCAAGCAATACAAAAGCATAATGAAGCTGGGAAAGCTGAACAGTACAGATCCATCAAAGCTGTGACCTTAAGAGATGAGATTAGGTTGCTAGGTGAAGAAGAGAGCATCCATTTACACTCAATGGCTTTTACACCATCAGGTAAACCAATCCCAAGTCCATACTTGGTTTTTGTGACATGGATCCTATTTCGGATTCAGCGGCTTTCAGCCATTTTCGGAGTCAGAACCCATCATTGCTTCTTCAAAATTAGCAGGCTCGTCACTTTCAATGATCAACAGATCACGGCAATTGGTTACGAGAAATCCACATTTCTCGGGTTCGTGACGGATCCTTTCGGATCTGCGAGCTTTAAGTTTGTGTAAAATTTGCGCATATATCTCATATATAGACTTTTACCATGACCTAATTAACCAAGATTTAAACCGTAGTTAATTAAGTCATAAACCAAAATCAATATTTTGGTTCGCGATCTGTGTCGATCGATACACCTTTGTGTCGATCGACACTTCCTCAGAAACTCGCCATTTGAATGTATATCGAATATACATTCACCAGATCCTTTGCAAACTTCAGGCACCACAGGTGCATGTTCTACAACTCTTTGTAGATCCAACTGCTGTTCTTCCTCATCAGGTTGAGCAGCCTCCTGTGTTTTTCAAATTTCTTCGAGTTCTACTTTTACTCCCACTGTTCTTCCTGGAAAGAAATATTTCTCAAGAAAACCACAATTCCGAGCAACAAACATTATGTTCTCGGACCGGTTGTAAAAGTAACATGCCTTGGTCTCCTAAGATAACCAATGAAGTAGCATTTCTCGGATTTGGGTGAGAGCTTATCAGAGATTAAAAACGTTTTTCATAAGCCTCATGATAGGTCTCGAGTTTTACCTTATTCTAACTGCAAGTGCACAGTAATTCAATTGTAGTACTTAGGGATCGAATCCACGAGGACTCTAGGCAACGATAGGATCAGGAACTTAAACAAATTAAAACTAGGAGAAAGCAAAAAGCAAATTGGATTCTATTAACTAAAAGAAAACGAGAAAGTAAACCAGTAGCAGGTTTGTTGTTTTAAATCAATAAACTAAAATCGCTAAGTCTAGGGCGTTCTCAGGAAATCAGACAAGCAGATAAATCAATCAGTCAGGATCTAATTAAACTCAGTTCTAGAACTCAAAACACATATATAGAATTAACCAAATTCCTTTGCGAGAATTCTTTAAGTCTAAGTGCAGTAATCCAAATTCCTTTGCAATTACTAACAGATTAAACCAGCTTTAATTCCAAGTTTGATATGTTCACAATCTAATTAAACCAAATTCCTTTGCGAGTAATTAAATTTCTCAACCTAAATAGTTCAGATTCTAAACCACACTGTCGTGTCGTATTTAGCAACCTAAGATCTAGATTCCAATTGATCAGGTTAGAACTAGCATTAAACACAATTTAGTTTGAAGAACATTTATTGATGTGAATCCTTAACTGAATTAATTATATCTAGCAAGTCATGAAATCCCTATGAGAAACCCTAAACCTAACTGTGAGACTACTCAGACATGGATGATGTAAACATAATCAATGAATTAATAGAAATCATAAAAGAGATTAGAATAATAAAGGGGTTCGAAAACTTCTCCAAAACGAATGTACTACAGGATCAGATCATCCCCAAAAGCTCTAAACTCTCTGCTCTAAGTTATGATAGCGTATGTAAAACAGAAGTTAAAAACCTAATTAAATAGCTAAAACACGACTTGGGGCTTCTGTGTAAATATCTGGAACTTCTGGGCACTTCTGCAATATTGGCATTCTTCATTAAACCGCCGAGTCTGGCCCATTCGCGCTGTGCATCGACCGTTGCAGGTGTGCAACGATCGACGCAGTCATCATATCTGGACAGTGAGCTCAGTCTCTCGGACCAAATCTCCAAAACGCACCAATTAGCTCCATAATCTCCACTTTAGCTCCAAACGTGCGTATACCTAATAAAACCTGCAAAAGACTCTAAAGAAACACAAATAGACTCTAAAACACACTTATATCATGGCATAGAACCGGTAAAAACCATGATATATCAACTCCCCCACACTTAGCCTTTGCTTGCCCTCAAGCAAAACAGAGAACTAAAACATGGTGAAGAGGTTTGAAAACTTTCAGAAACTCTTTTCGTCCTAGAAGCAACAACACTCAGATTTCCCTTAGTAAACCACTGAAAGAATCAATCACAAGATATCAAGACCAACATATACTTCCCCCACACTTAGCAACTGTCCTAAGTAAACTCCACAATCACATTCACGCATTCAAATTCTCCCTACTAACTTCTGCAAGTATTTAAGTGCGGTCTCACCTAAGGAGTATCGATCAAAGGCACATGGACTCTTACCTTATCAGCTCTAGACCACCATACTATCTTTCTCTAGTCCCTTTCTTCTCTTTTCCCTTCCTTGGCATTCTGATTTTTCCCCATTGGGTATCATTTTATTTTTTTTATCAGTGCTCTTCCTGTTAAGGGGTGTACTTTGGACACATTCCATGGATCGCATAAGAGATAATAGTGTTTGCTACTATTCCCATGACCACTTCGGAGTTACTAACTCATCCTCAGTTTATTATCTCTTTTTTTTTTTCATGGAAGGGGAGAAGGGAACCAAATAGGACAGGTTTACAGGCTGTGTCAGAACTAACAAGGAAATCCGACACAAGGTATACCAAGCCCTTAGGTGAGAAAATTAAGTCAGTATTAAGGTGAAGTCAGTAAAAGATCCTCTGATACCTGAAGTGATGTGGGTGTCCTCAGTAGGTTGATCTGTGATGGGGTTTTCTAATAGTCATAGATAGATCCTGCAACTTCATCCCGATGGTTACTTAAGTTCCTGCAAGTGCTATTAATCTTCTCAAAAAATCATTGTTTCTTACTTAAACTGTTTTTTACTCAATAAAACAATTTTTTTTGAAAAACGGACTGACTCAAAGAAAACAGAAAGATAGATGTCAGTAGCACCTCCCCCACACTTAAGACACACTGTCCCCAGTAGTGTCAAGCGAAGGATTGGTAAAAGGAAAGAAAAATTGTTAATGGATGTGTTGAGTTCTGTCTGATTTTTACCTCTGTCGCACAGGCATCGATCGTTGCACTAGGTGCATCGACCGTTGCTTGGCGATTTTTCGTGTATGGTCGATCGTTGCTCAGGACCGCAACGATCGCTGCAATGCGATTTCTTTCGTGTTGTGACGATCGACACAATGTGTGTCGATCGACGCACTGCGATTTGGCCGAGACCTGCAGACAAAAACTCACCAAAAACAGAAACAAACGTAAAATCCTACAAAAACACCAAAAATCAAAAAGCAAAAACGAAACAGTGGGTTGCCTCCCACTCAGCGCTCTTTTAACGTCAATAGCTTGACGTTTCATCTGA
The DNA here is from genome assembly GCA_030180135.1 of Orychophragmus violaceus. Lineage (NCBI taxonomy): Eukaryota > Viridiplantae > Streptophyta > Magnoliopsida > Brassicales > Brassicaceae > Orychophragmus > Orychophragmus violaceus. The sequence continues at coordinate 70,007,973 of CM058236.1, read as the reverse complement.
TCTAGGCAGAGGGTGCATCATCCAGAGGCAGAATCTGACCTTCTGGAATCTCGGCCTTAGCCCAATAGTTTTTCACCCTCTGTCCGTTCACAGTGAATTCATTACCTTCCTTGCTGGTTAGAACAATAGCTCCGTAGGGATGCACTTCTTTGATCTTGAAAGGACCGGACCACCTTGATTTCAGCTTACCTGGAAACAAATGCAAACGTGAGTTATACAAAAGTACCTGATCATTGGGTGCAAACTGTCTAGAGACAATCCTTTTGTCATGATAAGCCTTAGTCCTCTCTTTGTACAGTTTTGAGTTCTCATAGGCAAAGTGTCTAATCTCATCCAACTCATTAAGCTGCACCAATCTCCTCTCTGCAGCAGACTTAAGATCAAAGTTCATCTGTTTTACAGCCCATGCTGCTTTGTGCTCAAGCTCCACTGGCAGATGACATGCTTTTCCATACAGAAGATGGAATGGACTGGTCCCAAGAGGTGTCTTAAATGCAGTTCGGTAAGCCCATAGTGTATCATCTAGCTTTGCTGCCCAATCCTTCCTTGTCTTCCCAACTGTCTTCTCTAAATTCTCCTTGATTTGTCTATTAGAAACCTCGACATGTCCACTGGTCTGAGGATGATAAGGAGTAGCAACTCGGTGATGAACTCCATGCTTTCTTAGGAGCTTCTCGAAGACCTTATTAATAAAGTGGGATCCTCCATCACTAATCACAATCCGAGGTACTCCAAATCTAGGGAATATGATGGTCTTAAACATCTTAATAACCACCGAAGAATCATTGGTTGGACTAGATATTGTTTCTACCCACTTAGATACATAGTCCACAGCAACCAAGATAAACTTATTCCCATGGGATGAGGGAAAAGGACCCATAAAGTCTATGCCCCAGCAATCAAAAACCTCAACTTCAAGAATGAAATTCTGAGGCATCTCATGCCTCTTACTGATTTTTCCTCTCCTTTGACAGACATCACATTGAGAGACAAAAGAATGAGTGTCTTTAAACATTGTAGGCCACCAGAAACCTGCTTGCAGAACCTTAGACACAGTCTTGAATTTAGCAAAATGTCCAGCATAATCTGATCCATGGCAGTGGAATAGGATGTCTGGAACCTCTGATTCAGCAACGCATCTCCTGTAAAGACCATCTGAACAGTGTTTGTAGAGATAAGGCTCATCCCAGTAGTATCGTCTGAGCTCCTTGAAGATATTCTTCTTTGCATACCCCTTCAAATCATCTGGTTCAGTCCCTGCAGCCAGGTAATTAGCTATATCCGCGTACCAGGGTCGATCAGTGGTTGCGACAGCACCTACCTCGAAGACATAGTCTCCAATTTGAACCGTGAAAGATTCTGGTTCTGTTTCCGCACTGCAACGATCGTCGCATAGGGTTGCATCGATCGTCGCATCCTCGAGTCCTGCATCGATCGTCACAGATGTGGCATCGATCGACGCAATGCGATTTATCCGACAGTTTTGCAGATTTTTGCCCAATTCCGCCTGAAACACTGTCCTGACCATATTGACGTTTTCCTCGGGCAAATAATCATTAATGGGCACGTCTTCCTCAACCAGCATCCTTGAAAGATGATCAGCAACTCCATTCTCAACCCCCTTCTTGTCCCTCACTTCAATGTCAAACTCCTGAAGCAACAAAATCCATCTTAACAATCTTGGTTTAGCATCCTTCTTCTGCATTAGATACTTCAGGGCTGAATGATCAGTGTGCACAATCACCTTGGAGCCTATAAGATAGGGGCGGAACTTCTCGAATGCAAATACAACATCTAACAGTTCCTTCTCTGTGGTGGCATAGTTTCTCTGCGCATCATCTAGTGTCCTACTAGCATAATAGATAGCATGAAGTTTTCTATCCTTCTTCTGTCCCAGAACAGCTCCTGCAGCATAGTTACTTGCATCACACATAACCTCAAAAGGTAGATCCCAATCCGGTGGCTGAACTATTGGAGCACTCACTAATGCCTGCTTTATTTGTTCAAATGCAGTCTGACAATCTGCAGTAAACTCAAATTTGGTGTCCTTACACAACAAGGCAGTTAGTGGCCTAGCAATCTTACTAAAGTCTTTTATGAACCGTCTATAGAACCCATCATGTCCTAGAAAGCTTCTTATAGACTTGAAAGAATCAGGCGCCTGAAGGCTGGTCATTACCTTAATCTTAGCGCGGTCTACTTCAATCCCTGCTTCAGACACTTTATGTCCAAGTACAATGCCATCTCTGACCATGAAATGGCACTTTTCCCAATTAAGAACTAAGTGCTTTTCTTCGCATCTAGTCAGTACCTTACACAGATTATCCAAGCACTCATTATAAGATGATCCATAGACTGAGAAGTCGTCCATAAATACCTCCATAAAGTCCTCAATCATATCAGTGAATATGGACATCATGCATCTCTGGAAAGTAGATGGTGCATTGCAGAGTCCAAAAGGCATCCTACGGTAAGCAAATGTGCCATATGGACAAGTGAAGGTGGTTTTTCCCTGATCCTCTGGGTGGATAGGAATCTGAAAGAAACCTGAGTATCCATCGAGGAAGCAATAGTAGGGGTGATTTTCTAACCTCTCCAGCATCTGATCAATGATGGGTAAAGGGAAATGATCCTTCCTTGTTGCAGCATTGAGTTTCCTGTAATCTATGCACATCTTGTGTCCAGTCACAGTCCTAGTAGGGATCAGCTCATTCTTCTCATTCTTTACAACTGTAACTCCGCCTTTCTTAGGCACTACATGGACTGGACTCACCCAATCACTGTCTGAAATAGGATAGATGATCCCAGCATCCAGGAGTTTCATAATATCCTTCTTAACCACTTCCTGTAGATTAGGATTAAGCCTTCTCTGATGCTCAACAGATGTCTTAGACTCGTCCTCAAGATGTATCCGATGCATGCACAGCTCTGGAGAGATACCTGAAATATCATCAAGAGAATAGCCAAGAGATTTGCGATGCTTGCGCAGCTTGCTTAGCAGTAAGGTGAGCTCTGCGTTGTTCAAATTAGCATTAACTATCACCGGATAGGTCGAATTAGGTATGAGAAACGCATACCCTAGCCCGGATGGAAGTTTTTTCAGCTCAATCTTCGGAGCCTTTTCCTCTGCCCAATCTTTGTCGACTTGCAACGATCGACGCTTGGGTTGTGTCGGTCGATGCAAAGTCGCGGCAGACACTTCTACCTTCATCACTTGTTCAGCAGAATCCATCAGTTTTGCATAGCAGATTGCAGGCTCATCTTGCAGGTGTTCCAGCTCCATTATAGAGCTCAGTAAAGCTCTTTCCAGTGGAGCTTCAGCATGTGACTTGTGAAAGTACTCTGCAGCCAAATCACCCAGTGTGTCCACATAGAAGGTCTGTCCGTCGATGGTTGGTCTCTTCACCAGTTTATCCATATCGAAACTCATCTTCAGATCACCCACATTCAGAATTATTCTACCTCCTTGGCAGTCAATCATCGCACCAGCAGTGGCTAAGAAGGGCCTGCCCAAAATTAGTGGATCCTTCGGTTCCTCTCCATACTGCAGAACCACAAAATCAGTAGGTATCACACATTTACCAATAATTATAGGCACATCTTCTAGTACTCCTTCAGGGATCCTAATGGTTCTGTCTGCTAAGACTAGTGAGATCCTAGTTGGCAAGAAATCAGTCATTCCAAGTCTCTTAGCCACAGAGAAGGGCATAAGATTCACACTAGAACCAAGATCACATAGGGATCTTTCAAATCTTTCCCTGTAGATGGCACAATCCAACATAAAGCTCCCTGGATCTTTCAGCTTCTCAGGAATTCTACCCTGAACTACCGCACTACATACCTCTGTGATCATCATTACACTCTACTCATCAGACCACTTACCAACAAGCAAGTCCTTAAGACATCTCCTCATCACAGGAGAAGTCTCCATAGAGTCAATCAAAGGCACTTCAACTTTCACCTTTTTAATGATCTCCTTGCATTTGGTATATTGTCTATCGTTCTTAGCTTTCCTGGAATTTTTGGGAAAAGGCACTTTAGGTTTGTAGACCCTTTCACTCGACTGTTTCGGTTTTTCTGGTCTTGAACTCTCTGTGGTCGCCTTGCGTCGATCGTCGCTGGTGTTGTGTCGATCGTTGCTGGGCGACTTTGTTACGACAGGTTCTTCGTTTTCGCTTTGCATCGACCGTTGCTGGGTAGCATCGATCGACGCATTGCGAATATCACGAATCTCATCTTCCAATTCCTCAATTTCCACGAGTTCTTCAACACTCAACGGCTTTTTCTGGCCAGGAGACAACTCCTTACCACTTCTCAATGTCACTGCATTGCATTGGTACTTGGGATTAGCATCAGTCCGCCCTGGGAGATATCCATCTTCCCTCTGAGCATATCCAGCAGTTCTTTCAACTTTAGCATCAAGCTCCTTCATATGTGCGCTCAGGTACTCAAATTTCCCGTTTAGATCCTCATAGACAGTACCTATCTTCTTGTCGAGGTCTGCAGCATTCTTAGTTTGACCCTTCAACAGCTGTTCCAACATAGCCTCCATCTTACTCTCATGAGCACTAGCAGCAGGAGGTGCTTGGTAAGAAGAAGATCCATAGGTCCTTTGATTTCCCTATTGGAAAGGTTTCTGAAAACCACTAGTCTGTCCAAATCCAGAAGAGTTTTGGTTGCTGTTGAAAGCACTCTTCTGTCCTCCATTGAAGAACCTGTTACCAGACTGATTTCCAAACCTGTTTCCTTGGAAACCAGATCCTCCGATGTAATTCACATCCTCTTCCTGCTCTTCTTCTTCAGCATTGATCATCTCAACCTCTTGAGCAAAGTGGACAGCCTTCTTCCCAGCTAGAAGATTTTAAACAGTGTCCAACTTAGATCTAATATCAGCTATCTCAAGATTCTCCATCTTTCCACCGGACTTCTTCCTTCTCTCATCAGTGGTCTTACAGCTATTACTGCTTACCAGATTATCTATCAACTGCTTAGCTTGAGCAGGAGTCCTAGTGTTAAAGTTGGTATTGCTAGAGTTGTCCAATGCAATCTGATATGGAAGATATATTCCTCTAAAGAAGATGCCTAAAAGCGTTACCTCGGTGAATCCATGGTGCGGGCAGTCACGTTGGTATTTCTTGAATCTCATACAGGCTGTCTTAAGAGGCTCAGTAGGACCCTGGGTAAAGGTAAGGATGTCCTGTCTGGACTGATCTGAGCGGGCATCATCATAGAAATGACGCAGGAACTCACTCTTCAGGGCTGCCCAAGTAACAAACGTCCCAGATGGAACTTGTTTCAGCCAGGCTGCAGCATCGCCAGCCAGGGAATAGGGGAAAAGCTTGAGGAACAGATAGTCTTGATTAACTCCATCGTACTTAATGCCAGTGATTATGCTCTCAAACTCATCTATGTGATCCATTGGCTGCTCACTTGGAGAGCCATGGAAGGCTTTCTGCCTCAGGAGAGAGTAGTAGATGGTTTTGATTTCAAAATCATTCCTCTCAAATTCAGGAAGTACTAGAGCTGACCGGTTAGCATGAAACTCATCCGGTCGGTTGTAGTCAACTAAAGTTCTCTCATGGACAACCATCTTTCTACCTTGGTTCTGTCCTTGACCTTGTCCTTGGTTCTGCTCCTGTTGCGGCCGTGGTTGCACTGGAGGATCAGGGATGACATTCCCTTCAGCATCTATCGGTTCTTCAGCAGCATTGTAAGGATTGTTGTGTCGGTCCCTGAGGGTACCTTGAGCATCAGGCTTTATGATCACACGTTCAACAACAACCATCCTTTCTCTTCTAACTCTTCTGTTTGTCCTCTCAAGTCTTGCAAGTTCTTCAAGTCCGAGATTGACGAGATTCAAGTTCTGATTACTTCTAGTTTCACGCGTCTGCATAAACTGTCTGTAATCGTCAAGCAACGATCGATGCTAACAGTGCAACGATCGATTCAATCTCAAAATCGCCTAGTGAAGCTCGACACAAGAAGGGCAACGGTCGATGCTATGCGATTTCGAAACCTGCGATAGAGAGAAAACAGAGAAAAATAAAAAAAAATCAGTAAAGAAAAATAAAAACAAAAAATCCTAGTAAAAACCCTAAGTTCGAAGCTATCGAAGACTCTAAGATTCCCCGGCAACGGCGCCAAAAACTTGATAGGTCTCGAGTTTTACCCTATTCTAACTGCAAGTGCACAGTGATTCAATTGTAGTACTTAGGGATCGAATCCACGAGGACTCTAGGCAACGATAAGATCAGGAACTTAAAGAAATTAAAACTAGGAGAAAGCAAAAATAAAATTGGATTCTATTAACTAAAAGCAAGCGAGAAAGTAAATCAGTAGCAGGTTTGTTGTTTGAAATCAATAAACTAAAAGCGCTAAGTCTAGGGCGTTCTCAGGAAATCAGACAACCAGATAAATCAATCAGTCAGGATCTAATTAAACTCAGTTCTAGAACTCAAAACACATATATAGAATTAACCAAATTCCTTTGCGAGAATTCTCTAAGTCTAAGTGCAGTAATCCAAATTCCTTTGCAATTACTAACAGATTAAACCAGCTTTAATTCCAAGTTTGATATGTTCACAATCTAATTAAACCAAATTCCTTTGCGAGTAATTAAATTGCTCAACCTAAATAGTTCAGATTCTAAACCACACTGTCGTGTCGTATTTAGCAACCTAAGATCTAGATTCCAATTGATCAGGTTAGAACTAGCATTAAACACAATTTAGTTTGAAGAACATCTATTGATGTGAATCCTTAACTGAATTAATTATATCTAGCAAGTCATGAAATCCCTATGAGAAACCCTAAACCTAACTATGAGACTACTCAAACATAGATGATGTAAACATAATCAATGAATTAATAGAAATCATAAAAGATATTAGAATAATAAAGGGGTTCGAAAACTTCTCCAAAACGAATGTAGTACAGGATCAGATCAGCCCCAAAAGCTCTAAACTCTCTCTGCTCTAAGTTATGATAGCGTATGTAAAACAGAAGTTAAAAACCTAATTAAATAGCTAAAACACGACTTGGGGCTTCTGTGTAAATATCTGGAACTTCTGGGCACTTCTGCAATATTGGCATTCTTCATTAAACCGCAGAGTCTGGCCCATTCGCGTTGTGCATTGACCGTTGCAGGTGTGCAACGATCGACGCAGTCATCATATCTGGACAGTGAGCTCAGTCTCTCGGACCAAATCTCCAAAACGCACCAATTAGCTCCATAATCTCCACTTTAGCTCCAAATGTGCGTGTACCTAATAAAACCTGCAAAAGACTCTAAAGAAACACAAATATACTCTAAAACACACTTATATCATGGCATAAAACTGGTTAAAACCATGATATATCACCTCACAACCCAAAATCTTCATGAAAGACAAATTATGAACATTTCCAGTCCACATCTCATGTGGTGTCTTTGCAATTAATTTTATGGAACCCTATTTAGTATAAACGCAGACGTTTCTAGAGCGTATTCTTAGAAGGATAATGGAAGATCTAAGTGACTCATCATTGATCGAACCATATCTAATAAAGTCCGATTCAGGAGGAGTGAATTGTGAAATAATTTCACAATCTCTCAGATGATCACTAAATTCTTGACTTAAGTATTCACCTCCATGATCTCATCGTAGAGCTTTAATACTTTTGCCAAATTGATTCTGTACTTTGTTCTGGAACTCTTTGAACTTTTCAACAGATTCCGACTTATGTCTCATGAATAAGACATAACCGTACCTACTGAAATATCAGTAAAGGTAATGAAGTACTGAAAATTTCCCCTAGCACTAGCGCTCATCGGGCCATACACATCCGTATGTATAAAGCCCCAATAAGCCTCTGTCCCTTTCATTTTATTCGTTCGTTCGCAACTTGTGTCGATCGTTACATACATGCATCGATCGACACTTCCTTTGTCGAAAGGGGCCCTTTTTCGTTTTACCCAATAAACAAGATTCGCATTTCTCACATGATTCATAATCAAATGAGCCCAAAAGTCCATCACTGTGGAGCTTCTGAATCCATTCTCATTTATGTGACCCAAACGACAATGCCAGAGAAAAACTTGATTCGTATCATTCGATTTGAATCTCTTGGTACTAATGTTATAGTTAGGCACGTTTTGGTTTAGAACATAAGGTCCATTCTCTAATGGATTGCTACTATAAAACATATCATTGTAATCAAATGAATAACACTTATTCTTAATTTGAAAACTGATATCCTTCCATATCCAAACAAGGAATAGAAATAATATTTCTGCTCATAGCAGGTACATAGTAGCAATTATTAAGTTCTAAACTATGCCTGAAGATAAAGACAAACAAATGTTCCTACGGCCAATACAGCAACTCTTGCTCCATTTCCACGCGCAGGTCCACTTGTCCTTTCTCCATAGTCCTACTGTTGCTCAGGCCCTGCATTTTTTTCACAAAAATATGAGTACCATAGGCGGTATCCAATACCCAATAAGTAGAACCATTAGAAGTAACATTTACTTCTATAACATAAATACCTGAAGAAGAAGTCTCGTACGTCTTCTTCAGCTTCTCATAATCTTCCAGGAATTTCTTGCAATTTCTTTTCAAATGCCCATGACCATTACAATAATGGCACTTATCATCTTTAGAAGGACCAAGCTTAACCTTAGGAGCATGGTTAGACTCGCTTGGATTCACAATCGAGCTCGTCTTGCCATCACCTTTGGTCTTACCAAGTTTCTTAAACTTATTACCCTTTTGTACCATAAGGACATTTGGGCTGTCCTTCTTGATGTTAGGTTCAACAGTTTTAAGCATCCCATGCAACTCAGTCAAAGTTTTTGTCAAGTTGTTCATGTTATAGTTCATAACAAACTGATCATAGCTTGACGGCAGTGACTGCAGAATGATGTCAGTAGCCAACTCTTGGCTAATAGGACAATCCAGTTTCCCCAGGTTATCAATATAACCCATCATCTTAATGACATGAGGACTAACTGGTTTGCCCTTTGGTAGCTTGCACTCAATCAGAGACTTAACCGTCTGGTATCTCTGAGTTCGTGCCTGCTCCTGAAACATACTTTTCAGGCCATTGATCATCTCTATTGACGACTCCACGTACTTATATTGCTTTTGCAAGTCTGAGTTCACGGTAGCCAACATGAGACAACACACATCGACCACATCATTAGAATTTTTATCCCAAGCATCCTTATCTGACTGCCAGGCATTGGCTCGGTACTTCTTGGGGAGAACTTTCTCAAGGACATAGTCCTTTTTCTCCTGTTTGAGAACGATTATCAAGTTCCGATACCATTCAAGAAAGTTGGATCCATTTAACTTGTCTTTCTCAAGGACGGATCGCAGGGAGAAATTGTTATGATGGTTTGTGCTAGACATAGCTGAAAACAAGAGATGTTTAAGTTATGATGTTCAAGAAATGAGAAATCTTAACTATTAAGAAGACTCACATTATATTCAAACAAAGTTTCCTCAAATGAATATAATGATCCAAGACCCATACTTCACTAAACTTGAGTGAGCCAGTGGCTATCACCCAAATTTTAGCTATCTAGGTAAGCAACAACTTTGCTAGTCATATCCAATATAACTCTTGGTTGTGGATTGACATCTCATGTCCAATCCACCTGATGTCTCTGAGCCCAAAACGATTTTGATGGCCCATTCAAGTAAACCAATCTTTTGAGTCATGTAATTGTTGATGTCTTGCACTGCAAGTCCATCAACACGATTACTTCATGTCTTACTTATGTAATTGTAGACACCTTGCACTGCAAGTCTATCGCACAATGAAACAAGTCTTGACAGTTGACAAGATCGGGAAGACATCAAGGATTACTTGATATTTGGTTGAGGAACAGAACCTTTAAAACGTTCAGTTTTATTATGTTTTAATTCTTCTAATTAAAATTGATTTATCTTGGTTTGGTTCTGTGATTTCAGGTTCAATAACCTAAATCATCGGATCTTGTGTCGACCGACACTACTTTAATGTCGATCGATGCAGATTAACCAAAACTAATATGCGATAACCGATCAATCCAATTGATACGGTTTTACGATAATCGGTATGTGTCGATCGACACTACATTAGTGTCGGTCGATGCTAACCTTATCAACTCAATCGCAATAAACCGTTTTAGCGGTTTAACCAAGCTAGATAACCGGTCCAATCCAATTGAACCGATTAGCCTGACCGTGAGGTATGTGTCGACCGACACAACTCTTGTGTCGATCGTCACAGTTAGGTTAAACCTAAATTTTATTCGGGTTATCCTTATGTGTCGATCGACACCGGATTGGCATCGATCGACACAGTGCGATAAACCCTAATCGTTTTCAAGAAAAAAACCTAAATTAGATTACTTTGATTAAAACGAGTTTTAGCATGCTTGTACCAACTATACAGAGATTCAGATTCAACCAATCTAATCAACATGCTACTGATTCAATAGAACCCTAAGGCTCTGATACCACTGTAGGAAATTCTAGCCGTTCTAATCAGATTAGCAACCCTGGGTATAAATTCCATTCCCTAAGATCTAGGGTTCATGTATATTGAATCTAGAGATCTCAGGATTACCTGGTGATTAGCAGCGGAAGATTTGCAAGTAATCGAGATCTTTAAGCGCCTCAAATGCTGCGCCTCTACTGGTATCCACACGCACACAAACTGAACAGATGGGATGCTAGTGCCGTCAGAGATCAGATCTCTCAAGAGGTTTTCTGTTTCTTTCTGGTGGCTAAGAATTAGGTTAGATGTTGTGTAAAAGTCGACCATATATCTTATATATGTTGACTTATACCACGACCTGATTAACCAACGATTAAACCGAAGTTAATCGGGTCATTCGCGATCTGTGTCGATCGATGCACATGCTGTGTCGATCGACACTGCCTCAGAAACTCGATATTGAATGCATATCAAATATGCATTTTTCAGATCATTACATTAATGATCAACCTCATATTCTATGTCCAATTTGCTTAGGTGTGTGACCATGTAGGATCATATAATACTAGCAATGTGTTCTAAACTCATTGATCATAAGTGGCTTCTAGCAAAGCATTATGATTGCCCAGTATTATATGACTGTCACATCTCGACAATACAACTCTCACTTAGAGCAAGTACAATAGATTTCAGGACATTCCCAACACTCATTTCTAAGGACTAAACTTTATAGTCGTAATGAAAACTCTCATGACACTTATATAACTATCCTGTAGAGTTCTCATTAGCGGGTCATGTCTGATCATGTGTTCTCCAACACATATCTATGTGATTGACTTTAATACTCTTATTAATGACTCCATGAAACTTAGTCATCAGTCACCTCACATACTAGTCTCACGCGGTTGTTAATGTCCCATTTTAACAACCTTGACCAGGGATCAACATAATTTATGTCATTTATCATTTATTGGATTTCATGATCAAGTCACATACTTGATAACCTATAAAATGTCATAAATTACTTTAGGACTATTATTTAATAACATAATTAAATAATACTGATGTCAGAGTTCATTATCATAATCAACTTATGTTTATATGAACATCATATCACAACTAAAATTAACAACAACAACTCCCACTAAAATTAAGATCACATCTTAAGACATCTAATGCCTATAGCGGTTGTATGAACCTCATGCGGTCTCGCTCAGCGTGCGTCGAAGGACACTGCGTCTTACTAAGAGTAATGCCAAGAGTCATTTGCATGAAGCCCTTCTTGGAATCATGCATATTGGACCTGTGCAAGACCTTATCAATATAAGTATCTTGACACAATCCAATTAGCTTGTCCAATCTATCTCTATAGATTCTTATTCCAAGAATGTATACGGTTTCTCCCATGTTTTTCATCGAAAAAATAACTTTCGAGTCAAGTCTTAACAGACTGAAATAATGGAACTTCATTTCCAAGAAGGAGTATGTCATCTACATACAGTACGAGAAATGCAACTACGCTCCCACTATTCTTCTTGAAAACACACGATTCCTCTTCGTTCCTGATGAAGTCAAACCTTTTGACCGCTTCATCAAAACGAAGATTCCAACTCCGAGATACTTGCTTCAATCCATAAATGGATCGATGAATCTTGCATACCTTCCTAGCAGCATTATGATCAATGAAACCTTCAGGTTGTGTCATGTACACATCCTCTTCCAGAATTCCATTGAGGAAAACTGTTTTCACATCCATCTGCAAGATCTCATAATCATAATGAGCGGCGGTTGCTAGGAGAATCCGAATGCACTTAAGCATAGTGACTGGGGAATAGGTTTCTTCATAGTCAATACCATGAATTTGATTGAAACCTTTTGCCACCAACCTAGCTTTGTATATCTGAATATTACCATCCACGTCAACTTTTCCTTCTTGAAAATCCATTTACTCTCAATGGTTTTTACACCATTGGGTAAATCAACCCAAGTCCATACTTGGTTCTGCGACATGGATCCCATTTCGGATTCAGCTGCTTTCAGCCATTTTACGGAGTCATGGCCCATCATTGCTTCTTCAAAATTCGTAGGCTCGTCACTTTCAATGATCAAAAGATCATGGCAATTGGTTACGAGAAATCCAAATCTCTCGGGTTCGTGACGAATCCTTTCGGATTTGCGAACTTTAGGCACCACAGGTGTATGTTCTACAACTCTTTGTAGATCCAACTGCTGCTCTTCCTCATCAGGTTGAGCCGTCTCATGTGATTCTCGAATTTCTTCGAGTTGTACTTTACTCCCACTGTTCTTCCTGGAAAGAAAGTCTTTCTCAAGAAAAACATAGTTCCGAGCAACAAACATTTTGTTCTCGGACCGGTTGTAAAAGTAACATGCCTTGGTCTCCTTAGGATAACCAATGAAGTAGCATTCATCGGATTTGGGTGCGGGCTTATCAGAGATTAAACGTTTTATATAAGCCTCACAACCCCAAATCTTCATGAAAGACAAATTAGGAACATTTCCAGTCCGCATCTCATGTGGTGCCTTTGTAACTGATTTTGATGGAACCTTATTTAGTGTAAACGCAGACGTTTGTAGAGCGTATCCCTAGAAGGATAATGGAAGATCTGAGTGACTCATCATTGATCGAAACATATCTAATAAAGTCCGATTCAGGAGGAGTGAGTTGTGAAACAATTCCACAATCTCTCGCATGATCACTGAATTCTTAGCTTAAGTATCCACCTCCACGATCTTATCGTAGAGCTTTAATACTTTTGCCAAGTCGATTCTGTACTTCATTCTGGAACTCTTTGTATTTTTTTAAAAAGATTCCGATTTATGTCTCATTAAATAGACATAACCGTACCTACTGAAATATCAGTAAAGTTAATGAAGTACTGAAAGTTTCCTCTAGCACTTGTGTTCATCGGGCCATACACATCCGTATGTATAAAGCCCAATAAGTCACTGACCCTTTCATTTTGTTTGTTCGCGACCTGTGTCGATCGTCACTACCTTTTGTTGAAAAGAGCCTTCGTCATTTTACCTAATAAACAAGATTCGTATTTCTCAAATGATTCATGATCAAATGAGCCCAAAAGCCCATCACTATGGAGCTTCTGCATCCGTTTCTCATTTATGTGGTCCAAACGACGATGCCAGAGAAAAAGTTTGATTCGTATCATTTGACTTGAATCTATTGGTACTAATGTTATAGATAGGCACGTTTTGTTTTAGAACATAAAGTCCATTATCTAATGGACCGCTACCATATAACATATCATTGTAATCAAATGAATAACATTTATTCTTAATTTGAAAACTGATATCCTTCCATATCCAAACAAGGAATAGAAATAATATTCCTGCTTATAGTAGGTACATAGTAGCAGTTCAAAAACCAAGCCAGAAGGAAAAACAAATGAAATGTTCCTACGGCTAATGCAGCAACTCTTGCTCCATTTCCCACGCGCAGATCCACTTGTCATTTCTCCAAAATCCTACTTTTGCTTAGGTCCTGCTATTTGTAAAAATATGAGTACCACAGCCGGTATCTAATACCCAATAAGTAGAACCATAAGAAGTAACATTTACTTCTATAACATAAATACCTGAAGAAGAAGTCTCGTACGTCTTCTTCAGCTTCTCATAATCTTCCAGGAATTTATTGCAGTTTCTTTTCAAATGCCCATAACCATTACAATAATGGCACTTGTCATCTTAAGAAGGATCAGGTTTAACCTTAGGAGCATGGTTATACTCGCTTTGATTCACAACCGAGCTCGTCTTGCCATCATTGTTCTTACCAAGTTTCTTAAACCTTTTACCCTTTTGTACCATAAGCACATTTGGGGTGTCCTTCTTGATGTTAGGTTCAGCAGTTTTGAGCATCCCATGCAACTCAGTCAAAGTCTTTGTCAAGTTGTTCATGTTATAGTTCATAACAAACTGATCATAGCTTGACGGCAGTGACTGCAGAATGATGTCAGTAGCCAACTCTTGGTTAATGGGACAATCCAGTTTCCCCAGGTTATCAATATAACCCATCATCTTAATGACATGAGGACTAACTGCTCCGTCCTTTGGTAGCTTGCACTCAATTAGAGACTTAACCGTCTGGTATCTCTGAGTTCGTGCCTTTTCAGGCTAGTGTTCATCTCTATTGGCGACTCCACGTTCTCGAATTGCTTCTGCAAATCCGAGTTCATGGTAGCCAACATGAGACAACACACATCGACCACATCATTAGAATGCTTATCCCAAGCATCCTTTTCTGACTGCCAGGCATTGGCTCGGTACTTCTTGGGGATAACTTTCTCAAGGACATAGTCCTTCTTCTCCTGTTTGAGAACAATTCTTAAGTTTCGATACCATTCCAAAAAGTTAGATCCATTTAGCTTGTCCTTCTCAAGGATGGATCTTAGGGAGAAATTGTTGTGATGGTTTGTGCTAGACATAGCTGGAGTAATAAAGGAAAGAGTTTTAGTTATGATGTTCAAGAAATGAGAAATCTTAACAGTTAAGAAAACTCGCATTATATTCAAAAACAATGTTTCCTCAAG
Source organism: Orychophragmus violaceus (assembly GCA_030180135.1). Lineage (NCBI taxonomy): Eukaryota > Viridiplantae > Streptophyta > Magnoliopsida > Brassicales > Brassicaceae > Orychophragmus > Orychophragmus violaceus. The sequence continues at coordinate 69,992,944 of CM058236.1, read as the reverse complement.
TGAATATAATGATCCAAGACCCATACTTCACTGAAACTTGAGTGAGCCACTGGCTATCGCCCAAATTTTAGTTATCTAGGTAAGCAACAACTTTGCTAGTTATATCCAATATAACTCTTGGTTGTGGATTGACATCTCATGTCCAATCCACCTGATGTCTCTGGGCCCAAAACAATTTTGATGGCTCAGTCAAGTAAAACAATCTTTTAAGTCATGTAATTGTTGACGTCTTGCACTGCAAGTCCATCAACACGATTACCTCCTGTCTTACTTATGTAATTATGGACACCTTGCACTGCAAGTCTATCGCACAATGAAACAAGTCTTGACAGTTGACAAGATTGGAAAGACATCTAAACATACTTGATATTTAGTTGAGGAACGGAACTGTTTAAAACAATTAATCTTATTATGTTTTAATTATTCTAAGAATTCGGGTCTAATTTTGGTTCGGTTCTGTGATCTCAGGTTCAATAACCGAAACCACCAGAGATTGTGTCGATCGATACTACTTTAGTGTCGATCGACGCAATTCTACCGAAACCAATTTGCGATAACCGATCAATCCAATTGACCCGGTTTTGATTACCGGTCAGTGTCGATCGACACAACACTTTTGTCGGTCGACATTAACCCAATTCAATCAGACCGCAATTAACCGATCAAACTGGTTTAAACCAATTGCGATAACCGGTCCAATCCAATTGAACCGATTTAGTCAATTTTAACCAAGCGCGATAACCGGTCCAATCCAATTGAACCGATTAAACCAATCGCAAGGTCTGTGTCAACCGACACAACACTTGTGTCGATCGATGCGTTAGGGCTTTAGGAACTTTGATCTTTATGATCGAAACCTAATATTTTATACGGATTTCCATTATGTGTCGATCGATGCCAGATTGGTGTCGATCGACACTATGCGAAATCACAGAAACGTTTTTTGAACAAAAAACCCTAAAACGCGATTCCTTTTAACATAACACACCCTAAGGCTCTGATACCACTGAAAGAATTTCTAGCAGTTCCTAATCCAATTAGGCAACTCTAGGTATAAATTCCATAACCTAGGATCTAGGGTTTAGGTATATTGAATCTACATCAGATCTCGAAGATACCTGGAAAGTTATGCAGCGGAAGATATATGATTAGGTATCCGAGATTCACGAGCGTCTTAAGTGATGCGCCTCTACTGGTATCCACACGCACACAAACTGGAATCCGCCGGGAAGCTAGTGCCGGGAGATTGGATCTCTACGGAATGCTTGTGTTTCTGAGAGGTGGCTGCGATTAGGCCAAAGGTTATTGTCCAGATCGTGCTATATCACATATATATAGACCTGAGAAAACCTAATTAATCACTGAACCAACCAAGATTAATTAAGTCATTAAACCGAAACAATATTTCGATCTGCGCCTTGCATCGATCGATACAACACTTGTGTCGATCGATGCACCCTCAAAACACGTATATTAATGTGTATCAAATACACATTTGATCATTACATTAATGATCATTCCCATCATTCCCACATGAAGTATATCCAGTCTGCTTAGGTGTGTGACCCTGTAGGATCATATAATACTAGCAATGATTTCTAAACTCATAGATCATAAGGCTTCTAGTAAAGCATTATGATTACCCAGTATCATATGAATGTCTAATCTTGACAACACAACTATCTCTAGAGTGATTACAAGTGTGATTTCAGGACATTCACAGCAGTCTCTAGAGGCGGAGCTACCAACAACGTGGAGGAGATCCGGAGCTCACCAAACACACGCGCACAAAGAAGCCAGAAAACTGTTGAAGAAAACAAAGACAGAGGAGCCAACACTAGAGAAAGACAATGCATAAACAAAAAAAGATCGGAAGCGCCTTAAAAAACGCCGCTATTTTCGGTTTACTCCCTCGCCGGAAAGGTCTAAGCAAACGGGAAAGGGAAACAATCGCCGCGATTTTATATTCGGTCCACCGTCTCCTCCGCAAAACCCAACTCTCAGTCTACTGCATTCCTCAACAGACCCAAAGCAGAGTGAGAAACCCAAAGAAACTTATTGCTTTAGACCACCTCCGCTCAGCCTCACAATAGCCGCTCCACCGGAACTTGCACACGACGCTGAAAAAGACGAATACCTCCATGCAAAGAGTGAGGAAGGAGAGACAACAACAAGGGCTCATGAGAATGGTTAACGAGTCTCGTCCTCTTAGATCTGTAACCGGAGCCACCACTCCACCGCATATCTACCACCGCGACCTTTGTAGCCGCCACCCGAAAACTAGCCCAACCATCATATCGGATTCGGGCAGAGAACCAACCCATAGATGAAGAAAATGCACAATTTAACGAGGAACCTCCTCACAGCAATGACGTGAATGCTGTACGCTGGAAAAGCGGTGGAGAAACTTGGCGCTGTCTTCAAAAAATGAGAAGATGATATTGCAAATTTTAAATAACGAGTTTTTGTTTTAATTTGATTTTAAATTAATATTTCATTTTTCTCATTTTTTTAAAAAAAATTGATTTTTTAATGATTGAAAGTATAAAAACTAACTTTAGAAAGGGAAAAAAAACTTTAAATACCTTAACAAAATGTGGTATTTATATTCACTAACCTTTAATTATAAATTTTTTTTTTGTCTAACACTATTTTTTCTCAAATCCTATTTAGTAGATTTTAATGTTGATATCCATTGCCAAAACAAATGTTGATATCCTTAATTTCTAAAAAAACTGATATTTTAGCAAATTTGTTAAAATGATTAGTCCAATAAACTAAATTTTTAAAGAATTTATACAAATGTCACATCCAATCAAAAAGATTCGGAAAAAAAAAACATCTCAAACAAGTCGTTTGTATTGTTTCACACTTGCACCCCAGTTAGGTGTATATATTTAACACGTGATTTTAACTTATGTACAAATAATACCCCCTTGTGAGCAGTGACAATAAACATTTGTTTTGTTTATGTATTTGGATTGTTGGAGAGAGTTACATCATAATCTATGTTAATGTATTGAGTTATTGATATCAAAACATCATTATGTTTAGGTTGCAAACAGCTGTAGATTTCAATCAGGCTTCAACTGGAATGTTTTTTTCTGTGGGATAAATTTATTTAAAATGCAGTATTCATTATATCCCATAAAAAATTAACCAGTGATTTAAAAAAAAAAAAAAACAGTTCTATATATTCCATTTTTGAATGGAAAAAGAAAAACAATTCACAAACGTGGATGAATTGCATTTTTATTTTATTTTTTCATATGAAAGATATAATAACATTAAAAGATTCAATGCGAAATACAAAACCGGATAAAACCAAAAACAAAGCCTGATAAATGAAATTTTTGTTCATCATCCTATTTTCCCATTCCACAAATAATCATTCCTTTCAATCAGCACATACCTTTAGAAAACAACTCCTTTATTTTTGTATAACACAAACCGAAAATCTTGAACTGAAACGATAGAAAAAAATCCTCATAAATCAAAATAGAGGTGTCCTCTATTAGTTATAACTTATAGCCTTATGCTAAGATTACTTTCTCATAAAAATAACAATGACATACATATAAAACTACTTGCAATAAACTATGAATAAATGGAGTTTTGTAATACTTTACTAGGCTTGTTGGAATTGTGTTGGGCGTATCCCATGATATGGTTTAATACTCATCATTGGATATTGGATTCTAAGCACCAACATACTTACATTATAATAAGAAACCATAAGTTACTAAACACATCATTATTACACGCTAAAGATGCATGCATACAAACTAGGACATTCCTTCATAAATCACTCGCAAACAAGACAGACCATTCTCTCAACATCCCACAGATGCTCTGGCATTATTCAAGAAGACATCATCAAACCAAAGACAGTAAAACAGAACACAAACTGAGCAGTAGATAGGACCGAATCTACTCAGTTACAAATCTCTTCCTGACCTCAGTGACAAACTCGGTAACCTTCTCAGACTCAGGCAAGGACTTAGCCACGCTCTCCCTCTGCAGACACCTCTTAGCCCAAGCGACCAGTTTCGGACATTCTGATTCGATGCTAAAGTCACCATACTTCTCGGCTGCAGGGAACCAGGTGTAGAAACCAATAAATCCAATATCTACATAGCCAAAGTCATCGCCACCAAAGTAAGGTTTGTCTCCAAGCACAGATTCAAGAGTCTTGAGTATCTCAATGAACTCTTTCTTGCCTGCTTCTTGTTCCTCACCTATGGTCGCCCAGACCTTCCTCAGAGCATCGTACACCTGATCCATTGCAATTGCAAACTCAAAATCAATTTTTAGTAACATAACATGGAATGTGTGGGACTTCGGTTCTTCTGTTTGGTTTTGGTTTCTCGGTTTTTGATTTTTTTTCTTTGCCGAAACTAAATTTCAGTTAGATTTGTTAGGTTATTGATTTTTTACCGAAACTAAACAAATTTTGGATAAAATCGGTTAATTTCAAATAATTTCGGTTACTTTGGTTACTTCGGTTACTTTGGTTAATTTTGGGTATATTCGAATCAGTTTGGTTCAGATAATTTCGGTTAATTTTAGGTATATTCAGTTATTTCGGATCTGTTCATATCTGTTCGGGTCTAAAATTTATTGTATTTTGGTTAGAATCATTTTAGGTTTATATAGAAAAAACTTCGAACCGTATTAACCGAACCAAACCGATTAAAAGTCCGAGGGCTCCATGGAACCATCTTAGCCGATCAAATTTCTAGTAATCAAACCCTCAATTTCAATTTCAATCTTACGAAATCAAACAACAAAAAGGATGGATCTTTGAATACCTTTTTGTCGATGAAATCAACCCAAAATCTAGCCTGAGCCCTCTGGTAAGGATCTGAAGGGAGGATAGGGTTCTTGTGAGACCAAACCTCTGTTGGATTAGTTTCAGAGAATTGGGATAATGGAGAAGACAAGTGAAACTGAAATTTCACGATTGAGTTTCAGATGCTTAAAAGCATCAGTTACAAACTGAACATAAATAGATAAAGAAAATAAATTACCCATAGCCCATGATAAGAAACTTCCAAATAACAAATCATAAGCCCATAAGTCCAAAAAACCAGATTTGATTTTGAATCAATCAACATTCCCCCTTGATTCAAAATCACACACGCCTAACTTAGAACGGAAGAACTCATGCTTAGCTTGAGGAAGAGACTTTGTGAGAATATCAGCCACTTGTTCATTGGTTCCACAAAACTTCATAATGATTCTTCCATCTGCCACAAGCTGTCGAATGAAATGATGCTGAACATCTATGTGTTTGGTTCTGCCATGAAATGCTGGATTCTTGGCCATTGCAATCGCAGATCGGTTATCACAAAAGATCTCTGTAGCCTCCTTCTGCTCTGAACAAAAATCAGCAAGTAACTTTCTTAGCCACAAAACCTGTCTTGTTGCTGCACCTGCTGCTACATACTCTGCTTCCGATGATGATAATGCCACTGTTTCTTGCTTCTTTGAGCTCCAGGTTACAGCTCCAGACCCAAAGCTAAAACAGTTCCCCGAAGTGCTTTTACGGTCGTCTAAACTTCCTGCCCAGTCACTATCAGTAAAACCAATGAGCTTGAAAGTGGACAAGTTAGAGTACCACATTCCATGTTCAACGGTTCCAGCAACGTAACGGAGAATTCTCTTGGCTGCTCCAAAATGTTGTTTGGTTGGATTATGCATATACCTAGACACAACACTAACAGAGAAAGCAATGTCAGGTCTAGTGTGTGTCAAATAGTTTAAGCCACCAACCAAACTCCTAAACAGCTTTGCATCAGCTGGTTCTGTCCCATCTTCACGTTGCAACTTCTCGTTAATATTCATTGGTGTGAGTGCCTTCTCACAATCAGACATGTTGAACTTCTTCACTAAATCAGTAGCATACTTCTTCTGACAAGCAAATATCCCATCTTCTCCCTGAATTACTTCAATTCCCAGAAAGTATTGCAACAAACCCAAATCTGTCATCTCAAATTTCTTCATCATGCATGCCTTAAACTCATTAACCATCAGCTCCGAAGAACCCATATAGATCATATCGTCAACGTAAAGACAAACCACCAAGAAATCAGTGTTACCTTGCTTCTTCACGTAAAGGGTAGGCTCACTTTCACTTCTCTTAAATCCATTCTCTTGAAAGAACATATCGATCTTGCTGTACCATGCACGCGGTGCTTGCTTTAGCCCGTAGAGTGCTTTCTTCAGCCTATAAACCTTATCTTCCTTTCCACTTACAACAAAACCTTCAGGCTGAGAAACATAAACTTCTTCCTCCAAATCTCCATTCAAAAATGCAGACTTCACATCAAACTGAAAAACAGGTAAGTGAAAGTGTGAAGCCAAAGCCAGAAATGCTCTTACTGTTTCAAACCGAGCCACTGGAGAAAATGTTTCTTCAAAATCTATCCCTTCCTTTTGTGCATACCCTTTCGCCACAATACGAGCCTTGTATTTTTGTACGCTTCCATTGGAGTTATACTTTGTTCGATACACCCACTTTAGACCAATGACATTCTTCCCTTCCGGAGCATCAAGTAATTCCCATGTGGAGTTCTTCTCTAAAGATTGTATCTCCTCTTTCATTGCAATCTGCCACTCAGGAAAACTTTCTGCTTCTTCAAAATAAAAGGGGTCAGAAGCATACAAAGCAAAGCTACAAGACTCATAAATCTCTGCTAGAGACTTAAATCTTCTCGGAGTTGAGTCACTGGACGAACTTGACCCTTGAGAGACACTGCTTGCTGGACTTGTAATTGGAGAGTTTTCTGGACTTGGTGGTGGAGTAATCACATTCCCTTGTGATTCATCTTCAAATTCAGCATGAATTTCCTTAACCAAATCTTGTTCTTCCCACTTCATTCTTGCTTCTTCATTAAACACAACGTTGCGGCTGATTATCACTTTTCCATTAAGTGGGTTATATAAGCGATATGCTTTGGACTGAGAACAATACCCAATAAAGACACACTTCACTGATTTTTCATCAAGCTTTGAACGAATATCAACCAAAGCATATGCAATACAACCAAAGACTTTTAAGTGGCTTACTCTGGGTTTCCTTCCCATCCAAGCTTCGTATGGTGTTCGATTCATGACAGCCTTTGTAGGAGAAATATTCAGAAGGTAAACTGATGTTGCAACAGCTTCTCCCCAAAACTGGTTAGGAACACCTTTTGCTTTTAACATACTTCTTGCCATTTCAACCACCGTACGGTTTTTTCTCTCCGCCACACCGTTTTGCTCAGGTGTGTATGGGGCTGTGAGTTCCCTGCGAATACCATTTTCATCACAAAATTCAGTGAACTCTTTTGAGGTAAATTCACCACCTCGATCAGTCCGAAGAGATTTGAGAACTTTTCCACTTTGCTTCTCCACCAAAGCTTTGAATTTTCTGAAATTCTCAAATGCTTCAGATTTCATCTTGAGAAAATAGACCCAGCTCATGCGACTGAAATCATCCGTAAGTAACAAAAAATACCGGCTTCCTCCGAACGACTATGTCTTCATCGGTCCACACAAATCAGCGTGTACAAGCTCAAGACACTCTGATGCTCTCCATGATTTTCCACTTGGAAAAGAACCCTTGCTTTGCTTTCCATAAACACAACCTTCACAAAACTCAAGCTCAGAAATCTCAGGCAACCCAACAACCATATCTTTCTTCTTTAGCAACCTCAAACCATTCACATTCAAATGACCATAACGTAAATGCCACAGATTTGTTCCACTATCACCTTTAGCAACCAAGGCTTTGTTCACAACACTCATCACGTCAAGAGGAAACATTCTGTTGCGTGTCATGTGAATAAGTGCTAGAATATGTCCAGATTTTTTATCACTTATTTCACATGAATCATCATCAAACACAACTCTATAACCAGTAGTAAGCAACTGTCCTACACTTAGCAGATTATGAGCAAGACTAGGTACATACTGCACATCATTTAGAATTTTAACAGCACCTTGTTCTGTTTTGATGGCAATTGTACCTTTTCCTTCAACTTGCATCGTCTTGTCATCTCCGAGCCGAACTTCACTTTTCTGCAACTCATCAAGTTCTTTGAACAGTGACTTTGTTCCAGTCATGTGATTGGAGCATCCACTATCCAAAAACCAGACAACATCAGAACCATGTGTGATGAGAGAATGAGTCATGAACAGCTTACTTTCCTCTTGGACATTTTCAGCAAAATTTGATTTCTGCTCATTCCTCTGTTTGGACCAGCAATATGCCTCTTTGTGACCAAATTTCTTGCAATATCTACACTGAATATTGCTTTTGAACTGACTTTGATCCTTGTATCCACTCTTGTATTGGCTTTGATCTCCATACGAGCTTCTTTGTTGATTCTGATCACCAAAATGACCTCTTCCCCTGCCATAACCACGACCTCTACCATTAAATCCACCTCTGCCTCTGCCACGGTTTCCATAGTACTCTGATTTTCCCTTCTCTGAAAAATCTCCTTTTACTTGAAAAGCTTTCTCTTCTGCCTTTTCACTTGCTTTGCTAAGCCGATCTTCATGAGCTATCAAGGAACTCATCATTTGATCAAACGTGTATGTGCTCAAATCATTGGCTTCAATAATAGCCGGAACGATATACTCAAACCTTGTTGATAAACTCCTCAGAACCTTGCTCACAATGCTTTCGCTGCTGAGAAATTCACCATAAGCCTTCATCTGATTCACGATTGCAGAAACTCTAGCCAAATACTCTTGAATTGATTCCTTTTCCTTCATAGAAAGGGTTTCAAATTGTTGACGTAAAGTTTGTAACTTCACCGTTATCACCTTTTGGGCTCCCATATACTCTTGCTTCAGAATCTCCCATGCTTCATGAGATGTGTTCACTGCAGAGATTCTTGAGAGGATATCTTCATCCAGTGCCGATTGGATGAAAAACAACGCTTTTGCGTCTTTCTTTCGTTTCTCCCGTAGTTGTTGATCAGGTTCTGCAGGATTCTGATCTTCAAATCCAGATTCCACCAGATCCCATAGCTCCTGCGATCGGAACATGGTCTTCATTTTGAGACTCCAAAGATGGTATTTCTCTCCTTTGAAAATCGGAACAAGGGCTTGCATGTTCGTACCGTTGTTCGCCATCGCTTCTTCTTCTTACAAGGATTGAAACCTGGAAATAATGCTCTGATACCACAATTGTTGGATTAGTTTCAGAGAATTGGGATAATGGAGAAGACAAGTGAAACTGAAATTTCACGATTGAGTTTCAGATGCTTAAAAGCATCAGTTACAAACTGAACATAAATAGATAAAGAAAATAAATTACCCATAGCCCATGATAAGAAAGTTCCAAATAACAAATCATAAGCCCATAAGTCCAAAAAACCAGATTTGATTTTGAATCAATCAACAACCTCGTCGATGTACTGAACCTGTATGGCAGATTCACAGACCGGTTTACCGTTGTGGATGAGAACCGGAATTTTCTTGTGAATCGGATTCATCTGGAGAAGCAAAGGGCTCTTGTCTCTCAGATACTCTTCTCTGGACTCGAACTCAACACCTTTCTCCCTCAATGCGATCCTCGTCCTCATACCGAACATGCTAGGCCAGAAATCAAGAAGGATCACCTCGTTCGACATCTCTCAAGCTCACAAAGATTGAAAAGAAAAAGTTTTTTTTTAAACTATTCTGTGTTTATCGATTGATCTTGCGGACACAAGCTTGTGTAGATGAGAGTGTGTCGGGTTAGGTAATTTATAAAGGAGCAAAATAAAGATACGAAAATGGATTTTGCATTATATTCCTCTTTTTAATTTTTTATTATTTATAATTTAAGTTGTTTTAGAATTTAGATAAAGGTGCGGACATTAAGAAAAGTAAGAAAAGTATTGTTAAATAAATATAATAATTTAGAGCTAATTAGTTGAATAATACAAAAACAAATTAACCAATCGTACAATTAAGTAAAAATTGTATAGAAATAGGAGAACAATTTATATTTTTAAACAGAAAAATTATAAAATATATTTTACAAGCATGTGAACAAACTTAAATCTTCTAAAAGTCATTTAAGTTACAAAAATCATTAGATTATAATTTTATGTCATTTTGATTCATTGTTTTTTTTTTGACCAAAATTATAAAATCGTAGATATTCTATTATGAAAAATTGTAAGTTTTTGGTAAGAAATTATAGATTTTTTTTTTGTTGAGAAAGAAAAAGTATAGAAAATCCAAAATAAGAATGTTACATTAAAAAATGGCAAATCGCAAAAATGGCACAAAAAACGTGTTTTGTCACAAATATAGTAACAAGGAAGAAAATTCATAAAAATAGCACAAAAATATGTTTTGTCACTAAATTAGCCATAACCCTTAATCTTAAATACTAAACCCTAAACCCTAAATACTAAACTCTAAACCCTTAAATAATAAACTCTAAACCCTAAATATTAAACCCTAAACCCTAAATAATAAACTCTAAACTTTAAATAATTAACCCTAAACCCTAAATTATATAATGCTATAAAAGTTTTTGTAATTAAAATAATACTAAAAATGTGAATTATTTCCCTTGATGCTATATTTATGATAAGGTATATTTTTTGTGCTATTTTATCTTTTTCTAAAAAAAAATTATAATCACAACAAAAATTAGTTGAAGAGTTCCTTAGAAGAAAAATTATTTGTAAAAGAAGAAGAAATATTATCAAAAAAATAATGCTCAACTTTTTTTTTTTTTTGGAATAATAATGCTCAACTTCAAATAGTTTAACGTGCATAGCCTTAAAATTTTAATTTAGATTTTGAAAAGTGAGCTAATTTTTTTTCAAGAAACTAGGTAGAAGGTAGTTATCGAGACGGACTGTTCGGATTTTATCCGGATGATGGAAATCCCGTAAGACTGGCCAAGCTTTTGGACAGAACTAGAGTTTTTCACTTCTTTGAAAGGAGCCTTTGTAGCTTTAGATTTATCTTTAATTTTCTAGGAGTCTTAATGTCCGTGCCGACGCCCTTGCAAAAGAGGCAAGAACACGTAATATTTTTTTCTCCCATGTAAGTCATGACGAACCGAATCGGATATTCTTTCGGGATGTTAATCCGATTCGGGCAACTTTGATTTAATATATGGTGATTTGTTGACAAAAAAAAGGTAGAAGGTATGGGAGTAACGAGATGTGTCGGTGAGAGTGTAGATTTGCATATCATTGTATGCTTACGTCACTGCTTTACGTCATTATTATTTATGTTCTAGAATATTTCTTATTTATAAAAGAATGATGTTATGATAAGCAATCCCTCAAGAATATAATATATCTTCTTCTTCTTCAAAATCTCTCTCGAGCACGTTGATCAAGAAACAACAAAACTTGAAGATTTGCCCTTCTCCTCTGGTGGGGGTCTCCGTCCGCCGCCGCCGGGGGAGGCTTTAGCTTGTTTTACTTCTTTTCCGGCGATGCCCTGGCTTTGACAGAGTCGTGCGGTGGTTCCTCCCTCTTCTTTCCTCAGACGGTTGTGACTGTGCGCGTTCTCCGAGAACCTTCTTGGCCTTTGTCTCTCTGTATTCTTTCTAGAGGTGGTGGCTTCTTATCGGCGATTTATTTCGCCCGGCGCTTCATCTTGTTCTCTGTGGATCTGGTGTGTGGTTGGTGGTTGTCGGCGGTTTCAGCTCGGGTTGCAGATCTGGTGACTTGCCTCCCCAGCGAGTTGGTCTCTGGTTGTGCGGTGTTGGGCCTCCGCTTTCGTTGTCCTCTAAAGCATCCAGTCTAGTATCGTCGCTTCATGGTTCACCTTGGTTGGTTCGGGGTAGGGTCTGACTGTCGCGTTTTTATGGCTTAGTCTCTTGCTCGGGTTAGTTTTTAGGTTTGGTTAGTATTAGGGGCCTGTTTTCGGTTGGCTCCTCTCTGGTTTAGATTTGTGTTGGTGTTGGCATTTTGTCCTAGCTTTCGGTTGGCAATTTCCGGATCTTTTCCTTGTTATTTGACCCTGTTTTGGATGGTCTTGGTTCTAGTGGATTTGTGTCTCGACCGGTTCTGATAGCGTCTTTGTTCTTGTCCTTGTGGGGTTGTGTGTTTCCGCTCTTCTGCTTCTGGTGTTGGATTGCTCTGAGTGTAGAGTGTGCTCTTCTGGTGGTTCGTTTGCTTCGGTATAGGCCCTGCGGTGTTCTTGCCGCCTCTTGGTTTCGGACCTCCGGCTCAACCATTAGGATTTGGAGCTTCGGCTCTCATCGCACGAAGTCGTCAGTTGTCGTGTGGTTAAAGTGTCTTCCCGCGGCGCTCCGGTCTGTCTGCATACGGTTTGTCACGTGGCTTCTGGGGTGAAGGTTTCTAGTGCGTTCCGGTGGATCAGTCGTAATAAAGTTCGGCTATGGGTGCTTCTGGTTATCTTCTCTCTCGGTTCGTGGTGGTTCTTCTGGCTAGGGTGTCTCGTTTTTAGGTTTTGATCTGATGTTTGCTTTCTTTTAGCTAGGGTGTGGTTTCTTTTACTTGGTGCTAGCTCGTTCTGGTTAGCTTTATTATGTTGTATGGTTGTAACTAGTTCGTCTTTGTCTCCGGGGATTTCCTTATATCCGCCGGCTCTTGTATCTAGGAATAGCCTTTATCCGCTAGCTATCGTCTCTGAGGGTTGTGTATCCCGCCAGCTCTGGTTCTATCAAAGTGTAAGATCTTGTTCTAATGAAAATCCTTTAGTGAAAAAAAAGATGTTATGATAAGCATCTATGTACTCTCTGAAAAGAGTCTCAAGAGAGCTTTGGCGTAACTTTTCCTCCGTTTGCTTAATCATCTCCGATCTCTCTTTCCGGCGAGCGGTGTTTCTCACCGCCGCCGGAGGAGGGACCCCTTTCTCCTGCTCTATCATCTAGCTACCGCTTTGTCTCTTTTCTTTTTGTCTCTAGTCGCAGATCTGAAGTTCTATTCCACCTTGGGTTTGGTGCTCGGCGCTCCGGTGACGACCGTCTCTCTTACTCGTCCTTCGGTCTCGCTGGTTGTCCTCTTTATAGTAGCATTCAAATTTGCAAATACCGAAACAACAATAACTAGATGACTCGCCCGCACCTTAATTTTTTTTGGTCCACGATTGTTTTATTTTGATAAAGAGAAAGTTCCATTTAAGTATATAAATAGTTAGTTATATAGATTAAAAGATGTAAGTTAGTGGATAGAATATATAATTAGTTGTCTGGTGAATATCTATGTGTTTCTTTTATATAGTAGAATTGTATTATGTTTATATTAAAATTTGGTAACCATTTCAATAGTTTTAACTTTTAGTAACTATTTCAATTAATTTAATAAGTAATAGCGTTGTTGCGCTTGTTTTGTTGTTTTAAACTTCTATTACCTCAACTCAGGAAATATAATATTCTAAAAATTAATTATAAATTAATACATCTTTATAAAATTATATTGTGGAGACATAGAAATCAGAATAGTAAATTAAATACTTGAAATTGATAGATGTCCTAAACGAAACAAAAATATAGTACCAATTCAACAAACATACAAAACAAAGCACTAAACATAAGTTTTTGACAAAATCAAACAGAATTAAAATAGAGGATCAATCGTGAGTTAGACAAATTCAGACATTCTTTGAGGAGAAGAGTTTAAGGACAAGAGCAGTGGCATTTTCCCAGAAAAGTTGAAGCACGATTGCTTGCTGGGCATTGACATTATTTGCCAACAAAAAATCTCTTAAGCCGCCACTCAAACGTATACGTCGCCTGTCACTATAAGAATGGAATGCAAGCTCAACATACCATTTCTCTCCCGCATCATTGACCATCGATATGGTGTTGACTGCAACCTTCTCTAAATCATTTACATCCACAAAAGACTTTAGAAGATACTACAAATGAACAACTATGGATCATGTAACAATATTTAAAACCAAAAAACAAAGGAACAACTTACGATTTTGCTTCGTTTGATGTTGACACTCGTTACGTTTAAGGTAACAAACTTCTCTTCGGTTCCTTAAAAATTATTTCCTTATTAGTCAAAATATTAGAAAGGGTGAAGAAAGTGTCTCGAAAATAAGAGAAAAACACTTACTCGTGCTTGCTTCTCCAGTCTCCATCTGAAGAGTATTTTCATATGTGATCTCACAACAGTGTAGTCCGTACTGTTGTAACAGATTAAAATCGGCACCTCCACGATACTCAAAATTAAAAAATCGCCATCATGTAAAGCATGTGCTTTAAAGAACCGTCTCCAGCCTTCTGTAAGCCTATCACCAAGACGTTTGATAGGGAACTCTTCTGGCCTCAAATCAAATGTGAGTTTACCGACTGTAACATCGGTTTTTCCAAGTATATAATTCTTAAAGAACTTTTTGAGGATAGTCTGCAACACAAAGTTTAAACAATAATAGCCAGAAATAAAAGTTGTATAGAAAATAAACCCAATAAGAGAAAGAAGTAAGATTACATACCGGACTCTTTCTACATTTGTTTGGAATCATAGGCTTGAAAAAAGCGTGGGTTTGTCGTCTTCTGATTTGTTATGAAAAGCTAATATCTCTTAATATAAATAAAAAAAATCATCAAATACATGTACGAAAAACAATCTGAAATAGACCGCATCTAAGAATAGAGAACGATTTGTAAAGTTGACTAAACCATAAAGTCTACTTTAGAATTTAAACTTGAATATGTGTTGCAAAATCGATGAGCTTTTATTCATTGGTCTTTCATAATCTGTTTATCTCAATATAAATCGGTAAATTCCAAGAATACAAACCCTAATTTGAAATATTGTTCTTCTCCAAAATTTAGGGCTACCTTGTTGGATGATTTGTTGATTAAACACGAACCTCAACTTTATCGTCAAAATCTTTTCCAGCGCCAAGATTGAACTGAAGGAATTCGTCAATCGCATGTGCACTTTACCGATCTTTGGAATGCTTTGAACAACTAAAAGAAGTTGGTATCATTTCATCTTCATTAATCTTACAATGGGTCATAATATGTGGGCTTTAATAGTATACCTTTTCCAAAAATGTTATGTTATAACTAAATTAGGCGAAATGGAAGGTTATATGAAAATGACAGACTTATCTATAACTAAAGCTTCTTTATTTAGACTTAAGTTATACTATATGCAATATTGCAAATCATTGCATTATTAAAATTCATTAGACATTAGTTATCATTTCGCCAGTAGTTATTGTATTATACTTTTCTAAATTTCATTAGACAATACTTGTTTGCAGAATTAATAAAAAATTGTTTCAGCAAATTTCTTATGTTTGTTTTGTATATTTTTACAAATCATATTTTAATCCTTCATCAACTCATGTAAATAGTTTTCTACCATATATATAAGGAAGAAGCAGTGGAATGAAAAATAAATTAGAACATATGAGTTGTAGAAAATCATTACAAGAAATTGGAGTATATATAGCACCCGAAAAACGCTATATATTACTATTATAGTGGTTTAGTAAACGTTCTATCTACGCCCTTTATAATAGATAAGACACTTTACATAACGGTTTTTCGTAATGTTATAATAGAGTTATTTACAATAGCGCTTAATATTTTGCTATTATAATTTATATAATAACATTTTATTTTTGTTATTATTTATTTTATATACAGCAATATTATAGCATTTGCATTTTGTATTGTTGTTATTTTGTTGCTCATTTTTATCTAATTGCTAATATGGAAACATGCTTTCAATAAAAAATTTGTAAACCAAACAATTAATTAAAAGAAACATATTTGTATTATTAAGCAAAGCCACATTTGACAACGAGTTCACAATAAGACATAACAGTTATTAAAGTCATTGAGCTAAATGTACTACAACCCACACTAAGACAATGTCTCACGACCAACGGCGCCTCCGATGCCGTCGATATCTCTCGTCGGACCATCAACAAAGTTGAGATCGTGGAGAGAACTACCGATGTAGGAATCAGCCGATCCCAAATTGTAGTGCTGCACTTGAACCCTAGCTCCCATATTTTCCTCACCCAACTGGCCAAAACACAAACAAATTCCAAAATCAGGATCGATTTCGTAAAAATCAACCATTTTGGATCAGAGATTCAACTCCAGAAGCTGCAGAAAAGCATCAAGAAATTGCAACGCCATAGCTTTTGAGTTTACTCAGACCGATTTCGTTACTCGTGAGAGAGATTAACGGCTATATAAACCGTGGACATAGAGAGAATCCGAACCTGAGCTTATAATAGGCCGAGAGAGATCTCTGAACCTGGATCCAGTCTCCACACCTCTTACCGAGCCAAACAGTCTAGTAAGGATCCATAGTCGCTGAGATGAGAGTTGAGATAGCTTCATCGTCATGTCCATATCTCCAGGTCTCGTTAGCACATAGATTTGGTCGAGCTCCGACTCAGATTTGGCTCAGATCTGGGTATTTTTTGTTGAGATGGGGAGACGGCTAAGTTAGAGAGAGATAAGAGAAAGTTTATAAAGTTATAAGCTTTTTAAGGGTTTAACGATTTCGATTATTTTGTTTAAGTATAAAAGTTTCAAGAAAAAAAAATATAAGCCGCCAATTATGTTTAGATTCCCGCTTAGTAACACTTTTTACACGCTCATACTTTTAATAGCACGGGAAAATTCTAAACGCTATAAAAAAGTGGCGTCAAACTCTATTATTGCATAAAACTTAAAACCGCTATGTTAATGTGCAATCAATACCTCAATTTCCTGTAGTGAATAGCTCCTACAATTCATTCCCACACAAGAATAAGATCATGTACATATATGTCATGATTCAAAAAAAAATAAAAGGAGCTAAGGAACTCACAAATACCAAAGCGTCTTAGCGTAAGACCATATGCCCTCTTCTTCTTGTCGAGGTTTAGTAACATCTTCTCCTCTAGCTCATTCTTCCTATAGTTGATGAATCCAGGGCTGCATTAAGAGCATATATAAAAGCCAGTTTCAGAGACAAGCTTTGATTATGTTCAAACTTAAAAATAGGAAAAAGTGACTACATAATTTTTACAACTTACAACATCAACAAATAGACTGGAAAAAAGCTTGGATTCTTTGTCCATACCACTGTTGTAAGGTATGAAAACTAAGCGAGATTTTTATGTGTTAGTCTTTGTCCAAGCTCTATCATGTGTATGTGTGTAACTCAGTATATAGTGTATGCTTACGATATTTAATTATTACGTGATATCCCTAAATGAAACTTCATCACATCACCAAACCCAATTACTTCGATCCTTTTATAAGACAGATGATTTTAAAACTTGCACTCGTCGATATGTGATTTTGCTAGATATATATATATATATATATATATATTTAAACACATTCTGATGGTGATGATATGCAACATATATATGTATGAAAGATGATGATGATAATCAAGCCTAGTGCAATTACCTCGTGGAGTAGTTGCTTACGCATTTCTATAATTTCTGCAAAAGTAGGTCTTTGAGATTTTCATATGTGCTTATCGCCATCTCCTCTTGTCTGGCCTCGTTCATACTCTCAGAAGATTCTCCTACTCCATTGCTTTCCTGCAGAGAGCTTCTTTGAGTTAGAATACAACAAGAAGAGAGCAAAATAATTTAATTAGTCTTACTTGAGCCGCAAAGCAACGAGAGGATTGAATAATGTTGTTGTTATTGTAGTGTGAGTGTCTCGGAGATGCTCTGTAAATGTTTATGATTCCTCTCTTAGCAATAAACAAAGCCGTCATTTTCCCTTGTTACAGAAAAACAAAACACGAGATTGTGTTACAGATCCTGCAGAAACAAAAAGGGGAAATAAATAGTAAACTCAAAATTTGGTACAAACCCCAAATCTCAAGAGACAACCACAAGATCAAACATGAATCTCGTCAACATAATACCTAACCTGCATCTCCCGACCACCTACTTCCTTCGTAGTAAGAAACCAATTTTAAAGCTCAGACCAAGAAAAAAAATCTAAGGTTTTGTTTATTGGACACTTACCCTTACTGTTCCATCAATTGAAGCAATGGCGGTTTTGGCAGAGTTTATTGAACCCATTGTGACATATCCATTCCCACGTCTCTCTCCAGTTTACGGGTTTTGTGATACCTGCCGGATAGTTTCAAGCAAAACTGATAAACAGGGAAATGGGCCTCAGGGTTGATTAATGGGCTGCTAGAAAATGAGTGTTTAAAGCCTTTTATTACTTAGTATTTAACATTGTATCTATGTTCAGAAACATCTATTGATGAACAATCAATCAAACAAAATATCTTTTTCTCATCTTATTCTTCTGTTTTCTCATCCCATTCTTCTGCTTCTCACCTCATTTCTGTCATTAATCAGATAAGCTCCTTCCTAAGCTTATCAATGGTATCA
Organism: Orychophragmus violaceus; assembly: GCA_030180135.1. Classification (NCBI taxonomy): domain Eukaryota; kingdom Viridiplantae; phylum Streptophyta; class Magnoliopsida; order Brassicales; family Brassicaceae; genus Orychophragmus; species Orychophragmus violaceus. The sequence goes on along the minus strand of CM058236.1, from coordinate 69,974,626 downwards.
GAGATCAGCCTTTCTTACGGCCATGAAACCTTCCAATCCATCGCTCGCATTAACGCTAGCATGAATGAATGTAGGGGTGATATGCATTCTGACTGATGGAGATAAAAGAGATGTTGATTGAGATGAATGATGTTAATGCATTTTCATGCATTTTAGCTTATGATATGTTCTTGTTTTAGCTTCATTTTGCACTCATTCATGTCATCTTGTTGATCTTTGTTGCATTTAGAGTCTAGGAGCACCTAGGGTTAGGATTTATCATTTTAGGATCTCTTTGGAGTGTTTCTTGGTCTTTATAGGTGTTTGAAAGTTTGGATGATGGAGCATTGAAGGTTTTGGAGCTTGAGGGATTGAAGAAGAAAGGAGAGAAAAATGGACAAATTCACAGGGGAAAATACTAACCTGAAGTACTGACCAATCCGGGTCAATATCAACGTTTTCGCATAAATCACATTTTTGGACAGGGAGGTATATTGACCCAGAATACTGACCAGGCGGGTTCAATATGCGCATATTGAGTGGTTATACCGACCATTCCGGTTCAGTATTGTCTTTGTCGAAGCCAAATAATCCGATTTGAATCGGATCAATATCCGGTTTGTCCCGGGTTGACCCGGTTCGACCCCTTTTACTATAAATTCACAATTTTGAGTTTCTAAAACCCTAAGCTACCTAAGCCTTAGTTTTGCTTTCTCTTAAGTTTTTGTTTATGATTTTGGGTTTGTAAACTTTAGATCTTGAGTTTTAATTAAGTACTTATCTTGTTTCTCTTAATCTCTCTTTCTATTTATGATTTCTTGCATCTTTTTTTATGATTAGGGACTAGAGTTTTTGGGTTTTGTGGATGAGGTTGATTCAGGTGGTTTATGTGATGTTTAGGACTTATTTATGAATGATCCTTCTCTAATTAGTTGATCTCTATGCTAGGTTTCAAGGAATTGTTGAATCTAGATGCTAGGCTTTTCATGCCCGAAAGGTGTTCGATGAAATGCTTGAATGAACTTTTTAGAGAATTTTCACTCTTAGCCTAAGAGATTAGTTGTCTAAGGTGATTATTGGTAATGAGAACTTGTTTGCATTGCTTGTTTATCTCTTAATCACAAATGAGAATTTGATCTTGATTAGGGATTAGACAAAGGGATTAGTGCCAAGAGATTGGATTAGTCTAATGATTAGTGTTCTTAGCCTAAGGATTAGCTTTGCTAAAAGGTATTTGATGGATATTAATGTTTGATGGATATTCCTCAAGGTATTTGATAGATATTCATCATGAAGAAAACTCATTTGGAAGATCACCTTGATAAGTGGATGTGCCATCAAATATCCATCAAATATCCCAAGTCTTAGACCATGATGACTTGTAGGGTCCCAAGCCATCTCTCTTTCTTGAACCTACAAAAAGTCTATCATCAATGAATAAAAAACTGTGTTCAAGGATCCAGAAGAAAACCCACTCCCTGTCGAGACCTTGAATCCGAATGTTGCAAACCCAGAACATCAAGTGGATGAGCAGGAGCTTCAGGAAAACGTGGTGGTTGTAGCTGGAAACCCTGAGATCATGAAGAAGCCAAAGAACCCATGGGATCATTCCAGCGAACACTTAGTGGGTGCGAAATCGAGTGAACCAGCACTACGCGGATCTGCAATTCCAACCACAAGAAATGAGAAAAGCGAAATCGATCCGATGATGGAAACAACTTCGGAGAAGTTTATGGAGATATCTTATGGGCGACGAGATTCAGAGATTCGATACTCTGTGTGACTAAGGTACCCTAAGAGACTGATTATTAGAGGCTATCATAAGGCTACGAAGAAAGGAACGGATATCGCAGATGGTCGGGGTTTTGACGTTTCTAAGAGATTTCTGGGAGTGAACAAAATCATTATGAAATCACGAGCTGATTGTGGTAAAAAAGGCTAAGCAACTTGACTTAACACAAGCGTGTAAGAGCTTGGGAATGTTTTGTGATTCTCCAGGATTAAGAGATGGCGGAGAAGGTGAGCCAAATCGTACCCTCCTAGTCACAGTGAGTCAACTCCGATATCCAGTGACTGATGATGTGTTGATTCGAATTTTCTTTCCCTACGGGACTGTGGAGAAGATCATCATTGTCCAAGAATCAGTGGGTTATCAATCTTTGGTACAGTATAAAGCTCAACAATGTGCTGCATCTGCTAAGGCTGCTCTCAGTGGACGTCACATCTATGATGGTTTTTGTCAATTGGATGTCCAGTTCTCAAACCGTTTGGGTGTCCACAAAGAGCGCAAGAAGTTTCAACCGCGGAGGAGATTGATCGTGGATACAGGAGTGAAGCGTGAGTCACACGTCTTTGATTATGGAGCTAAATCTTAAGATGTGAATAGTGCAGTGAATCCTCAGAGAGATGGGAAGTCCGAGCAGATGAAAAATCTCGGGTCACCTCTGGAGAAACATATTGAGCAAAAAGTGACAGAAGTGATTCAACAAGGTTATGATGGTTTTTGGCGTCTTGAGGATGATCTAAGGGTTGCTAAGGAGTCAAAACAAGACACTTGGTATGGTGAATATGGTGACTGGAGAAACCAGAAACTTAGTCGTGGGGGTGGCAAAATGACAGTAGTGGAGAAATGGAATCAAGGGACAACTCCTGTCCTTGATAGGAACAAACGGGTTGATAAAGCTGCTAACAAAACAAGCCAGTCCACTCCAAAAGTTGAGAACTCTGTAAAATTCTCTCTTCATCGTGGCTGTCATTGGAGGCATGTGTGGGATACAGGTCAAGCTAAGAGTTCCTTTGGTCTGGATATTCACACAATCAGGATGAAGCGACGGTCTGTTTGCGAGAAGACGACAACACGTCGTGAGCTTTTTCAAGCTTTGAAAACCTATGGTTATGGGAGTCATCGCATACGCATCGGGCAGGCAGTTGTTGACTCTCAGGGAAGGATTTTCCAACCACGTGTTATTCATGGAGTTTGCACAGCAGATAAAAGATTCAGCAGATTATCTCAAGCCAGGCGTATATGGAAACATGGGGCTGGAGTTATTGGAAGTGTTATATGGTTGGCGTTTCAGTGGTTGGACGGTGGAAGCTCATTAGAAACCAGAGTAGAACGTTTTGGAAATTTCCTTGTTGATTCTCTGTCCCTCAGTTATGTTGCTCCATACAATGTTGCAGCTTGCTTTCTTGCTATTGGTATGGCCATTATTATATCATCATGGCCAGAAAACGATGAAGATCCATCAGAAAACAAAGTCCTTCTTACTCAGTTCAAGAACGCTGCCTCTGCCATTGCTTATGATGAGAAGATCGCATTGCTGGGTGCTATACAGTCTCTGTTTGAAGGGTCCAGGAGAACGCTCCAGGAGCAGAACCATAGTATGGTAGAAGCCGAACCCAACGTTCCAGTCCAGCGTGAGAACCATGAGAGTAATGACAGGGATGCTTCTCACAAAGAGTTGAATTTACGCTTGCAGCAGTATGTACTCTAGTTGCAAATCTCCACACTGAGAATGCTGAGATTTTCATCTCTGAAATGTTGTACTTGTCAAAGATTGTGGATGCCAAGGCATGTTGGGTGCAAGCAGTTATGATGGAAACAGATTGGAAAGGGTTCAAATTAGACGATGAGCGGATATCAGGTCATGATAGTGGGATTTCTCAGTGTTGGAGGAATATAAACCTTCTTGATATTCTCTGTAGTAAAACAACATATGCAGGCTCTGTTCGCCACCACCTCCAATGGCACTATGACGTCAAGGAATCTGGGCTACAGGAGAATACCATCATTCTTCATGCTCTGATTTTACTGGCTAAACTTCTTATCTATGGAGTATTCCAATTTCTGAGACCACCAGATCATTATACAAAATATGTTATTATGCAATACAGGAAGGAGTTTCTCAGCTACATGAATACTAGTGATGTCAGGAGATCCTTTCAAGCTATATTTGAGTTTGGTCTGCTGTTCATGACTTCTATCTTCAATGTCTTCAACTTTTAGGACATGGTTGTTTCAGTCGGGGAGTATTGATAAGCAGGGAAATGGCCTCGGGGTTGATTAATGGGCTGCTAGAAAATGAGTGTTTAAAGCTTTTTATTACTTAGTACTTAACAATTGTATCTATGTTCAGAAACATCTATTAAAGAACGATCAATTAAACAAAATATATTTTTCTCATCTTATTCTTATGTTTTCTCATCCCATTCTTCTGCTTCTCACCTCCTTTCTGTCACTAATCAGATAAGCTCCTTCCTGAGCTTATAAAAACACACACACACACACCCCTCTCTTTATATATGTATCAATCAACCATATACTCAAACAATATTCGTTTTGGTTTCTTTCAGGGACTAATCAAATGTGACGAATATTTTTCCAGAGTTACCTCGACGGAGATTACAGTTACAAAAGGCTGAAACATGTCGAGAAGCCGGGCAATGCCATAGCTTCGGGGGATATTACAGACGTATAGCTCGCAAGGTCTCAGCTTCTTCATCACCACTGGTTTTGATTCGATTTCTCCATCTCCTTTAGCTTCGCCGTTTTCTTTCTATTCAACCAGGACTGATAATTCTGAAGAAGAGACCTTAAATTTCAGTGGAAAGGGGCGAGACAACCACGAGACCAAACATGAACCAGAGGCGGGAGACGAGGGAGGCGACAGCGAGCTTCATGGATTTGAGGTCGGAGCCAGGAACCGATCAACGAAGAACATAGCCGTACATAGCCACACCTTCGGCGGCTAGGGTTTTCTGTGAGAGAGAGAAAGAGATAGAGAGGGACAGATTACATTTTTGTAACGAGAGAGGTGTAGGATCTCCTAGGATCTAGGGTTTGATATATTGAATCACCAACCTCGTTCTTACCTTGTTACTGGCAGCGGAATGAATGGTGAACGAGATCAGTAGCGACACAGATGCCTCGCCTCTATCAGAAACACACGCACACAAGCTGGAAACGGGATGCTAGTGCCGGATCTATGGGATCTGAGAGTTTCTGGTGTTTCTGCTTTTCTGTCAGAGAGAAGAGAAGACGGCTAGGGTTCAGGTCGACCATATAAGCCTTTATATATCGACCTGGAAATGACATCACAAACCGTCGGACAAACCCGACTCGGTTACGTCATTAATCCGAAACATCAGTTTCGAAACCCGATGTGCAACGATCGACACACTTACTGTGTCGATCGACAAACCTCCACGAAAAGCCTGCATCGATCGACGCACTCATGCATCGATCGACACACACATCATAAAACTCTATGTCAATTTGTATCCAATACACATCAATATGATCATTACCATAATGATCATTCCCACATTCATGCTTCCAGTTTGCTTAGGTGTGTGACCCTATAGGATCATATAATACTGGCAGTAAGTCTACAACTTACAGACTGCAAGAGGCTTCTAGCAAAACATTGCAACCACCCAGTATTATACGAATGTCTGATCTTGACACACAACTATCATCAGGAGTGAGTACAAGTGTGATTTCAGGACACTATCCCAACAATCTCCCACTTGTACTGGAATCATCAATTCCTATAACCCTTTTGTCTCTATATCTCGATTTGGCATAAGGCAAGATTGGTGTCATCCTTATTAAGCCAACATCGTGTTTATCGAACTCCTGATCTTATACTGAACAATACAAACAACTGAACTACAGTTCGTTTGAGTGCGGCCACACATTCTCTCAGTATTAAATCTTCGATAGGCCTTGAGATATTTATCTCCCGTTATACAGGAGAGACAAATCCCATCTTGTTCCATCCCTATTTCAACGCACACTTCATGATATACTTGAACAGTGCCGTTATGGTCGCCATTTACGGGTCGACGTTTGACAAGGTCAAAATGTACCAATTCATATGCAAGAAAGCATGATGAACTCGGGTCTTATGACTATACTCTATAGTCGTAATGAGAACCTCTCATGATACAGATATAACTATCCTGGAGACTTCTCATTAGCGGGTCATGTCCGATCATATGTTCACCAACATATATCTATGTGACTGATTGTGATACTCATATCATTGACTCCATGAAACTTAGTCAACAGTCACCTCACAATCTAGTCTCTCGCGGTTGTCATTGTCCCACTTTGACAACCTCGACTAGGGACAAAACATAATCTATGTCATCTATGACTTATAGGGTTTCATGATCAAGTCCTCAACTTGATGACCTATAATATGACATAAACTTATTTGGGACCATTATTTAGATCACAATAATCAAATAATGTTGATGTCAGTTTTTCATAAACATGACCATATCATATTTATTTGAACATCATAACTAAACTAACTCCCACTAGAATCAAGACCAAGTCTTCAGATGTCTAGTACCTACAGCAACAGTGTTCAACTCGTGCTTAGGTTGTGAGAGATGCTGCGGTGTTCTTGCTTGGAACCATTCCAACAAACCACACCAATATTCTTTAATGAGCACTATTCTACGGTTTTCTGCTTGGAAACCTTTCCAACAGACAGTATCGTTACACAGGCAAAATGACATAACCAGGTGAGAATCGGGAATCATCTTTGTCTGTCTAACTACTCATAATTGATTCGTCTATTTCTCAGTTGTACAAGAACCTATCCTTAGTGTTTCTCAAACACTTGGGGATATTCCTTTACAACTGTCCAGTGACTCTTACTGGAACAAATTGGTATCTTCTCGTCATGCTTTTATGCGTCAGCTGCATTTGGACGAGCGCATAATATGACATTCATGATGGATTCTATTGCATAAGCAAAAGGAATCACACTCATTATACACTAGCTCAGCCAGTGTCCAAGACACTTCATCTTGCTAAGATCATTGCCATAAGACCTTTGGTGTGAAGTCATTCTTGGAATCATGCATATTGGAACTGTCCAGTACCTTATAATCATAAGGATTCTGACACGATCCAATTAGCTCTTCTGGTCCATCTCAATGGATCCATATTCCAAGAGCTTACGCGGCTTCTCCCATGTCCATCGTTAAGTTTGACTTCCGACCCAAATCTTGACAAGACTTTAGCGTCGGAACGTCATTTATGAGATTAAGTATGTTCTAAACATACAGTTTGAGAATTGCAACTATGCTCCCACTAGTTTACTTGTAAACGCACTGTTTCTATTCGTTCCTGATCGAGTCAAAGCCTTTGACCGTTTTAACAGAACATAGATTCCAACTCCAAGATGCTTGCTTCAACCGGTGAAGCTAACATGCATAACTAGCCAATTTTTTGGAGTTGGGGCTCACCATCGCTTCTTTGAATTTCGCATGCTCATCACTTTTCAATGATCAACGAATCACGACAATCGGTCACGAGGAATCACCCTCGATTTAGTGATGGATCCTTTCGGATCTGCGAATTTCAGGCTCCATAGGTGTACATCCTACAGACCTCTGTAGATCCAACCGCTGCTCTCCCTCAACAGGTTGAACAGCCTCCTGTGTTTCTCGAATTTCTTCGAGTTGTACTTTTACTCCCACTGTTCTTCTTGGAAAAACAGAGTTCCGAATAACAAAACTTTGTTCTCGGATTGGTTGCAAAAGTACTAAGCCTCGGTTTCCTTAGGACAACCAGCGAAGTAGCACTTATCATATTTGGGTTCAAGTTTGTTTGTTGACAACTGCCTTACACAAACCTTGCAATCCCAATTAATCAGAAAAACATATTTGAAAATCACCCAGTCCACATCCAATGTGGTGTTTTTACTGATTCTGATAGAAAACTTATTTAGCGTAAACATGTTCATTTTAGAGCGTATTTTAAAAGAATAATGGAAGATTCATGTGACTCATCTTTAATCGGAGCATATTCAATAAGATCCGATTCATTCTCTCAGAAACACCATTCAGGTTTTCTAGGGGAAAAGAGCTGTGATATGGCTTCACACTCACTTAGATGATCACTCAATTCTTGACTCAAGTATTTTCCTCCGCGATCTAATCGAGGATCTCAATACTTCTGTCAAATCGGTTCTATACTTCATTTTGGAACTCCTCAAAGGATTCCTACTTGTGTCTCATCAAATGAACATAGTCATACTTATTGAAGGCATCAATAAGTCAATGAAGTATTGAAGTTTTTCCTTTGGCACTAATGATTGTCGGGCCATATACATCAGTATGTGTTAGGCCCAACGAGCCTCTGGCCTATTTCTTTAGCTCTGCTAAAGAAGCCTTAGTCATTTGGCCCAGCAAGCAGAATTCATGTCTCAATTGATTTACAATCAAATGAACCTGAAGCCCATAACTATGGAACTTCTGAAGCCGCTTCACTCTATTTGGTCAATATGACTATGCTGAGGAAAAATCGAGTTCAAGTCATCAGACTTAAATCGTTTGATATTTATGTTATATTTAAGCGTATGTTGGTTTAAGATATAAAACCCTTTCAAAAGGGGTGCTACCATATGATATTTCATTAAGATCAAAAGAGCAAAACTTGTCTTTTATCAGAATGAAAAACATTCAAATTCTTACAAGAAAATGAAAGACATCTCTGCATAAAGCAGGTACATAGTAGCAATTACTTAATTCAAAAACCAAGCTTGAAAGGCTCCTACAAGTGCAGAATCTCTACTGCTTATGCAGCAACCATTGCTCCATACTAGGCACGCAGTTCCACTTGTCCTTTCTTCAACGTTCTATTGTTGCTTAGGCCCTGCATATTTCCAAAATATCAGTACCACAACTAGTATCCAATACATATGTAGAACTTGAATTAATAACACAATACCTGAAGAAGAAGTACCATACATCTTCTTCATCTCTTGTGAATCTTCCAAGAATTTAATGCAATCTCTCTTCCAATGCCCATACTCATTACAGTAGAAGCACTTTATAACACCAGATGGGCCGGACTTGGGCTTATAAGATGACACAGGCTTATCCTGATTCCAAATCTGAACGGCCATGCCTCTACCCTTGCCAACACAAGATTTCTCAAACTTTACCCTTTATGATGTCTTGCTCTACTTTTTTGAGCATGCCATGCAGCTCAGTCAACGTCTTCGTCAAGCCTTTCTTGATATAGTTCTTAATGAACTTATCATAGCTTGACGGCAGTGACTGCAGAATGATGTCAGTTGCCAACTCTAAGCTGACAGGACAATCCAGTTTCCCCAGGTTATCAACGTAACCCATCATTTTAATGACATGAGGACTCACTGGAACATCCTCTGGTAGTCTGCACCCAGTGAGAGATTTCACCAACTGGAATCTCTCAACTCGTGCCAGATCCTGAAACTTCAGTTTCAGGCTGGTGATCATCTCTATTGGCGACTCCATGTTCTCGTATTGACTCTTCAAGTCCGAGTTCATGGTAGCCAACATCAGACCACGCACATCTACAACATCAATGTAATGCTTATTCCAAGCATTATATACTGCATTCGAGCGATTGGCCCCAAGTCTTTCTGGAAGAGCTTTCTCAAGGACATAGTCCTTACTCTCCTGCTTGAGGATTAATCTCAAATTGCGATACCAATCCAGGAAATTTGACCCATTTAACTTGTCCTTCTCAAGGATGAATCTCAGTGAGAAAGTGTTGATGTGAGTTGAGACAGACATAGCTGTAATTAAAAGAGGTAGAGGTTTAGTTATAATGCTCAAGGAAATGAGAATTCTTATCTAATAAGAAAACTCTCATTGTATTCAAACTATGTTTCCTCAGATGAATACAATGAACCAAGATCCTCAGATCACCAAAATTAGAGTGGGCGACTCGCCGTCATCCAAATTTTAGTAATCTAGGTAAGCAAATCATTGCTAATTGTACTCAGTACAACTCCTGGTCGTAGATGAGACAAACTATGTCTAATCCACTCTGATGTCTCTGAGTTCAGAACTTCTGATAGCCCAGTCAAGTAAAATCAATCTTCTTTCTGTCTTGTGGTCACTGACAGTCGCACTGCAAATCTATCAATGACCACCTGTCTTATTCATGTCGTGTTGGATACCAAGGACTCCAAAACTATCCAACAACGCCACGAGTCTTGACAGTAGACAAGATCGGGCAAGACATCAAGATCACTTGATATTTAGTTGAGGAAAGGAACTATTTAATCTCGATGTATATCCAATATACATCCAAGAAGTTATTAATTTAATTAAAAACATTCATTTTTATTAAGTTTAGGTTCATTTTGATTTGGTATTCGCAACTAGAAGTCCAACCCCTGAGTCTGCGAGTTGTGTGTCGATCGACACATCCTTGCATCGATCGACACATCCTAACCACAATCAAATTGGTTTCCGGTTCAATCCAATCCAACCGAAACCAACCAACTGAATCGATCGATGCACCCAGTGCGTCGATCGATACAGTGCGAGTTTTCGCGGTGCATCGATCGACACAAGCTTAGTGTCGATCGACGCTATGCGAACAACCCAAAAGATTTTTACGAGTTTTCGCTCTGTGTCGATCGACGCACGCTTTGCATCGAACGACACGCTGTGACAAACCCTAAAATTATTTACGTGTTTTTCGCTCTGCATCGATCGACACACGCTTTGTGTCGATCGACACACTGCGAAAACACAGGCATCAAATTTTCAACAGAGGCTTTAATCCGAGATTAACACTTGAAAACATGATTTTAGCAGGCAATAATCAATTCAACAAACTCAGTTTTCGAATTAATTGCATCAGATTCAATAGTCTAAACCCTAACATGCTCTGATACCACTGTAGGATCTCCTAGGATCTAGGGTTTGATATATTGAATCACCAACCTCGTTCTTACCTTGTTACTGGCAGCGGAATGAATGGTGAACGAGATCAGTAGCGACACAGATGCCTCGTCTCTATCAGATACACACGCACACAAGCTGGAAACGGGATGCTAGTGCCGGATCTATGGGATCTGAGAGTTTCTGGTGTTTCTGCTTTTCTGTCAGAGAGAAGAGAAGACGGCTAGGGTTCAGGTCGACCATATAAGCCTTTATATATCGACCTGGAAATGACATCACAAACCGTCGGACAAACCCGACTCGGTTACGTCATTAATCCGAAACATCAGTTTCGAAACCCGATGTGCAACGATCGACACACTTACTGTGTCGATCGACACACCTCCACGAAAAGCCTGCATCGATCGACGCACTCATGCATCGATCGACACACACATCATAAAACTCTATGTCAATGTGTATCCAATACACATCAATATGATCATTACCATAATGATCATTCCCACATTCATGCTTCCAGTTTGCTTAGGTGTGTGACCCTATAAGATCATATAATACTGGCAGTAAGTCTACAACTTACAGACTGCAAGAGGCTTCTAGCAAAACATTGCAACCACCCAGTATTATACGAATGTCTGATCTCGACACACAACTATCATCAGGAGTGATTACAAGTGTGATTTCAGGACACTATCCCAACAAGAGGGAGATCAATCAAAGGGGATTTAAGTTTTTCAGCATGGATTCATACGGGATGTTGAACAAAATTAAAGAGAAGAGAAAATCCGAGAGGATGAAAAGTTAGAGATGCCAAAAGAATTTAGAATGCTTGAGAAATGAGAGGAGGAAAAAGAAATGAATAAGAGGCAAAATGAGAAAAAAACTGGGCGCTTATATTTTTATTTAGCGGGCAAATGATTTTTTCCCCGTCTCTATTATGTATAGCATTTTCATTTTTACAAACGCTATCTAAAATTAATGATATTATCAACTATAGCAGAAAGACATCAAACGTTATCGTATACTGCTATCAATACCTCAATTTCTTGTAGTGAATAAATACAATACGGAACATAAACTTAAGATTCATCAACATGTTTTAAAAGTTACACGACTAAACAACATGAGGTGATAGTGTTGTTTCACGGCTGGAGATATAACCAAGGATTCGTTGGGTTTTCCCAGAGTAACTCCAACATGAAAGTGTTGTTGGACTTGATAGTGTTATACCTAAGAAATTCGCTTAAGAAACCTGTTAAACGCAAACGACGTCTCGTACTTTCAAACTCCATTACTAAAAATCCAAGCCACCAATCACCATTCTCATTTGCCAAAAATATTCTTTTTCCTACTATTTTTTCCAAATCATTAGACTTTACAAACTTCTAAGGCAGAAACTGCATAATAAAAATTGTGATTGTTTCTCTAAAATTATGTTTTCATGAATGAACAATAAATAAATTTGTAAGCAAATTATATATGATGAGCGCTTACAATTTTGTTCTTAGTTATGGTGTCCTTGGTGGCTTTTAGTGTCAAAATATTATCTTTGACAGGTTATTCTGCATTAACGATGCAAACATATTTTAGAATTTTAATACTAAAATTTAGCAAGAAATAAAGAAAAATATAGAAAAGGAAATACAATTGCATACCACATCATCAAGGGATTGTGGGAGGGGAGTTTTGACAAATTTCCCATTCGCCATTGATTTTGTCAGATGTAGTTTGTTACTATTTTGATCAAAAGAACTAGTTAGATATATTGTGTATTTAACTTGAAAAAGATTGAAAATAATGAAGGGGACGACCGAATCGGTAATCGAAAGTATGAAGAGAAACAACTCTCAATCGTATAGTTAATCTGTAATATTTGTTGTTCATAAACCCTAAAAAAAGTCAAATCTATCATTGAAATTTATAATTTTAAGGGTTAAGGTTATGTTTACATACTTTTGATTGAGTCATTGTCTGAAGAGAATAATCAGTAAGGAAATGTGCGGTTTCCAGAAAATTGAAGATATTGTTACCGATTTTGAGACATATTTATTGTACTTTTATTTTGTTTCGATATTATCAATGTTGGGAAAATTTGACCTCAGTTCTTCCAAATAGTTGTTAATGTTAAATGTATTGGGCCTTTTAAACGGGCATAATATGATTTGATCCATATAAAATACATAAGTATCTATGTTCAATTACAATCATTATTTAAGAAGTAAAAATATAGTAAATACGTTGTTTTCAAATTACTTATGATGTACATGTATTTTTCTATAAAAATATCTTAATCTCGAAAATAATTTGTAAAATTAGATTTAATATAAATATTTTCAATAATATATATACACAACTGCATAATTGACAGTCTGTTACTCTTACAAATGGTATGTTAATTTATTTGTGATGATTCGATATTATATATTAATAATAATATTATGCAGAATAAAGAAGGGTCATAATGAATAAGATAAAATGTAATGTTTAACGATAAAATAAGTTAAAGCCCTTAGATGGGCATTAAGTCCAAAAAAAAATAAAAAAGTATTATAAAAAAACATAAAAAGTTCTAAATTTAAAAGGAGTTTGAATAAGATGAAGAAGACCATGGTTTGAAATTGACTTTCGTGGCTTTGGTCCAGCGAGCCCTAAACGTTAAAAAATAATGGTGTTACATTCTAAACCATCAAAATGGAATTATAATATTGTAATTGTTGAAAAAACATATCACTCTTACATCTGCTTAACCTCTTCCGATTCATGATCAAATTCAATCTGGGAAATCAGACATGAATCTTCTACATATGGTGTACATAAGGGAGAAAAAGTATAATATATTTAGATACTATAGTAATCATTTTCCAAATAAAATGGAATTAAGTAAATATGTAGAAAATATATGTACTTATCCAAAGTACCATTGACTCTCCAAAACCTCAAAACAACAATTGTTTCATAATTTCTAGACGAATGCCAGAATTCATGAAATTTCATTGCATGAGGACCCCTAGCAAGGCATCTTATGTAGGTTCCACTACAATTATAGGATTTGAAAATTGTTATTTTTAATACAATATATATAAAATTTGATTGAAATGACAAATTTTAAAGGTGCCGTAAATGGTTATAAATAAATATCAAATTAATAAATATATAAATTTAGATTTTTACTTCATTTCCCTAAGATTAAACCAAATCTGCTTCACCGAGTCGGCTGAGATCTTCTTGTTAATCCTCTCCTGATCACATGATTCCAGATGACCCACAAATTTGATGCATCCAATGACATCTACAAAACCAATATATGAGTAATTCATAAAAAATTATGCATGTTTAACAAAAAATAATTAAAATAAATATAAGGATTTAAACACTCAAACATACCAATGGTGTGTTTTGATGATATTTTCCGACCTACTATTGCTTCCAATCCAACAAAATCGTAGAAATTATCATCAACAACAGTAAAGCGGTTAGAAATTTGAGTTTGAGAGTTTATGACAATTTTTTTCGCTGTAGTAGTGTTTATCGAATCATCTTGACTGTAGATGACATCAAAGTTTTGAACATACTTCCATGAGCCCTCTTCAAAGTTTTCGTTTATTTTTTGAAAGATATTTGTGGGTATTGTTGCTTCAATCTTGAAACCCTAAACATGCAATATTTATTTCAAAAATAAGTATATGAATCTAATATGAAAGATTATGTGGTTAAATCTTATCTAAGTTAAATAAATCGAAAAAACACAAACCTTTTCATCACAGAAGATTACATGACCTTGAAGACCACTTGGTTGTACGTTTGTAAACCACTTTCTAATGATATTCAAACGACATTTCCAGTCATTTTTGGTGTTGTTGACGTTCCATAACAGAGTGTTGTTCTCCATTTTTGTCTGGTTTGATTTTTCAGTTATGGAAGAATTTTATTTGTGAAGAGAGGCTGAGATGATAAATATAGGAAATTTCGTACCTTTTGGAAAAAAAAATAAGCAAACGTTTATAAATGAAAAGATGGAACCATTGAGAAGTTACGTTCTTAAAAGTTGAAGTGATGGTTGTGGTTTTAATATTGCTTTTCATGAGGTGTAGATAGATTTATTATGATTAAACATAATTTTTTAGTTATTTAGTGTATCGGTATGTTCAAATCATAATTTTTTGATATTAGTTGATTTTAGTTATTTTAAAAATAATAAAATCGCAATAACAGAAATCACAATCGCGCATATATCTCTAATGTAATATTGCTTTAGTTAATAGAAACGTCTATGATTTTGCATTTAATATAATCATTTAATATTATTCCTTATATCAATATTCTCGGAATCTATTATGATATCTTGCATGTCGGACAAAATCTATACTAAATGTTTCTTGTTTGTAGCCTTGTAGGTTTTTGTCAAATCAAATTATGATCAAAATTGAAGACATGTCAATATTTTTTAAAAATGCTAATATAATACTTTCCTTCTTATCCATTGCTTGATCATTGTATATCTTCTATTCGAAATCCGAAAAATCTATCATTGTTAAACGCCACTCAATTTTTTTATTAAATATTATTAGAAGAATTTTCAAGAGTGAATCCAAATGATACATGCCAGTTAATGATTAGTATTTTGATTAAAAAAAAAATAATACCTGAAAACAATTGAATTGAAAACTACCAATATTAAAACAAATGATATAAAATTCTTTGAAACATAAAGGGAAAACTACTACTGATCTACTGAGTAAGGTTTCTAAAAACCTCCATGTAAACAACATTGGTAGTCTTTTCAGCACATTTCCATATTTATATGTAATAAGAATCTTCAATCCAGACCTTGATTTCACTCTAGACAAAGCGACATATAACTGTCCATATGAAAACACAGGTCTAAGAAGGTACAAACCGACATTCTCAAGTGTTTGGCCTTGACTCTTATTGATGGTGATTGCAAATGCTAACACCACATGAAATTTTGCCGACGCATCCTAAATGGAAACTTTGTATGTGACGGTGTTACATACATTCTGTTTAGAAGTGTCTTCGACCAATAACAGATTTATTCCCAGTTAAAATCATTACTTCCATGCAATGAAGTCTGAGCTGAGTAATAAGTGACCTTGTTCCATTGCAAAGACCACCATTAGGATCAATGTTACGCAAACACATCACTGGAGCACCAACCTTTAGCTTCAAACAATGTTTGGATAATCCTGGCACCTTTATGCTGTTCAAAAACTCAATAGGATAATTGATATCGTCATCTATGGCAGAATCTAAAGGAATAATACTGTCAGAGCTTCGATATGTTACTTCTATGCCTATAAAAAAAACTAAACAAGTTAGACAATATCTTATAGATAATTTAGTTGAATGGGACAAAAATAATCTAATCAGTAAGATTTTTATATACCTGACAATTTGGAGAGCATATAATCATTAATCTCATCAACATTATCGTTGGTAGGGCTGAGTATAGCTCTATTTTTAAATACTTAACCATCTGTTGAGTTATATGATAACATACCAGTCATATCAACTAAAACATCTTGGGTATTTACTTTATTTTCTATGTGATAAGATGCATCAGCCATATCTTCTTCAATTGAATCTACATCACTTGCATTATCTTCATCATCAGATTCACTTACATCGGCATACCTGTTTGCGAAAGCTGAAATTTTTTTTTTGCAATATAGTTAAACAATTTTAATACTAAAAATATTACGCCAAATCAATGTAACTTACAATTGAATATTGATTATCACAATGTATACCTTGAGGATAGTAATTTATCTTATAATGTATTTATTGATGATAGACCAATTGTATTTTGGTTTTTCTCTTTTCCTTGTCTTTGAGATGAATTAGCTTACAATTCAATGCAGAAAGTATACAGTTAGTGCAATGGTTCAATAGTGCATGATTATTGTAATAGAGTAATCTTGTTCCAAAACCTGATGTAACTACTGACTCCATGGTTTGTAACAATATGGAATTTGAACTACCACTTGTGCATTCCAAACTCTTTCTTCCTGTTTAATTAACCAAATTAAACAAATATATAAGAGGATTGTCGTTTCAGATATTTAAATTTGATTAAAGAGGGAAGCAAATTAAAAGTACCACGACTTTTGACTTGATTTCTGTGAGACACATTTTCATTTGAAACATGTGTTCTTCGAGGAAGAATATTGGTAATATCACGCATCGGAGTTATAGATCCAATGTCATTCTCGCTCGGACCATTTGTGATATTTGATGATGCCATCGAAGATTTGACTGAGGGTCTACCTACTGTTTAAATCAAGTATAATTATACAATGAATCATCCCATTGTAAGAAATGTCAAGGTATTTTATATCGAAGCGAAACCTTTATGAAGAGGAGGTGATATTGGTTTGTTCTGGCACCTTCTTCCACCTTGCACCAAATCGAATAATGGTTATCATATAATGTATAGAAATCAATATTGCTAATTTTAAAAACTCACGTTTTGTAATGGAGGTGACACGGAATCATTTTCTTTATCAGAATCGGTACAACCTCTCTTCATGGTATTTTGAGAATATCTTGGTGCTCTCTATTATAATTCTGAAATCTTCAAACAATCATATTATGAATGATATCGCACTCTTGGTGAATAATCCAAACCAAGTAGGTGTATTATAATTTAAAAAATCTGTTGCGAATTTGACTCCACTAAATCTTTTTAATTGCCAATTTGGAATTTTAAAAGAATATTTGGTTTTCTTAGATAACTAATAATTTTCAACTAATAAATATTGATTGAATTACGATACAGAGTATTTGAATTTTAATTACGTTGTTAATTAAGGAATACAAATATTTTGATTAAAGCGTTGTATCGATGATTCTTAATAATAAACATATTTATAACATCAAAACCCAATGGTACAAAAACACATGCAAACATTTGGATTATTTTTTTTGGAAAGTATGAAAGATCATAAAACGGGCCATATACAGAATATGTCACTTTTAGTTGTGAAGACGATTATTCCTATTAGTTGAGTAATAACGTAATTGAACCGAGAAGACAATTGAATGGGAAATATTGGTTAACTTAACAACAATAATCAACTTTTTATATGGATTACTATGTAGAAAAATATATTCTATTAAGAAGAATCTATTAAAACAAAAGTAAATGATTATATGGACAAATAAAGAAGAAAATAATCATTGTACTATTCAAATATGCTTTCATAATGCAAGTATAAATGTATACAAATGTGAACTCTTAATAACATACAAAACAATATCTACTATATATTATCCTTCTCTTGAATACTTCATTGACTTCGTATACTTTAATTTTCTTTCTGTGAGAAATTTAACGTACACCGATTAATGAATAGTTATCTAGCAAATAAAGATTAGAGAGATGAAACATACAAAACTTCAATTTTATTCTATTAAGAAGAATCAAGAAAACAAAAGTAAATGATTAAATGGACAGATAAAGAAGAAAATAATCATTTTATTATTCAAATATGCTTTCATAATGCAACAATAAAAGTATACAAATGTGAACTCTAAAGAACATACAAAACAATATCTACTATATATTATCCTTCTCTTGAATACTTCATTGACTTCGTGCTTAATCTTCTTTCCGTGTGAAATGTAACAAACATCGATTGGTGAGTAGTTATCTAGCAATAAAGAGGATTGCCGTTTAAAGATTAATCGATACATACATATCATTTGGCTTCATATGAATCCAAGATGCAAATTCATACCAAACCAAAGATAATGATTCGAACAATGTAAAAACTACATAAATGGATATCTATCGTTTGGCTTGGTTTGAAATATATATGTCGATTCATAAAAAACACAAAATGATTATTACAAAATAAATTGTAAGAAAATAGTTACCTATCGTTTGACTTGTTATGTTACATACCTGCAAATGCATAAAAAACTCAAAACAAAATAATAACCATGTTAATAGGAAGTGATATAGTTACTTATCGTTTGGCTTGGTATGTTACATACCTGCAAAATGATCAAAACCACATAATAAAATTATAAGCATGTTAATAGTAAGTGAAAAGTTACCTATCGTTTTGCTTGGTATGTTACATACCTTCAAAATCATCAAACCCACAAAATCATCAAAACCACAAAAACAAATTAGAACAATAGAAACGATACAAACAAAAAAATGCTTTGAGATGTGGATGTTATGAGTCTCATAAAGGCTCTATTTATAAGGATCATCATATTTAGGGTTGCACTAAGTTTTCGAAATCTTCTATTTGAAGATTAGTATATTCTTTAGGATATTTATTTTTGAATTTGATAATTATTATCGATATTCATTAGTTCCTAAATTTTAGTTTCGATTTTAGTTTTAATTTGAAAAGTAAGGAAAAAAATAAAAAAATATATAAATTGTAATATAAATTTATGGGAAGAAGTTAAGATTATATTTCGCAAGTTAGGAAACCACATTTAATTTTTTGAAGTTGAATAATTCTGGATGACGTCATAGTTTGATTAGTCAAGATTCATCCACATCATCCATTCTAATAATTCGACTTCCCAACTAGTATATAGTAGATAATAAAGTTTGTAATGAACTTGTTTGACATTATTAACACTTTTCAGATTTCATGATGTTGTCTCTGCAATCCCCACTTCTTGTTGCTTCTCTCTACTTTCGAATTTTTGAGCTTTTTTAAAACGAGTGGTTCTCTTACGATGTGCACGGCCTTGTCTGTGATGATCCCATTCGTGTCTTCCTCTTAGTACCTTGTTTCCACAAGCCTGCTTCAACAAGAACATGTTTTCAGTTTAAGGATTCCACTTTTTGAGTTTTAAAAGAAACTGATACAGAAACTTATTGTACCTCACAAACATATCGAGTCCATAGATCTCTTTCAATTGACTTTCCTAAGGTTGAATCACGACATGATTCAGTTTCTGTTTCCAGGAAAGACCGGAGGATATCTGTCGCAGGTTTAACCACTTGGGCATCCCATGACTCTTCAGATTTGCCTTTATGAACACACCAACACGAGAGTTTTTGTTAAAGTTTGTTCCCCAAGTAGCTTAATTGATGAAACACATAATGTATACTTACTTAACAAGCACTCTGTTGCATTAATGTGATGGATATTCCAACCAAATACCGTTTCTAGCCGGCTGACTCTCCTTTTCTAAAAATGAAATGTTTCAGAACTGATTTCCATTAGTTAAAGAGTTTCACCAAACAAATTTGTACATCGGGGAGGACTTACTTGACGGCGAAGAAGCCTTCTCGTATTTAACTTCACACTGTCAATTGCTTCCTCCAACATAATCCCCAACTTATCATCTTTTGGAAAATCCAAAATCTTCCTCAGATTCTCCTTCAAAGCCTTATCATCCTTGCTTTCTTCAGCTGAACCATTTGCGGAACTACTGTCCGGGAGATATGCTTTCAGGAAATCTTCGAACTCTCTGACACCTATGGATTGCCTTATGCCCCTAGTATAGTCAGCTCCTGGTTTGTAGATGTCATATACTTCATCAAGTAGCCCCGCATCTACCATGGAATCTACTCTTTCTCCGACATATTTGTCCAAGACCGTGGTTTCAGCGTCCATACATATCAAACAGTAATCAAAGCGAGAGGCATCGATGCATCCCCAGTTCTGCCCTGCCACATACGTTAGTTAATAAACTTCTCAAAGCAGATAAGGCATTCGAAGTCTATAGGGGACAAAAGTACATGTAAGAGTGGAACACACAAGCAATTGCAAAATCCAGTTGTATAGTTATAGCTCCAGGTAAAGACGAAGAAACCTACCTCCGCAGCGTTTCCCTGATACAGCTTGCTCGGAAGAACTCCTCTATTAGCATGCAAGCTCAGGTATTGATTAATCTGACCAGAGTGAGTAAAGCCACATACAATCAGGATCATTGTCTTATCTACACATAAGTAAATAGCAAATAAGAAATCTCACTTTTCTGTGATTATTAGGGTGAATTCTGTTTGCTGCCACGGGATCAAGCTCTTTAAGAAGGTCATAGCCATGGCTCAAATCATCTCTCCCAGAGATAGACTCGACATCCAAGCCTTGAAGCAAAAAAAATGTCTCATTATCAGGTTTATAATTTATTTTTCTTCAAATTTACATGGTGATATAGACTCTAGATACCTGGAGCAACATTTGAACAACACTCATCCGTATCTTCTCTTGAATCGTCAAGAAGAAATTTACTCACAACAGCCTACATGAACAAGATAAGATATTTGTTTCTTGACATGAATTAAGCAAGAGCAAGATTACCTGTATATAATAATTTGTTCCTCCAACAAGAACTGGAATGCGATTGCGAGATAGGATCTCCTCAATAAGCTGTGAAACAAATCAATCCCAGTTACATCATACCAACCAAACCATTACTTACAAGGTGGCTTTGTCCATATTTAAACTTTTGATTAATTGAAGTAATGGTGACCAAAAAATGAAACATTAGATTCAAAAAGAGGTGTACTCACAGGAATGGTGGAGTCTCGAAAATCCTTGGCTGTGAACTCCTTATCTGGGCTCACCGTACCAAGTAGATGATGAGGCACTCCTAAAATCCCCAAAAACTCACATCAAGAACAAGCTAATACACTCGAAATCGGAGTATGAAGAGTCAAAAGTTAAATAACCTCTCTGCTCGTTGATGGTGACCTTATTGGTGAGAACGTCGAGGCCACTGTAAATCTGCATTGCGTCGGCGTTTATAATCTCTACCGGAAAGTGAGAAGCCAAGTCAACGGCTAGCTTCGATTTCCCAGATCCTGTAGGACCCATTACCACGACCACGGTCACCTTCTTCTTCTCTTGGTCGATTCCGCCATTGCTAGGGTTTAACGACATCTTCTTCTCTCTTCCACTCCGGCTTTCCGACTTGTAAACCGGAGTAAGCAGAAAAGAGCAAAATCATAAATAGGTTCCGGTTAACTGATTCGATTCGGTTTGGTTTTCTGACCAATGGGTATTTATCAGAATATGTATTGTTAAAACTAAACAGGCCCATTTATTTCAGGAAGCTATAAAAATCGGCCCAAATATAACATTCCTTGCGCTCTAAGCTTTAGGTTATGGTTCTACTGCAACTCTGGAATTATAACAAAAAAAAATGCTTTCTTCTCTGGAACAATTCAATAGTTTTGATATCAAAACGAACTCGGCTCATATAACTTATACATTACTAAGGATCACTTCCAACTACCGATGTGGGACTTTGTCCCTAATACGCCCCCTCGAGATAATGGTCGTTTGACCATTAATCTCGGAATGTTCGGGCTTGGATCGACGGCACCAATTTTAGGCTTGGCTTGTCGATGGGTGGACCAACTATGGGTCGGATCGGGTTGGACTGCATGGATCGGGCTCTGATACCATATTAAAGTCTATGGGCTTCCAACCTAAAACCAATTGGTGATAAGTGGAGAGGCTCATATAACTTATATATTACTAAGGATCACTTCCAACTACCGATGTGGGACTTTGTCCCTAATACTATATATATGCCTACTTTCATTTCTCATGTTACAATGGATTATGTATAGCTATGAATTATGATGTGCGTCTGCTTATGATTCCTGATGAGAAAATTAGGGTTTATTTTGTTTATAAGAATCTATTTGCAGGGTGGATAATCTCATAACTGTTTCTTCTTGAATTTAGCTACTTTTCTTTATTATTATTATTTATATTTTTCTGGAAAAGGCATGAATTGTTTCTATTAAGTTGCATAGCCATAGCCGAAGAGGCAGATGTCTTTTATAGACCAGTTACAAAACTTGCAGGGTCAGAAATAAAAGAGCATATGTGAATTCATAACGAATCTTCGATACATTTATGCTAAATCAGGAAATCAGATTTGATCAAGCAAATATCGAATCAAACAATTAAAACAAAGTGCAGAAGAAAGGACCAAACTCGCTGGTACCATCTTGTGTTAGCGTAGCGAAATGTCAATGCTTCTGCTGAGTTCATCAAGCTTTGTCATTCTCAGTTTCTCGCTTTCATTAACAAGCTGACCACATTTCATATCAAAAGGGACTTAGAAAAACAACAATCATTTTGAACTGAAAAGACAAATTGAGACAGAATGTTTCACCTCACCTCAACAAGCTTGCTAACAAACATAGCTTTCTCTTTGTTCTTTTCATTGAAAGCTTCAAGTGCTTCTTTAAATTCCCTCTCCTGTAAAAAACAACCTTTAAAACAGGAATCTTGAAGAAAGATTAGATTAATGAACATTTTCAAAGGCACATTCATTACCTTTCTTTGACAACTCTGTCCTAAAGGCTTGAGTTCCCGGTTAATAGCATCAACTCTTTTCCTTATCGCAGATATCTCCTTCCGCAATGGATCGGTTAACGCCTCCAGCTCCTGAAATGTTTTATAACCACAACTCTCTAAAAATGAAAATCTTTGTCCAAGTTCTTGAAAATGTTAACATCAAACTTACTTCCTGAATCTGGGCTAATCTTCTAGTAGCTTCCTCAGCGAGTCCAAGCTTTGTCTGTACCCTATCTTTAACCTCCATCTTCCTCCTCTCAATCTCATCTTCTTTTTCCTTAAACAAATCCAAAGCAGAGCGTGAAAGCTCATCTTCTTTGTCATCATTCATGGGACTTCCATTGATCATGCTTATGGTCCTTGAGCTCTTGATACGTTGAATAAATGGCGATTGTGGCTGCTCCAAGATCTATCTTGTTGTTGTCATTGTTCTTCCAGATCTTCCCTCGGTACAGAAGATGACTTGTTATATAACCCAAGACTTGGCCTTTAGAGCCTATCACAACTCATAAAATATGTTGCTTCTATTTCTTTAGCTTGAAAATGGTGTTACGAATGCCAAATGACCAAAAGACCCTCACGTCAACACACAGTTACTATTAAACATCTAATTTATAGATTTTTAGAGGTCAAAAAAACTAATTTTTATATTGTTGTAAAATCTCGAGTGAACCCTAGAAGATAGAACGTTTATGCGGAATACTTAGAGAGAAACGATATTGAGGTAAATACCTTTTATCTAGGGTTTCTATATTTCGTGTGTGTTAATATTTACAAACCCTTGACCCATTTATATATTGTCCCAAAACTCGATACAATAGACAATAGAAAATTCTAACGAGATCTTTTTATTTTTTCGATACAATGGGAAACTAAACCGCCTTCGGCCCATGACATTCCTTTGCTCACTCAAGAAAGGCCCATTTACAGTACCTTAAGATTTAAGTCACCTTAGAATAATATATATGGATTGCATTAACTTGGTTAACAGAAAGAAAAAGGAGTATCAAGTGGGGCTAAAGCTCTAGTAGGTTGAGATGTTTCTTTACAAATGGTAATTAACAATTTTCTTGAGTTTGGTATATTTGAAATAGATAGCTAAAATGTTATTCTCACTGGTTGGTTCCCAACCCATGAATAAGACAAAGATATGTATCGAAAAAGTAGGCACATGTATGAAAAAATGTTTGGTGTGTAGTTGAAGGCAAAAAAGAATTGAAAAGGATATTACAATTTGCAATTGAGTTTTCATGAAGATCAACTGACAATTGCGATAATATACTTCTTTTTCTTTATAAAAGAAAAAGCCAAATAAAGATGTTTCGTGCAATGAAAAGATGAATGCTTGTAACGGAAGGCTTCTTGTAATGTGGAGGAGACAGTAAAATATGGGAGTTCTGTCAACTGTGTCTGAAACTTACGGGAAAAGCAATTGTTGATATTGAAGAAAAAAACAATATGGATATTGACATAACATTTACATCATACAAAACATATAACATGTCTGTGGTCTAGTGATTGAAGCATGGCATAAACTCGCATTTTTTGGGTTTGTATGTCACAACACATCTTTAGTGACACAAAATCCAAATTTCTATGAATATTGAAAATTAATATGAGACTGTGACTAGGAAAATCAATATTATCAAAAATAATAAAACTCAAATGTGCAATTTTTCCCCGTTAAAATGCGAAATTTATTTATCAATAAAAAGTGGTTTACAAATGGTGTAAACAGGTTTTGCTTAATCGGTCACTGTTTTTGAAAATGAAAAAATAAATCTTAAAGAGAAAATTTTGAAAAAAAGAAACAGAGCATGAGCTGTTTAATTCAGACCATCTCGTTTTCACTGCATTTTCCTCAACAATCTTAATCGGTCATTATTGTCTGTCACATCGGAGCTCACTCCATCTCGTTTTCACTGCATTTTCCTCAACAAATTTTCCTCTTACAAAGAAGTGATGGGTGTGGTTGGTAAAGGAGTTTACCGCTTTGATGGTCACCGATCATCAAAGCGTTAGCAAAAATAATATTAAATTTTTTTTTTCAGTTTTTTCATACCACTTTCTTCAACCGCTTGTTCTTACCGTTTTGCACTATTCTCTAACCGCTTACCGCTTCCGCTTACCGTTAATCTTACCGTTCCGCTTTTGTTCACGAATCGGACCCGGTATTTCAACCCATTAATCGTGTGATATTTCAGCCCATTAAAGTAGTAGCAATACTTTAGGGCCCAATAATTGTGTGATATTTCAGCCCATTTCACTCCTTGTGCTTCCACCTCTTCTTTCGCATTTCTTCAGTCCAGCACTTTCTGTAAGCGGTTTTCATCTGCAGCCGACGCACTTTAACGATCTACAATCGACGAGGTTCTCTTCCCTTCCGATCATATTCTCCGGTTACGATTCCTGTATTCTCGTTTTTGGCTCGTTTAGAAAAATCCTTTGACGCGTTCATCTCTGTCGATTTTTTTTTCCTGTTCGAGAGACCAACATTCTCAAGGTCGTATGGTTCTAGAGATTTTGTTTCGATTCTCTATTTTAGGATCAGGATTAGGATTTGCTTCTCTGCTTCCATTTGCTATATCATTGTTTCTGTGTGTTCTAGCTGCTTGTTCGGGTCTTTGATTCACCGATTGATGTTCCGCGGTGGATGATCCATTGAGTTTATGCTTCCTGTTTCTTTCGCTCTAATCGATTGGTTTGAGCTCATTTTTGTTAAGTCATGTAAACAAATAGTTGCTTGCATTTGTATGAATGACAATGGCGATAAGAATTGTGAGTAGATTCTTTTTGTGGCAGCTATTATAATTTTTTTCCATGTTTTGTATGCAGGATACTTGTTCATTACCATGGCAACCAGAAGTGCTATCAGATTTGTTTCTCGCAGGTTCTCTAGTGGAAAAGTTCTTAGCGAAGAGGAAAAAGCTGCTGAGAATGTTTTCATCAAGGTAAACAGTAGTTTACTCTCCTTAGTGACTTAGAGTCGTCAAAAGCTATTAGTGTATCTACTTTCCTTTCGTGATGATGATGAAAACATTGTCACGATCTCTATTGTGAACTATCAGAATTAGAATCCTCAAAGCGAAATTTTCATCTACCTTCCTTTACCGATGATGATGAAATCTTTTTATCGATCCCTTGGTGATTCTATCTGTCTCTATTGTAAACTAATAGACTAAAAGTCTATCTACTTTCCTTTTTATGATGATGATGAAAACTTTGTATAGATCCCTTCTTGAATCTTGATTCTATTTATCTCTCTTGTCAACTCTTAGACTAACAAAATCGTCAGAGCAGTCTATCTACTTTCCTTTGGTGATGATGATGAAAACATTGTATCGATCCTTTCCTGATTATATCTGTTAGTTAATATTTGGTTTTGGTTTTAAAGAAAGTATTTTGTGTGTAATTGTAATGAGTTTAATATATTTGTTATTTAAACCTTATCACATCCAGCTTCAACTATAAATTCCTTTAATACATTCTCTTTCTTTCTGTTTAAGAGTCATATACTGTCCCACTTTAGCTTGGTTATATATGACCTTTATGTGTTTTCTACATAGTTTTGCTGGAAGTTAACCTCTTAACTAGCTACATTGTTATTGCAGAAAATGGAGCAAGAGAAGCTTGAGAAGATAGCAAGACAGGTAATGATTCGTTTTAACTTCAGTAGTTGAAACTACAAATACCTCATTTCAATTGAAGTTTTCTAGTGAGTGAAAACGAGAAAATTTACAGTCAACTTGTGATGAACTAATAGGGTCCGGGAGAACAAGCAGCAAGTGAAGCCAAGGCTAGTGGGGGTGGTGGAACATCATCAGCATCGGCTGAATCAGGCCCAAAAGTGTCAGAAGATAAGGACAGAAACTATGCGGTTGTGGCGGGTGTGGTGGCTGTTGTTGGTGCGATTGGTTGGTACATGAAATCAGGTGGAAAGAAGCAGCAGTCAGAGGTTCAAGAGTGAAGAATATTAAAGAAGATTGATGGAGTAGCGAGTGAATAAAATGGAGAGTGGCTTCGTTTACTCATTCCTCTCTTATGAGAAACTTTGGAATGGCTACTACTCTCTTTTCTTTGCTTTCCAAATCTTGAAAACAGTTTTTGACTCTTTTTTCTTCTTTCTGTTTGTTAGACATTTAGTTTTGGAATCTTAAACTACATAGGACTTTTCTGCTCTGCTCTGCTCAGAATAAGTAAAAATTCAGAATCTTAGTTGATGTTCTGGATAAGTGACAGTGAGGATTGTTGAAATAAAATTGAACGCAAGATATATAATGGGTTGAAACAAAACTCAAAAGATCTAAGCTTG
Organism: Orychophragmus violaceus; assembly: GCA_030180135.1. NCBI lineage: Eukaryota > Viridiplantae > Streptophyta > Magnoliopsida > Brassicales > Brassicaceae > Orychophragmus > Orychophragmus violaceus. The sequence goes on along the minus strand of CM058236.1, from coordinate 69,947,314 downwards.
TTCACCATTCACTGGTAATTGTTTTTACTTTTCTTATAAAATCATTATTTTAGCATAGATGATTAACATGAAAATGCCGATTTTAAAAAGTTATCAATAGCAAGAACTTGAATAACAAATACGGGTAATGTTTAGTGTTAAAATCTCTTGAGAATTGCAGGAATGTCAACGACACTGATCGAGTACAAACTAAAATAGGTTTCAAAAGGTAACACAATATGAAGAGAAAAAAAAGATAACAACAAAACCAGAAGGCATGTGTCCGGCCTTACTCGAACAAACTGAAACCCATGTCCTGCAAATTAGCACCAAAAAAGCACATTAATGAGTCATTGTTTCTCACTTCATTTCAGAAATGTTGAAGTTTAAGAAAGAAAAACTTACATCATCTGATTCTTCCTTCTCTTCTTTCTTCTCTTCTTTCTTGGCCTCAGCTGCAGGGGCAGCACCACCTCCTCCACCACCTGCGGATGGAGAAGAAACCATGGCAACACCACCACCAGATGGAACTGAAGCCAACTTTTCCCTCCCAGCAGCAATTAGCTCAGTCAAGTCTTTCCCACTGACTTCCTTCAACAAGAGCTCAATCTGAGCATCTTCGGTTTCAGCACCAACTGCAAAATGAAAGATAAAACATCACATTCCATTACTTGTTCCTCTTCAATAATCAAATATTTCTATTCATTACTTAAAGCTTGCTCCATTTCCAGCAAGTTCGTCTCTAAGGCCTATCATGAAAGAAGAATACCAGCTCATTTCTTTCTTAATGAATGCACTACTAAACCAACCTCAACTCGTTCTTGCAAAGAATCTTAGACAGTTGCAGTCAAATCCATGTGAGATCTAACAGTAAGAAAAAAATCAAGAACGAACCTGAACCGAGGATATCCTTGATATCGCCACTGGTTGGGGAAGCTTTTCCGCTCAAAACGGCGAGCAAGAACGCGGCGACAACCTTCATTTTCTGGAGGAAAAAAAATTAATAAATTAATCCGTAAGAGAAGACACAATCGAGTGAGAAATATAAATGGTTAGGACTCGTTTACTGTGGAAGTAGATGGATCTAGAAGGAGGCAGATAGCTGAACTGAGCTAGGGTTTTGCAGACGGCGATAAAGATATATGGTATATGGAAAGGATTAGGGCTTTTTTCTTGGTGTTCTCGGATTCTCTCTATCAAAGTAATGAGCCGCTGGCCCGATACTTTAATAGGGCCAAAATAGCAGACTTTTGGCAAATCATTATTTATTTTCCAAAACCGGAATTTTTTGTATTGAACCGAAATCTATAAAATACTCGATAGATTTTAAACTTTGGACTTGGAACCGAATTAATACCAACGAATCGAATGGGTATCGAAAATATTTTCAATATCAGATAGGTATCAGAAATACCCCAAGCACAATTATATATCTATAAATATTAATTATATTTAGAATTAATATAACTCATATACCTAAAATTTCATCTATAAACTCAAACATTATTTATTGGAGTATTTTGTGTTTTGGGTATTTCACATATATGTGGTATTACATGTATATTTTTTTATTTTCTGAATTTTTGGGTATATTTTTGGTTTTCAAATATGATTTAGGTATTTCAAATATTAAATATATGAATTGATTGAGAACTATAAAATTTTGGGTATTTAATGGTTCTTTAATCTTAGAACCTAACCGACCCATAACCAATTAGGAACCGAACAGACCGGAATTCGATTAGGAACCGAATCAATTTTTTTATATATCTATTGGATCTTAAATTTCTATACCTGAAATATCAGGAACCGAATGATTTCTCAACTGAATCAAATATCTTAATGTTATAAGTGAATCAGTCCAAGTAATTTGCTAATGGAACAAAGTTTAATTTAAAACTCTATTTTCATTCTAATGGAGTAACTCTAAAACAAAATTAGATGTATTACTACTCTATTTTTACCCTAAATAGAATATCTAAATATATTCTATTTTTGTTCTATTAACAGTACATTTATTTATGAAATTTACAATTTGATCTCACTTATTTTAATATTTTAATTTTTCTATAAATTATAATATTATTATTTCCACAAACTGTCAAGCATATTCAACGGATAAGAACACAGACAAACAAATTGGCACAAAATTTGCAAAAATATTAAAATCTTAACATCTTGATATTTTCAGGACTTTAGGAACAGATTTAGAAAAAGTTACTATTATTTTTTTGTTAATGATTGTCTTCATTTTTTAGAAAATAAACAAATTAACGAACAAAAGAAAACTGTATTAATTTATTATTTAAATCATTAATTTATTGTAAATATTTATTTATTATTTTTGAAAGCAAACAAGATAATAATAATTTAACAACCAAATAGAATAATTTTGTATTACTTTCAGTTATTTATTTAAAAAAAAAATTATTTGTATTTATTTATTTTTTATTTTTAAATAAAATAAAAATTGCTAGGAAAAAAAGAATATATATTTTTATTAATATCATCTCATTGCTATATTTATAAAAATATTTTATATCAGTTTATTTTTTATTTTTAAATAACCAACCAAAGAATATATAAATATATATATATATATATATATATTAATATTATCTCATGATATTTCTATGTGTTTTGTCCTCACTCGCACTATATCGCGAATCACTTCCCAGTAGTTACCTATCATTCCACTATTCGAACTTAAATACGTTTAACAATGGAATTATCTCCTTACAAATGACCAAAAAGATAAGTGCACTTTGGTGACATAGGTAGTCAAATCAATTCTTTTAAGTCTTTCTGCATATACCACACATCGAGATGTTACAATTCACTCTCTCTGAGCGCAACGCCTTTGTTACAGACTATGATCATTATCCTTGATGGTGTGAATCCTCACTGACTCCGCACATGTTTCCGAATTCAGCTCTGAAACTATCTATAACGCCCTGACCGATCCCTTCCTAAAGGTTGCAGAAACGAAACCTCTATTATGGGAAGAGGTTCAAAGGAACACCAAATGAGAACGAGCAATATAATACATCATGGCAGATCAATGGATTCTCAAAATGAATATACTCTGATTTATAAAGGACAATAGTGCTAAATAGATGGATCATAGAAAAAAAATGACATGTTTCAGGGTAATAATGGTATAACGTATATGAAGGAGGTAATGATATAACTTATATGAAGGAGGCATTAATGAAATGATGGATCATAGAAGAATATTCGACGTAACATTTCATTGTTGGATGCTGAATTTGAGACATTAATTTGAACCATGTGATACATGAGATTCTTCCAACAAGAAAATGATATTTTTGTGATAGGCTATTCCGAACTGGTGAAGTTTGTGTATGCATCAACATAGTTATATGCGCTTGTAGTTCATATTGAAGAGTTCGAAAGACGAAATAAGTTTTTAAAACCTTCAAAATTTATTGGATCCCACGAGCAAAAATATAAAAACGAAAAAGATAGTAAGGATTGCTCGCATTTAACAGTGACACTTTTCATGTCAATTCTAAGCATTTGGATGAATGAGTCATTTTAAATATAGGTTAATACTTTGTTGACAAGAAAATAATCCTCACAGCATTAATTTGTTCTCCGGAAATCTATAGTCAACAAAAAAATGTAAATGCACATAAAACACGATCCATTGGAAGATGGAAACTCACAACGCTATTAAAACACTAGAAAAATGTTGAAAATCAAAGGTTTCTTTTTCTTTATTTTTCTATATCGAAACTGTTGAGCTTCAAAACGTTTGCTATTCCTCACTTTTCTCTCCCTCTCTCTCTCTCTCTTCCCTGCATTCTCTTGCAAAAAGGAAAATCTCCAATGGCTGAAAATTCAGAGAAGACAAAGCTAAGTCTGAGACTTCTAATAGATGAAGAGAAGAACAAGATTGTCTTGGCTGAAGCTTGTAAAGATTTTGTTGATGTGCTCTTCAGTTTTCTCACATTACCAATGGGCACTATTGTCCGATTGCTTGAGAAACATCGAACATCGCCTCAAGTGGTTAAAGGATGTTTTAACAATCTTTACAAAAGTGTTTCAGACATGGGTCTTGAGAATTTTCAGACAGAAGCATGTAAGCAAATGCTACTGTATCCCAGAAGTGTGAATCATGAAAAGTACATGAAGATTAAGTTGAGAATAGATGACACCGAGACTATCAAGTACTTTGTTTGTGCAGGTCTTATTGGTAGGCAATGCGGCGAAAACTTTTATAGCATTTCGAACACTGAGGAATGTGAGTGTGGGGGAATTGCGAACTCCACGATTATCAGAGGATTGATGAATCGAGAGATTCAGGTACTTGAAGAAGACCAAGTCGTCAAAGAAAGGATTTTGAGAAATGATAATGGAGTTTTTGTTAGTTGTGAGGCTTCTTCGTTCATTATTACAGATGATCTGAAAGTGGGGTCGAGTTCTATGGAGTATGTGTTAAATACTCTTAGAGGCATAGGCTATGCAAATTCTTACAAGCTCGGTGAAATACTTCTTGATGTCGGTTTCAATGAGGTACTTTTGTCATTATACTAAGGTCAGACCATAACTTTGAAAGTATTTGTTAGAAAACTGGATAGCAAGGTTGTATGTGTTGAATGTGGAGCAGATTTCGTTGATCTTCTCTTTACTTTTCTAGCTTTACCACTTGAATCTGTCTGGGAAATCTCTAGAGAAGATATCAGTTTGGGATGTATTGATAACTTATTCAGAAGCTTCAGAGGTTTGAATGAAGTAACTGAGGATTCCTCCTCCTCTTCCAAGTGTTTGCTTCCTTCGTATTATAGTTGCCCTAAACAGTTACTTGATGTTGTCACTGAGCAACGAGAGATCTATTACACTTTCAATCCCTACGCCTTTGAAAACTATAAGCGTAAGTTCACAAGAAAGAGGCCTGATTGTCTTAATTCTCGAGGTGAAAACACGCTGAATACGTCTTACGATGGAGCTCATGCTAGAGTTTTATATATGCAAAATTTTGGGTTTGTGGAGGCAGACACAAGGTTTTTGGTAACTGATGACTTGGTTATCAAACCGAAGGACTACTCAAACATTAGTTTGCTAAAGTTACAAATGCACTTGGAAGAGAAAGATGTTGAGGAACAAGTGATCTCCATTGGGAAACCAGAGGTAACTTATCTATTTGATTTAAGTGTTTGACTTCTGCGGAAAAACCCTGTTTTTTTTGTTTATCAAATAATTTGTCTTGTATTGCAGGCTATTAGTTTGTTAAGAGCTTCAGTGATGACACCTTCTGCTTTAACTACATGTTTCTGGAACTTGATCGCAAAGAAGGCCAAAGAAGAAACTTGAGGGAAGAAAATTGGACAAGTCAGTGTTTATCAAGTTATATTTTAAGAGGAGGCTACACATCATTTATGTTTATCTTCTTATGTTTAGGGAATGAACCGCATGGAATCTGAGTATTTCTTTAGATATTGAAACAACATTGATCGTTAATCTTCTTGGTTGAGCTTGATGATGATGGTCTCTTGTAAAGAGATACCATATGGATGGCTTTTAAATTAAGCCACAGTTTCCCGGAAAGCAACAAGAACATCGTGAAGACATTCTAGTTGAAGATGTGATAGTTAAGAGGTTAAAATCTTATTAACATGAGTAATAACGATGTTGATACAACTCGACTGTGTTTTGAAGTATGAACCCACAACATGTGAATTGACTAGATGTATGTGGTGAGAATTGAGTAGTCATAGAAGAAATCGAGTGAGAAGAAACAGCAAAAAAAACTGAAAATTGAGGTGAAATGGATAAGCAAAGAAGAATAAAATAGTGTGATTTGACATTATAAACCGGTTGGTAACGTCACAAAGGCGGTTGAATTAGAAACACAAATGCAAATACCAAGTGGACATTTGGGTCAAAATCTTTTGAGAATTCCAGCAAAACATTGATCCAGTACAAACTAAACAACATGTAGATTCCAAAACGTTACAATCTGAAAAAGATGACAACAAAACCGGAAAGCATGTGTTCGGCCTTACTCGAACAGACTGAAACCCATGTCCTGCAAATTAACACAAAAATGCACAAAGTGAGCCATCATATAAGAAATGTTTTAAGATTTGCTAGAAAGAAAGTGAAACTTACATCATCGGATTCTTCCTTCTCTTCTTTCTTCTCTTCTTTCTTAGACTCAGCCGCAGGAGCTGCACCGCCTCCTCCCCCACCAGCGGATGGAGCAGAAGCCATCGCAACACCACCACCACCAGACGGTACTGAAGCCAACTTCTCCCTTCCAGCAGCAATTAGCTCAGCCAAGTCTTTCCCTTTGACTTCCTTCAACAAAAGCTCAATCTGAGAATCCTCTGTTTCAGCACCAACTGCAATATGAAATACAAAACAACATAACATTCCATTACTTGTTCCTCTTCAACAATCAAATATGTCTAGCAAGTATGTCTCTAAGGCCTTTCATGTAAGAAGCATACCAGTTCATTTCTTTCCTAATGAATACACTAGTAAACCGACCTCAATTCACTCTTATCTTAGACAGTTGCAGTCAAATCCATGTGATATTCTATAGTAAGAAAAAAATCAAGAACGAACCTGATCCGAGGATATCCTTGATATCTCCACTAGTTGGGGAAGCTTTTCCGCTCAATACGGCGAGCAAGAACGCGGCGACAACCTTCATTTTCTGGAAGAAAATCAATAAATTAATAAGTAAGAGAAGACACGATCGAGTGAGAAATAGAAATGGTAAGGACTCGTTTACTGTACAAGTAGATGGATCTAGAAGGAGGCAGACAGCTGAATTGAGCTCAGGTTTTAGCAGACGGCGATGAAGATATAAGGAGAGTATTTGATTTATATACCATTAGGGTTTTTTCTTGGTGTTCTCTGATTCTCTCTATCAAAGTCTCCGAAATTTAACTATTACCGAATCAACTTATGGGCCATCAGCCTGATCCGTCCTAGGCCCAAAATTATCAGATTTTTGGATAATCATTTTCTTTTGCAAAACTTAACGTTCATAAGTGAGATCAGCCCAACTTCAGGGCCAGCGGGATGGGACAAAGTTTAATAGCGATACCAGTCTTCGAGGCTCTGATGACAAGCATGCTGATGTCTTCCCAGCTTAAGCTCGCCAACACAACTCCAAAAACAACATCATTGTTCCACCAACTACATTTGTTAGTCAATCAATAAAAAACCTAGACAGGCTGCATTTTGGACAATGACCACACCCCTAAACTTATTCAACTATGGGCTGAGCAGAGGAATCAAAATCGTTGCTATTCGGAAGAGGAATTAGAGTTGGTAAACTCATATCCTCGCTTGCATCCAGGGGCAGATGTAGCAAGTGGCGAACGGGGTCACGTACCCCCCGACTAAAATTTTGATTTCTTGAAATAATTAACTGAAAATTGTGTTTTTCTTTAAATAGTTAGTTCAAATCTATGATAATACTCCCGGTTACCTTAAAATTTATGCTAATGTCCCCAACTAAAAATTCTTCTAAATCTTTGATCCATCCCTGCTTGCATTGGCGGAGCTAGGTTAGGGGAGAGGGGGCAGCTGCCCCCGGTTGGTTGAAATAATTTTAAAATATGTTAACCAAATAATTAGTTGTTCACTGGATCAGTTGGTAGATGCCCCCGGTAAAAATCTAGGTTTGCCCCCAACCCATTCTTCCTGCTTTCCTCTTTAGACTTTTTTTCTTCACCAATTAAAACCCACCATTAATCATTTCATATTTGTTAGCTCCACTTACATTTATATTTATGACAGAATATTTATTGTATTTCTCCTTTCCATATATTTTTATTTAAAGAATTAACTCGTTAACATTTGTATCTAACTTTCTATTGTTAATTATATTTTTAGTAAAGTTTGTTTGGTTAACATTTATATCTAACTTTCTATTGTTAATTATATTTATTTATATTATTTATTTATCCACAGCATTTGAGTGTTTAGCTTATTTGGTTGGTTTTATAACAAAATATTTATGAAAAAAGTACTTAAGATACATGTTAAATAGTATAAATGATAGACATTTTCGTGTGTGTTTTAAAATACAACCAATTTATAATTATATAATATAAAAAAATATTTATATGGTTTAAAATAATTTATTTGATAAAAAAACTTATTATAATAAATAATTTTTTTCATTAATATATGCCCCCGGTAAAAAATGTTTCTGGCTCCGCTACTGCCTACTTGCATCATTATGATTTATGAACATCATCAACCGAGATAGGAGTCGGATCAAACGTGGTAGGATCAACGTGAGCAGCAGCGTTATCAATAATCTCATAGTCGAAATCATAATCATCAAAAGACACCTCAAATAAGTCTGGTGTAGACATGTGTGAAGCACTCGAAGATATTACACAAGGCAATGCAAACGAAAAGTGAAAATAATTTCTTTCTCCAACTCATATGACAACCATCCTTTTTTCCCATAAGATAACTTAAAAATACACAACTTCTACTCTGGTCAGCAAACTTATCACCTTAATAGTTCATATTATGAGCACTATGAAGATGATTGAAAGATGGAGCACGACCAAGCAATTTTTTAAAAGAATTTTACCATCAAAGAGCTAGGAAGGAGTCTGATTCATAAGATAAATTGTTATCTTAACATAGTCACTCTAATACTCAATGAGAAGATGAGCTTGAGACCACCAAACTTGTGCAACACTCGTTATGTATCTATACTTACTTTCTACCCATTTATTCTGTTTCAGTGTCTAAACGTAGAAGTCTCTATTGATCATGAGATATCTATGGTGATGAAGTTCTAATGACCAGAGATGGATAGCTTAAAGTCTATCTGTCCACATGGATGCTATGAGGTGTAACCGATCTGTCCATGAAGAATCCGTGGATGAACAGTAAAAACAGTCCTGTCACTTCAAGATATTTTAGATTAGCTTCTCTTGTAAGCTAGATTAGTCTAAGAACTTTCCTCTATATAGTAACCTCTGATTTTGAATTTTAAATCTAAGGAGACTAATTCTCTCTCTAATCTCTCTCTTGTTCTTACTCTCTCAAACCCTCTCTAATCTTTTCTCTTATGTTGTGTTGATTCTACAAATCTCTATCTTTATTTTCTTAAAATCTAACAGTCTCGTGATAAATCTCATTTTCTTAAGGAATCGTGAAAAACATAGAAACTTAATTTGTACTAATATCACTTCACATTTTTTTTTTGAATACTTTGAAATTTCTGGACCTTAGGCCCATAATCTCCAAGAGCCCGAAGTCAGCATTTAGATAATCTGATTTGTCATTTCATATTGTTTTAAAGTTCTTGGTAAACTACATATTAAATAAATCTCGGATATGGTACAACAAAATGGTAAAATATAAGATGCCAAAAAAAGAAGGTAAAATATAAATTCAAACTCCTCGTGGACCGCAATAATTTTTTTTTTTTAAATTGTATTGGCATAAATAGGACTGAGAATACAGATGCCAAAAAAGGATTGAGAATACAATTAACAAAAAAAGACTGGGAATACATTAAGAAATTTGTTTAGGGCAGAAGCAAACATCACAATTTTTTTTTTTTGATAACTCAGGTAATCCGGCTGAATTAGGGGACCGCCGGCGGCGCAGCGTACGGATTGCAAGTCCTAGCTGTAGACCAGCGCATCATCTCCCCTACACCGACTAATCCTGGGGCCCGGAGAGACCATGTGAATACCCCGGTGACCAAGAGTTGTAAATATATGGTCAACTGCTTCCGTGGGGGATCGATCCCTGGCCTCGACCAACAGGGCGATCCTCACCAACGAAAGGGAACCACTACACCACAAGCTCCTGGTTGTATACAATAATATTAATGTCTCAACGCCACAAAACCGGTGAATTCCCTCTCTCTCTCTCTCTCTCTCTCTCTCTCTCTCTCTCTCTCTCTCTCTCTCTCTCTCTCTCTCTCTCTCTCTCTCCCCCCCCATTCACCCGTTCCAATCTGTATCATTGAAGTTAGATGTCGTAAAACCAAAGTGTATCAATGATTTGTCCCACCAATAAATTATATGTGACTAATTGTCCAAAAGAGATTAAGTTTGTATCAAATCATCAACTAGATAGATATTGTGAAGTAATAATTGTGAATTAGGCAAAATATATTTTGCATTGAAGCGAAGACATTTAATCTTTTTGACAGTTTCACCAAGATATAAATAATATGACTACATCCTCCAACAATTCGCTTGTCCGTTCATATGATGTGTTGCATCAATTTAAAATACCACACAATGTCATTGATTTTACTGCTTATCTCTGTTTTGTTTGCATTATCTACCATATGCTGAATTTTCTTCTATTGTTATCTGGCAATTAGAGATAGCACTTAATACTTCTCTATTGTTGTCTGTAAGAACCGAAGTTGATGGGAAATAGCTGAATTTGCACATATAATCTATGTGTTGTGTGCATGAGTCACCCCACGAACGGTAGAACCACAATCACGACCATACAATTTATGATAACTGACTATTTAAAGCCATGAGCTTGCTTCATGACCCATCTGACCACAAACAATACACTATATATCTGGATGGATCACGATTAGTATGGTGCATTGAGTTTTTGGTTGAAATGAAGCTTTGGTGAGACCGATCTTAGTTGATGTTCTATGTTTAATACGAGAGTTAAAAAGCAAAGCTCACAACTTGGGTTTCTTGAACAACATTGGAACATATAGGCCATGTTCGTTTCGCATTCGCTGGCGACATCGACTCGAAACATCTTCATTTGACAGTCGCTGTTACATCGACAACGACTCAATCATGTTCGTTTGACAGTCGCTGGCGACAGCGACTGTCGCAGCGACTCCAAATCAGCGATTGTCGACTAAAAATCCGGTCGCTGATTTTAATAGCGATTTTTTTAAAAAAATCTAGCGACAATCGCAGCGACTCTAAAACGAACAACATAGCGACTGTCGCTGTCACTAGTCACTAGCGACTGCAAAACAAACAAGGCCATAGTATCATTATAAACAACAGTTTGGTAGATGCTAAAATTTTCTGGAAAAGAGATATAACAAAGATTTGAGAACTAATTAGACCGCGAACGTATTCATAAAGATCCGAGAGAAAATCATGAACATGTAAGATCTCTCGTTCTTGTTCACGAACAGTTCCGGCTTCACCATTTGATAGGTCATAGGGCAAAATTTAAAAATAGCCCCCCAAAACCATAAAATAATGTTTATACCTACAAAATATGATGTGGTTTATCAAAAAACAAACAAACCATTATTTTTTTTGTCTGAAGTTATATTTTTATTAAACTAAGGTGGGATATTTTCTCCGGAAACTAAGCCCAAAAAGGGAAAAAAATCGGCGAAATAAGAGGATATCCCCGGAAACAAACCTACATCTAAAACAGAAAACAATCGATACAATCCAAAGCCAATCAAAAGCAAACCGAAATTGCAAATCTTAACCCGTGCGAAGAAGCTTGAGTGAGACTTACCGTTGTTGCTCACGGTCCACCAACGATAACATCAGCTATCCAAACAGATGCTTAAAGACCCTCTCTCAGACTCAAAGGAACCAGACTCCACAACCCGACAAGTAGAACTCCTACAAGGATCACTAAGACTCTTTCGGATACGGTTGTGACGCACTTCTATGCGCCCAATAAACACCTAGATAGAAACCTACAAGAAATCCAAATTACCAAAGATTTGAATCAACCGAAGCCAACTAACTCAAACTACCCCGAAGCCTAAACTAACCTGGAGGTAACAAAGAATTAGAAAGCACCCACAACAATCTCCCGCAACTAATCAACAATAAAACAACACCGGATGACAAAACCGGACCTCGAACCAACAGAAGCCCGAATAGAAGAGGTACCTATGATTTTCTAGTCTAAAGCCAAAATATCCTTATCCCAAACCGAAACCACAAACCGGAATCAGAACCAACCCAAGCCTAGATCTAAACATGAACCACATACCCAACAACAAAACGACGGCGACTAAGCCCTAACCTAACCCGTGCGATGAAGAAACCGGAAGAACCAGATCTAAAAATAAAGCTCAGACTCACCACTGAGGCGAGCGCGATATCCAAAGAAGGCAGAGGGGACGACGATGAAAACCACATAGGCGCCAACAACCAGGCGGAGGCAGCGACAAACCGACGACTAGCAGAACCGAACAGAGACAGAAAAACCGGCATAAGAGGGCTGAACCAGACCAACCGTCGTAAATGGCGGCTTGAAAAGGGGTTGAATACTGTGAATGGCGACAAGAGGAACCCTCCCCTGCCGGGGAGAAAGCGGGAGACGGAGTGGAGGCGGTTGCTTCAAAGTTTGTGCATGGGAGCTTCTTCTTTCGCTAGGGTGAACTCTGTCCGTACTGCACTTTTTGAATGTCCAACTAAGCAAATTTTGACAAACCAAATGCTTAACATATTATTATGTTCACATAAGTGATTAATGTCATGAAAAGGTTCCTCATACTACCATAATTTAATTTTTTTATTAGCATTTTCTCTTGTCACAAGTTTATCTTAAGCACCATTTTGTGATTGAATTAACATTTTAACTTTTTATTTTTCCTTTATCAAGATAAACATTCAGTCATAATGAAATCTAAATGTCAAGTAAAAAAAAAATAACACCTATATTTAGGAATATAAATTAAACAGCCATAAATATGAACCAAAAAGATTAGTAAATACTAAAATTTAGTTGTATTTAAAACAAACAAATTTTTAAAAAATAAAACATGATTCAAATTGTGGGCTTTTTTGCATACGGATATTTCCTTTAAGAGAACATAATTAAAAATTGTGGAAATATGAAAAAATTCGTTTACGAAAAGAAGAATTGGTAGAAATCCATACACTTTTAATCTTAACTAGATTTTGATCCGCGCTACAGGAGCGCGGGTTTATGTTTCCTTTATATATTTTAAAATTTATTAGAAATTGATATTTTATGAATGAGGTATTATAAAAAAATAAATTATATTTTGTTAATAATAAAATCGTTAAGATGGTGCTAAATACCAAAGAACATAATCCTGAGACAATATGTTTTTTGTTTTCATATTATTCTAAGTGTGTTAGCTAATTATTATGGGGTTTTTAAAGATTTGAAACAAATGATAACAAAACATTCTTAAAACATATAGTACCAATGCAACACACATTCTTAAAACATAGGATTCATAGAGTTAGAGAATTATGCAATTCTAAAATGATTATATATTTTATTTTTATTTTGTCTCCATATTGTTTACGTGTGCTGGCTAGTTAATATGAGTTTTTCTACTGACTTTAATAGTATATATGTTGTTATATAAAGTAATCATGTGTTTGAGTTTGTTTTATATATCAAGTTTTGAATATATGCAGATTTGTAGAAATCAAAAGAAAATGATAGAAGTATGATACTCCTTTTATATATCAATCATTATTATAACTAAATTCAAGAAATAAAACATTCAGAACATTAAATAGACATTAATACATTTGTACAAAAATTATATTTTCGAGACAAAATTAGTAGTGTAGTTAATAAATATTCTTACATGTTTCTTGCAAAGCGGGAAACATCAAATCATAATCTAATGCCTTTACAACTCTTCTTAAACATTAATGATCTTTGTTTAACAATTATTTTGAAATAGTGAAATAATTGATTTCAAAAACTAAAAAATCAATTGTAAGTTTTCGTAAAAGTATTTTTAAAAATAATATAAATTTGATTAATATAGTATATTATAGAATAATGTTTCAAAATAATAGAGAAATAATGTTTGTATATTTTATGACCTCCTAAAAATAACAAATCGGTGCAAATAAATATTAATCGACCATGCAATGTACAAATATATATATATATATATATATATATATATATATATATATATATATATATATATATATATATATAAAATGATATTACTGAAAATATTAAAATAATTTCACATTTATAGTAAATGTGAACAATAATAACCACAACATTTAAAAGATTATCAGATTTTAATTCTAATCATGCATTTCATGCTAAGTTAGCTAACATTAAACGAAATATAGCATAAGCATATGTTCCAAAACAAAAAAGAACCTTAATACATAACTGAAATGTTATCAAGGAAAATCCCGTAAAATATTACAAGCAGATATAAATAAGTTCATTACATCTAAAACATGATAGGGTAGGAAACATAATACTTGAGTCGTCTTCACCAGATTTTCATGCATTCACCAAGTTCAAATCCTGCAAAAAAGAAGGATTATTATTATTTGCTTTGGTAAAATGATAGTTTATTTGATAGCCAAATCTAATTCATTTACCACTCTTTGATGGAAGTGGTTTCTTCAATTTTTGGATCGAAGATGACATCAGAGATTTCACCAGAATCTTCAAGTATTGATACTCCTAAATATATAGAAATTGTTTGGGATTATTGCCTATTATTTTATAATTATTTTACTAAAACTCGAATGACAACAAAATAAATTATATTATGATGAATATTTCTTACTTGTAGAATCATTAACCCGCCAAAACCTCAGACACACACTTGTTTTTTGATTTCCAATTGAGTTCCAAAGATCATTGAATTTCATGGCGACCCTACCCTTTGCAACACACTTTATGAATGTGTTGTTTCATATAATTGAACAAAATTAGATATAATTCATGCATAAATAAAAATAACGAAATAAAAAATTTAAAATGTTTGTCAACCAAATGCTTACTCTCTTTCTTTTATCCGAAAATGAATTTTGTAATCTTGGCTTGAGATGAGAGTTCCAACGCACATTACTGCTCCTATTACATCTAAATAACATAAAAATTGAATACATCTCACGATTCTTATAATAATTTTATAAAAACTACTTATTTAAATGTTTTGAAAATTAAACCAAACATACCAATGGTGTAGAGATGTTGAACACTGCCTTGCAATATGTTTTTGAAGATTACAAATTCACATAACATATCATCAGATCCATTGGAGGTATTTGTCGACTTGGCTGTCTTCCTCAAGGAAAATCTTCTTTTCAGCATAAGTGTTTATGAAGTTTCCATTGATATGGATCACTTTGAAATTCTTAATACTCGTCCAAGTACCCTCTTCAAACATGTCCTTTAATTTGTCTATAAACATCTGTGGTATGATAGCTTCGATTTTGTAACCCTTTAACAATATATTTTTCCAAAAAAGTACCAATTAACAACATGTCTAATATATAGATCAAAACAGCAAAGTACTATGTAGATTTTAGCAATAATAAACTTACAAATTGATCAGTTACAATTGCGTGAATCTGAAGACCATTCACTTCGTCATTGGTCTTAACTCGAATATTTAAACACGGCTCAGAACCATCAAGCTCATACAAATCTATGTAATCACTGATATTGTGTTTTGTGTTTGAAGATTTTGAGAATTTAAGAGAAGATTTCGTGAATTTTTTTTTATGGATGATGGTAGAAAAACTTCTCTATGCAAATATATAGAGTCCCAACTACAATCTCGGTAAAGTTTAAATGTTTCGTGTAGAGTGAATGCTTTACATTAATTGTGTTAACTGAATGGAGATTTATTTAAAAAATCGCCAGAACATTAATTACAAACATATATTTGATACCAAAAACACACTTATACTAAGATTATTGTCGAAAACTTTAAAATTCAATGTGTAACATTAAATAAGTTAAACAAATATTCACGTTGCCGTATAGCATTAGTAAATAAAATATTTGCAGAAATATCAGTTATTCGAGAATAAATCTATTATAAATATTAGATATAATAATTCGAGTGTTTATGCCGTGATTCTTGGATATTCGTTTCCAAAACGGTTATTACAAATAATCGATTCTATACTAAAATCTCCTATTATTAATAGACTAAATTTATATATATTCTACCACTATAATATTCAAATATTTATTCCTAAAATGTTTCATTAAGTTATAGATAGTTTTTATATGTGAAAGATATGCAAAATCTGAATAGAGCATTAAGTTGAAACATAACATATTATACACATAATATATCTTGTTTATAGATGTTTTCCATTTTGTATATATTTCTAATCGACTCAAATTTTGTTGACATTTGTTAATCTGCATGCAAAATAATGATTCATGTAGGTAGTTGTTAAATCAAAATTTAAATCACAAAAGTTAAGACCTATCTATTTATAATTATTATTTTTTTATTATAAATATATCTAATGAAGTTAGATATTAAATGATTAATAAAAGAATTGGTTAGATTAGTTTTTAGTATTTCACATCTTATCTACTTCAATTAGTCAATTTTAAATGGCTATCAGATAATAAGTATTTATAGTATAAATTTGATTAAACAAATATTCAAAAATTTATTTCGTATAAATTTATATCCTTTAGAATTTATATGGAATATTCTTTTTATACATCCGACATTATTGCGATACATTGAATAACAGAAAACTATATGGAGAATTTATGTAAACTAATGAAATCAACGAACACTTTAATTTATAATGTTGAAAGGTTAATCTTCATGCAAATCACTAATGAATGTACGTATATGTCAACTCAAGATTCAAATCATTAATTGTATTTACATAACTGTAAATAATTTATTTGTTATTATAAATATCTATAGCAAATATGTTTTAACGATTTCCTAACTTACTATTTTGTCATAAGTATAACAAAACATGTAACTTGCGTAAGTAGAGTCTCAAAAAAAGAATACCCGAAACACAATATAATGAAATAGGTTTTATGAAAAATACAAACTACAAAACAATCAATCCTACAAAATCTCAGAGATTTTGAAAAATCTCTTTGAACACAACGTTCATTGTCTCTTTCTGTGGCTTTTCCTCATTTTCAACTATCAATATCTTCAACCCGTTTTAGATGTTACCCTCGAAATTGCCACGCAAAGCTGTCATGTGAAAAAACAGGGCGTGACAAAAACAATCCAACTTCTGAAAGCGATTGCCCTTGACTTTTATTAATAGTCATGGCAAACGCAACTGTAATGGGAAGTTGGCATCTCCGCATCTTGAAGGATAACTTTGCATCAAAAGGTGTTATCGATAATCTCGGAATATGAACAATCTCACCAACCTTTTCACCAGTAATAATCCTTGCTCCAATCATGAAATCATACAACTTTGTGATGTGAACCCTAGTTCCATTCATTAATCCTCCTGTGGGATCAATGTTTTTTAACAACATCACATGACAACCAACCTTCAGTCTAAGACAATGGTTTGGTAGACCGGAAGTCTTTATACTGTTTAAAAAATCTGGAGTTAGAGCATGGTCATTGGTGGCCATTATATCGGATAGATCAATGGTATCAGAACTTAAATAGATTCTTTCTTCACCTGTTTTTAAAATCATCAAACGACAATAAGTTATTTATTCAAGATGTTCAAAATAAGCTATAAATAATAACGATGAAAAAAATTTACTAACCGTCTAGCTTATCCAGCATGTGCTCGTTGATCATGTTAACGTCTTCATTTGTAGGACAAAGAATTGCTCTTTCTTGAAACAACTTTGGTTTAAAGCCGAAGCATCTCCATAAACTCTACTGCATATACATTCTATTGGATCATCTGCATCCTTAATTAGAAACTCATTTGGAATAGTGATCAAAGATTCTCCATCATTTTCTCCACCAAATTTACCATCTCCAACACCTAATATCCATTTGGAAAACTCATCGATGTCTCTAGTCTCTTCAGACGTGATATTATTCGATAAAAGCCTCATATTCTTTGTTAGCTTTAGTACCTTGTAATGTTCCCAAATAAAGGACGAATTCAGTGCCGCCATGACTATTTCAGCTCTTCTAGCACCATGGATTACTGGTAATACTTGCCTAAAGTCGCCCCCAAAGACAACCACCTTACTACCAAAAGGCTTATTATTTCTGTTCCCAGTAATGTCTGTCAAGCTTCTATCTAAAGATTCAAAACAATGTCTTCTCATCATGGGTGCTTCTTCCCAGATTATAAGAGAGACTTCTTTCACCAAATTTGCAAGATCCGATCTAGGTTGAATATAGCAAGTTGAAAACTCATCATGATTGATAGGTATGCCAAACCTTGAATGATCAGTCCTACCTCCTGGCAATAAAAGAGAAGCGATACCACTCGAAGCCACATTCAGCACAATATCGCCTTTACTCTAATGGCAGCTGATAGTAATTTCCATAAAAACGTTGATGCCCCACCAAAACCATAAACAAAGAACACTCCTCCATTTTCTTCTGAGACAGCCCTAGTAATCTCATCATAAACATCTTTTTGCTCATCCGTTAGCTTCACAATATCACGATCATGCATTTGTTTCAACTCATCTCGATTATAGCTTCGCTCGTCCATTATCAGAACATTTGAACTGTCGCCAAGATCTATGCGTGGCTTTGGCATATATTAAATCTTTGTAGAGAAGTTATGTTGCTTTTCAATATCTTTTCAATCTCGTGTAGAGCATAATGCTGTTTATCCATATCACTCAAACAAAGATCTATATGATCCACTTCAATACCAAATGTAAGGTTATTATATATATCACCTTTTGAGTGCATGTTTTGTCTCTTACTTCCTCGCAAGTTTTCAAATGTTAAACACTTGTTTAGTTTGATAATAACTTCAAGCATGGTCGGTTTTCTCAATGAAACAATTAAGACAAGACTTTGTCGATTCAACAATTTTCAAACATAATTAAACTAGTAATTTCTATGGACTTGGATCTACAATGCTTCTGATATCTCTATTATGATATGAGTTCCACTCTTTATGAAGAATTGTTTCTTATATGATATACTACAATTTCTTAGCAACTTCGTGAGTTAATATTAAGGATCATATCTTGAATTTGATGATTCCTTTTTATACATCATACCAAAAATAATTGTTAGTCGTACAATCTTTAAAAGTCGAGGAATCAATTAAGTTTTTACAATATTATCGTCAATAAAGTCAAATTTATTGCGTAAGGAGCTATATGTAAGTTAATTGGCCATACATCATATTTTATATCATTTGTATAAATATCTCTCAAACTCTTGACGAAGGGAGAGTTTTGCAAAATATTTAGGATGAAGAGAAACCAAAACTGAAGAATTAAAATAAATATATATATAATTATTTAATCGTAATAAAACTTTAAATCGACTTAAAGAGATGAATTTAAAAATCAGTTAGGAAGAGTGACAAGGGATAAACACGAGCGAGAAACATAAACATGAAAAACAATGCAATAAGATTTGAAAAAATAAAATTGTGTATTAAATATTGTTTTTTCATTAGGCTAACTATAAGTTGTATCTTTATTAGGAAACAAATTTTTATTTTCAATTTTCTCTAGTATTTTCATTCGTTTGAATAAAACTAACCAAATATTTTTGTTTTTCCACTAATTAAATCAAAGCGCTAAAAACAGTTTTAAGCATTTTTATTCAAAACATGCAACAAACACAATTAAACACACATAGAAAAATAACTAAATGTTTTTTTTACATCATATAGAGACTCATATGATTCACTTCAATACCGAAGGTAAAGTCATTATGTTACATTTTGAGTCCAAATTATGTCTTTTACTACTTCCTCTCGAGTTTTCGATGTTAAACACTTGTTTAATTAGATAATAACTTAAAATATGGTCGGTTTTCTCAGTGAATAACGATTAAGGCAAGACTTTGCATATTCAACATTTTTCCAAACAAAATTAAAGTGGTAATGTTTAAGAACTTATTCTACAATTCTTCTAATATCTCTATTATGCTATGTCTGGTTTTTCACGGTTTCTCCAAAATTATAAACATCACTCTTTTCTGTAAACAAATCTGTTATGTAATATCCGCAATACAATATGTAAAGTTTGGTCAACAGTGTTGAATCAAAGGGTATATTTATATTTAAAAATAAGTTATTTTTTGCAAAAATTATTAAGTAAATGTGTGATATGTGAGCCTACATAAATTAACATATCAACATAAGTAAATTGTTTTAAGTAAATAATTAATATAACAATTTGATGTGAATATGAACATAAGTAATTTATTTAAGTTAATTGATATGCGAACTTAAGTAATGTGATATAAATATTTAAGTAATGAGATATATGAAAAATAAGTAAAATATGCAAAACACAAGTAAATTATTTAAGTAATACAATATGAACATAAATTGTTGTTTAAATAATATTAATATATAAATATAAATTGTCAAGTAATGTTATATATGAACATAAATTTATATCAACATAATTTGTTTAGTAACATAAACAACATCATAAAATGTTGTTTATGTTTTTTATATTAACATAATCAATAATTTTCACAAAATATTTAAATTATGAGATATATGAACATAAATTGTTGTTTGAACAAAGTGGTATATAAACCTAAATTTACTTAAATATTGTATAAATACACATTTAAGTATATTAATATATAAACATAAATAATGTGATATATAAATATATTTAAAATGTATGGACATCAATAAAATGTGAAAATATATAAAAATTAAAGTAAAATGATTTAAAATGTTAAAGCAAATTTATAAAGCTTTTTTAAAAAAAAAATTCATAAATAAAGATAAAAATGTTTAAACAGTATTACTTACTCTAAAACAAAGTATCCAAGAGAGATTTATAACTGTAAACAAATGATTTTAACTTTCAATGAATATTGATTTGATATTTTTTTACATCCTTTTGTCTTCCCTTTTTCAATAACTCATATATATTAAATAATTCATCTTCTTCTTCGTTTTATCCAACTAGAATTTCCAAATTTGTTAGATGAATTTTTTTTTAAATAAAATTAACAAATCGCAAAACCGTTAGAGAAAATTCATATAAAGTTTCAATATTATATTCTAGAATGACAATTATATAAAAATATTTTATATTTATTAGTACATCCACCATAATTTGTTTATATACATAAATTAAAGTCTGAGAAAATACTTTAAATTTAAATAGTTATGTACCATTTACATACCCATTACATACCATATCAAATCATCATTTTAAAATAACATTTACAAAATTATTTGTTACTTCCATAACTTCTACATAAGTAAACATTTTACTTTTTCTAATTGTTATACATTCAGAATACATAGAAACAAAATGTAACATTGATAAATCAACTGAAATTATCTTATAATGAAGTGATTCTTGGTGGAGAGGAAGTATCAATGTTTTTGCATATTAGACCAACCCACAAAAATTGTTTGGTAACACACAGATCTCTTTGCCAACTAGTTTTAGTCAGTACATAAAAACGAAGATTGTTAATAACACAATTGAAACTACAATTTTATTAATATCATCTTATATTACACTCATAGTAATGTTCGCATTCATATGTATCAAAAGTAAATTTACTACCATCTAAGTTTTTTTCTTCTGATTTTGGAAATTCAATAACAATAAATATTTCAATAGCACGGGTGATTAGAGAAAGATTTTATTTGAGGTGTTTTAAATAGTTGTGAAGTTATGATGATTAAAGTTTATTACTAATTTTTGTAAGACTACAAGTCCATGAACAATAATTCAAACATGAAACATCCTACGTTTTACTTTTAAACATTTCACATCATATTATTTCTCTTCCACCTAATAATTCAACATACATTTAACATTTATCTTATATATTGTTTTTTTAAATAAAATTCAACACTGTAATAGAAAAATTATAAAGAAAAAATATTTTTTCTTGTATTTAAATTAAATGAAACAAAAATATATTTATATAAACTAAGGATGATTAATAATATTTAAATTTATTTGGTATAAATATAAATTACTATGATATCATTAACTTCAAATAATTAGGATGAGAAAAAAATATACAAAAAGAAATATATCATTTAAAAAACAAAACATTGGACCGTGTCCCCACCACTCTCATTTTCAAGATGTTGTATAAATTCAATATCAATTAATCAATTCTATTCCAACATACAAGTTTATCACATTCATTACCCCAATTCAACATCCTCATTGTAAGTGGTTTAAGTTCCATACACAAATTTTCTGTTACGAAAATTTTTTTTGAACTCTTTTGTATTGTTCGTTAGTAGAGTTTGAAATCTCTTCAAAAATAAATTTGTATTTTGAATTGAATGGTAAGATCTAAGGTCCATGAAATCATGTTCAATGCATTAGAATTTACATGTGTTGTAGTTGATTTCATTACACTTTGTGAGAGAGCTTAATCATTAAAAGTATTTACATTAAGAGTAGTAGATAATAAACTCTACTTCCTAATAACTAATGTGGACTACTACAATCATAAAATCAGGGTACTTGCCAAACAGTTCATGCTAAACACAAAATGATCTCAAGTTGCTCCATAATTTACTTGTGATAATTTCGAGTTAAAACTTTTTGATTTTCAGTATTTTTTTCTCTTATTTTATGGGATCTCTTAATCTAGTCAAATGCATTGATGTTAGACAAAAGACTAGTGCTAATTAAGATACATATTCCATTAAAAAATTTAAAGTTTCAATCTTTATGTTCATGTTTAATGAGTTATATTTATTTAGCGTAATTTAAAGGTGTTAGATAAATATCACAAATAAAAAATTTCTTAGAATATTGAAGTTTAGAAAAGCATTTAAAAAGCTTGGAGACTTTTAGCAGAGATAATATACTGCTACCTTCAGAAGATAAGTGGAACCATAGATAAAAAAAAAATTGTGAGTTTTTGAAACCTTTAAGCGTTATTACTATTTGCTTTTCAGGCGCAAATTATCTCACATGTTGACGTGCTCGGTAAGTTTGAGCCGAGGATTGTTGCTAGGCCTGGGCATGCAAATACCGAATTGGGTTTAGATTGGACATTTTGAATATCAGATATTTAGAATATAGATAAATTGGTACCGATCAGATAGTTTTATATTTTGAATAGGGTTTGATCGGTTCCAAGTCGGATCGAGTAATTACGTAAAGAACCAAGATATTTCAGTTGCGGATCCTATATTTTCTATCTGAAAGTAACCATATAGATCCTAAAATACATGATATACTTAAAAATCCGAACAGAAACTTGAACAAAAGAAAGGTTCTTAACAACATAAAATCTGAACAACAAAAAAACCAAATGCAAGCCATAACATTACATAAAACCAATGTTAAACCAAGGTAAAATCACATATGGAAGTAAAAATAAAATTATGTTATGTATATATTCGGATATGTTCGAATACCCCTCAGATCTCAAATATTATCAGATCTGATACGGTACCCAAAATATTTTGAGAAGTAGATCAATTCGGATATTTTATGGTATATGAACCCGATCTGAACCCATGTTTTTTGGATCGGGACCGGTTGAGATCTTTGGATCCGGATAAATGCACTGGGTTGTTGGCTGCCTGGCTGCCTAATTGTCGCGATTAAATTCCCTAGATAGCTGCCTGGCTTTCAGCGATGTGTCTGAGATAGTGTATGCTTGGGCTGGTACTGGGTTGTTGGCTTGTCGGATCTTTGGCGCTGCCATCCGGATTGGTGGGAATGTGTATGTGTGTCGATATGGTCTATGATTGCTCCGGTTATTTTGGATAGTAGGATCGGCGGGTGCCCATGTGCCAAGATTTAATGTGGTAGCGCTCTGATATTGGATTGGAAAGTAGCTTGTTGGGTCGTGAGTACGTCAAATCATTCGTTTGCGACTATTTCTTTCGTCCATGCAGTTCAAAATCGAATGTTGTAGCGTTTCTGACGGGCTTGAAGTGACTTGTTCTCCTGTTTCTATCGTTATTCCTTGACTTATTCTTCCCTTGTCCTAGTGACTTATTCGAATGTGGCTGATGTGTTCACCATGACTTGTTCTCCCATGGTCGTTGTATTGTTACTTGCATTTAAATCGCCAGTCTCCACCATGTGCCGAGGTGATGATGGTGGTAACTCTTCCATTACCGAACTTCTTTTTGAGTAAGAAATTACTCAGAATTCGCACATACGACGCCAACTGGTGACGGTGTATTTCTACACTGACTAATTCAACAATTAGTCCAAAGACAATTGTGAGAATTTTGTGGAAAAAAAGTTCAGCAAATAACAAAGAGATGGAAGTATGATCGTCGAGGTAACTGTTTTATTATCTATGTTGTCGTATGGAGGAGTTAAAAAGAAAAACAAAGACTTAGGGTTCGACCGGTATGTTAGATGAATAGTGAAATAGCAGAATAACTGAAAATTTATTAACGAGAAGAATTGAACTAAATAAAGTTTCAACGGAATAATTACAAAACGCTGAAAACTAGTTTTAATAGATTAATCATGTTTTATTTTTTATAGTTATATTTTTAACACGCTAGTTGTACATAGCGGAATCACGTTTTAAAATTGTGAAAACGTCAAAAAGTAATAGATTTTATGAATAATAATAAAATAGTGGAATCAAGTTTTCAAAATGTGAACAAGTAGTATATCATTCATCCCCTTAGAGTTCAACTATCAATTATTTAGTAATCAATGCCTCCGCTCTATTAAATGAATTAAGATGCATGTTTCTCTCACAGGGGATTCATATTTATACCAAATTATGTCGCTTAAAACTATACTTATTCGGCTGAGAGGATCATGCCGAGATCCGGGTTTTGCGGGTTTCTCCTTTCTTCTCGGTGATCGGTCATGATCTCCTTCGGTCTGAATTTTCTTTATTTTCGGAGCTCGTCATCATGTTTGTGCATCTTCACGGGTTGACTTCATGGTTTGTAGGCCGAACTTATCGTTATGTGGACGCAGGCCCGGCCCAAAGGGGATGGGCAGAGGTGCGCCCGCCCCAGGGCCCATACCATTTTAAAAAAATTCTTAGTTAAAAAGTCCAGAAAATTACAATAAGAACCCATTTTCATTTAAAAAAAATTGAAAAAGGGGCCCAAAAACAGAAAAATAATGACATGTCCTTAAAAAAAGGTTTAGAATGAGACCCAATTATTTTCTTATTTTAATTTTACTGTCAATCTAATAGAGAAAGGGTCCAAAAAATTTTTTTGCCCTAGGGTTTTGAAATTTCTTGGGCCGGGGCTGTGTGGACGTTGAGTTTTTTTAGACCAGTTTACGGTTGGGTCAGTATAAAAGGGGTGTTAATCCTACCTCTAACATGGCCCTGGTACTTACATGTCTTAGAATGTTTTAAAGAACATGTACGACAAGGTAAAGTTTTTGTAGATGTCAACGGCATATGTTAGTATATGGTCATGAATGTTTAACTGGTTTTTGGTTTTTGGTTTTTGGTTTTTCATTTTTGGATTTTGATTTTTAGATTTAGATTTTTCTTATTGAGTTTTTGGTTTTTGCTTTTGCAGTAGTTTTTAGTTTCTAAAAAACTTGAACGGTGAATTATTTAGTTTTTGGTTTTTGTTTATATATATGTTTTAAATGACTTAGAAATATACTTAAGAAATAAAATAAAAATAATTAGGTGTATAAAAAATGCAAATATATTTATAGGTAATATAACAATACAAATAAAAGCATGAATACAAATGTTTAGGTTTTGTGATTGTTATTTCTTAAAGGGAAAAATATATAGTTTATTATTTTAAATTTACTTTTTTTGATAAAAAAAAATATTGTTATATTCAATGGAAAGAGAGTTCTAATCTCTGTGATGTTATCCAGTTTACGGAAACAAAAACGAAGAAACTCTAATTTATACGAGCCGAATTTGAAATAAATAAATATGAGTGTGGACATTGTAATGAGATAATATTTTCTGTAACCTAAATATCCAAATTAGCAACTGATTGTATACCATCACAAATCTGTCACGCATTCACGTTAGAATATAATCGACCATGTGAGAACAATATTGTCTCACTATCACAAAATATATATTATAATATTAGAGAAAATTATCAAAAAATCAAAAGAGAAAAAATAGTCGAAGGCTTTTTAATAGAAACCCCAAAATTGTGGATTTTGGTTTTTCTTTAAGAATTGGTTAAACTAGTCAGAAACTAGTTTCCCTATTTTATAGGAAAACCTTTTCTCAAAATCTTGATTGGATTATAAAACAGTTTTTAGAAAAACAAAAACCAAAAACTGTTCTAAAACCTCATGATGATCGAAGTGTGCCCAACAACATATAACCTTGAGCTGAACAGTGTTGATAAAGCTGAGAAAGAGCATTTGAATCCATTGGAGATCGATTTGGTTTGATTGGTTATGGTATAGGTATACTCTATCTAATAGAGTGAAGAGGTTGGGGGTTTGAATTGAGCGTATATTATAGATAAAGCAAATTTTATGTTGTGTATCTAACACCACTTGTAACTCAATAAACATATATGAGATATTGACGATTAACTATATGATAACAACATAAAATACCAGATGCCTAAAAGCAAGAACATATAATAATAGTCTTTCTTCTTCCTATCTTTTATTATCGCTTGATGCTTCTCGGTTGAACCTTTGTTCAAACCAACAGTGTCGTAGTTAGAGTAGAAAGGGATAAAACAATCTCTGGCCGACTCATAAGATGGAAGGAAGAAATCTTGAGTCTTCATATGCAAATATTGAGACTTGTTGCTATTCGTGTTGTGTAGACCGAGCCGATCAAAACCGGCCATTGATACCACGTCGCTACTTGGGAACCATATGGGTTCAACACATCCATCTTGTGACCCTCCTGTAATTTTCACATCTTTAATCTTTACCCACGACTTTCCAGAACTCTTTTCCAGTACCCATACATCACCTCCTTGTCTCGAATTCACCACACCTAGCTTTCCTTCGTAGCTGACCAAAGCTAGACACCCATCATCTACAACATTTATCGTAACCGGTAAGAACGACCAAGTTTCCGTTCGCATACAGAACCGAATCACATTATTTCTCGTGGTTAACCAATGCAAGATACCGTACGACAACACCGGTTTATCTGACCTACGGAAAAACTCGTCTCTCCTTACTTCCAAATCATTTAATCTTTTCCATGCGAATGACTCAGAATCGAAAACCTCGCAGTTCAGATTATAGAACCCTTCCTTCGTCTTCCTTCTCTCGTGTGTCATTGGTTCAGAAACCCTAACGATTTTATAACGAAACAAGTTCGATTGGATCACCATTAAGCCCGTTGCAACAGTTGAATATCGAGTTTTTGGATTCGGTATGACCCGGTACTCCTTGGTAGCCGGTTTACAAACAATGTAATCAGGTATTCTTCTTCCTCCTTTGAATTTATCATCATCGAGACAGAGCAAAATCCCATTACGTGTATCACAAGCTTCGATCTTTAGATCTTTAGAAGGAAGAAACTCAAGCGAGATTCTGTTTTTTCCAGAAGCTTCTTCTTCTTCTTCTTTGATTCCAAACACAAAACTGGAGCGATACTTTAACCGGCTGTAGTATTGAATGAAATAGCCGAAAACAGAGTTGGTTCTGTGCAGGTGATGATTGAGAAAGAAGAACTCATAAGTTCGTTTGTTGATGTCTTTGTTTAGAAGACGGAACTTTCCAATCTCTGTTGCAGGGCAATGAGAGATGATATCTAGAATTACGTTTTCATTCAGCGTTATTGCCGGAGAATTCATCATGGAGAAAAACGTTTTGTCGATTGATCAGATATAAAAAAAGTTTTCGTATCTGAAAAGTTAGTGGAATTTTGATGCATAGGGTTACCAACACCTTCGTATATATAGAGACCAGAGAGAGAAGATATCCTAATTTGTTGTCCACCAAAATAAGGAAACAATAGATCATAATTTCCATTTTTTATGTTCTGGGGAACCAAGATTTCCTTTTTTTTTTTTACGATTTAAATTTCTATTTTTTATTTTTATATTTAAAATTTTCTTTCCTTTTTTTCCTTAAAAACAATCGAAAGTCAGTTCAAGATTTTAAGTTTCATATGATTATTGAAAAGTGTTTGATCGTCTTTCAGGGTTTGAATCTAGTTATTGTAAGACGCACGTATACATGATCTGGTTTTATCGGAAGATATTCATCATATCTTTTGATATATTCTCATTAAGTGTTGTACTTATCTTTTTTTTTTTTTTTTTTTTTTTTTGACAACATAGTAACATAAAGAACACTAGTTTCCTATCATCCATATCGGTGGTTCCGGCCCAATATGTGTGCTTGGTGACTGCCTGGTTCTAGCACTTCGTGCTAGCCTATCTGCCGTCTGATTTTGCGTGCGGGATATGTGCTTGAGGTGAAAGGTCGTAAAGGAAACCTTTCTCTTGTCAATTTCTTCTGTGTAAATGGAAAAGGCTGGCCAATTTTCTGGATCGGAGACGATCTTCACCACTTCTGAACAGTCCGTTGCAAAAGTAATATGTCTTTGCTCGAAAAAGTCCATGCATTCCATGGCCCAAATGAGTGCCTCAAATTCCGCATGAAGCGGCGATAAACTCTGTCTGGTATTCTTCGCGCCCATCTGAATGTTTACCCCTCCTTCATAGCAACTAAACCATCCGTGCCCAGTAAACATATCCCCCTCCTTCCAAGATCCATCCACAAAACACCATTGACCCTCCTGTATCTCCGTAATCATGTTAGAGCCTGAATTTCCCACAAAACTTTGGTTACTGTTTAGTGAGTCGACATGGGCTCCTTCCCATGATAAGTATTCTGTTTCCGCTAGCCTCAATGTCTCATTGGGATCACGATCCATATTATTGTGTACCATATCATTCCTACTCTTCCAAATATACCATAGAATCCAAGGAAACTGGCCATTTGCATCCACTGGTGGAAGTCTCCAAAATAAATAGTCCATATTTGTGTAGAGAGCCTCTGTGGGAAAGCATATCGGGTTTGTTGGAATTCTTGACAAAGCCCATGTTTGAAGGGCCGGAGGGCATTCAAAGAGGACATGATTTACCGTCTCTTCTGCTCCGCATCTTACACAATATGTGTCACATCGAATACCCCTTGATTTTAAATTTTTAGATACTGCTAGACATCCTGTTAGTATCTGTCATATGAAATGTCGCAACTTAGGTGGACAGTTTACCTTCCATGAGTGTGCTTGTAACCCCTTGATGTCTGGGCCTAACACCTGAACTTGATTACCTCTATCTGGAAATTCCCTTTCCGTAAGATATCCTGATTTTACCGTATATCGTCCAGATTTAGTGAAATGCCATCCCAATGTATCTGACCGATCAAGTTTACTTATTGGTATACTTCCAACCAGCATCGCATCTTCCGGTTCAAAAGTTGCATCTAACAACGCCTTGTTCCAGGAGCGACTCCTATGGTTGATCAACTGATCTACCGTATGTACATTTATATTCGAACCTGTTTTACGGGTTGCTGGTCTCGGGCGATAGGCTGGTACCCAGGGGTCATTCCATATTGAAATGGATGTTCCTGAGCCCACCCTCTTAATTAGTCCTTTCTTAACCAGAGATCTAGCTGAGATTATACTTCTCCATCCATAGGAAGGTGAGTATGATCGTATTGGATCCAGTGGATCCGTATTTCTGAAGTATCTTCCTTTAAAGACTTTTGCAAAGAGAAGATCGGGTTGGTCGATCAACCGCCAAAGTTGCTTTGCTAGAAAAGCTGTATTTGTGTCGTTAAAGGCGCGGAAGCCTATTCCTCCATTATCTTTATCCTGACATAGTTTATTCCACGCCATCCAATGCATTCCTTTATTTCCTCCTCCCGAACTCCACCAATAGTGGGAAACAACACTTGTTAATTTTGATGTCACGGTTTTTGGCAATCTAAAGCAAGACATCACATGATTCGGTAATGCCGAGGCCACCGATTTTATAACAACCTCTTTCCCTCCTCGTGTTAGATGTTTGGTTGTCCATCCATTAACTCTTCCGTGAAGTCTATCTTGAAGAAAGCTGAAAACCTGTGTTTTAGCACCTCCCAAACTTTCGGGTATTCCCAGATAAGTTCCCATTCCTCCCATTTTTGTAATCCCAAGAATATTTCTCACTTCCTCTCGTATGGGTTCCTCCACCTTGTAACCAAATTGTAGCGATGATTTATCGAAGTTGATTTGTTGGCCCGAAACCACCTCGTACTCCGTTAGTATTCTCAATATCGTCTGGCTCTCCTCCTTTGTAGCCTTACAGAAAAATAAACTATCATCTGCGAATAGCAAGTGAGAAATCGGTGGACTCTTTCTTGCTACCTTGAGGCCTGTTAATTGCTTCAATCTTTCCGCTTTCTTTATATTTGTAATCAGAGCCTCCGTGCATAGTATAAATAGGTATGGTGAGAGCGGATCGCCCTGTCTCAGCCCTCTCTGTGGAACAATGTGCCCCTGTGGTTGACCATTAAGTAGAACTTTATATTGAACCGTTGTAATGCAACTCATCACACAATGTATCCATTGTTCCGCAAAACCCATCTTTCCTAGGACCCTCTCCAGAAACCTCCATTCAATCCTATCATAGTGTTGGAATTGTGTCCAGTAATCTCGGTACTGTCTCTAGAAAGTAAGAGTATGTCAATGATCAGACATAAGTCATATAATACTGGGGGTCATGATGGCTTGCTAGAGTCCGCTCATGATCTATAAGTCTTGGACTTATTGCCTTTATTATATGATCCCATATGGGTCACACGCCTAAGCTAACAGGAAAATGTGTAGGAACGGTTTAGCAGAAGTACGGTAAAAGTGCTAGGCATTTACTGTACTTAGAGAGAATAAAACGGTTTAGCCACTGTGTGTCGATCGATACACAAGGGGTGTCGATCGACACAGTGCGCGAATGCCGTCGAGTTAATTGGTGTTTGGGCCAAATGGCCCAAACGGAACCGGACAAGTTTTATAAATAAAACTCGGGTTCAGAACCAAAAAACCCTAGCCGAAACTCTCTCTCTCTCTGCGCCGAGTTCCTTGTGGTCTAGCAGCCGTTTTCTGTGATCGCGTGTGTGAACCTTTGGAGGATTCATCTCTCGGTGTTTCTCTGATCTCTGACCTGTTCTCTCCTTCCGCTGCAATTAACAGGTAAAAGGTGAGATCATCATTTGTTTCCATCGAGAAGAACCTAGATCAGCATGTTTAGGATGATATGAATCAGAGAATTGAATCAGGATCAACTAAACATTCCTTCATTGGTATCAGAGCTATTGGTTCTGGTTTTTCTTGTTTAGATTCAAGTTTAGGATTGTTTTTCTTGTTTAAAAGTGTTTTGAATCAACTACTGATAAGAGAAATCACTTAAGCAACAAGAATTGAAACCTAAACATATGAAAAAATCGCATGATCAAGCTATATGATTTGGTATGCGATCTGATCCGAGAGAATGAGTATCGGCTGCGATCGCATGGATCGATCGATACGATCGCATGGATCGGTCGATACAGTCTATCGGCTAACCCTGTTAACGCGTGAAAGCATCGATCGATGCAGGATCGATGCAGGTTCGATGTTGGTGCATCGACCGATGCGGTTGGTGCATCGATCGACACGGTTAGGGTTTTGGCTCGGTTCCGTGCATGCGTGAGAGCATCGATCGATACAGGATCGATGCACGATCGATGCAGGATCGATGCTAAGAGCATCGACCGATGCGGTTGATGGATCGATCGACACGGTTGGTTCATCGATCGACATGGTTGGTTTAAGGCTCGGTTTAATATTTTGATTAAAATTAAACGTCACGGTTTAATAAACAGATTTAATAATTTTATTAAGTCTGGTTAAACCGGGATAAGAAATCCAAAGTCGAAAAATTGGATTTTGTGCCTAAACCAGGATTTTCTAATTTGATTTGGTTGGACCAAATAAATTGAGAAAATCCGGTTTAGTAAATAACCGGTTGACAATTGTGGTCATCGTAGTAATTAAAATTTGGTTAGACCAATTTTAATGAACCAGACCGGTTATGTCATCTAATTGGACGATCGGGTTATGTCTCAGACATAGACCAATTCTTCGGCCTCGGGCCAAGAAGTTAAAACGATTGGGCCAATTATTTGAGTCTTTCTTCAGATTTAATTTAAAATTTATTTTATAAAGAATATAAATCGATTTTAAATTAAAGTTTCCGATATTTTGAAATTAGAAAGTTTCTGAATTTATAGAAGTTTCTAGATTTGCATGATTCGGATTTTAAGAAATTTCTAAAGTTAGAAAGTTTCCGTTTTTAGAAAGTTTCCAATTTTAGAAAGTTTCCAAAAATAGTAGGTTTCCAAAAATGGAAAGTTTCCCGAAATAGTAATCTTCTATTTTGGGAATGAATTTTTAAATAAACCTACGAACCTCAAATAATATCAAGCGTTGGGTGTCTTGTCCATTCTATGTCAGCTGTCGAAGCCCATTCAATTGTATTCATGGCCTTACAGTGTGAGGGTGTCTGCTTTTGCGTGGATAAGACGGTTTGTGATTCATAAATGTCATTGGGAGTCCCAGACATTAATGATTACATGACTGTATAGTCTGGTTTTCTTGACTGGGCCATCGGGAGTCCCGGGCCTTGAGACATCAGAGTGGATTGGGCCTCGGGCCCAGATTCACAACCAAGAGTTATATCACGGATATAATTAGCCGATATAGGGCTTACCGATATAAGCTAAGGTTTGGTGACGGCCAGTGGCCCACTTTAATCTTAGTTATATGTGGATCTTGGAATCATTATATTCTATTGAGGGTAACTTATGTTATTGAATATAATGCGTGATTAATCATATTAAATTTAATACGAGATTAATCATATTGAACATTTTAACTAATAACCTTTTATCTATATATTTCAGCTATGACTACTACAAGCACACAAAACACATTCTCGATCCGGTCTGTTCTCGAAAAGGAGAAGCTGACTGGAACGAACTTCCTGACGTGGTCAAGGAACTTGAGGCTAGTCCTCAAGCAGGAGAAGAAGGATTATGTCCTTCGTGATCCTCTCCCCGAGAGGCCTCCTGCCAATGCCGCCAGGACTCTGCATAATGCTTGGGAAAAGCATTCGTCAGATGAAAATGATGCATATTGCCTGATGTTGGTGACAATGACTCCTGAGCTGCAAAAACAGTTTGAGAGTTTATTGTCACCCATCGAGATAATGGCAAGCCTGAAATCGCTTTTTCAGGAGCAGGCTAGGACTGAGAGGTTTCAAACAGTTAAGAACCTCTTGGACTGCAAGTTGGCTGCGAATGCGGCAGTGAGTCCTCATGTCTTGAAGATGATGGGTTATCTCGATCATCTTCAGAAACTCGACTGCCCAATCAGCCAGGAACTTGCCTGCGACATCATTCTGCAGTCATTACCTGCAAGCTATGATCAGTTCATTCTGAACTTTAACATGCATGGCTTGAGTAAGACATTGCCTGAGCTTCACGGAATGCTCAAGACTGCGGAGCCCAATTTGAGGAAAACCGCCAAGGACCCCAATGTGCTTATGGTGCAGAAGGGCAAGGGGTTTAAGAAATCCTCTGCTAAGGATAAGGGAAAGGCCAAGGCTGTCCAAGTCGCGGACAAGGACACGCCAAAGCCCAAGCCCAAGTCCAAGGCTGGGCCAACTGACATATGCAGGTTCTGTAAAGAACCAGGGCATTGGAGGAGAGAATGTAAGAAATTCCAGGAAGGTCTAAAGGAATTGAAGAAGAAGACTTTTGAGACTTCTTCAACAGGTATTTTTGTTATAGAAGTTAATACAACTACTTCTGATAATACCTCATGGGTTATGGATACTGGTTGTGGGGCTCATATTTGTACTAATATGCAGGCACTCAGCAACAGTAGAAGGCTGAAGCAAGGACAAGTGGAGCTACGAGTTGGGAATGGAGCGAAAGTTCCAGCACTAGCTGTAGGCACTTACTTGTTGTCTTTACCTTCGGGATTGATTTTAGAACTCAATAATTGTTATTTTGTACCTGCTATAAGCAGAAATATTATTTCAATTTCTTTGTTGGATTTGGAAGGTTATGATTTTTCAGTTAAGAATAAATTATGTTCCTTCAATCGCAACAATTTGTTATATGGTTCTGCCCCTCTTATGAATGGGCTTTACATACTCGATCAATCCGCGCCAATTTATAACATTAATACCAAACGGTTCAAACCTAATGAGGAGAACCGAACGTTTCTATGGCATTGTCGTTTAGGGCACATCAGCGAGAAACGCATCAAGAGGCTCCATTCGAATGGACTTCTTGGCTCATTTGACTTTGAGTCATGTGAGAAATGCGAATCCTGCATGATGGGCAAAATGACACGGGCCCCCTTTAATAAACCTAACGAGAGGGCCAGTGACTTATTGGGCCTGATACACACTGATGTGTGTGGCCCAATGTCCACAAATGCAAGAGGAAACTATCAGTACTTCATTACCTTTACTGATGATTTCAGTAGGTATGGATATGTTTATTTAATGAAACATAAGTCTGAATCTTTTGAGAAGTTCAGAGAATTCCAAAATGAAGTACATAACCAACTTGGCAAAAGCATTAAGGCTCTTCGGTCCGACCGAGGAGGAGAATACTTAAGCCAAGAATTCAGTGATCATCTAAGAGAGTGTGGGATCGTATCCCAACTCACTCCTCCCGGAACACCTCAATGGAATGGTGTGTCTGAAAGGAGAAATCGGACCTTATTGGATATGGTTCGATCTATGATGAGTCACACAGACCTTCCAATATCCCTTTGGGGATATGCTCTGCTAACAGCAGTGTTCACTCTAAATAGAGCGCCATCGAAAGCAGTAGCAAAGACACCATATGAATTATGGACTGGAGAAGCTCCAGTGCTGTCTTATCTCAGAATTTGGGGTTGTGAAGCCTATGTCAAGAGATTGATCTCAGACAAGCTTACACCAAAATCTGACAAATGCTACTTCATTGGTTATCCACGGGAAACCAAGGCTTATTACTTCTATCTACGTTCCGAGAACAAGATCTTTGTTGCCCGGGATTGTAACTTTCTTGAGAGGGAGTTTCTCTCTAAGAAAGACAGTGGGAGTAAGGTACTGCTTGAAGAAATTCAAGATGAACAGGATACTGCTCAACCTAATGAGGAAGAGCAGCAGGAGGACCTACAAGAAATTGTAGAGCCTGAACCTGTAGTACCTGAAGTTCGAAGATCCGGGAGGATCCGTCACGAACCCGAGAGATATCAAGGATTCCTCGTGACTGACTGTCATGATCTTCTGATCATTGATGGTGATGAACCATCGAACTTCAATCAAGCCATGATGGGCCCAGATTCCTCTAAGTGGCGCAAGGCCACTGATTCCGAAATGGACTCCATGTCGGTCAACCAAGTGTTTTCGTTGGTTGACTTACCCGCTGGTGTAAAAGCCATCGAGTGCAAATGGATCTTCAAGAAGAAGATTGACGTGGATGGAAATGTCCAGATTTATAAAGCCAGGTTGGTGGCAAAAGGTTTCAGACAAGTTCACGGTGTGGATTACGATGAAACCTATTCACCAGTGGCTATGATGAAATCTATTCGGATTCTACTAGCAACTGCAGCTTTTCATGATTATGAAATTTGGCAGATGGACGTGAAAACCGCCTTCCTGAATGGTATTCTGGAAGAGGATGTGTATATGACACAACCTGACGGTTACATAGATCCAAAGAATGCTGGAAAAGTATGCAAGCTTCATAAATCCATTTATGGATTGAAGCAAGCATCGAGGAGCTGGAATCTTCGTTTTGATGAAGCGATCAAGCAATTTGACTTCATCAGAAACGAAGAAGAACAATGCGTGTATAAGAAATCTAGTGGGAGCAAGATTGTATTTCTTATTCTGTATGTCGATGACATACTGCTTCTCGGAAACGACGTTCCAATGCTGAAGTCCGTAAAGGACTGGCTTGGAAGTTGTTTTTCCATGAAAGACATGGGTGAAGCCGCATACGTTCTTGGAATCAGGATCTACCGGGATAGATCTAGAAGGCTGATAGGCTTGTGTCAAGATTCATACATTGACAAAGTCCTACAAAGATTCAGCATGAAGGATTCCAAGAAGGGCTTCACGCCAATGGTACATGGCACAACGCTAAGCAAGAAGCAGAGCCCTACGACGGCTGCTGAGCTTGAGCGCATGAAGAATATTCCTTATGCATCTGCAATAGGATCTGTCATGTATGCCATGATCTGTACTCGTCCTGATGTTGCTTATGCATTGAGCATGACGAGTAGATACCAGTCAAATCCAGGTGAAAACCATTGGATTGCCGTAAAGAATATCTTGAAGTATCTAAGACATACTAAGGATAAGTTCTTAGTGTACGGTGGAAGTGATGTGCTTAAAGTCAGTGGATTCACGGACGCAAGTTTCCAGACAGACCAAGATGATTTCCGGTCACAGTCCGGTTATATCTTTTGTCTGAATGGCGGTGCAATCAGTTGGAGAAGCTCCAAGCAAGACACCGTTGCAGATTCCACTACAGAAGCTGAATATATCGCCGCCTCAGAAGCTGCGAAGGAAGCTGTTTGGATACGAAAGTTCATTATTGAACTAGGTGTGATACCAGATGCGGCTGAGCCTCTGGCACTGTTTTGTGACAACAATGGTGCTATAGCTCAGGCAAAGGAACCAAGATCACACCAGAAATCCAAGCATGTTCTAAGAAGATTTCACTTGATACGTGACATCATTAATAGAAAGGAAGTCAAGATCAGCCGAGTTCAGACTGATGATAACGTCGCTGATCCGTTGACAAAGCCACTCCCAAGGCCTAAGCTCGAGTTTCTGACTGAAGCTGTAGGCATTAGAGACATTGAAATGTAATCTAAATTTGAGTGGGAGTTTGAGGGCTTTTATTTAGTTATTTGATATGTTCTTGTAAAACATTCTTATGTTTAATGAAATTATTATTTCAAGATTATTTTAACTGTGATGAAATAATCGTTCCAAAATGATATGAACCATTTTATAGGTCATCGAAGTAAATGATTTGATCTTGAGTCATCGAAGTCATTTAGCTTGATCATGAGACCCTATATTTGATAGATGTTTTATATCATCTCGTCCCTAGTCGAAGGTTGTTGAAATTGGAACACCAACAACCGTGTGAGACTGGATTGGTACGTGACTTATGACAAAGTCTCAGTGTGTCATAGATGCGCGGCATCAAAGTCAGTACATAGGTGTATGTTTGGGAACATACGACCGGACAAGACCCGCTTATAAGAACTCTTCAGGATATTTATATCTGTGTCATAAGAGATTCTTACTACGACTATAGAGTATAGTCCTTAGACCTGAGTTCGCATGCATGTGACTGCACATGGACTGATGCACTTTGATCATTGTCTAACGCTATCGTTCTGCGATAGTTATAAGGACCTTGTTTGGGTACATTATGAAATGAGTAGTTTACAGTGATGGAACAAGACGGAATTTGTCCCTCCAATATAAATGGAGTGAATATCTCTAGGCCAATCGGAGATTTGAATACTGGAAAATGCATGGCCATGCTCAAACGGACTGTCCCGAGTCGTTTGGATTGTCAGTATCGAATCAGAGTCCGATGAACAAGATTAGGCTTTATAAGGATGACACCAATCTTGCCTTATGACTAATCGAGATATTGTGACAAAAGGATTATGAATACAGAGATTCCAGTACAAGTGGGAGATTGTTGGAATTGTGTCCAGTAATCTCGGTACTGTCTCTAGAAAGTAAGAGTATGTCAATGATCAGACATAAGTCATATAATACTGGGGGTCATGATGGCTTGCTAGAGTCCGCTCATGATCTATAAGTCTTGGACTTATTGCCTTTATTATATGATCCCATATGGGTCACACGCCTAAGCTAACAGGAAAATGTGTAGGAACGGTTTAGCAGAAGTACGGTAAAAGTGCTAGGCATTTACTGTACTTAGAGAGAATAAAACGGTTTAGCCACTGTGTGTCGATCGATACACAAGGGGTGTCGATCGACACAGTGCGCGAATGCGGTCGAGTTAATTGGTGTTTGGGCCAAATGGCCCAAACGGAACCGGACAAGTTTTATAAATAAAACTCGGGTTCAGAACCAAAAAACCCTAGCCGAAACTCTCTCTCTCTGCGCCGAGTTCCTTGTGGTCTAGCAGCCGTTTTCTGTGATCGCGTGTGTGAACCTTTGGAGGATTCATCTCTCGGTGTTTCTCTGATCTCTGACCTGTTCTCTCCTTCCGCTGCAATTAACAGGTAAAAGGTGAGATCATCATTTGTTTCCATCGAGAAGAACCTAGATCAGCATGTTTAGGATGATATGAATCAGAGAATTGAATCAGGATCAACTAAACATTCCTTCACATAGGCCTTACTCATATCCGTTTTAATCGCCATAAATTTTCCTTTGCAAGCTGGGTTTGTTCGAAGGCCATGAAACATTTCTTGCGCAATCAGAATATTATCCG
The DNA here is from genome assembly GCA_030180135.1 of Orychophragmus violaceus. Classification (NCBI taxonomy): domain Eukaryota; kingdom Viridiplantae; phylum Streptophyta; class Magnoliopsida; order Brassicales; family Brassicaceae; genus Orychophragmus; species Orychophragmus violaceus. The sequence goes on along the minus strand of CM058236.1, from coordinate 69,909,016 downwards.
ATATCAATCTCCCTGCCACAAACGCGGATTGCGTTTCCGATATGCCGTAAAATCTTTTTTTCTATTATTATTAGGATCCTAAATTTGTATATAAACACATCTTAACATTAATAATACTCAACACTTTCTACCAATCTTTCATGATATCAGAGCAGAAGATCTTTTTACCTAAAATCTTTTTTTCAAAACATAATACTACTCGCAGCCGTCTTTCTTTTCTCTGCGAATTCTTACCTTCTAAAACTAACCTAAAATACTACGCAACTCTTCTATGTCAGAATCGACTACCTCAGGTTCGACCGTAACAGGAGAACCTACATATTCTATCTACTTTCTTCATCCTTCCTACAATCCTGGTACCCTTATTTCTCCAGTAATTCTACGCGAAGACAACTATTCGGAATGGGCAACCGAATTTTGGAATTCTCTCCAAGCTAAACAAAAAATCGGCCTCATTGATGGTTCTGTTGTCAAACCGACAACAGAACCGACAATCGGCCTCATTGATGGTTCTGTTGTCAAACCGACAACTAACCCTGAGCTTGCACGATGGACTGCTGTAAACTCCATGATTGTGTGGTGGATTCGTACCTCTATTGACCCACAGCTGCTATCTACAGTGTCTCATCAACCTGATGCACACAAACTTTGGGAAGCCCTTCAACAAAGGTTCTCAAATAAGAACGGTGTCCGCAAACATCTTCTGCTCGACGAAATCAATAATTGTAAGCAGAACGGACAAACCATGCTGGAATACTACGGCCGGCTAACGAAGCTATGGGACGAGTATAATGCTATTATCACACCTTGCTCCTGCACATGTAATGCATCATCGATCATTGAGAAAGAAAAAGAAGAGGCTCGGATACATAAATTCTTATTTGGTCTCGATGAAATCCGGTTTAGCTCCATACGATCTCAAATCATCGATGAGGACCCGTTGCCTCCTCTTAACTCGGTTTACTCTCGAGTGATCCGTGAAGAGCAACATACACAACTTATGCGATCGAAGGAAGTCAAAAACGAAGTTGTCGGGTTCACAGTTCGTAACGATCAACCATCATCCACGGCCGCAGCCACTAATGCACGCAACCGAGATCCAAACCGTTCATGCTTTCACTGCAATCGCAAAGGTCATGACAACTCGGAGTGTTTTCTTCTTCATGGATATCCGGACTGGTGGTATGAACAGAAAGAGTCTCGGGCCGGTTCCTCTACTCGTGGACGCGGTCGTGGATCTCCTAGTCGAGGTCATGGACGTGTAAACTCCTCACGTACAGCTTCCTCTGACGCTCAGACCTCACCGCAAGTCTCAGCCAAACAATTGGCTTCTCTTCTCAGCCTTTTACAGAACTCCAAGCTTCCGCTCTCTAATGAACGACTCTCTGGTAACACTAACTTGTCTGATGTGATTATCGATACAGGTGCTTCTCATCACATGACAGGAGACTTGAGTCTTCTGCATGATTTACGGGACATAACTTCCTCACCGGCTGTTTTTCCTAATGGAGAACAATCACGAGCCACTAAATCAGGAACCGTGAAACTCAATTCTGACTACCTATTGTTCGATGTTCTTTATGTCCCGGATTTCACTTGCACTCTGATTTCTGTATCAAATTTATTGAAACAAACAAAAGGGATTGCAATATTTACCGATACTATTTGTGTTTTACAGGACCGTTTAACGAGGACGCTGATTGGAGCCGGTGAAAAAAGAGATGGAGTGTATTACTTTACGGGTGTATCAGTAGGTCGTGCCAACCAGTCTTCTCGCGTGAAGCTTACTCTCCGGATCTCTGGCACCGCAGACTTGGACATCCGTCTTTTACCGTTTTATCTAGCTTACCGTTTTTGCTAATATTAAAGATGTTTCTAAACACATCTCTACTTGTGATATTTGTTTCCGGGAAAAACAAACCCGTGACGTTTTCTTTGAGAGTTCTAATAAAGCTACTTCTCCTTTTGCTATAATTCATTGTGATGTCTGGGGCTCCTATCGAACACCAGCCTCTTGTGGTGCATCCTATTTTTTAACAATCGTCGATGACTATTCGCGTGCCTTTTGGGTGTACCTGATGCTCGAAAAATCTGAAGTAGCGGGCCTCATAAGAAACTTTTGCGCCATGAGCCTTAAACAATTCGATCATCCGGTCAAAATCATTAGATCGGACAATGGTATGGAGTTCATGGCCCTATCTGCTTACTTCCGCGAACATGGGATTCTCCATCAAACTTCCTGTGTTGACACGCCACAAGAAAATGGTCGCGTTGAACGCAAACATAGACACCTCCTTAATATTGCTCGAGCCTGTCTGTTTCAAGCTCATTTACCTACTGTTTTTTGGGGTGAAAGTATACTTGCCGCAGCTCACTTGATCAACAGGACTCCAACTCCTATTCTAGATGGGAAGACTCCTTATGAGATGTTACATGGCTCTTCTCTGTCATACGACACACTTCGCAGTTTTGGTTGTCTTTGTTACGCACATCGGAGAGCTCGTGACAATGATAAGTTTGATGATCGTAGTCGGAAATGCTTATTTGTTGGATATCCTTATGGTAAGAAGGGATGGTGGCTATATGATATTACTAAGGCCGAGTTCTTTACAATTCGTGACGTCATTTTTCTCGAAGATGACTTTCATGGTCTACCGGAGATCGCTACGGAACATGGAGCACACTCGCCTCCTTCATTATTTTTTGACGATCTCCACTCATCGACGTTCTCACCTCCGACAGTACCTTTGATCACTGATACACCTACGCCGGACAAACCGTCATACCTTACTACCCCCCACTGCTATCTCTCACGTATCACTGACTCTTGCTGCTGATACTCTTTCTCCGCCTACGATCGATGTTCCTGCTTCTCCGGGACTTCCAGAGATTCTCGGTCGGGGTCAGCGTGCACGTAAACCATCAGTTCTTCTCAAAGACTATGTTATCTCACACTCATATAAAGTAATACACTCTTCTCTCGCTTCTACCGACTCTGATCAGACTTCTCCTACTACGGTTCCAGGTAACACACTCTATCCTATCTCCGATTTCCTCTCTGGCGCTTGTTTTTCACCTTCGAACCGCTCTCCTTACATACGGATTCGTCCAGAGTAAAGATGATTACTCCTTGTTCTCTTACTCGCGCGGCTCGATTGTGTTGCATATACTGATTTATGTAGATGACTTTGTCGTTGCTGGTAACGACATTTCTACTTTACAACGCTTCAAGAATTATCTTAATTGTTGCTTTCATATGAAGGATATCGGCAAGCTCAAATACTTCCTCGGAATCGAAGTCGCTCGCAGTCTCGAAGGTATTTTCTTATCTCAACGGAAATACGCACTTGATATCATCTCCGAGGCGGGTCTTCTTGGGTGCAAACCCTCACCGGTCCCTGCCGAGCTCAATCACAAGTTGTCTCTAGCGCAGGGCGAGCCCATTCCCAATCCGGAACGTTATCGTCGTCTCATAGGTCGGCTCATTTATCTCTCCTTCACTCGACCAGAACTTTGTTACATCGTACAAGTTTTATCACAGCTCATGAATTGTCCGCTGCATGAACATTGGCACGCCACTCTTCGTGTTGTTCGTTACCTCAAGGGATGCCCAGCCCAAGGCATTCTTCTTCGTTCTGACTCATCACTCCATGTCAACGCTTTCTGCGATCCGGATTGGGCCGCTTGCCCTATCACTCGACGTTCGCTAAAGACATTCATTGTGCTTCTCGGTTCTTCACCCATATCATGGAAGACTAAGAAGCAAAAGACCGTCTCAATGTCTTCAGCTGAGGCTGAATATAGATCCATGTCTTTCACTCTCCGAGAAGTAAAATGGATTAAGCAGCTGCTCGCCTCCTTTGGCATTTTACATAGGCGACCAATGACTCTCTACTGCGACAGTAAGTCAGCACTTCATATCGTTGCGAATCCAGTATTTCATGAGAGCACCAAGCACATTGAGTTAGACTGTCATCTTGTTCGTGATGTTATCGATGAGGTACTCATCAAAACAGTCCATATCTCTACCAAGCAGCAACCAACCGATATTCTTACAAAGGCTTTATCTTCTACCACATTTCACTATCTTCTCTCCAAGTTGGGGATTCAAGACATTTCACCGCCAACTTGAAAGGAGGTATTGGAAGATATTCATCATATCTTTTGATATATTCTCATTAAGTGTTGTATTTATCTTTATGGCATATTTCCTATTATCATTAGGATCCTAAACTTGTATATAAACACATCTTTAACATCAATAATACTCAACACTTTTTACCAATCTTTCAGGTTTCAATGACATTAACGGCTCCAAGAACATTAAGAAATGAATTAACCGGTTTGTACAGAACATAAAGAAGTATTAAGTTTCAAACAAAGAAGCTAATGTAGAGATAGAAAGCGACTACAAATAGTAATTAGTTTCCCTTTGTGGATAAGTGAAGATAAGAGTGACATTTATTCATCATCCTTGTAAGGATATTCTTCAGCGACTTGCTTCAGTAACTTCACCTGCAACTCATACGCATCATCTCCTCTAAGAACATCACGCGTCCACGTCACTTCTGTCTTCATTGAGACCTGATCATTGTTCAGACAAAACAAAACCTGAGCCCTAACAAGTCGTGCACTTGATAATGGATACAGTAAGAAAAGTTTCTTAATTGTTTACATTACAAGCTTGAAAAAAGCTACTTATGTAAACAAAGAAGTTGAGAGAGAAAAAAGAAAAGGAGACTGACCATTTCTAAAGCTCCTCTAATGACTCCACTTAAGACATTGCAGTAGTAAAGACCTTGGCAGGTATCGGGAAGCTCCACGAAGTCAACAAGCGGATTGTCCTCCAAGATTATACTGCAACAAGTCCCATCAGCGTCCCAGCTTGACACTGATGCAGTGACCCCCAAGAACATCTTGAAACCCACCTACGTAATAAACGCAAAGCCTGTTAATGTTTCTCAAATAAATTCTCCATGGGATACACTAAACGAGTTAGTCAATGGAAATAGCAAACCTTGGCAATCATTTCAGCAGTTTCCTTAAAATCAACGCATCTGGAAACACCAGATTTGGCTAGAAACTCATCGATAAGTCGGATTCCAATGTTGTATCCCCTGCAGTACAAACAGAAAGGTAGTGGTAAAGAGGGTCGAAGTTGTATATTCCTGAAAGTCGAATGCTTTACTCGTTCCCTCCATGGCATATAAACAAAGGAGCTGGAGAGATTATTGCAGAAAAACTTGAAACAAAACTAAAACGAGTGGGAGAAGAGAGCGTAGAAAGAAGAATACATTTGATCAAGCTGTTTGTTAACTTCCTCGACTTCTTCGAGGTCAGTAAGCAATTGACGCACAATCGCACCATACGTCAACGTGAACAACTCTGCGTTCTACAAAATCATCGAAAATTCCAAGAGATCATCAAACAGTGTCTCTATAACAAAACTGAAACCAAGATTCGGACGGCAATGAAACGTACATAAAGAGAGGCTTGTCCAAGTGAAATCAGTCGCAAAACCGCAATGAAAAATAGATTCTTAAAGATATGAACTAACCACACGATCAATGCTGGAGAAGATCGCATCACCAGATCGAGGACCAACCGGAGCCATTTCTGAATCTCACCGACTACAATTATCCCCTACATTAAATCCAAACAAAAAGCAAAAAAATGCACTTGATCAGAAGAGTACAATGATTCGTCTGCGTGATCAATCAATGAACATCTACTAGCAGAAGCAAAGAGATTAAATTTCAATAATGAACACTTTGTTCGATCTGAACAATCATCACCTCTCAATCGCTTCACCGACGAAGCCGAACAAAATAACAACACAGTAAATCTCGAGATACGCCAATCGATTCAATCACAATGGTCACTTGCGAAAACTACCCAATAAAACCACAAAGTCGACACATTGCATCAAAGATTCGTCAAATCACCAAAACCCCAATTCGGAAAATCAACTGTGACAATTAGCGATCTAAGAGGTACAAAACTGAATAAAGGGTGGGCGGAAAATCCGATCTTACCGAATCGGAAGCAACAAGGGCGATTGTCTAGATTCTCGTTTTGCTTTGATTTGATCGAGATTCAGATTTCGGTTCTCACAAGGATTATCTCTCTGGTTTTTTGGTTTTCGCTTCAACGGCTCCGATGGTCAATCGGTTCTACGATTTGGGAGGTTTCCTAATGAATCTCGGTTGAGAATTGGTTGATATTTGAACCGGTTTTTACAGAGCTTTAGTTAAAATTTGGTTTCTACATTGGTAAAACACTTATCTCCTGCTCTATTTTTTAGAAACCTTAACTTAGACTTCAAGCAATTCTAATAACTAACTTAAAATCGAAATAATTCATAAATTCAATAACCGAAACAAACCTCAACAAATGTAAATATCGTTTAAAACAAAATATGAAAACAATGAAAAAATCCTCAGAGTATTCGATAAGGAGTCTTCTCTCTTCGATGGGCGATCGTAACCATCTCCCTTTGCGATCGCTAAGAAGATGATTTCTTCTTGACAACAAACAAAATCATCTTCCTAAATCTCATTTTCAATCACGTTTCCCTCTTATATGCTTGTTTTTTCCTATTTTCCAAATGACTTCTTACTCGTTATTACTTCCGATCATCATCATCTTCATGAAGATTGTTGATTCCAAATTCGATGTTGGAGTGGAGCAGATTCATGACGGTTCTGCTACTGCATCAGTTATCTCCGTTGTGGGAGTTTTGACCCACTGCGATGAAAAATTTGGTGGTTTATGGGTTCGTTTCTTAACCGCTTTGCTTTGGAAAGAACCACCATGGAAACCACTGTGGAAAAGAAGACAGTTCGGAAGCACCGTTGATATATTCTTCTTGTTGTATGGCGATATTCTTACAATCGTTGAAAATTGGCAGTCCCAAATATTATTTCTATCGATGGAATCAATAAAATGGATTCCTAATCGAAGAAAATCTTTAGATCCAAATTGGGAATTGGTCAATGTAATACAACATAAGAAGTGGATGATATCCAAAGATCAAGATCACATCAGATTGAATGTGAAGACAAAGAAAGAAACTAATAGAGATGATATTCTCTTAGCGTTTAGTTCTTTTGGTTTATTGTTCTTTCAAAAATGTAATTATGCATTTGATTGTAATTTTATTATTTTCTGTATTTTCATGTAATCTTGATTTTTATATAAATAAAATAGATGTTAAAAAAAAAGGAAAAGTAACATGGGAGTTATACAATAAAGTATGAATGTTAATAAACACGTAAATCCACATACTCGGTTTTAGTATTTTTTTTTTCCTTTTTGAACAGCCATTCGATTCTAGTATTTCAAATATAGCAGTTTAACCTAAACATTAATAAACACAGCACATAAACCACTTAAGAAAACATTCTACGTGAATTCAGTAATCGTCCACACCCTCCCAAAAGGCTTTGTCGATCTTTTAGAGCACATACAATAGATGAACTAAAACTTTTTTTTTGATAAGTACGTTAATATCATTAAAATGAAAAAGGTTTTTCAATCTCGAACAATGCTACCTTGCCAAAAAAAGAATAAAAACAAGGTAAAACATAAATTAAAACCCAAGATAGTTTGAAAACTTTAAGCTATCTAATCCATACTGACATAAGATTGGTGAATCTCCGTCTTCCACGTCTCGCTGTGATGATATTCTTGACCTCTCTATCGATTTGCTTGAATGTTAATTATGGCGGTATGGCAGTGTTGTTATGCAATTTGTTGTTCCGTTGCTTCCATACATGGTATAGGAATGCTTGCCAAACTATTCTTCTCAGTAATGATGGCGCCATTGTCGACGAAGCTCTTACCCACGAGAGAAGCTCTGGCCAGCTAAGTATCCTCTGTTGATTAGGAGATAGCCTTGGTGTGATGCTCTGCCAAATAAACTGACTATATCCACAACGAAGGAATAGGTGATCACGGTATTCATCTTCCACTTGACATAGATGACAGAGCTTACTAACATTCATTCCCCAAGACGCTAATCTCACCTTAGTTGGGAGCCTGTTTTGATGCGTGACCCAAGCGTGGAAGGCGTGCTTGGGTACATTTCCTTTGTACCAAATAACTTTGGCCCAGCTCTTCAAGTCCGCTCTTGGTCGGAGAATAGACCATGTTTTTGCTGAGGAATAAGACCTGCAATCAACATTATCAACTTTCCAGACACAATAATCCTTGTTTGTATTTCTGGCAGGAAGCTCAAATGTGGTTAGGTGGGTGTGAAGAGCCAGCTCCTGGTCCGATCTAGGTGTTGGGAGCGTCCATTCAGAGGCTGAGCAAGCATCTGAAACTGAAGCTGATAGAGGTAATCGCAGAGCTCTCGGGCCATGTGTTCCTATGAACGAGATTAACTGGCCGAAAGGAGTCCACTGGTCATACCAAAAGCTGGTTGTTTTGCCATCTCCCACAATTGTCCACATGAATTGTAACGCTACAGGTCTCAGGTTTAGTATGGATTTCCATGACCAAGAATCAGCAGTAGTGGCCTCCACAGCCCAAAAAGATGCATTGCGTATATGGGGATGTCGATGCCATTTGGCCCAGAGAGAATCATTCTCTGAAAGTAAGAGCCAAACAAATCTGAGACAGAGCGTTTGATTCCAGAGATCAAATTTCTTTATGCCTAGACCTCCTTCCATTTTAGGTAGACATCAAGCTGACCAAGCCACCTTTGCTCCTCCTCTCTTATCAATGTTATCCGACCACAAGAATCTGGCACATAGTGCTTCAATCTTCTTGATGCATGTTTTTGGAAGCGAGAAAGTAGATATCCAGAACACCACAGTTCTCGAGATTACGCTATTGATAAGAAGAAGTCTACCGGCGAAAGAGAGCGTTTTTACCGCCCAATTCCTGAACCTTTTACTGATCGTATTGATTAAGGGGTCATATTCAGACACTCTTAACTTCCTGTGCATCAGAGGGAGCCCCAAGTACCTTATCGGCAGTGAACCGACCGTGAAACCGTACCGAGAGATGGTTGATGTTTCAGTGTGGTTCAGGCCTGCAATGAATAGCTGGGATTTGTCTGGATTCGTCTGAAGCCCAGACCATGATTCAAAGTCAGCCAGCGCTTCAGTTATGCCATGGAGAGATGGTGACCCACCATCAAAGAATACCATCACGTCATCAGCAAACATAAGATGTGATATTCCTAGCTCTTGAGTCTTTGGGTGATAGTGTATGTAACCGCTATCGAATCTGGATTGTAACAACTTAGAGAAGACCTCAATGGCAAGAACAAAGAGATAGGGAGACAGCGGGTCTCCCTGTCTCAGACCTTGCGTACTCTTGAAGAACCCACCCATTTCACCATTGACGAGCACTGAAAATGTTGGAGTGATTATGCATTGACTGATCCACTGGATGAAAATCTGAGGCATATTCAATGCATTCAGCGCAGAAATAACGAAATCCCATTTTATCGAGTCAAAGGCCTTCCTAAGGTCGACTTTTAGCATACCCCGAGGCTCCAAGTTCCTTCTATTATAACCATGAACGATCTCTGTGGCTAGGAGAACGTTTTCTGCTAATAGCCTTCCCTGCATAAATGCAGTTTGGGAGCTAGAAATCACCTGAGAAAGGATGAGCTTCAAGCGACCAGCTATGAGCTTCGAGACCACCTTATAAATAGTGTTAAGACACGAGATTGGCCTAAACTCTGAGATTGATGAGGCATTATTGACTTTAGGGATCAGCACCAAAGTCGTTGCGTTCCACTGCTTGAGTAGTTGGCCCGTTCTAAAGAATTCCTCCACCGCCTCTGTTGCCTCAGCTCCTATGAAAGACCAGCAAGTAGAGAAGAATTCCGAGGAGTATCCGTCAGGTCCACTTGCTTTGTTTCTTGGGAGAGAGAAAAAGCCTGCTGAATTTCCCTTTGGAGAACTGCTTTTGAAGCTCGTTTCTTTGCAACTCAGAACACCGATAGGGCAGTAAAAGGTCCATATCACTTTGGACAATCATACTGGGTTGTTTCTCTGCTCCAAAAAGACCTGAGAAGTAGTTAACACAATGGCTAGAGAGCTCATCCTAAGAATCAATAGTGCTCCCATCCTCTCCTCTAAGAAAATGGATTCGGTTTAAAGCTTTACGAGAGTCAGTTATCCGGTGATAGTACGGTGTGCTCACATCACCTTCCTTAAGCCACTGCACTCTCGACTTTTGGAGAAAGAAGTTCTCTTCTGCTTTGGCCAGAGTTGACCAGCTTCGCTGAGCTATGAGTTCCAGTGAAGCATTAGCGTGAGAGGGGTCAGCCAGAGTGGCTCTCTGCCTTATCAGTAAAGCCTGGTGCGACTCCTTCACTCTCTTCTCTATGTTGGAGTAATTATCTCTACTAAATTCTCGAATGTGTTTCTTTAGTAGCTTGAGCTTGCGAGAAAGGCGAAACATTGTTGAACCAGACACATTAAACGAGAACCAATGCACTACCACCATTCCAATAAAATCCATGTTTTGCAGCAGCATGTTATAAAACCTGAAAGAGTTCTTTGGCTTATGATCAGGAATCTCAAGGCTAACCTCGCACGATGCATGATCTGAGAAGTCCGGCTCTCCAAAATTTGCAACAGAAGATGGAAAAGTCCTTTGCCATTGCTCATTAACCAAGATACGATCTATCTTCTTTGCTACCGACCTTGTTTCACATTTATTCCACCAAGAATATGTATTACTTCTGAAATTGAGTTCCTCCAACTCAGCTGACAGCTTCTGAATGCTCTGGTACCTCTATCTACATTTAACGTTCTAGGATTAGAGTGATCAGTCGGGTTAAGCACTTGACTAAAATCTCCCAGACAAATCCATGGTTTATCCTGAATCACTCTTGAGGTGCCTAGAGACTCAATCTCATTCCAAAGATTTTCTCTCATGTCCTCATCATTATACGCGTAGACCATCGAGACAACAATCCAGTGCATTGATCCTGGAAGAAGGACTTCACAGGTAATCATCTGCATTGATTTAGCTAAAACTACTACCTTTACAGATGGGTGCCAAACAACCCATATCCGACCCAAAATGGAGAAATCATAGTTCTCCTCAAGTGACCAACCGGGTAAGACGTCATTGAGCAGCTTCAAGCTCTTTTGTTTCTTCACGTGCGTCTCTAATAACCCTCCAAAAAGAGGTCTGTTGACCTTGTACCAATTTCTAAATCCGCTACGGTGACTCCACTTATTAAAGCCCCTGATATTCCATCCAAAAAGTTCTTTCTTATACATAAAAATTATGCTGGTTTGGGGCCCCCGCCCCGTTTCTTCTTCTTGTTCTTATTTTTACCAGATTTTTGATCAAGCTGCAGCTTGAACTCATCTGCAAGAGACCTTTCCACATCCTGCCCTGAGTCTGACGAAGCGACATCAGAGGAGTCTGGCTCTACAGGAGCATCTGTTCCAGAATCAGCTGCGTCTTTATCAAGAACCGGGGAGAGAGGAGTCTGCGGATGAAGCTGCTTGGCGATCTGTTGCTGCTTGCTTGATTCCCCCTGAATGATATCCTGATTTTTCCCAGAGCTGACTCAGAGAACTTGATTAGCGTGACAGACGCCTTAGGCTGCCAGATTGGATCCTTTTGAAGTGTTTGGTCCTCTCGAAGCTTAGCTTTGTCTCTCCTTGACTGACCCTTCTGCTTTCTGCATTTGACAAGTAATGGAGAAGTGCGTGTTGGATTTGCAGATATTGCACAGAACCGGTGCCTTTTTACAGTGCTTCAGACTATGTCCTACTTCCTTACAATGCTCACAGATAGACGGCATCCATGGACTGGAAACCAAAACCCTTACGACTTCACCTGTCTTGAACTGAGCATTGACCGCTTCCGGTAGTGGTTTCCTCGGGTCGATAACTGTAAAGACTTTTGCAACCTCAAGATCAGTATTATTAGCTGTTGAAGGGTGGAGATACTGCAGATTGCCAACCAAGCTCGCAATTCTCTCCAAGGCTTCATCATTAAAAAACTGCAGAGGAACGTTTCTGAGTTCAAGCCATATTGGGGCAGATGACAGCTCTGGCTTTGAGGGGATCACACCGGGTTCCCAGTTTGCCACGAACATGGTTTTGCCGTCAATTTGCCAAATCCTCTGACTAACTACTCTGTTCCTGGTATACGCACTTGGGATTCTGAATAGGAATGAATTTCCTCCAAGTTTGGAAACCGTAATGTCGCGAAATTGTCTGCTCCAAATGTCGTTAACGATGTTATGAAGCGTTCCTTGGGATGGCGGCTCAACATAAAATTGTCCAATGATGAAGCATTCCCAGGATTTTTTGTTTTTCTCAATTATCGAATTAGGGATTCGAACACACGGCTCACCTGATGGTAGCGTGAAAGCTTCTCCTGTTTTCTTTAGGAGCTTAGCTGAACCTTTAAGCAAACTTGCCCACGAGTCCTTAGCAGGTATCTTCTTCTTCTCTTTTTCAGCTTCAATCGGATTGGCCAGTATATCGGCTTTCACGGTTTTAACAGGTGAGACTTGAGTCGGTGCTGGGGTTTTGCTTTCCAGTACCGATTTAGTAACTAATCCTGGAGCGACTGCAATAGCAGCTTTCACAGGTCTGACAATTTCATTCTTCTTCTCAGGAATCGATTGATTGTTGAATTCCAAGTTCACCAGAGATTGGGCATTCTTGGTAACAATCTTCTCGGAGAAGACTACAGACAAGACCTGGTCAGCAGTCAGACCATGACCTGAATCTAAGCGGGAACCTTTCTTACTCGTTTCAGGACTTAGAGAAGCAGGGGCTTCTATTGCCATACTTCGAGGAAGCGAGGCTAGCGGATCTGTCGCGTTTGAAGGAGGGCTGAGAGAGGAGGGGTCCTCTATTGCCTCGGTTCACGAGCTTGGATCAGCTACCGTGGGAGAAGGAACAGTTGAGGCCGAAGACTCAGAAGACGGGCTGCCGTGAGCTGGAGCAGCCGGATTTACAGTCTTAGGCGGAGCCTTTGGAGGCGATTTCTTTGGGGGCGACTTCTTGGGAGGCTTTTTCTTTGTCATGGCAGATCTGAGGCCAGGGAGACCTGCCGGCGCTAGGTCCCAGCGAGATAGCCGGCGACGGACTTCGGAGAAGGAGGTCACGGCTGCGATTGAGAAAATCGCACTTTATCGCAATGTACACCTTTTCGGCTTTGATTTTTTTTAGTTATAGTTGGTAAGGGTTTTTCATGAAATAAGACTTTCACGCACTCCCTCACACAACGATGCCTAGAGGGACTCGAACCTCCAGTGACACCTACTATATTGGATTTGAACCCACCATCTTCAGAGCATTATTTAAGTGACACAAAAGCACCAGATACAATAGATGGAAATATGTGACTTGAATAAGAGATAATATTGTAAATATGCAGTGGCAGAGCTGAGCAAAGACATTTGAGGCATTTGTCTAGGGCCACGTTTTTTAAATATCATATTTGCTATTTTAGTAGAGATAAAAGTAAATTGATAAGTTCAAAAACAAAGCACTACCAACTTAAAACAGAGTTGAGCGGGATATAGTTAAAAAGTTTGATTATCAAAACTTGATTAATTATTTTGTGGAGAAAATGCAAAAAAAACAATTTTTATAAATCAATAGTTTTACTATCAGTTTTTTTGGATTTTATTTTGAAAAAGTTATTTTTCATGTTATTTAAATATTTGAAATCTTTTAAATTAAAAAAAAATATTATGTTTTTACAATGAAGGTCTCCACTTTTTTTTCGCATACAGTCTCCGTTATGTCAACTCCGCCCCTGCAAATATGGTACATGAAAATTTAAATAATTGATAAAATTTATTGTATATGTTGTATTATCGTATTTAAAAATTCTTAACATAATATATTTTATTGTATTTATTAATTAAACACGCATGTTATTTTTTATCATCGTTCACTTTTTTATGTACCGTTTTAATTTTTTTGTTTTGAAATATGTATTTTATTTCCTATAAAATTGCAGTTAAACCATACCATATCACCGTTCAATACATTGTAAGTTGTAATCATTCATAATCTTTGTTTCATTTTTGCTGATTCAATATGACACGTCACACGTCAAAGTCATATTATCAAGTTGAGTTATTAAGTTACAGTCAATGTTGGTCAATACTCAATATATGTCAGTTATATTTTACGAGTTGAGATATAAAGTCAAATATTTATTGATTTAGAATATGTTCTAGCACAAGTTATAAATATAGATCCAAAAATCTGAATTATAGAAGAGGTAGGAAGCAAGTGTGGTCTAGTGGTCAAGTGGTTAAAGCTTTACATTGGTAGATACTGAGTTCGAATTTCCGAATGCGAAATTTTTTACAAGATTAATAAAGGCAAGCTTACAAGAAAATTTTCAAGAGCAGGTGAAGCCGTTGATCGTGATCGTTAATGAATTCTTGGATGTAATATTATCTATAAAATTGTTTTTGTAATACTTTTTATAATCTGTATCAACTTTAAACAAAAAAGAATAGGTAGGAAAAACTGGCCGTTTAAAAAAATAGTAATCAGCAGCACTTTGGGGTCAGTGATCAAACACGACGGGTTGAAATATTGTTGGGCCTGAAGTGCAGTTAGAGGCCCCGAAGCCTTTGATACGTTATCCAATTTTTCTAGTTTCACCGCAGAGACACAGAGAAGATAGAGAGAGAGACCATGTCCGTGCATTCCGTCATCGCCACGAACCTAGCGACTACAGTATCCTCTACTCGGTTTTACCGTAATGTTTCCTGCCGTCGAATTGGCTCCATATCCGTGAATTGCTCGGTGGAAACGACGGAGGCTAACCGGTCGGTGAAGCTGACGAATGGCAATGACTCGCTTGAGATTTGCAGAGTTCTTAACGGAATGTGGCAGACGAGCGGAGGATGGGGAAAGATCGATCGAAACGACGCCGTTGAAGCAATGCTCCGATACGCCGATGCTGGTCTCTCTACTTTCGACATGGCCGATCACTGTAAGTAGCTAAAGACGCTTTCAAGTTCGTCGTCTAATGGCATTAAACAAGTTATTTCTCACTTCGTTGGTGAAAAGAGTTGTGCGTAGAACTGAAAGTTTATGTGTGGAGATTAATATTTGAATTGCTCTTTGATGTTTAGATGGTCCTGCTGAAGATCTTTACGGCATTTTTATCAATAGGGTTCGTCGAGAGCGACCGCCAGAGTTGTTGGAGAATATTAAAGGGTATGCTTATAGTTTTGTCAATAATCTAGAGATCAATGTTTATATTAAGATTTGGTAGGTGTGGTGGGTAAACGATGAGGCTATGTTTAATGATGCAGTTTGACAAAATGGGTTCCTCCTCCAGTGAAGATGACAAGCAGCTATGTTCGTCAAAACATTGACATATCGCGGAAGAGAATGGATGTGGCTTCTCTTGATATGCTTCAGTTTCATTGGTGTTTCTCTCTTACGCTTAATTGCTAGTAGTTAGCTTCTTTAGTGACAATATTCACTCTGTGTAAATTCCCTGTTTATTTGCTAATTTATGGTTTGGAATAGGTGGGATTATGCGAATGACGGTTATCTTGATGCACTGAAACACCTGACTGATCTAAAAGAAGAAGGTGAACAAGAGAGGCTCTATCTTTCTCCTTTATTGTGATTGTCTTTTTGTATATTTCATCATCTTCGTTCTAATTGCTTGCAGGTAAAATCAAGACTGTTGCTTTGACAAATTTTGATACAGAGAGACTTCAGAAAATCTTAGAGAATGGAATCCCTGTTGTTAGCAATCAGGTGATGTTGGAATATCATCTACCTTTCTTTCACCAAACTCTTCTTCTTCTTTTCTTTTCTTGTAAGCTCCTTTATTGCTTGTGTTCATGTAAGGCTGCGTGCAAATTCTTTCCAGGTGCAACACTCCATTGTAGACATGCGTCCTCAACAGAGAATGGCTCAGCTTTGCGAGCTTACAGGCGTCAAACTTATAACGTAAAACCTCTTCTTACACTCTCTGAAAAATCTCGTTTGATTTCTTCTTCTTCAAGAACTGACTTAACCACCCATTGTTGGTTTTTCGAGTATAGATATGGGACAGTAATGGGTGGTCTACTGTCAGAGAAGTTCCTTGATACCAATCTAACAATCCCTTTTGCTGGCCCTCGTTTGAATACCCCTTCTCTCCAAAAGTACAAAAGGGTAAGAGCTCGAATATATACAGATTATCATTGTCAATGGCACTTCTCTCATCACATGAGCTTTTGGTTCATATCATTACAGAATCGTCCTACTGTTTACTTTTTTATGATTCTTGAGAGTTACATTACAGATGGTTGATGCATGGGGAGGGTGGAATCTATTTCAAGGTTTACTTCGAACGATGAAGACCATAGCCTCAAAACATGGAGTCTCTATTCCGACAGTAGCTGTTAGATATGTACTAGATCAGGTATTTGGCATCACATGGATTACTCTTAACTCTTAATGCCCAATCTAGTCTTTCATTTGATTTGGAAAATGAAATCTCATCGTAGCAAGGAGTTGGCGGGTCAATGATTGGGGTGAGACTCGGGTTAGCCGAACACATACAAGATGCAAACGCTATATTCTCATTGGTATTGGATGATGAAGATGTTAATAGCATACAAGAAGTTACCAAGAAAGGTAAAAATCTTCTCCAAGTGATTGGTGACTGTGGAGACGAATACCGACGTATATGATGTTGTAGAATACTGTATTCAGAACGCATGATGTATGCTAGAATTCGTGTATATAACTGCTGATAATAAGCTCACTACAAGAGACCGATGTGTATATTGCAATTGGGTTTATTTTGATTTTGATATTTTGCAGTTGGGCAATGAACCAATCTATTTTAGTTTCAGAACATTTTAGCCGTAGAATTGAAAGCCATGTCTTTGTTCGGAGACAGAGATCCTAAGCATTTAGGAAAATACTGAAATCTTATCTTAGATGCATTAGAGCTTGCTATTGGTTTATATATTTTAGTTGATTTGAACATCCGTATAACATTTACAAATCTTTGTAAAGTTTAATAATTTCTAAATTTAGTAAGTAAATTTTAATTATCAGCAATATAATCAACCTTATTAAGAATTGTTGGTACTGTGTGACCATATAGAGTATACTAGTATGTATTTAGATCCCTTATTCACTCAACAAACACATATCTTGTATAATGAATTATGGTTCTTCTAAACATAATCATGAGAAGTTATCATATGTCACCTTTTTTTTTATTGTTTATTTTATTTTAGTTTCTAATAATTAATGTACTAATTTAGCTTTTAGTTATGGGTGATAGGTTATTAACTAAATTTATATTCATAAATATTTTTAAAAATAGTATCTTACATTTTGATCATAAGTCATAACTTATATAAAATATCAATGAAGATACATTTTAAATATTTTTTAATATATATAGTGATCCACCATCTTCTTTTTAATGTAGTTAACCTTTTATATTATTGCAAATTGCCTTAACCTTTTTGGAAATAGTAATGTCATAAACAGAAATATTGCCGGATGTTAACCTTAAGGTAAAACCATCATGAAATGTTAGAGCATCTCCAAGCCATCATCAAACCTAGAGAAATAGAATCACCAAAGGAGAAAGGGTGGTGTACTTTTGTGACACCTTAAATATATTATAACTTTATTTTAAAATAAAATTTGGCTCAACTCACTTCTAATTATCTTTAAATAGAAAGTTAATTTTTTTGGTATATAGATGAATTCTATTTTTCCTTTAAAATAAAATTGATTTTTTTTGTTGTTGTAAAAATCCATTCTATTTTAACTACTTTTATTTATGATTAAACCAATAAAATTAATCCTTTAATGATTACTAATATATATAAAATATTATAAATAATACTATTATTTTCATAAATTCTCTCTGTTTCAAAATGATATATGTTTTAGGGAAAAAATTATTACTAAAAATAACTGTTTAAAAAAATCCAAATCATAAGATATATAAATGTAAAAAAAAATCGAGAAAACTATAAAAAATGACATGATATTGTGAGAGAAGAAAGTTTAAATTCAGCATAACTTGAATGGCTAAAACATCTTCAAAAGAATTTATTGGTGTTTTGTTTAAATCAAAACAAAAATTCTCTCATCACTCACAAGAAGTACGTTGAGATCAATATTATGAGTAAATTCGT
Source organism: Orychophragmus violaceus (assembly GCA_030180135.1). Taxonomy (NCBI): domain Eukaryota; kingdom Viridiplantae; phylum Streptophyta; class Magnoliopsida; order Brassicales; family Brassicaceae; genus Orychophragmus; species Orychophragmus violaceus. The sequence continues at coordinate 69,890,871 of CM058236.1, read as the reverse complement.
TCATATAAATTATTGTTACATGTGAATCTCATATTTTGGCAATAAACTAAATAGTTTACTAAAAAATTTGACTCCAAAAATTTGGCACTAACAGAAAACTTGAGGCTCCAAATTTAAATTGTTTATAATTTTTACATTGTCTATGTGACTAATTACGAATGTTAGCCGGAGTTTCATTTACAGCTAAATTCTTTTTAATGCAATTATTGTGAATGTTGACTAGAGTAAATAGGAATCGTCAACCATAGAAAATGATGGAGAATAAATATGATCACACACTTTTGTTACAAAAAGATTTTTCTCTTTACATATTTATTAAATTTTGTATTTTCTTTTCTTTATGAAAATAATAAATAGGATTAGAAATATAATTAAATATAATTTTTTATATGTCTGTTTTACCTAAAACATCTGTAATTTTGAAACGAGGTAGTATTTAATAGAAAATGCTTAAAATTAAAATCTATTATGTTATGGAAAAATGTATTTATCATTTGTAGAAAAATACATCAATTTGATGGTAAACAATTTTTTTATAATTTTATATAATATAAAAATTTTTATAAATATTTTTTTAATTTAAATATTATTATAGTATATAAAAGTTCTGAAAATAAAATAAATATATTAATTTGTAATTTTTGTAAAAAAAATATACTAATATAAAATAAAATAGAATTATAAAAATAATATTTTATAGAAAATAGAAAATACATAAGAGGATAATAAACATCTATTAGGGTTTTTTTCTATTTTAGAGTTTTTTATTTTAAAATAAAAATAGCAAAATATGCTGATTGGTCCAAGAGAAGCAAAATGTGGATATTAATGTTAAAGTTTGCAAGTGGAATTGGTCATCATTTATTAGTAAAAAAGTGTTAGGGTCAAATTCTCTCTCATATCCGGTTTACCAATGTTAAATTGTTGGTTCTCTCCCCTTTGTGCTTCCAACCTGAATCCGGTGGCTGTCCTCTTCCTCTTCTCCTTGTTCCCACGTACCCGACCTGTCATTTAGCCTCTCTATTCAAAATTTTCCTCCTCTTTCCCATCCGTTCCAAAGAAACCACAAATCTTCCTACAAACTGCTTCTCTTGTGGCACTAGTAGCTAAGGATGTTTCTTTGACTCAAGCAACTTCCTCTGACATAAAAATCTCTCATGCTAAATCAATTTTTCTAGAAACACAAAAATAAAATCGCCAAAAATTGGATGGGGATCTATTATTCATCAAAAATTCACTATTCACCACCCAAAATTCTTCTCTTCTTCGAACCAATAAATCTTCAAACTCTACTGTCAATTTGATATCTGTAGTTAAGACTGTAAACCAAGCAAATGTCAAAGTTAATGGTACTACTTCTAACCCAATTCCTATGGAAAAGGAATCAACTACTCAGCAGGCTGAACCGGTAGCTACTCGTTGAAAACGCAAGTGAGGCAGTATAAAAAACAGAAAGTAAGACACACAAAGTTTGTTAACGGGGTTTGATTTTTTCTACTCCCCGGGATCTCGTCCAGACTTCGAATTCACTTGAATAGAAAGTAATCCCACCAATTACAGACGAATAGAACAAACCCTATTGATCTATCGCTCTACCCAGTACAAGAATTCTTCAGGATCAAACACCTGAGCTAAACTCCCCCTAGAGCCTAGACTTTTCCCAAAATACAAAAGCCCTCTTGAGTTTTTATTCTCTCAGCTCTTGCATCGTCATAAGGCCACGCCTCTCCTCTTTATATAGGCTAAACTTGCTCCTCAAGTTTACCTAAATAAAGATATAGCAAATATCATTTTTGTTTTGATATTTCCTACTACACCTTTATGTAACTTTTCCTTTTTTCTTGAAACTTATTCAAAGAATAAGTAAACAACTCCAAGCTGCAATCTTCACTCCAAGATCTTCATCCAGCTCAGCACACAACCCATCAACCGAATCACATCATAAAGATTCGTTCATATCTCATCAATCGAACATAATCACGTCCTGAATCACGTCTTGTATTACCACTTGTACTACGCCGTGACTGACACATCAAATACCTCTTCACTCGTATCCCTCCTGCTTCTGCTCCAAAATATTTAGTGGAAAGGATAAGAGTCACTGAGGATCGCTCTCTCAAAATATTAGCTCCTTTCACCATTTCTGATACTGGAAGGCCGAGGGTTTTGATACTTAATGCAGTGTTACAGAAGGATGCAGAGATCCATAAGGACTTTATCATATGTTATTTTAATGGTAGGTATCCTGCCTATAATAAAAATGTGATTATCACATGTGGGGTAAGAATGGAAAGGTGGAGATTCATATGCCAAAAATCTTGGAGAAAGGAATATGGTATGTCGGAAATTTTCCACTACCTTGTGGTCTTCTTCACATTCTGCTACTTCTCCACAAATGGACTATCAAAACATGGGCTCATCTCAGAGGAGTTCTAGACCTGAGGCATCAAAATGGTCTTATTTTAGTTGCAGGGCTTATTGGAAACTCCCAAAGAAACTGATGAATTCACTAAAAATTTAATAAGTCTCACTCTATCTCATGTGAAAGTTGATGTATACTTCACCTTGACTATACCAAGTATTTGTAGAGTTGTGAGGGAAAGTGATAAAGTCATTGAAGTTATGATAGAATATCCTTGGCTCCCACCCACTTGTTCTCACTGCAAAGACTTAAGTTATATTGCAAAGAACTGTCTCCTCCTTTTAATGTGCATAAAGGTCCTTCTAATCCTCGCTCCTCCAAAACATCACTCACCTACATGCAAGAAATAGTAACTAAGGAGTCAACTTCGAAAGGAAATGAAAGTGAGAGATGTAACACCCATCCCGTTGGATCCAAGCCAACGACTCTTTAACTTCACAAGTCATAGTCCACAATCGTGAACCAAGCCATAAACCGGAACCGGCACTTAAGTAAATGGAAAAGGTTTACTTTATTAAAATTCAAAACCCGAGTCTTACAAGAAAACCGAACTGAAAACGAACTTAACCGGAAACGAACGAAAACACATAAGTCTTATTGAAATAAAAGAAAACGCCAGAAAATCCAACTTACCAAAACATAGCACCACACCATCCGTCTACCCCTGCAACTCCCTGGGATTACCTGCAAAACAATCAACGGAGGAGGTCTGAGTAATTGGTTCAACACCAATACCCAGTGAGAACAGGCTCTAGGAACCTACGATCTCATCATACACTATCACAACAACAAGAAACAAGTCCAAGGATAATAACACCTTGCACCCAACGCCCGAAGGCACACAATCAAACAACACACTAACAACTTGTCCATAGGTGCGAGCCTAGGCCCCAACCACAACGCTTGCACCCATGAACCGACTCGGGCCACAACCCTACTGCCTCGGCACCAACCGGTATTCACTCGGCCACAACCGAATCGGGCCACAACCCTACTCTACCACAACATTCGGGCCACAACCCTATTCAACCAAAACCCTCGCAACTACGCAAACAAGCCATCAATCACAATCAACGTTTTCGGTTTAAGTGATAACCTAGTTTCTATGTGCTTTAAATCGCATCAACGCAAATCATCCGCTAGATCTATACTACCTAGGAAAGACGCTATTAAACAAGGACTCATGTCATGATATTGAGATAGAATAGAGTAGAGATCACGACCAGTCCTCGTCTTGGCCAAAGAAGGGGCAAAAGCGTAATTTAGGAATCTCTGATTCCCGAACGGACTTCAGATCTGGAAAGAGGACGGAATGATGGGTCGATTAGGCTTTCGTCTTGCTCAATTCGGGTTTAGGATGAGCTAGTTATGATCAATTGAAAATAACCAGCCCAAACCAGCTTAAACCGAACCAGACCAGTCAACCCGACCCGGCTCGGTCAACCCGAGTTGACTCAGTCTATGGCGGGTCAACTCTCCGGCGGTCCGGCGACTAGTCGTCGGTCTCCTGTCACGAGCACTGCTCGCTCTTTGGAATTGTGTGACAAATGAGGAGCCCCTCTCCTCCTTTTATAGAGAAAAGAGCTAGGGCTTCCCTCCTTAGCGAGTTGGGATTTGGGCTTTGGGCTTAAATCAGAAAAGGAAAGGCATTAATGAAGGAATTTGGACATGAGCTTCACTTCTTTTCTTCAAAAATTTTGGGCTTGGGTTTTAGGCCATTACAATCCCCCCCCCCCTAAAAAGGAATTCGTCCCCGAATTCTGGGGCGAGAGTTCTCCACTGCAACTCCTTACCAACAGCCACCCCGCAATCTTCGCTGAACCGAAACTGAACTTGATCGCTTACCCGCTCGAAGGGGACTTGTCCTTGAATCCTGAAGACTGCTTCTCCCCTCCTTGGTACCAATCCAACAGTAGCTTCCAGATTGCAACACAAAACGCCACATGCTACCGCCCATGTCCATTAGTCGGGCTCCAACGTTTAGAAACAACACTCATCCCTCGAGTGGTTATAATACCTGAATGAGATGCTCCGCTTTAAACCAGTTCTCCTCAACGGTTTCCATTACCGTGCCATAGTGCATAATCTACTTCCAAATGAATTCTCTTCAACGGTTTCCATTACCGTGCACTATGGTGTTGACTGTCGAACAAACCATCATCCTTCCTTTCCCTTGGTGAACGATGAGGTTAACCATGTCCATTATGGCTACCTGACTTGTGGGGAACGACCCACATGCCTTTGATATACTCCCATGCCACGCTTCCGCTGCGCACTCTGATTTCCAAACCGATTCCAATCTGAATTCCAGCTCAAGGTTTCCTACCTTGTGATCCAGGTGTAGTGCTTTCCAAACGCTATCCTTTGGGTTTCCTTCCCCATTAAACTTGCTCTCCTTTGCTCCTCCTTGCAGCTTCTTTCCAATCCTCCATAGTGTTTTCCTAACACTCTTCCGTTGGATTTCCATTTTCAATAACCAGCTTTGTCCACTTGAGCTGGAATTGTAACACCCGTCCCGTCGGATCCAAGTCAACGACTCTTTGACTTCACAAGTCATAGTCTACAATCGCGAACCAAGCCATAAACCGGAACCGACACTTAAATAAATGGAAAAGGTTTACTTTATTAAAATTCAAAACCCGAGTCTTACAAGAAAACCGAACTGAAAACGAACTTAACCGGAAACGAACGAAAACACATAAGTCTTATTGAAATAAAAGAAAACGCCAGAAAATCCAACTTCCCAAAACATAGCACCACACCGTCCGTCTACCCTTGCAACTCTCCGTGATTACCTGCAAAACAATCAACGGAGGAGGTCTGAGTAATTGGTTCAACACCAATACCCAGTGAGAGCAGGCTCTAGGAACCTACGATCTCATCATACACTATCACAACAACAAGAAACGAGTCCAAGGCTAATAACACCTTGCACCCAACGCCCGAAGGCACACAATCAAACAACACACTAACAACTTGTCCATAGGTGTGAGCTTGGGCCCCAACCACAACGCACGCACCCATGAACCGTCTCATGCCACAACCCTACTCCACCGGGACCAACCGGTATTCACTCGGCCACAACCCTACTCCACCACAACATTCGGGCCACAACCCTACTCAACCACAACCCTCGCAACTACGAAAACAAGCCATCAATCACAATCAACGTTTTCGGTTTAAGTGATAACCTAGTTTCTATGTGCTTTCAATCGCATCAACGCAAATCATCTGCTAGATCTATACTACCTAGGAAAGACGCTATTAAACAAGGACTCATGTCATGATATTGAGATATAATAGGGTAGAGATCATGACCGGTCCTCACCTTGGCCAAAGAAGGGGCAAAAGCGTAATTTAGGAATCTCTGATTCCCGAACGGACTTCAGATCGGGAAAGAGGATGGAAAGATAGGTCGATTAGGCTTTCGTCTTGCTCAATTCGGGTTTAGGATGAGCTAGTTATGATCAATTGAAAATAACCAGCCCAAACCAGCTTAAACCGAACCAGACCAGTCAACCCTACCCGGCCCGGTCAACCCGACCCGGCCAACCTGAGTTGACTCAGTCGACGGCGGGTCAACTCTCCGGCGGTCCGACGGTGGAGTTCCGGCGACTAGTCGTCGGTCTCCTGTCACGAGCACTGCTCGCTCTTTAGAATTGTGTGACAAATGAGGAGTCCCTCTCCTCCTTTTATAGAGAAAAGAGCTATGGATTTCCTCCTTAGCGAGTTGAGCTTTGGGCTTTGGGCTCAAATCAGAAAAGAAAAGGCATTAATAAAGAGATTTGGACATGGACTTCATTTCTTTTCTTCAAAAATTTTGGACTTGGGTTTTGGACCATTACAAAAGAAGTAATGAATTTGTGTCTGTGGCTGTAAAAGAAAAATCCTATCACCCTTGAGAACCTTTTGTTGGAGGTAAGGCGGATATTATACCTCCTTCTTTGTCTTCTTATACTATTAATAAAGGACATCAAGATTCTCATTTGAAGCCCACTGTTCAGGATGTAAAAGAGACGATCATCAACTTAGGAAATCATGGTCTTGGTAACTGCTTAATTTCCTACTCAAATTCCCTTCTTTCCCTTCCACCATCAAATGACCCTGTTATAATTTCCCTCTTTACAACTATTACCCCTGACGGGTCTCCTTACCCTTAAAGGCCATCCGAACCACTAAAAAAAATAACTTTAAAACGCTATTGGTCAAATCATGATCTAAACTTAAATTTCCTTTCAAATAAATACTTTCTTACCCCCTTTGGCCTTTTCAAACAACCCTTTTGTCCATAATGATCTTCTTTCTACTGTAAACTCTCCCTCTCTTAATGGATAACCCCTTTTTCTCTTCCAATGAGTATAAAACTATTTTTTTGGAATATTCAGAGTCTAAATAACACGGATAAACATCAGCTTTTTGTCAATGGTTTGCAGACCATCAGCCTAATTTTGGACTATTTTAGAAACACACATTAAAAAGCCTAACCTGAATCCCCTCATGACAGATGTGTGTGATTGAGCTTTGCTTCTAAACATTTATCGGATGAAGATGGTAGGATCATTGTGATTTGGAAAGCCCCAGACGGTTTTTCAAGGATCTGAATATGTTCTCTCGTGGTGGAAGGTTAATACTCCAAAGTTTCCTGTTTTGTCACAAGTGGCTAAGGATGTACTTGCACTACAAGTTTCTTCGGTTGCATCTGAATCTGCATTTAGCACAAGTGGTCGCATTTTGGATTCAAGTAGGAGTTGTTTGACACACTACACCATTGAAGTGTTGATGTGTGTTGAACAATGGTTGAAGTGTGAGATTCGGATGAGTAATAAAGGTTCTATTACTATTGAACAATTGCTTTTGGAGATTGAAGAACAAGATGACATTCAAAGAAGTAAGTATAAATCTCTTTTTTTCTTGTTAATAATTGGACAGGTCTGTTTTGGTAGAAATCGTATAGTATGGCTTGTAGGTAGTTTTGAAATGTGTTTTGTTTCTTGTGTTGACAATCTAAGCAATTCTTAATGGATATGTGGTCACGTAGGTGGCTTTAGCTTCTTCATAACATGGTTTAACTTTCAACAGGCTCGTTATATCTTTGCTTGCTAATGTTATTTTGGTTTCTTGATATGTAATATATTTCTTTTCTCACGTGAAGCTTAATGGTTCATGATTGAATTACTTTTGAAACACTAAAGCATAATGAGTCAAAGTCTAACTTTATATTTATGATTTTCAGAAGCAGATATTGGAGAACTCAATTTGGAAGAGTGAAGAGTCGAAAGTCTCAGAGATGAAGTCATGAATATGGAACTTGTTTGCATTTTATTTCTTTATGGAACTTGTTTTATGTATTTGCTTTCTTCTTATTTTGAAACCTTTGTTAAATTTTAAGATTCTAACTACTTTGAAATCCATGTTTTTAAGACTAAACACTTTGAAAACCTTGTTTTCTGCTCAGATACTAAGTTATATTTCAGATATTTTTTTGTTATTCAGGTACAAAACAGATATTCGGGTAAAAACGGGTATTTGGGTACCCGAATAACCGAATATTTTAAGAACCGAATTTAAGGTATTTAGCGGTTCCTAAAAAATTGGACCCAAACCGATCCGGAACCGAGAGAAACCGAACCGGATCCGAACCGAGACCTCTATAGGAACCGATTGGATCCTAAATCTCAATATCCGACTTACCCGGATCCGAGCGGTTCCTACCCGGATCCGAACCGAGGAACCGAATGCCCAGGGCTAAGTGATAGTCCTGCATCAAACAACAAATTTTAACTTGTGATGTTATGCTCTGTGCAACTCATCATTTCGTTTATACAGCCATATATGCTGCTAATACAAGAGCTGAAAGAGAATAATTATAGGTTGACTTGTTTCAACTACAGGTTGATTACAATCTGGATAATTTACCATGGATTCTAGGCGGAGACTTTAATGAGATAATCCATCATAGAGAGCATTTATTGCTGGAAATTGACACTGCAACGCTACCAATGTTAGAACTGCGAGATACAATGTATCAACCGAAAGTTTTAGATATGAGATTCTAAGGATCTTACTTTACTTGTACAAACAGAAAACCTGCATCACCAATTACAAAAAAGCTAGACAGGCTGCTCATCAATAGTAATATTACTTCTTTGCCTAAAGTTGGTACTCGCTTTTTCAAATTCTTAAAATACCTAACTAAACATCTAGACTTTCATCAAGTGGTTCTAGAAACATGGATTCAGACCGGAAGCTTTGGTTCCAATTTAACAACTCTTTGCTCGAAAAAAAAAAAGATAAAGAGAGCCTTACAAGCATTAAATCGAGAGAACTTTTCAGACATTCAAAAGAGAGTGAGTGTGGCTAACTGTTTGTTATAAATTGTGCAAGCACAAGCTCTTACCATGCCGACTCCTTTCCTATTTCAGCAAGAACGAGACCAAAACAAAAATGGCAATTTCTAAGGGACATAGAGGAAAACTATTTCAAACAAAAATCAAGGGTGAATTGATTTTATGTAGGTGATCACAACACCCCTTACTTCTTCAATGTGTTCAAAACAAGAGCTGCTTACAATTCGATTGTCTTGTTTCTCATGCTAAATGATGTGTTGATTGATGTTCTTCTTGAGATGATCTCTCTTGCGGTAGACTACTTCAAATATATCATTGCCCCAATTTGTGTTCTTAACCCTGTCATTGACTCCCCCTCTTCCTAGTTTCATTCATTGTGTGACTTCAGATGCTCAACACAGCAATGAATCTCTATTCCCATGCTTCCTACATCAGATCAGTTCTATTCACTACAAGAAAACAGGCCAATTCTGAGGAACTAAACCGACGGTTTAACGACCATAAACCGACGGAATAAACCGAAGGAGTAAACCGACGGTATATCGGCGGAATATTACCGGCGATATTCCGACGGTATATTACCGATGGTTTACTGAGGAAATATTACCGATGGTTTACCGACGACAATTTACCGACGGTTTACCGATGGATAAGTAAAAATTATTTAAAAATATATTTCGGAAATTAATGAATTAATTAATTATTATTAGAAATATGAAAACAAAAAAGAAATTTATTAAAATTTACTAAAATTATTCCAAAAGAGTTTTTAAATTACATTCATTGGGGAGCGGATCCCGATCCCGCACCGTCCCCTTTTTCTTTCCCTCCCCCCCACCCTGATTCGCCGGTGCGACTCCGGGAAGATGGCCGTGCTGGATAAAGTATTCAAACCGAGCATTCATCTCTTCCAACTTCTTCTCCGTTTCTTCCTCTTTCTCTACCATCCGGGCTTCCATCCGCGTCTGACTGGCCTTCAACGCTTCGATCTCCGCTTCCTTTTCCCTTAAGACTTGGGCATTGTTCTCGCCTTCTGGACGAAAACGGGAATGCGGTGTCGAGATTTTGTCCGCCAAGTTTTCCTAACCGAAAACCCAGCCTCTTCTCTTCTCAGTTTTCTGTAAAGTAAATATGTTATGAATTTAAGTTAGAGTTTAAGTAATGTTAAACTTAATTCATATTTTATTTCAATTAAAATTTTACCTCGAGGAAGACTTCGTTGATCTGTTCGTGACGTATCTCTTCCGTTGAACCGATTTCTTCGGATTGGGTAACCACCTCATCCAAACGCCTCTTCGTCGACTCAACAATCCTCCGAGAAATTGGATCCTGGATTTCGTCTGTTTCCTTGTTCTTGTGGCCATCCTCGATGAGATCAATATGATTTGGATCTCGTCCCTTCTTTTGTTTCTGCAAAAACAATTTTCGACTTAAATAAAAAAAAGAATTAAACATATTGATTTTTTTTTAAACTACTTACGAAGATTATTTTCCTCGATGCGGTGCTCCTTGCTTCCGCATTATGAGTTGCGATCCCGACACCGTTCCTTTCACTTCTACGGTTCTGGGAGTTCGTCGAAGAGGTTGCTGCAGTTGCAGGCTTACTCCAATGACGGACCAGGCCCTTCCAAGTTTCGCCCTCTTCTCTAATACCCTTGGGAACTTCATTTCTGCACCACTTTTGTTTCCATATGTTGAGGACGTTCGAGTAATGCGTTGATGCCTTCATGTGAAACTCCTTTTCCACCAAATCTGTATACTTTCTATTCCAAGTATACTCTTGCTATAGAAAAGAAAAATTAAATATTTGTTAGAATTAAAAAACTTTATAAATTAATAATATATAAAAATATATAACAAAGTTAACGAAGTTATTTACCGCGAATTGGCGGAACCAGTTATGCCTATCGGATAAAGGCATATCCTTGTACGTCGGGTACCCGTAGTGGAGCATGATGTACATCATTCCCAAGATGCTCTTCGCGACCTTGGATTCGGTCAACGTAAACCTAAGAAGACAAAAAAACAAAGGTTTATAAATAATGTATACTAAACAAGTGTAAATGAGAATCTAAAGTTATACGATTTAATACCAGTAAGTTCCAGGATTGGTCTCGTAGAATGGGTCGAGCCGTTTGAGCAGCTCTCGTCCCGGTTGATCGACTAACGCCGATATATCAACGGCAATAGACGGCGTGACAAACTGCGTCGCCTGAGACACAGAATGACTCCCACTAGGAGCCACCGACCGAGGCTGAAACGTTTTTGGCTGTGTCTGAGACAATGGAGCATGTGTGGGTCGCAGCTGAGTCGACCGAGACCGTCGGGCTCTCGGTTGTTGTTGCTGAACCGGCTCCTCATGTACCTCATTCACCGGAGAGGACATAAACTCCTCGAAGCTCAAAAAATAGTCCCTACAAACCAATCGAAAATTCAGATTCACAATTCTAGATATAAATTATACAAAAATATTTTTTAAAAAAACTTTGAAAAATCTTTATAAGATTAAAAAATGTTTTAAAATTAAAAAAAATTGCGAAAACGTTTTTAAAATTAAAAAAAACTTCAAAAAGTTTTAAAATTCAAAAAACGTTTTAAAATTCCAAAAAATGTCAAAACGTTTTAAAATTCTTTAAAATTTCTAAAACGTTTTAAAATTAAAAATAAATTTCAAAAACGTTTTAAAACTCTTAAAAATTTCTAAAAAGTTTTTTAAATATTAAATAAAATTTAAAATATTTATTAAATATAAAAGGTTATAAACGATTTTAGAAACCGTTTTTTATAAGATAAAAACGTTTAAAAATTCAAAAAAAATTCAAAAAAAAATTCAAAAAATATATTTCATGATCCTAAACATATTTCAAGCGTTTTACAAGTTTTAAAATGTTTAAAAACGTTTTCTTAAACGTTTAAACCTGTTTGACAAACAAAAAAATGTTAGAAATCACAATATTCATATCCAAACAATCCAAAATCCTAACAACTAATGTTCAATCCATCATTCTCAACCTAAACTACCTTTCAATCAAGACATGCAACCATTTCTTAGATTCATACAACTTAAAAAAGAGATTTAAACAAAATTAATCGGTTAAATGGAGAACTTACATGTTCATGATGTTGGTGGCGGTCGGAAATTGAGTTCTACGGCGAGAATCCAGCGGAATTTTAGAGAGAAGCTCGGGATGGCGAGAGATGAGAGAGAGAGAAGTTTCAGAGAAATGGAGAAGAAGAAGTGCATTCGACAGAATTAAAATCGATTTCCAACGAAAAACCGTCGGAATTTCATTTACGGTCGGTTTTCCGTCGGAAATTGTGGCGGTCCAATTGAATTCGCCAAATTTTGGCGGCTAAGACAAAAAATTTCGTGAAAATAGGCGCCATAATTTACGACGGATAACCGACGGTAGATTTAAAAACCGACGGTTATCCATCGTAAACTTAAAAAAAACGGTGGAAGGCTCGGCTCAAACCCCCTACCTCATGCATATGTTTGATATGCTCAGAGTTTAATCCCTAGAGTTATACTGCAAGTGCACAAACATGACTAGTAGTATATAGGGTTCGAATCCACAGAGACTCAAGAATCTTACGATAGATTATAAAACGTCGAATTAAGCTAGAAGCATTCAGAAAATAAGCAGTAATCAAGACAAAAAGTAAATCAAGAGGTTTATAAATCAGTGGGGAAAGCGTCAAGTCTAGGGAGTTCTCAGGAAATCAGGAACATAACCTAATCAATAAATCGGGATCTAATTAGGAACTGTTCTAGAACTAGAATCACAGAAGCATAAGAGACCAACTTTCGTTGCGAATATTATCTATGTCTAACAATCCTAGCAAGCCAACTTTCGTTGCGAATTCTAGAGATCCTAAACATGCATTAATCTCAAGTTCTTTCGTTCACAACTCTTCTAAACCAAATTTCTTTGCGAATAGTTAAATTTCTCATCTAGGTTCTTTCTAGTTAATTAATCAACTTTCGTTGCAAAAATCAACCTAACATTATAAATCTGGGTAGCTAATTCAGATCAAGCATTAAGAACAACCCTAGATGAAGAACTAACAGATATGAATCCCTACAGATTGATCAACCTATAATTCCATGAAATCCCCTGTGAGAATCCCTAAACCTAACTGGAGAACTACTCAGACATGGCAATTGAAGCAAAAGACATGGTGAATAGAAAACCAAATATCATAAAATAAAATAAGGAATATGAGTTCCAAAATCTCTCTCTGAATAGAATAAAGCGTATGAAAAGCGTATCAAAGCCTATCCTAAACAATGGCTTAAAAACCCTAATATAATGATCTAAACTCGTACGGGGCTTCTTTGTAATTATGAGAAACTTCTGGGCCATAGTGCAATTTCCACAAGTCTTCATTAAACCGCCGAGAATTTCCTGATTCGCATGTGTGTCGATCGATGCACATATTGTGTCGATCGACACAAGTATCTGAAATCGACAGTGACTTCTTCTTCTCGGCCAAATGCTCGAAATAGCTCCAGAATGCGCCATAATGTCCAAATCCTCTCCAAACATATCTAGACCTATAAACATACATAAAAGGACTCCAAAAGACTCAATAACAAAGACATATACCATGGTTGAAAGTCCTAAAAACCATGATATATCAACTCCCCCACACTTAGCTTTTGCTTGTCCTCAAGCAAATAGAAAACCAAGATCAGGAGAAGAAGTTTGAAAACTTGAGAAACTCCGTTTCTTCGTAGAAGCACCACACTCATATTCCCCTTAGTAAGCCACATGAAATTGAACCTGCAGACATCAAGACCAACATATACTTCCCCCACACTTAGCAACTATCCTGAGTAAACTCTACAATCACATTCAGAGCATCCAAATCCACCATACTGACTTCTATAAGCTATTAAGTGTGGTCTCACGTATGGGGTATCGATTAAAGAACACATGGACTCTTACTCTGTTAGCATTTGACCACTCAACTGTTGTTTCTGGTTCTTTTCTTCTCTTTTCCCTTCCTTAGCACTGATTTTTCTCACTGGGTATCATTTTATTTTTTTCTATCAGTACTCTTCCCTTATTGGGGTGTACTTTGGACATATTTCCATGGATGCACAGGAGGTAATAGGGGTCTCTACGACTCCCGTGAACACTTCGAAGCTACTAGCTTGTCCTCAGTCTATCTCTTTTTTCTTTTTCTTTTACTTTCAAGGAAGGGGAGAAGGGAACCATAATCAGACAGGTTTACAAGCTGTGTCAGAACCAACAGAGGAATCTGATCCAAAGTATACCAAGCCCATAGGTAAGAAAATTAAGTCAAATTAAAGATGAAGTCAAGTAATGGATTCTCTGAATACCTGAAGTGATATGGGTGTCCTCAGTAGGCTGGTCTGTGTTGGGTTTTATAATAGTCATAGATCATCTGCAAATAATCCAATGGTTACTTAAGTTCCTGCAAGTGTGGTAATCTCCTCAAAAAGTCCTTGTTTCCTACTTAATTTGACTCAATAAAACAATTTTGGACTGACTCTAAGAAAACAAAAAGCGGTGCGTCAGTAGTTACCTCCCCCACACTTGAAACACACTGTCCCCAGTGGTGTCAAGCTTAGGCTCGGTGAGAAAAGAAATCGGAATGAAAATAAACCGTAAAGGGTCAGAACACTTACATGTCGTCGGCCTGTGTCGACCTAGGCACATGTGGTGTCGATCGATGCAGGGCGAATATGCTCGCGGTTATGTAGATAACCGGTGTCTGAACCGCAATTGAATCGGCAAACCGTAAATCGAATCTGCGTCGACCGATGCACTAGGTGTGTCGATCGATGCAATGCGATTATGCCTGTTCCTCACGCTTTTGAACACACAAAAACCGAAAAATCAAAAGACTCAAATCAAAACGAAAAATGAAAATAAAAACGAACCTAACAGTGGGTTGCCTCCCACTCAACGCTTGTTTAAAGTCAATAGCTTGACTATGGAAAGGAGATCGGACTTATGGTGGATTCAACAGAGACATTGAATGTCTCTGCGAATGTCTCTTCAACCAAGGTGGCGTATAAGCGTTCGGATCATGAGATCTCCCAAGAAATGAGTGAAGAGAACCAGGGTGGGAGCGAAGCGAGGGTGGTATACTGCGTTTGCCTGCATTCACAGGTGATGGATTAGGAGGTTTAAGTCTACAAGGATCATACCTATGCTTTGGTGGATGGAAGAGATCTGGAGCTTTATGCTTAAGAGCAGTTGCAGGCTCCGAAGATGTTAGAGCAAGTTCAGAATGAACTGCCATATTCTTTTCTCCAATAGGAATCTCTGGTTCCACTTCCACACTAAAGCTCTGTTCATCTATGGTGGATTTCTGCAGCTTATCCATCTTGAACCGCAAAGGTTTGTCTCCCAGATGGAGATCAATCAGTCCATATCTCACATCAATCACTGCTCCAGCAGTAGCTAAGAAAGGTCTTCCAAGCAGCAAGGGATCATCTGGCTCAATATTATACTTTAGCACTGCAAAGTCTGTTGGAATCAAGTAGTTTCCAACTCTGACAGGAATGTCCTCAAGAACTCCTTCTGGATATCTCTTTTATCGATCAGCTAGGATAAGAGAGATCCTAGTAGGCTGAAAATCTATCATTCCCAATATCACAGCCACAGAGTATGGCATAAGATTCACACCAGATCCTAAGTCACACAGAGAATGCTTGAATCTGTCCTTAGAGATGGAACAGTCTAGTACAAAGGCTCATGGGTCTGGAAGCTTCTCTGAAATCTGAACCAGCTTCTTTTCCATCACTTTCCTGCAATTAGCCAGGTCTAGCTCCTGTTTGGACAACTTACGAGCCTTAGAATAGGGATCAGAGGGCTTGTAGACTCGTTCTGGGACTGTTGCAGGTTTCTGGTCCCGTCTGCGTTCTGTGTCGATTGATGCATAAGATGTGTCGATCGACACAAGGCGATTTCGAGCAGTATCATCAGACGTATAGGGGATGCATCGATTGACATCAAGAGTCTGTCGATCGACTTATGTCTCAAACAGACAATATTCATCCAGAAAATCTGAGATTATGTATCTTCTTCTTCCATAAAGTCAAACTCATCTCCTGTGATCATAGCATGGACGAATTTATTATGTTCAGCTCTTCCTGGTCCATTTTGCCCTTGCTCTGCTCCAGCAATCTGCTGAACCTGAACATCTAGCTTCTTCACATGAGTGCTTATAGCTTCTATCTTCCCATTGAGATCAAGGAACAAAGCATCTATCTTTCCATTAAAGTCCATTGTACTCTTCTGTTGTCCTTCCAAGAGCAGTTCCAAAAGTCCCATCATCTTATCATTCTGCTCATTTTTAGGAGGAACAGGCTGATACGATGAAGCACCATAATCTCTAGTAAATGAGCTGTTCTGCTGGAAAGGTCTCTGAAATGCAGACTTTGGTGCGAAACCTGAAGTCTGTCCTTGCTGATTTCCATACCTCTGACCTTGATAACCAGTTCCAGATATGTAATTAACATCCTCAGTCTCCTGGACATCCATCTTCTTACCAAGTAAGATGCTATGGACAGAATCAATCTTCTTGTTCAATATCTCAGCTATCTGAGAATTATCAGCTTTTCCACCAGATTTATGTTTCTCCAAATCAGCATTATTTACGCTATTACTAGTCACCAAGTTCTCAATAAGCTCCTTAGCTTCTTCTGGAGATTTAGTATATAAGTTTCCAGTACTTGCAGCATCTAAAGCCATCTGATACTACAAATCAACTCCTCTGAAGAAGATACACAACAGTTGCACCTCAGAGAAACCAAGATGAGGATAATCTCTCTGGTATCGCTTGAATCTCACCCAGGTTGTCTTGAAAGGCTCTGTATATCCTTGTTTGAAGGTCAAGAGATCCTGTCTAAGCTGATCGGACTGAGCATCATCATAAAAGTGTCGCAGAAACTTCTCCTTCACTGCATTCCAAGTAGTGAGAGTCCCCGGTGGAATCTGATTTAGCCAGTCAACAACTTCTCCTCCTAGAGAGTGAGGAAAAAGCTTGCAGTGCAGGTAGTCATAGGTCACTCCATTGTGCTTCATTCCAGTCACTATAGACTCAAAGTGCTCTATGTGGTCCATAGGATGCTCATGTAGAAGTCCGGTGAAGACATGCTATCCCACAAGTGTGTAATAAGAAGTCTTAAGCTTGAATTCATTCCGCGGAAACGCAGGAGGTACAATCGCAGACCTATTAGCATAAAAATCATCGAGGCGATTGTAATCAGCTAGTGTCCTCCTAGCAGAAGGATTTGGTGCTCGAAGATTCTCCTGCCCACCTTGTCCTTCTCCATCAGGCTAGAAAATCTGCCTCTCAGGCTCAGGAATCACATTACCTTCACCATCCAGTCTCTGACCAAGTGCATTGCAGACTTGGTTCTCCGAATTCCTGAGAACACCTTCAGTATCCCTAATTAAGATCACTCGATTGACGTTAGCCATCTTAACTAGCTTCTGGGCTTTCATGTTCTCTCTCTCAAGCTTTGCAAGCTCCTTAAGTTCGAGATTCACGAGTTCCTTATCCAAATTACTCCTCAAGTCGCGATCATTCATAAACTGTTCTGATCACGCAGGTGTGTCGGTTGATGCAGGGAGAGCGTCGATCGATGCATGGCGCGAAGATGTGACGATCGACACACAGGACCGTGTCGATCGATTCAGTGCGATTCTAAGCGTACCTGAAACGCAAGAAAAAGAAAAATAAAATATCAGTAACCAAAAACAAAATGAAAAACCTAGTCTAAACCCTAAGTTCAAATCTATCGAAGACTCAAAAAAGTCCCCAGCAACGGCGCCAAAAACTTGATATGTTCAGAGTTTAATCCCTAGAGTTATGCTGTAAGTGCACAGACGTGACTAGTAGTATATATGGGTCGAATCCACAGAGACTCAAGAATCTTACGATAGATTATAAAACGTCGAATTAAGCTAGGAAGCAATCAGAAAATAAGCAGTAAATCAAGACAGAAAGTAAATCAAGAGGTTTGTAAATCAGAGGGGAAAGCGTCAAGTCTAGGGAGTTCTCAGAAAATCAGGAACATAAGCTAATCAATCAATCAAGATCTAATTAGGAACTGTTCTAGAACTAGAATCACAGAAGCATAAGAGACCAACTTTCGTTGCGAATATTATCTATGTCTAACAATCCTAGCAAGCCAACTTTCGTTGCGAATTCTAGAGATCCTAAACATGCATTAATCTCAAGTTCTTTTGTTCACAATTCTTCTAAACCAAATTTCTTTGCGAATAGTTAAATTGCTCATCTAGGTTCTTTCTAGTTAATTAATCAACTTTCGTTGCAAAAATCAACCTAACATCATAAATCTGGGTAGCTAATTCAGATCAAGCATTAAGAACAACCCTATATGAAGAACTAATAGATATGAATCCCTACAGATTGATCAACCTATAATTCCATGAAATCCTCTGTGAGAATCCCTAAACCTAACTGGAGAACTACTCAGACATGGCAATTGAAGCAAAAGACATGATGAATAGAAAATCAAATATCATAAAATAAAATAAGGAATATGAGTTCCAAAAATCTCTCTCTGAATAGAATAAAGCGTATGAAAAGCGTATCAAAGCCTATCCTAAACAATGGCTTTAAAATCCTAATATAATGATCTAAACTCGTATGGGGCTTCTTTGTAATTATGAGAAACTTCTGGGCCAAAATGCAATTTCCACAAGTCTTCATTAAACCGCCGAGAATTCCTGATTCGCATGTGTGTCGATCGATGTACATATTGTGTTGGTCGACACAAGTATCTGAAATCGATAGTGACTTCTTCTTCTCGGCCAAATGCTCCAAATAGCTCCAGAATGCGCAATAATGTCCAAATCCGCTCCAAACGTATCTAGACCTGTAAACATACATAAAAGGACTCCAAAAGACTCTAAAAGACTCAATAATAAAGACATATACCATGGTTGAAAGTCTTAAAAACCATGATATATCAATGTTATTTTTCCTTAAACCAGTTGAGCAATTGTGTGTTAGTCGTTTATGACTACATAGAAATAGTATATATCATTACGCTATTATTTTGTTTATTAAAAAAATAAAAAAGTGGAAGGCTCGGGTTGAACCCCCCACCTCATGCATATGTTCTTTTCCCTTAAACCAGTTGAGCCATTGTGTGTTAGTCGTTTATGACTACATAGAAATAGTATATATCATTACTCTATTATTTTGTTTATTAAAAAAAACAACATAGTTTAATAACGAAAATTAAAACAAAGCATAGTTTAATAATGAAAATATAAAACATATAATTTAAAATCTATTGTAGTTCGGGAATTGGTTGTTGAACCAATCTCCGACGTCCGTCTCCCGCCATTGGTTCACCATCAAGTTCCAAGACCTCTCAGGAATCCAAGCATGTCTTCCTTCTCCTCTTTCCCAACGTAGCTTCATCCGCCACATCTTTGTCTGGAAAACCCGTCTAGCGGTCCTGTGGAATTCCCGCCAGACGATGAACACATTGTCCGGGGAGCAGGTGAAGTATTCCTGTAATTTAAAAAATTTGTATTTTTAAGTCTATTTTAATAATTTAAAAAAAAAAACATTACTTAAAAGAAAATCACTGAACCAAGCTTCATTGAAGGACGTCGGCAGTTGGTAGTATGTCAGTTAGCCACCGGACCAGCGAGTCTCAATGATGTCACTGATTACGGACAGAATAACCGCGTTATACAGCTCGATGAGCTTGGCGGGATGGGTCAAGATTGGGAAGATGTCCCCGACCCGACATTGTGATATCTCGTAATGCAGATTTGCGGGCTTCGAGAGAAATAAACGAAATACATTTTCTAAGTATTTGTGTTTGTGATTTGAATGAAAATCTCTTGAAATTCTTCCTCTATATATACAAAAATTTGCGACGGTAAAACCGACGAACATCCATCGGAAATTGAGTTAATTTCCGAAAAGACATTTACCAAGACGTCGCATAGGGAAGAGTAGAGAGTTACTGCGCCTTTTGACCGTTTAATGAACATTACCGACAGAAAACCGACAGAAAACCGACAGAAAACCGACAGAAAACCGACGGTAAACCGATGGTAAACCGTCACAATTTTCCGATGGAATTCTGAGGGATTAGGGTTTAGGGTTTCTATTAGGGTTTCAATTAGGGCATTTTGTAACGTCAAAACTAATATGTAACTTTGACATTGAAGATTTTGATTATACGCCCTTGTTTTAGAAAAATTACGAAAATTACAAATTAGACAAGGTTTGACAATAACTTCGTCTTAACCGTCATAGTATACTCCGATGACTTATGATCCAACGTGTTGTAATTTTCTGTAATCATACAAAACATGTCATTTGGATCAGATATTGAAAACTAATAGTACAAACTATCATTACATTAACTACTGAGAGGCTTTACGATTATTTGTTTCCCATTCTGAAACTCTAAACCCTAAACCGTCGAAAATTCGTCGGTAGTTATCGATGGATTTTGGTCGGAAAAAATAAATATCGACAGAATTTCGTCGGAATAATTAATATCGATGGATTTCCATCAGAAATTTAAAATTTTAAAAACAAAAATTATCCTTGCACCAAGTGAGGTTCGAACACGGGATGCCCTAAGTGCCGGTGGTGTTTAGTGACCAATTGAGCTAAGAAGTACATTGAACTTTTGATACAATTTTATATATATATCCATACTTAGTAATAGAATATAATAAAAAAAACAGCTAAATAATTAATCATAATACATTTTTATTCTTTTAAAACTATTATAAATGTTTTAATCATAATACATTTTTATTCTTTTAAAACTATTATAAATGTTTTAATCATAATACATTTTTATTCTCCGTCACTCTCTGAGTCGTAGTCGGAAGAAATTGAGTCGGTGTCATCAAATTCGCCTCTCTCTTCTTCGGATTCTGAATGAAGAACAATGTCCCCGAATTGACTGAAGTCGACAACTAAATTAACTTCAAGGGATTCTTCTACATGAACTATAAAATCACTTCCACTTGCTTGTAAAGGCTCTACTTCGCGTTCTTCAACTCCGTACACCCTCCCTCGAGGGTTTATTTTTGTAACGGTTATCCATGGATCATTTTTATAAGTTAAACGAGGGTATGGAATGTAACACACCTACATAAATGTTATATTAGGAAATGTTTTTTAAATTCTAAATAATAAACATAATTATTTGCAATTACTAACCTGGTCTGCTTGCGAAGCAATAATGAACGGATCGTAGTTTCTTAGTTTTTTGCTCGAATTAATTGACGTCAACAAACTCATCGATCACAACACCTTGCCCTAGGATCGGGTTAAACCAATCGCATAGAAAAACTACACATCGCATTCCAAGCTTCCCTATGTACTTTAGTTCTAGTATTTCTTTGAGAATACCATAGTAGACAACTTTGCTAGATGCAGATGAAACTCCGTGATTGGCGGTAATTCTTGTTGACCCTTCTACATGCACCTTAAATGCGTACCCCCTAGTGAAATATCTCGGATAAGACTTTACGGTGTAGTGTAGGCCCTCTATTATGTCAACTAACCAATCATCGGGGGTGCGTCCAGCTTCGAGTTCCTCCCGGACCTAAGAGTAGCATCAAATCAAAGTTATAAAGTTACTCACTTTTGCAAGTGTTTTATAAGATTTGAGAAACAAATTCTTACATAAAAGGTTAACCAATGACTGAAGTCTCTTTGTTTCCGAGCCTCACATTGGGCTTCGTTCAATTCTGGATGATGACTCTTAATTCCGATAAACTTTCCCCCATCAATGTCCACAATTACGCAAGTTTGATGCGTAACCGTCAGGGAATTTAACTTGTAGCATAATCCACTTAAATAACTCTTCCTTCGACTTCGGGTCTACCCAGTACACTGGAATTGGCGGTTTTCCGTTCTTCTGAAGATGAAGTTCAGGCCTATCACAAATTTCAGGCAAATCAAGCCTAGACTTCACATTATCCTTCGTCTTCCCTTGCACGTTGAGAACAGTGTTCATGATGTTATCGAAGAAATTTTTCTCAATGTGCATGACATCAAGATTATGTCTTAGTAATTGGTCCTTCCAATAAGGTAAATCCCAGAAGATGCTTTGCTTGTACCAATTGTGGGACACACCAGCTGCGTAAATATTCTCATGCCCTTGTCCACCGCATTCACGAGTTCTTAGTGCACCAAAGGTTTCTAAGAGACCCAAAGTAGTTGACCCATCATCTTGGAGAATAGGATCATCAAACACTTTCCTCTTCTTCGTAAAAAATTTAGTGTTTTTCCGATACTGATGATCATGCGGTAGAAATATTCTATGACAATCAAACCAACACGATTTGCGTCCATTCTTCAACTGGAATGCATCGGTCTTTTCCTGACAATACGGACATGCTAACCTCCCATGCGTTGTCCATCTTGATAACATACCATAAGCCGGAAAATCGCTAATGGTCCACATCAATGCAGCCCTCATCAGAAAATTTTCCTTGCATGAGACATCATATGCTACAACACCGGGCAGCCATAACATTTGCAACTCATGTATCAATGGCTTCAAGAATACATCAAGTGATCTTTTCGGATGCTCTGGACCGGGAACAAGTACAGAGAGGAAAAGAAACTCTCGACGCATGCACATAGTCGGCGGTAGGTTATAAGGAGTTAAAATCATTGGGCACAACGAATATTGTCTCCCATGCCTTCCAAACGGGTTAAAACCATATGTCCATAATCCGAGGTACACGTTACGTGGCTCGTATGAAAAATCTGGATATACTCTGAAAATGTTGTCACGCTTCAGCATCCGACAGATGTGCAATCTCTGCTCCTCTTCTATACTCAGCATGCCATCTCATTTCCCCCGCAATTCGCTCTGATTGGTATAAGCGCCGCAGCCTATCGGTTAACGGTATATACCACATTCGCTTGAACGGAACCTTTGCTCTTGCCTTTGTATCCTCATAGCGCGGTTCTTACAGAATTTGCAATCTAGACGGTATTCATCTTCTCGCCAATAGATCATACAGTTGTCGATGCATACATCTATCATCTTATACGGTAATCACAGCCCTTTAACAAGTTTCTCGACCTCGTTATATGAATTATATACATTTTTTTTTTATCTCAATAGAAGTATTTTTTTCCTTTATTATTGATTTTTAAATTAATTGAATATGAACAAAATGAGTTTTAAACTATGAGAAATAAATTTAAATGTCAGTTACTTAAAATTTATTTTGATCAAATTAAAATAAATGTTTGATTGCTTAAGAAAGGAATAAAGAAAAAAGTTCTATTACTAATAGAAATTGTTTCAATGTTTGGAGAGGAAAGAAGAAAAAAAAAGAATAATAATTTGAAGAAAGTAAAAAAACAAAAATCGTACATATGCATACGAGGAGAGAGACTTAAAACAACGTTAAAGCAAGGAGAAGGTAACTTTAAAAAAAAAAAGTGAAAACAAATAATAAAAACAGTTATAAATACTGTGACGACTTTACAAAATAATACAGTCTCTAAACTTTGTTCGGATACTGTCAAAACTACAGTTTCTACTAGGCCTGGGATTATTATCCGGGATCTGGATCCGATCCGGTATCCGCTCCGGATCCGCTCCGTAAAAACGGATATCCGGACAAGCGAATCCGGATTTGGATAGTAAAATCATAGATCCGACGGAACCGGAGCCGGATCCGGATAATAGAAAATTTTAGAACCGGATATCCGTTATCCGTTACATATAATAATATAATATTTTTAATTATATATGTTATAGTAAACATCTTAAATTTATTTGTATTAACCATAAATTATGGAAACGTGGAATTATATATGTTCATAATAATATTTTTTAAAAATTGGAAATGTGGTACTTATGAAGTATAGCAGACTTCTTTTAATTTACGTGGAATTATATATGTCCGTAATGCAGAAGATGGACATGGATTTGAAGATACAACTTCTTTTGCTATTTTATCTTATGTTACTTGATCTTTTGTTAGTTAAACTATTTCCTTTTATCTCTTTCACAATGATCCTTTGCTACTATATAATCACACATGATCTTTTGCTATTATATTTTTGTGTCAAAAATGTAAAATCTAAAAATTTAATTAAATTTCAGTTCGGATCCGGATATCCGTGGATATCCGCGGATATCCGGTATTATTACGGATACCCAAAAATCGGATATCCGGAACAAGCGGATCCGGATCCGGATAGTCATATTATATATCCGGTAGAACCGGATCCGGATCCGGATACCTAAAAAAAGCCGGATATCCGGATCCGTCCCAGGCCTAGTTTCTACAGCCTACATGCCAATCACTGATATAGTCTTTTAAACCATAGTAAAATGTTATTTTAATTATAAAAAAAACACATCTTAATGCTATTCTAATTAATCTTAAAATTTGTATTATTAATAGTTTTCACATTTTTTTCTCCTGCTTTATATATAAATGAAATTTAGTCAGAATAACTCTTATTTGTTCAATATTTACTAGATTAACTCTCATCCCCAACTCACGTAATACTAAAGCCATAGAAAGACATGTAAACTGATAATGTATAATTAATTACAACAATGCCATTTATCTTTAAAATAAACTGAAATTGTTTGCATATTTTGAATAACAGATTATAATAGAAACATTAAAAACAACATAATAAAACAAAGAAAATCCATTGACAGGGAAATAAACAAAGAAAAAAAGTCGATTTTATTTATCAAAAGCAGTTTTTTTTGTGGTCAACACCAGACATCAAAAAATCGCCGTCGAACATCACCATGGTTTCTCCCGTCGTCTCTTCAAGTCCGTCGAGTGTCGCCGTCGAATCCAACAGTAGAATCTCGTCGCCGAACTCACCAATTTTTAGGTCTCCGTCGTAAAAATCCGTGGTGTTGTAGTCTCCGCCGCTTACCATTGAGCTTCTTAGGAGGATTGGGATGTTTCTAAACCTTAAATTGGAGATAGGAAGTTCGTAGTTCAGGTGAAAGTTATAAGCTTTCTTCAATTGGAATCAGATATGGGTCAAAATTTGGGTATTGTGTTTTGCTTGTGTGTCGTAGGATGATTTACACTTGACGAAGGCCCAATTATTTAATTAAACAAATGGGACACGTGGCTATTCTAATCGGAGAGAATAGATTGTCAAACTTAATTTATTACATCATAGTTTTTTTATAAGTGGAAAGTATAATGACATAAGACCGTCATCATTTATTGCCATCTCAGAGGTTAAAATATAAAACTATTTGTGTTAAAGAAATATCTTGATCTCAGATACAGAAGAAAACAAAAATTCTTCTAGGTCTGCCACATTTATCTTGGCTACAATTTTGGTAGTGTTTTGGCAATTTCTTTAAATGAATAAAGGCTGGTTGATACGTAACCGTTTTGGAGATGAGTTAGCAAAATGCACGTTTAAGTTTGCACATGCCTTGTTTACACAAACTCACAAGGCAGGTACACTCAGAACTGTCTATTTTCTTATATATCCGCCAACAAATTCATCGAACGTTACAATTATAAACGACCAAAACTATCAGTTAAATATAAATCTGTCTCACGGTCTGATAATCTTTATTCACTTCACACTTTCTAAAGTTCCCTTGTTTATTGTTAGTTAGCAAGTTTTGTGTCTATACCAAAGCCAAAGCCAGAGTTCGATTATATCAATTATCGATCCAATACATTTGATTTAAAATGGTAACTCTATATCTTATCTTATAACAAATTAATATTATGTTTAAACAACTAATTTGATTTAGTTCTTCGAATATCGTAGTTTCTTGATATTTTTGTGGTTCTTTTCACTTTTTTCGATTTTATATGGTCGTTGTATGTGCATATTCGGAATCGGTTAAGGAGATTTGACGCTAAACGGTTTGATAATTACGTGAGATAACAGAGAAGGGAGTATCATTATTTAGTTTTTGCTGGCTCACATGTATCACTTGTTCCAATCAAATCACGTTCACGCTACTTAATAAGATTTATATATTAATAACATGTGACATGTCATGTCTCTTTATAGAACAAATTTTGTTCCTTTTTAATAAGAGAACGCTACTTTATTTAGAACGACCGTTCGCGCCCACATGATTATATTGATGTGATTACACTTTTTTTTTGTTAAAAGATTTTCATATATTAATTAAATATTTTTTTAACAACCGAAAGACTTTAAAAAAAATCAAGAAGTCCAACACTAAAATCTAAACGGGTCCAACAAACAGAAAGCACAAGTCATGATTCTCCTTAAAAACCGGCTCTTTAATCAGCGAAACCCTAGATCCTCGTTCAGCCTTGCTTCAATACTGAAGACCTAGCTACCGCCATCACCGAGAACTAGAAAATCCCCGCCGTGTGAGCCGAATCCTAAAAGCTGAAGTGTCGCCGCCACCAAATTAAACATGAAAACAAGAGCATAACCCGTCGTACTATGCCGGAATATAGGTCATCGGTTAACAGAGAAAACGCGTTTCCGGTCGAAGAGCGTCACAGACCGGACCCGAAGATCCGTCGCTCAAAGCCGCTACTGAACCTCGTACACGCTGCCCTCTGAGCCTACTTGAAGTCGCCGCAGGTTCATGTAACTCAGATCGCTTTCCACACCGCCTCCATGCCTCTCTCCGACCCCCGGACCGCATCGCATGCACCGGATTTGGACCCAAAAGAGGGCGTCACCAGAAGCCATAATTAACTTTTTCAGAGGCAGCATCGCCAGATCTCACCCTCAAAATTTTGGTTTTGCACAGAACAATAACCACGCGCCACCGACGAGTCGTTGCGAATGCCACACAACCCATAAGACCACCACAGGAACCTGGCTCGAGCTTCTGAAAGTTACGGATGAAGAACAAGGGCAAGGGAAGAAAGGTGGTGGCTCCTCACAGTCTCGGCGAAAACGCCGGAAAAAGGAAAGCCGAGGTGGTGGCAAAAAAATTTGTCTTCAAGTTTAGAGAGATGGGAGAGAGAACGTGAAGAATAATATTCATAGAATCTTGATGTCATTACCAGGTACTCTATTTGTTTTACATAAAGTGAACCAATTGATTAACAACTAAAAACTAACCAAATGTGTTGGTATAACGAGATGAATAAATTCCATAACTTTTAAATTTACAATTAACAAATATTTAAATTTTGTTTACACATTAACAAAAGAACTCTTAACAAACATTGAAATGTTTGTTTTTTTCAAGGTATAAATTGTTGTTAAACATGTGAATATATACCACCGGTCGACCACTATCACTAAACATAAATAATCATTTAGAATTAAAATTATATTTTTGTATTTCATTAAATTTGCTTAGAAACTGACAAAACATATTGTATTAAACATTCTCTGTCTCATAATCATTATAATAACTCCGCTAACTAAAGTTCAAAATACATTAAATTACAAAATGGTTGCCAAAAACACTCATTTTCACACACGAAACCGTTGTTCTAGCTTTAGTCTTGCTGCGTAGAGGACGATATACTATTCTTCATAAATATTTTTCAGTTTTGTTGTTACATAAATCCAACCTAGTCAATATTACGGACTGCGATCTGGAATATCTGAACTACGAGGTGAAATGTAAATATAATATGAGGACGGAATGATTCTTCTTTAATCTTAAGGCCGGAGCCGAGCAATAAACAGGATGGTACGAGGTGTGAGTCCGTCAAATGACGTGCTCACTAAACAATACTTGAGGACGGAGCTTTATATGAGTAGCTCGGCCTCTCGTAAGTTACAATCTCCTCCTCAAATGAAGAATGAAGGGTCCTATTTATAGCGTTTGGATGCTGACTCTTTCTTGGACTGATGACTTCTTAGCGGGCCTGTCTTCTTGGGCCGAGGTGACATAGTTGATTTAATTAGATTTCCAATGGGCTTATGGATGGGTGCTAAACTCATATCTAACAAATAGTCCCCCCCCCCAATTCGTCGAGTCGTGGTGCTGAGCTCGGCGAATTTCCTTGAGTATTTGAGTCAGGAGGAAATCAGATTAAATCAAACGGTCTTGATTTGCAAGTGCTCTCTTTCTGGCTTTAACCACGATTCTTCTAGAGAGACGCGAATCGTTGGCGTTACAACTTCTTGTATTTCGTGGAGAATTGCTTCTCCTTCTTTTTAGCGAAATTCCGCCCTTTCAGATTCCGTTTCCCAGGTAACTTGTTTTTCCTTCATTCTCAACCTTTGCTTCGCGTTTGTTGATCATGCGGGTAGATTCTAGTGAGCATTCTTCTACTGGTAGCGATGATTCCAGTTTTCCCGAGTCTTCTAGCACTAGTCCCTCCGTCTCTAGGTCAGTCGAGGTTGACGAGGATTTTCTGATGTCCCGGTCTGGAAGAGAGCCTCACCGATTTCATGGTAGTCGAGTCATGATGTTGCCTGTCGGCCGTGAGCCTACTGTTATGACGGGGCAAAATCTTAGTGGTGATGACGGGGACAACATTGGGATTGACGATTTGGAGGATTGCTCGGAAAATAGCTCGGTTGTTCCCGACTCTCTTTCCCCGGTGGCGCTTTCTACTGAAGTGAGGGAGACGAAAAATGCGATCTCCAGGGCAATCCGCTCGTCTGTTTGTGAACAGGCGGATTTAGATGGTATTGCTGAGCGGTGTTCTCGTGTTCCCGGTCTTGTACTTCGATTGCCAACCTTGCACGAGCGGCCCTGGGATGCTCTTTCTGGTTGGGTCTGCTTGTACGAGTGTTGGTTCACTGAGTGCTTTTTACTTTTTCCTCTGCCTCGGATTTTAATCGAGTATTGCGAGGCCAGGGAGATTGCCTTATCTCAGCTCTGCCCATCTGCCATTCGCAACGTATTAGGTCTCCTAGTTGTGGCAGCCGATAGCGGGATGGACATGTCTACCCAGTTTTTTGAGGAGCTGACGTCGATTTCGGTCAAACCAGGGACTTCTGGTACATTCTATGTGAGATTTAGGCCTGGTCGCCGTTTAAGGGTAGTGTCCGACCCTCCAGACAGGACTTCCGATTGGCAAGATGGCTATTTTTTCGCGCGCATAAACTGCGCATTGTCTTTGATACGAGCAAAGTTTTTCGATCAACTTGGAACTATAAACCTGGTAGTCTTTCTTGTGCTGCATTTGTGTGCTATTGTCGTTGGTTTTGACAGGTGCATTTTGTTTTTATAGTTCGCTCCTCTTCAAGTTGCTGGAACGCGGTGTTTACGAAGGATCTAGACAGGTTGAGATCTCACGGCGGTGTGAATTGGCCTTCATCAAAGGACGAAGGGGCCAAGCGCGTGTTTGATCAGAAGATCCGTGATTGTCTAAAGAAAGTTGACTTAGGTACGTGTACTCTTCTTCCCTCCCCCTTTTAAAAAAAAAAAAAGTGAAGATCATTCTGATGTGCTGAAGTTGTTGTTTCTGCTGCATCTAGCGTTTTTGGAGATGGACTCTTCTGCTGGTAATGAGTCGTCATCTCCTCGACTGTCTAGGAAGAGGCAGAAGTCTTCTGAGGTAGCGGCGGTGGTGACACCTTCCTGATGATAATTCTGATACGAGGATGTCTGGTTGGTCGCAGGGAGTATCTGGGCGTTCCTTAGATCATGTCGCCTTTCCCGTTGGGTCCTTTCGCCAGGAGGAATGGCAGCCGAGCCTTGGGAAAGGCGCCGAGCATTTCGAGGGAGTTCAGCCTTCAACATCTTCTATTCGAGATGCCGACCTGATGTCTGGGTCTGTGGACGCCGTACCTGGTTCAGGCGAGCCGTCCTGGTCGTACATCCATAAGGGGAAGGCGCCTTTGGTCAATGATGTGTCATCATGTACCAGCCTCGTGCAGAGGCTGAGAGCCGGCCCGGTCAAAGATCTCATGCCTGTTTCAGACATGCACAGGCCGCGTCTTTAGGAGGAGCTAAGTCATCACCTCATTATGGTGTGCGCGATTCTGAATCAGCTTAGAGATTCATACGAGTCTGATAGGCGACAGGCGAAATTAACGGAAAGCGTTCTTCGGGAACAGATTGATTCGTTGCGGCGCTCGTCTCGCGAACTGAAGCAGGTTCGTAAAGATCTTGAAGAGGCAAAAAAGGCTTCTGCTGCTTTACCCTTGGTGAATGAGAAGGCGGCGGTTTTGGAGAGGAAATTGGCCGAGCTCGAAGAAGAGAAAAGAGGTTTTCTATCTGAGGCCGATTCTCTTAAATTGAAGGTTGACTCTCTTGCGGCCAAGTACGATGGTCTTCGAGAATCTTTTAATGCGCGCCTTTGCTCTGAGCGGGATTCTGCATATAAGGACGCATTTGGTCGGCTGGAGAAGCTGAGGTCGGAGAGAGAACAGGTGGATCGTTATATTCCCAAGCTGTTGGAGTTTAATCAAGCGTCCAGTGTTCTCAGCGCATACCAGCTGCTCGCGAACAGTGGAGTTCCAGTTCCTCCTGCGTTGATTGCTAAGCTTGAAGCGGACATGCCTCTCCTGGAGCGGGAAGTTAATGAGTTGCGACCTGATCCCTTAGATTTTGATGCTCTCTGTGTGCTGCCGTGCCAAGATGATATTACAGATTCAATCGCGTCGCGTTCGATGTGATCGTCGGATTATGTGTTTGTTGTTTCCCTTTTGTACTATTTGTAGAATCTGTACTAGGACTTGAGTTTTCGGTTCGTTTTTTGTATGTGCACTTTACTTGCGTACTCGCTTCTCCCCTTTTTTTTGTAAGAGCGAGATCCATCTTATGTTCTTGTTTTGCTGGCACGGGCTGATGATTTCCTGTCCTCTTTTATCCTAAGGGAGGCGTGCTCGACTTATCCTCGGTTGACGCGTTGTTTTGATCTTTCGAGGCTTGGTCCACGCGTAATTACTGCTTTCCTCGGGAGTTACTTTGCCGTGTTTATGGAAAAAGGTGGACTGCCGTTTTTTCATTGAATGTGTGCGTTGGTAACTGACACGTTGTATTAAGTTCTTTGCCTCCGCGGTTCTTGCCTTTGCTTGCTATAAATACTCCTTTCGTTTTTCTGGTTTCTCACATCATATTACTCTTCTTCCCCTCTTTTTTTTTGAGTGTGGGATAGCCTTTGCATTCTGGTTTGGTCATAGAGTCGTGTTTTGTTGTGTCGTGGCAGCAAGGCCGCTCTGCCAATGGGTTCCTTTCCAGTGTTAATCATTGGGCGCCTCCGGCCGCCGGAGTTATGTTTTCCTTTTGGTCGGGTGGGCTCGTGCTTTCTTCGGGAAATGGGGGCTTGTCGTTGTATGGATTTATATCGATGGCCGCCCTTGTTTATCGCTTTTGCGAACTTAAGGGCGACGCGCAGTTCCTCCGGTCGGGTGGATCTGATGCGTTGCCGATTTTAGTAACGTGCCGAGGGCTGTCCTGTCTTGAACTTGTCTCTTTTCACGTAAGTGTGTTATTTGTTGTGATTTGTTCCTCGATTTGCTCGCTCTCTGCTGAATTCTTTACTGTTTTTTTTATTGTTCGCAGGACAGCGGACTCGTCATCAAGCTGGCTCATTTTCCTCCGAGTAAGGGGAAGATTCCTTTGGGGGAGAGCAGCCGATGTCAGAGTGGCCAGGGGAACCATGGGATCGGGTTCTGGGGCCCAGCTCCTCCTTTTGATGTGTTGAGGTTGGTGTGCCCGTCCCCTTTTACCTCATGACGATCCTCCTCGGTTTGGTTTCGTCGTTGCTCACTGCTGGGCCTCTGCCGTTTGAGGTCATGCCAGGACGGACGACGAAATCGTGTTTCAAGAAAGGGGCTTGGCTCCTTATTGGATGAGATCGGGCTTTTTGCACGGGCTCTGACCCGGAAGAGATCATGTTTCAAGAAATTAGACTAGCTTTGTAGTTTTTTGTATATATTTTGGTATATATATTCTTGTATTTGTCGAGAGAGTTTTAATAAAAGAAATTATCATTTCCTTCCTTTTTTTTTACTTGTATATTTTGTATACATATTTTCTTGTTTTCGTGTGCGAGTCGTTTCTCGGCTTTGGACGAGGTCAAATATAGGTGCGAGTACGTGCTCGGCTTATCCTGTTTTTGATTTTCAAAGCTCGTCCATTCGTACGCAGAAGTTTATGAGTGCGATCATTGGCTCGGCTTACCTCGTCATCTGCTCAGTTATCTAGGTGCGAGTACGCGCTCGGCTTATCCTGTGGAGTCCTTGGATAGTTATGCGGAGGAGGTCCGGCTCACAATACTTTCCCTAAGGATTCGTGCGGGTCTGGCCTCGGCTTATGTCGTTGTAACGACAATGTGACGCTATGTCACTGTGCATGGGACACGTGTTTATCGGATCGAACATTTGGCCAGAATGTCGATAGTTAACTATTTATACGCTAGTTTGTACGAAAAATGCATGAAAGCTTTTGATATTGAAAACTATAATAGTGGCTGCACCTTACATAGGTTGCCTACGTACTCTCCGAAGAGAGATCAAGCCGAGCGTCGTTATTTCTGGTTACATACTTTGAGCCGTAGCTCGATCACTATCATATATCTTAGATGCGGGTTGAGTAGAATTAGGATGTTTTATTTGCGGGTGCGGTGCTTGTCATACCTTTGTTGGGGTGCGGGTTGCACCTTTCTTTTTCTGGGACGAAGTGGCAATCGCGTGTTCGGATATGAAGCATGATGTTTGTCGCACCCTACGTTCCACCGTGAAACAATACCTGGAGATTCTTTGGCTGCCGCGGAGTGTGAAGATTCCTCCTGGTGTTGGAAATTTTATGCATTGGTGGTATGTTGAAGGTACTGCTTTCATAGCGTGGATCCAGGGGGTCCCCAATATTACGTTGTATATCGCAGGTCGATCTATAACGACGAATTTGACGAGCTTTGTCAGGCGCCCGGCGTGCACTGGCAGTTTGATGGTCCCGATCGTTGTGGTGGTGTTTCCGGCGAATCCGGTGAGGGGCTTCTCCGAACGCTTCATCCTGTAGTCGCAGAGTTCCATCCTTTGCAGAGTTTCTTCAAATATGAGGTCGACAGAGCTTCCCGTGTCGATTAGAACCTTGGTGACCTCACAGTCGCCGATCTGGAGTTCGACGACGAGTGGGTCGTTGTATGGTTTGTCGAGGCCCTCTTCATCTTCAGCGCCGAAGGTGATCTCCATTCCTGGCTTTAGCTCTTCGGGGATGTCCTTATTCCATTGTTGGCGTGCGTCAGCTTTTCGGCTGTAAGCCGTTATTGATCTCACTGAATCGTTACAGGTGGGGAGCCCCCCCATGATCATGTTGATTCGTTT
Organism: Orychophragmus violaceus; assembly: GCA_030180135.1. NCBI lineage: Eukaryota > Viridiplantae > Streptophyta > Magnoliopsida > Brassicales > Brassicaceae > Orychophragmus > Orychophragmus violaceus. The sequence continues at coordinate 69,857,889 of CM058236.1, read as the reverse complement.
CCTGGGAGTAGGTGTATCCTCTTCCTCGTCGTCGCGAGCTCGCTTTGATGGTTCTGTGTCTATGTTGCTTTGTTCTGTCTTCTGTTGGGCTACCTGCCTTGCCTTTTCCTCTTGAATTAACTTAAATCGCTCTCCTTCGTTTTTGGGCTGCCGCGATGTTTCTCGACCTCCAGAGGATGCTGGTGGGGCGCTGCGGTTTGTTATGTTTGTTACTCCTTTTTGATATTCGCCGAACAGGAGGTTTTGGAGGTGTCGACATTCCGCGGTGATATGCCCGGAGCGCTTGTACCACGGTCAACCCTGCTGGTGGCTCGTCTGGCTGCACCCTGGTTGTTGGAAAGTTTGTTGGCTTGCATGCTGTTGTTGCTCGCCAACTTAGCATGTTGCGGCTTTCTTTCCTTTGTCATCGGAGCTATCTGGGGTTGTATCCTTGCCTTTCTTGTTTGAAGCGAATTTCTTGGCGAGTACGTCCTTTTCCTCCTCTATCTTAACGAACACGGCCGCTCTGTGGAGGGCATCTTCGAGGGTCTGTGGCTTGTTTATGGCCAGCTCGTCGCGAAAAGGCGATTCGTACCAAAGTCCATTTCGTAGCGCTGGGAGTCCTTCATTATCCGTTACCGTAATCTTTGAGACGATAACTTTGAACCTGTCAATGTAGGATCTGAGGAGCTCTTTCGGTCCTTGGCTTACGGCCCAGAGGTCGGCACTAGAGGCTCCTTCCTGGATGAACATGGAGTAATGCTTTAAGAAAGTGGTCGTCAGCTGATGGTAGATGTCGATTGAGTGGGCTTCTAGCCGTGAGAACCAGTTGGGGCGGCTCCGCTCAGATTTTCGACGAACATTTGGCAGAAGCTGGCGTCACGCTCTTCTGGCGAGAATTGGGTTCGTCCCATTGCGATAGTGAAGGCCGTCATGTACTGTCGAGGATCCGAGCTTCCGTCGTAAGTAGGCAGCTTGATATTTCCGGGATGTTTGACTGGTGTCCCCGTTATCTTGCTCGTGAATGGTGTGTTTTGGGTTTCCTTTAGTACCCTGTCTATTTCGGGGGCTGAGCTGGTCGCTTTGTGAACCTTTGATGTCATGTTATCCAGTTGGATCTTGAGTGACTCGAGCTCGCTGCTTCTGTTACCTTCACTCCGATTTTGGATCTGCCCGGTCGGTGGTAGCTCTAGGTGGATGGTCGGTCGCCTGCTAGATTCAGTGTTCAGAGGTGGTGTTTCTTCGAACAAGACCCTTGGGAGTCGTGGGGTAGGGTTTTCGGTTGCCTGAGGTGCTTGGAAACCGACGGTCTGCAGGTAATTGATTTGTTCCCTGCACGAGTCTTGATTGCTTGTTAGCACGTCGAGGCGAGCGTTGTTGTCTTTAGTCATCTCTTCGATCTAGGCCATTAACATTCGTATGAGAGAGGAGATGTCTTGATTCTGATCGCTCGAATGTGCTTCGTCTCGACACGTGCCGGTTGTCCCAGTTCGGTCGGTTCCAGCGTTAGCCTGTGATATCGGTGATTCCAAGCTTGGGGCGAGCGGGCTTCGGGTTCGCTCGGGTGATTTTGGGTCGTTACCAGTTGACGATGGTCCTGTCATCTCGGCTTCGTCTTAGATCGTAAAGAAGTCTATCGTCCCCACAGACGACGCCAATTGTTGTTACAAAAATCCGACCTAGTCAATATTACGGGCTGCGATCTGGAGTATCTGAACTACGAGGTGAAATGTAAATATAATATGAGGACAGAATGATTCTTTATTAATCTTAAGGCCGGAGCCGAGCAATGAACAGGATGGTGTGAGGTGTGAGTCCGTCAAATGACGTGCTCACTAAAAGTATTTGAGGACGGATGCTGACTCTTTCTTGGGCTGTTGACTTCTTAGCGGGCATGTCTTCTTGGGCCGAGGTGACATAGTTGATTTAATTAGATTTCCAATGGGCTTATGGATGGGTGCTAAACCCATATCCAACAAATTTATCTGAGTAGCACGAATTTTCACTCACTTTTCTGATAGTATACGATTTTTTTAATATAAGATATTAATATTAAATCAACCCATCAAGCAACAACGCGTTACATTTCCGATACACCAGAGATAAAAGAACGACGAAAAATTACTAAAGGAAGCTAACAAGAATAACACTCCATTAGATACATTCACCGGGTTTTGCGCGGCCGGCCCTAAAAAATCTTCCCAGGCACGATAAACGAGATAATGCCGTCAAGCCTTTTTCCGTCGATTCGAGATCTCTCCGGTGGCCAGAGTCTTTTTCCGGTGCCGGGGAGGGTTAGCTTTTGAGTTTTATCGGCTGTAACCGGAAATCTTTTGCTCTTTTCTTTCCTTCCTTCCGACGGCGATTTGTGGTCACCTACTCCTCCGGTGGTTTGTTCGTGGTGGTCTGACTAGGCGAGTTTGAGTTGGTCGCCGACTCCCTTGCTCCGGTGTTGGTGTTAGTGGTTGGTATGGTGGTATTCCTCTGCTTATTGTCTGCGTTCGTGTCTAGCGCAACTTCATCTTCTTGCGGGTGTGGATTTGTGCCGGGTCGTGTCGCTCGTCCCTGTTAAGCGTGAGGTCTCTTGTCTGAGGTTGTAGGTTTCTTCATCTTGCTTTTAGTTTGGGGTTGGGTACAGATTGCTTCTTCTGGTTAGTTTCTACATGTTTAGATTTGGTTTTAGGGTGTGGCTTGTACATCGTCATCGCCGTTTTTTAGTTGGTCTGGTTTTGTGAAGGCTGGTTTGGTCTTTTTGGGTACGAACGTTGTGCTTCCATGGTTCCACTAGTGTTGGTTATGAGCGGGAATCCAATTGTGCAGTTTTTCCTTCAGCTAAAGGTTGTAGGTGGGTTAGTTTATTACGTGGTTCTGTTGCGGTTGCGGTTTTGATTCTAGGGAGGAGAGTTGGGATTCGTCGTGCGCTAGCGCCTGATGAACTGATCCTTGAGTCCTTTTGAGGGTACGACATAGTTGTTATCGCTTCGACTCGGCTTATCTTTCTGCAGCTCTATTCCTAGTTCGGTTCCTTCTCGTCTCAGTGGTGTATTGTTCTTGGGATCCGCAGGCTTTGATTCTTGTCAAGCCTTCTTCGATCCTAGCTGCCGGGTTTGTTTATGCCTTCTTCTCGCCCTTGAAACTATTGTTTCTTTCTTCTCGATTCGTTCGTGCTCCGACCTGGTCTGTGATTTGTTTTGGTTGGCTGCCTATAGTCGTCCACAACTACGGTGCGCCAAATTATAGGTTTTGAACTCTTCCTTGTTGCTTGTTTTGTCGGAGAGGTTTCCTTCTCAAGCTGGTCAAGTTGTTGCGCATGTTCAGTACACCTGGGATAGGAGATCCTTGGCTCCGGTTGACACGTCTTAGAGTAGTCATCCTGTGACCTCTACACGACGACCTCTAGTCCTTTGTTCTTCATTTATAAACTTATGGGCATCCTTTGCCATAAATTGTTTTGCTTGTCTCTAGGAGTTTTTATATTCGCTAGCTTTGTCTTTGGGAGTTTTTATACTCACCAGCTTTGTCTTCATATTCGACTCGTGTTTTCGTCTTTGTATTCGACTTTGGTTTTAATCAATATATCCATCAAATGGCAAAAAAAAGAAAGATACATCCACCAAAAATTAACATGTCCGTCTATTTCTAATTCATGTAGGAGATAAATACATGTAAGAGATAAATAGAGAAAATGTTTTATAACATCAAAAAATCGAATGGAATATCTTCTTCAAATTGCATAATAATATAAGATATTGGTATGCAATTGTGCGATTATATCTGATAAAATATGTGTACTAAGGTAATGAATGATAACACTTTTAGTGCGGATTTGAAAGCGGATTTGTCAAATTAATTTTCATTTCACCATTCACACAAGATTTGTAAAAATACGGTTTTTGGAAACCACAAAAAGCAAAACCGCAAACTTAAAAAAAATAATGAAAATAGCCTAACAAACTATGGACCACACTTGAATAATTTACAGGCTAGATTACCAGCGGTCCAACAATAATGTACTATGTAATTGTGTTTCATTTTCTTTTAATAATAAATATAATATTTATATATATATATATATATGTTGCGTTATATTTTCTGGTTTTTGAAGCTATAACTTTTGTTCTTCTCCTCTTTAAAGAATGACGCAAGTTTTTAACTAAAAAAATATTTTATACAAATAGTTAATATATAATTTCTAATTTACCCAAATACTTTTATATGAAATACTCAAAATTAACCAATTTTATCTAAACTATACGAATTACCCTGATTTTTTTAATTACCCGTAAAAATCCAAACTAAACCTAATTTTTTGGATATTAAACCAAACCGAACATGTTGAACCAAACCGCATCAAATCAAAAAATTTGGTTTTCGGTTTAGGTTTGATTATAAATTCAGTTTGATTTGGTAGGAAAAAATTGGTTATCAGTTCGATAGTAGATTAGTTTGGTTTTTTAAAAAATAAAATTAAACTAAACATCTCGATTTATAACAAACCAAACCGAATTTATATCAAAATTTTGAACTAATTATCCGAAATAACCGAGTTTAACCAAAATTTTAAAATTACTAACCGAACCAAATCGACCAGAAATAACCGAATTTATCTAAATTAATTATATTAACCGAATTATCCAAAATAAACCAAAATTAATCAAAACTCTTTCTAAACACCGCATTTGTGCCGCAAATCATTTTTCACAAATCAATATGTATTCCGCACCGCTTATTATGTGTAAACCGCACTTGTTCCGCAATCCACATGTACCGCAGTTGAACCGTACCGCACTTTAAAACCGCTTTTCCCGCACAGCTAAAATCGCGATCACCATTCGGACCCTAAATGTCAAAAAGGTTCCTATAAATTCACATCACACCACATCATAACTTAATTGATTTATATCTTTAATATTATTAAAAGAAACGTTAAATTTTTTATTTATCCGTACTTGTAAATTTTTCATTTACCTTTTCCGCAAGAAGTTCAGAAAAACAAAATAAAATAATTGTTGCATGAATATGTGACAATCATTAATCTTAATTCTTGAGAATTTTTTTCCTTGATCAATATATTTCGAGATAATAGAAATATACCCATATGAAAAAGACTCATCTAAGAATATCCAATCGAACAAAATTGATTTAGCTTCTACGTTAAACCAAAATATAAAAACTAATGCAACCCAAATTCATTGAATATGCAACTTATTTCGTAAACAAATATCAGACAAGTCTAATCTTGACTTTCCAACACATATTGGACTTTTCATACAAATTTATACCAAGCCAAAATGAATCATATTCAATATAACGAACTGAATTAACCAAATTATCAAGAATAACCGAATTTAACCAAAAATATATGTGAACTGGTTTTTCGGTTTAATTCAGCACAAATTTGGAGAAGTTGAATTATCCAAAAATCAAACCACCTAAATCTAACTATCCTAAGAAACCGAAGTCGCATGACTAATTTTTATTATTGATAGAATAATTGAATTTGAGACTAAATATTTAAACAATTGTAATTTTGGATTGATTTATATATGATAAATATTTGACATTATTTAACCTAAAAATATTTAAAATTATTTAACCTAACAATTTTATACTTTATAAAAAATATAAAATATTTAGTTTGCAATTTTTATAAACAAAATGTACTTTTCGTGAAATGATAAAGGAATATTAAAGAGAATATCCTTTATAGAGAAAAAAAATAGAGGAATACATTTGAGTGAAACTCAACTCTATTATAGAGTTTCTCTATTTTAGAAGTAAAAATAGAGAAATACAATGGATATGGTGTCCACAACGGATATTGCTTACCATATATATCAAATTGACTAAATCCATCTGTATAAAGACCAAGATATATATTTCCTACTTGTTTAACAAATTTTGGATGTACCGCCCTAAAGTGTTCCACGCCTTTACATTAGATGGATGAGTAACCTCTTCATATGTCTGGGAACTCTTTGCATGTCATCTCATAGAAGAAGTTGTTCTTTTAGATTGATACATTCTTTTCAACCTATCAGTTATAGGATACCCCATCCTTTGGTACTATGCTTTATTCCGTCCACTTCCTTGCAACTTATATATTGGTTTTACACAGTAACAATGCTAATGCAGCTTATCATCGTATTTACAAAAAAAAAAAACACAGTTTTTAACACAAACATCAATCATCCCAGGTGGCAACCTAAGGCTATAAACCAATTTCTAAATCTCATAAGAAGTTTTAGCAGTCAAACTTTCCGCTAGTAAATAATCTTTTATTAGACCAGCCAATCATCCATGCAAACCTCAATTAAGTTATGATCAATTTTAATGTTCATCATCCTAATTGCCAACGATAAGTTTGACAATTCTTATGTACATTCATCGTCGAGGGGATGGTTTGATGTGTATATTATATCATAAAATTGTTTGACAAGTCTGTTGGGTTCCTCAACATTATTCTCATAAACATTAGATGGTGTTTCATAAAATGTGTATGTAACAATTTTATAAAATCTATGATGATAATGATAATTATACTTTATGTGATAACCAAATTGATCATAATAAACAAATCATTTTCTGGCTCAACATAGTTTGCTTAAACATTACTACTAATACTTCTCACCTTTCCACTACCATAATTTTCTACACGTTGATATCATATATAATAATGCGGTGTAAATTATTTAATAAAAAATGACGCAAAACCGTTTCAATGAGAATAAATTTCATATTCATATATTTCCGACAAAGACATAAAATCTTACCACTTTTCATGCTTATGGATGTTTTATCTACTTAATACATGAATATTTCAACTCCGTATTTGAACTATTTCATCACAAATCTTCTCATCCTCATGTGTATACATCCATTTCCATAATTCGTATATAGATATTTTAGGTGGGAATAAAACTTGTTTTGTTGAATCTTTTCTTTTTGGTTTTAGAATGTGAACTTTTTTCACAAGTATAGTAGTATGTATAGAAATTTCTGCTCCCTTATCAACGATTTTACGAAATTTTTTAACAACGATTTACCATCAATTTAACAACATTATAACAATGTTTTATTTTGTCATAATAAACCGATATACAATATAAAGGTATTGCCACCTACCTAACAATCATCAATTCTTTTTGTCGCTTTTAGTTGTTAGTTAGGAACAATAATATACAGTTTCTTATTTGTCACTAATTAGCGTTGATTAATTACATATTATAAGGTTTATAGGTATTCATCATGAATTCGACGTTCTATGCGTCGATTTTACAACAAACTATTTTACCGGTAAACTACAACAAATTTATGATGATTTTATTTATCTACTGAAGGTTGGGAATACATTACAAATTTGCAACGAACAAAATTATCGCAAATTTTGATGTTAATTGACCATTTTCTTGTAATAGTGAACGTTGAAAATGTAGTTTAATGAATATTTATATGGGGTCAAAGTTACAAGACATGATTTATAAACACACAAAAAATATATAATCAACAGTGCAATATTTACATAGGATAAGGTTTACAAAGATGTTCTTGACGAAAATAAGTTTGAGGAAGTTTAGGCAACATGTAAAGGGAAAAATGGAGTGGTACGTATTTTTGATAAGTTATCTTTGTTTTTTATGGTTTTTGTGAATGGAAGATGCTAAAATGACACATACAAACTAGTGATGTATGTACAAATAACCTGTTGCTTTTCCAAAAGCAAAATATTATTCTATGTAACATGATTTATGTTTTATAAGAATAGTGTTTTATCTGCGCTCAGTGGCATATGTTTTTTTATTATAAATCTAAATTTTATATTATATATTTTAAAAACTATATTGTTTTGTGTAGATTTTAAATATTATGGTGTGTATATTTGATTTCGGCTTTAATAATTTTTTCTTTTAAATTTATTTATTTTTCAATTATTTTTGTGGTATTCAAATTTACTTTAATCTAAATTGAGTTTTATATATGGTTATATAATTAAGACTTCCAATGTTATATTTTAAATCACAAATCTTACTAAATCATAATACGTAATTTTTATTATAGAATTAATACTAATCTATTTGGGTTAATATTGATTGAGGTTTATATAAGTAAAATTTGAAGTTCATTTTATTTGGATTTAGCGCAGATAATTTGTTTATATTTTTTTCAATATTATCAATTTTATAATATTATAAATTTATTATATTTGGTTTATTTTTGATTTAATTTTGTAAATATTATATTTTCAATATTTGTTTTGGTTTTTGTTTTTTTTTTTTTTTGCTTTGGATTTTATTATTTTTTGTTTTGAGTAAATTTTAAAATGTTCCTAGTTTAGGTTTTAGCAAAATAAGTTTTATCTATGATTTTATAATTAGTATTTACACATTATATTTTTATGAAATTTATTTTACCAAATTATACTATAGTATTTAATGTATCTATTGTAGCATTAATCTTTCTATTTATGTATTATGTGGACTGTATCATCAAATAGTCTACTTTATTTGAAATAAATAATTAAACTAAGCATAAACGGTTTTTATAATTAAAATTTTATATTTTGAAATAAAATTTTATTATTTTATCAATTTTATTGTATCATAAAATGTTTTGTAATTAATTTTTTTTTTAGTTTTAAATACTATGATTTAGACATTTTGTTTAAAATATTTTTGAAATATTCCAAATTTAATTTTTTTGCAAATTGATTTTGGGCCACAACGAAACTCTTCACATATGGAGGATATGTGGAGTCTATCTCATAATCTCCACAAAGGTGAACATTGACATCAGAAGTAGAGCACCACTAGTCCACATGTGCCGCTCATGAATTTAAGTTTCAATCAATTGAGTTTCATATAGGGTCATTTGCATCAATATTACAAAATGAGGTCAAAATTCATTCCATAGAAAGTTAAATTGGTCAATTAGGTAACTAGCACAACACCAAACATTTGAACGGTATAAACTACCCAAATTACCCCTGCTTTTTCCCATGCCTACAGCATTTCAGACCTGCAAAAAGTGATATATGTTTTTTGGAATATAAAGTACCAATGAAAGTGACAGCTGTTTTTTGCTTTTTCGACCAAAGTAGTTGTCTACTTTATGATGTACATAGTCGACTATTTTTCAAATATTTATAATTTACATTCAAATACTTTGATAAGATAGTCAACTACTATTTTATAATATACATAGTTAACTATTTAGATAAGATAAACTACGTCATTTTAAAAAGTATACGACTATTTCACGTGGATATATTGTTGAAAAATAGTTAGATATGATTGACATTCAGTTTTATTCGATGATGTATTCGAATACTGAATGTACATAACCAACTACCTTTTCAACTATTTTATAATTTACATTGGAATATTTTGATAAGATAATCAACTACTATTTTATAACATACAAAGTTAACTATTTAGATAAGATAAATTACATCATATTTTTAAAAAGTATATGACTATTTCACGTGGATAAATTGTTGAAAAAGTAGTCGGATATGTTTGACATCAAATCTTAATTGTACTTGATGATGTATTCAAATATTAGATGTACATAGTCAACTACTTTTTCAACTGTTTTATAATTTACATTGAAATACTTTGATAAGGTAGTCAACTACTATTTTATAATGTACATAGTTAACTATTTAGATAACATAAGTTATACCATTTCTTTAAAAATATATGACTATTTTGAATATTGTATGTACATAGCCAACTACTTTTCAACTATTTTATAATTTGCATTATTTAATAAGATGACCAACCACCGTTTTATAACGTACATAGTTAACTATTTAGATAAGATAATTTTGACATCATATCTTTAAAAGTATACGAGTATTTCACATGAATAAATAGTTTAAAAAATAGTTGTATATGTTTGACATGCAATCTTAATTATACCCGATGATGTATTTGAATATTAGATATACATAGCCAACTACTTTTTCAACTATTTTATAATTTACGTTGAAATACTTTGATAAGATAGTCAACTACTATTTTATAACGTAAATAGTTAACTATTTTGATAAGATAAGTTATATCATATCTTTAAAAGTATACGACTATTTCGAATACTAGATGAACATAGCAAACTATTTTTCAACTATTTATAATTTACATTACTTTAATAAGATGACCAACTACTATTAATGTACATAGTTAACTATTTAGATAAGATAATTTTGACATCATATCTTTAAAAGTATATGAATATTTCACATGGGTAAATTGTTTAAAAAGTAGTTGGATATGTTTTGACATCCAATCTTAATTATACCGGATGATGTATTCGAATACTGGATGTACATAGCCAACTAATTTTTCAATTTTTTTATAATTTACATTAGAATAATTTGATAAGATAATCAACTACTATTTTATAACGTAAATAATTAACTATTTAGATAAGATAAATTACGTCATATCTTCAAAAGTATACGACTATTTCACGTGGATAAATTGTTTAAAAAGTAGTTGGATATGTTTGACATCTAATCATAAAATAGTCAAGTAACTAAGATGATATACTATATAAAAATAGTCTACTACTACTGTATATTGTGTCATGAAAAAAGAGTTCGATGAAAAAAAGAGTGATAAGGATAAAAGTTTCGGAAAAAGAATGAGAGAGATGGTGGGATCCGCAATTATGAGAGAATCAATAATAGAAAAAATAGAAAAAAGGAAGAGGGAGACATTGTGACAAAAAGTAAAGATGGTGTACACACTCTCAAAAGCACTTTTTATTTTCTTAATTTGTGTTCCACTTTTAGCAACCCTACCTAATTTTCCTTTCATATACTATTTTAAAATTATAATTTTAAACATTATATTTGAATCAGACTTATTTTAGTAAATTATAATACAGAATTTTTTTTGTATAGATAATTTTTAAGGATAAAAGTTTTTGTGTTTAGTTTTTTTGAATAATGTATACTACTATGATTCGCTCGCATCATGTGCAAACACAAATATTATTAAACATAAATTTCTAAAATTAAAAATTATCAAATTAATTTAACAAAAAAAATATTTTAAAAATCTATATGAGACTATTTATAATTAAACATACATATATTATTATATTAAATAAGATATTTATAATTTATTATAAATAAAATTAATAGTAATAAAATAAATCCTAATCAAATATTTTATGTTTGAAAATCAATATATAAATATATTATTTAAAATACTTTATCAATTATATATATAAATTAAAAATATTTATAAATAATACAAATTTACTATATAAAATCCAAAAAATATTTATTAATATTTAAAAATTTATAAACATTTTCATATTTATCATCATCATTTTATTTTTATTGAAGGTTATGTATATCTATAAACTAAAATTAAAAAAAAATCTTCATAATATTTTTATATTTATCATCTCATCTTACTTTTCATTTTTTATTCAAAGTTATGTATATTTCCATAATAAAATTAAAAAATATTAAAATTATCAATATAAATTAAGGATAATATAGTAATTAGTCTCATTTCATTAATGATAAATTAGTAATCAGTCATTCTGAGAGTGAATATAAGGCAAAAATCACTTCTCAATTAATATAATGTTTTGTAATTTGAAAGTTTAGGATATGAAACGGTTTTATTTTTTTATAATATATTATATAGTTTTAATATGTTCGGACCATGATATTTTTAGATAGTTTTTGTTTCTATATTTTTTACTTTATACGAAAATATATTTATAAAAGTTAAAATTTAATAATATATTTACTAAATTATATTTTATTTGCTTGTTAATATTTTATAATAAAAATGTATTAGTTAGTTTTTTACCCATTTTGCAATTGGTTAAATTTTTTATATATTTCGATGAAATAAACTATAAAAACCATAATTATAAAAAAAAAATCACTCTATCTAAATATATGATTGAATAATATATATTAAATTATTTTTAATATTTTAGTTTTATCAAGTTAAAAATATATTAACTTTTTCATATCAAATAAAAATATTTTGTCAAATTTGAAAGAACTGTTCTAAAAACTTAGTTATAGATCTATATTCTAATTTTAAAATTCTTCATGTTATAAACTGAAAATGATTTTATAATAATTAAATTTGAATTATCGAAAACGAATTTGAGTTATTTTGTGTATGATAAATTTAAGTTAATTTTACAGTTTATACAACTAATTTATGTATTAAACTATATAATTATATTTAGCAATTGATTTACTAACTTAATCATGCTTATATATAAATATCATATGAATTTTATTTTTTTAAGTCAAAATTTAGTAAATATTAATTTATAATAATATATTAATAATTAATTACAAAGTTATTTATTTTTTAGAAAGTTTTGGAAAAATATTTTTATAACATTTTATATGATAGAAAAATAAAAGATAAATATATTATAAGATATTATGAATAAATTAATTATAATTATATTTGTCATTTTTATCCTTAATGAAATTTTAATCGCTAATAGTATATATTGTAAATAACACGTAAGAACAAGGTTAGTTTCAAAAATGGTCTCACGTTTTAATAGATTAGATATCGTTTCAATATTTTCACAAAAACTAATTAAACATATTTTCTATGTTTCCTAACATAATATTTCTATTCACAATTTTAAAATTTACGAAAACATATTAACTATACATTGTTGATATTTATGTTGGGAACTCCAATTAGATATTTTAGTATAAAAAATTAACTAATCATAAAACTATTACATAATACAGATGGTCATAAATGTCAAATATATTAAATTTTATATAGAAAATTGTAAAAACATCTTATAAATAAATTAAACAATATATTGACAGAAAAATCTTAATATGTTATATTATGGGAAGCAAAAACATTTTTTAGAATACGAATAGTTGAAAATATCAAATAGATCTGGAAAATTGAGCTTACATATTTTAGAATAAAATTTCCATATTGTTTTTTTTAATGTGGTTTTTGATGTCATAATAAGATTAAAATTCAATACTTTTAAAGGTTTATAATGTATATTATAAAACACACAAGCCATCATTTATTTATTATTTAATATACAATTTATATGGTTATATAGATGGATAGCAATCTTAAAATAATACCTATAAGGATTATAAAACCATATAAAAATATTTATAAATCCTTATAAAACTTGGTAAACTTTATTAAACAATTTTATAAATCAAAATTTTCTCAAACCATATAAAAGGTAATAAATTTTTGTAAAGCATTATAAACAAGTAAGAGAATTGAATCTGAGATTCCTACTAATCATATAGTACTTTAAATGATTTTGTAATATACTTCTTAAAATTGTATAAATATACATTTAATAAATTTATACTTAATGTGGAATTTATAAGAGTATAAATATTTTAATAAAGTATATAAACGTATTACACATGATTTAGATTTCACAATCAGAAATTCATATTGAATTTGATTTCTATCCATTAAGTTTGTCGGCGATGAAAGTAAAAATGATTATTGGCTACACATCTAGATAATACTAATGTATATAAAATCATATTAACTATATGGTTCACATGACAACATATATGAACTAATTGTTGTTATGTTGGTAACATCACAACTAAATTTTCAATGACCAAAATATTATACTAGATGTCGGATTATTAACTCAACAATAAAACAACTCAATTATTAAACCATGTCGGATAATAAAAATTCAAACCAAATCAAATGATCTTAAAATAAAACAACTGAAACCAAAACTTTGTTTATGATAGTTTATTTTGGGTTGGATTTTTATAATCGGATATGGTTTAATAATTGCGTCATTTTATTACTGGGTTAATAATATGACTTCTAGTAAACTATTATAGTCGTAAATTCGGTCTTGATGTTAGCAACATAACACCATTTGGTTCATATATGTTGTCATGTGAATTATATAGTTTATTTAGTTTTGTATACATTACTATTGTTGAGATGTGTAGCCATGTAGTGGTGTCTCTTTCATGTAGCTATTAATTATTTTTCCGCGATGAAACAAATTCTTTGAATCATCTAATCAGCGAGTGTACACCCATGAATACTTAATACACTGCCGTGGTGGCGATTGACCGACAATGGCACGGTGTTTTGGTCTCTCTTCTCCTCCGGTTTAGGAATGGTCGTGGTGGCAATTGACCGATAATGATCAGTGGTGAAATGGCCCTTCTCTTCCTTGTTTTAGGCATGGGCTTTAACTTTTCTGAGGTCTCATCTCCCTCTCTCATATTTTCTCTCTCTCCACTTCTCTCTCTGTCTGGTTCTCCGGTGGCTGCAGGTTCCGTCTAGCTCTTGGTGGTGGTTTTTTCTCGATGGCTCTGATTCTTTGCTTCGTTTGTGGTCTTCTCTCTCCGGCGGCGGGTGTGTGCTCCTTTCGTCTAGGGTTATCGATCCCTCGTTGGAGTGTTTTTGTGGCATCTCGGTTTAAGTGTGTCAAACCGGACTCATTTGGATTTCTCGGTTTGAGTTATAATTTTCTTTTCCTTTTCTTTTGTTTCCGGTATTTATTTTATTTCCGAGTCTTGTGTATTAAAGAAAGAAAAATATTTTACTATGAAAAATCTTTAATATATTTAATATATTGCAGTCAAGCGGTAGTGAAAGCCAAAAACATACATAGCATAAACTTCTCTCTCTTCTCTTTTCTCTCCTACCTCTCTCTAGCCCGATTCTCCTTTCATGGCTTAGTTTCGGCCGTCGGTGTCTCGGCGTTTTGCCACACCAAAGGTCTAGTTACTTTTGCTTTCGTCTTTTAGTTTCTCTCTCGTGCTCCCCTCTTTCTATTGGTGTTATATATGAAGATGGTTCATCCGGTTTTGTTTCTCGGTGTCTAATAATTTCGGATCTTGTATCCGGTTTCCCTTCTAACGCTTGTTGGATTTTGTTTCCGGACAAGTTATGGTGTCTCGATCTTCTCCACAACGCCGCCTCAGCACGACGACGTTGACACCTTTCTCCATCTCTTATGGGTTGTCGAGTGCTTTGGTGTTGGTTCTATGGGCCGATCGAGCTGAACGGGCTCCCCCATAACTTCCTTTCTCCTGGTTGTAGTCTGATCCAGATTACTCTTTTATCAAGCGCAGAGATATCGATTGCGGAGAAATGGCGGATGAAGGCACAAATTTTCTATGCGGTTTTTTGTTGGGTCATATGGAAGAGTTCGGCAGGAACCAGAGCGGTAGCGAACCGGCCAAGTCACAGTAACCGGAAACTGTCACCGGCAGTGTTTGCATATCGAAACCTACGAATCGGTTACTTTTAATTGGGCTCTTTAGGGCCATTCGCATGTACCAATTTTTTTATTACCCCTTTGTAATTCCTGTAACTTACCCATTAGGCTTATAAATGAAATTTGATTTGCTGCAAAAAAACCAAAAAATTGTTAGTACTATTTTCAATCTCTGTTTCTCTTATTCGTTTTTCCGTCAGTTATTTCTGGATCGGGTCCCAAAAAGATTACGGTGAGTTTTCTGTTTTTTCAGTGTTAACGTAAGCATTTTAGGGGAGAGATAGAAAATCACCATAGTATTAGGTGAGCTTTCCAGGCCATGATTTAGTTCATTATTTCGTAAAATGGCAATCTCTTTTTGTCAAAAATGGTAATCTCAAAATTGTATGTTTAACAATTTATTATTTTATAAAGAAAATCATTAATTGACACTTATTGTAAAAGAGAAGTAATTATTTAGATAAATAATACTACTGGTAAGGAGATTTTGCAACCGAAACAAAAGTCAGTCAACTTAGTTTACATACACAATACGGTCCTCATATGTCCAAATATTCTCAATGTCTTATTTTCAGTTTTACGGAAACAAAGAAAAATATTTTTGTCGACATAAATAAATATTATTTTAAAATTTTAAATAAAGAATTTCATATGGACTTAAAACAAAGAATACTATTTCTTCAATAACTGTTTTAGGAAATGAAGAATAAGATAAGCAGTAAATTCAAAGATTATTTTTAAAACTACTTTCTATATTTGTTAAAAGTGAAACTCATTTTTTCTTGAACAGCCAATGAAGGAAACTATTTCCATAAGTAATTTCATTGTTTTTACTTTTTACGTTATTCACTTTGTGGTCCCCGGCCGGAAATAAACACGTATTACAATGAGATAAATAAAATAAATGTGAGAACTGAGAACACATGTCTGTCCATAATAGATGAGAAAAAAATCTCTATTTAATTGACGTTCAAGTTTTTTATTTTCTCGTACCTCACTTACACCTCTCTCTTCCTCTTTCCTCCCACCTTCCCTCGTCTCTCTCTCTCTTCAAGAAACACAATGTTACTCATCATATCTATCACCATCGTCTTCACTTTCTTCTTCTTCTTATTCTCACTCTTCCACACAATCTTCCATCAAAAGCTACGTTACTGCAAGTGCCATATTTGCCATGCTTATCTCACTTCAAGCTGGAGAAACGACTTCGTCAATCTCAGCGATTGGTACGCTCATCTTCTCCGGCGGTCTCCAACGTCGACGATCAAAGTCCACGTTCTCAACTGCGTCATCACCGCGAATCCTTCAAACGTCGAACACATACTCAAAACGCGATTCCACAACTACCCGAAAGGCAAACAGTTCTCCGTTATCCTCGGTGATCTCTTAGGCCGTGGGATTTTCAATGCCGATGGTGACACGTGGCGTTTCCAGAGAAAACTCGCGAGTTTGGAGCTCGGGAGCGTTTCCGTTAGAGTTTTCGCTCACGAGATCGTTAAAACCGAGATCGAAACGCGGTTAATCCCGGTTTTGAACTCGTTCTCTTCCAATTCCGGTTCGGTCTTGGATCTGCAAGATGTTTTCAGGAGGTTCTCGTTCGATACGATTAGCAAATTGAGTTTCGGGTTCGACCCAGATTGTCTCCGGCTTCCTTTTCCGACATCGGAATTCGCCGTCGCGTTCGACACGGCCTCGACGCTTTCCGCTAAACGAGCGTTGGCTCCGTTTCCTCTCTTGTGGAAAATCAAAAGAATTTTTAAAATTGGTTCAGAGAAAGAGCTTAAAGAATCTATCGATGTGATAAACCGGTTAGCTGGAGATTTGATCAAGCAACGGAGGTTAACCGGTTTAACGGAGATAAACAACGATTTGATCTCGAGATTCATGGCAGTGGTCGCGGAGGACGACGACAACTATCTCCGAGACATCGTCGTAAGCTTTTTATTGGCTGGTCGGGACACGGTTGCCGCCGGTTTAACCGGATTCTTTTGGTTATTGACTCGTCACCCGAAAGTTGAGAATCGGATACGGCAAGAATTGGACCGGATCATGGATCCCGGTTTTGACTCAGTCACTGCCTCTTGCGGTGAAATGAGAGAGATGCATTACTTGCATGCGGCGTTGTATGAAAGCATGAGATTGTATCCACCCGTTCAATTTGATTCCAAATTCGCTCTAAACGATGACGTACTGGCTGATGGTACGTTTGTTACAAGAGGGACTAGAGTCACGTATCATCCTTACGCAATGGGTCGGATGTCCCGGATCTGGGGTCTTGATTACGAAGAGTTTAAACCAGAAAGGTGGTTGGATAACGAAGGTAAATTCCGGCCAGAAAACCCGGTTAAGTATCCCATTTTCCAGGCCGGAGCTAGGGTTTGTGTGGGGAAAGAAATGGCTATCATGGAGATGAAATCCATAGCCGTGTCGATGATTAGGAAATTCGAAATACGGGTCAATGACCCCGTATCCACCGAGACGCTCCTCTTTGCGCCGGGTCTCACGGCGACGGTTAACGGTGGACTGCCGGTTATGATCCAAGAAAGGAAAGCTTAAGGAGTTTTTAATTGAGCTAGGTTCACAAATTATATGTAAAGTCGGATATATAATAATACTTTATCAAAAGTTTAAACATAGATAGAGTTTGGTTATTTTAACTGACCAATTATTCTTAACATACAAGCACATTTGTTGACAACATCTATGTGTACCATTTATATATTATTTAATTTAGCAAGGCAAGCGGGTCTTAATTCTGAAAACTGGAATCTTAAGTAATATAGTGCTTGAATTTAATATGATTACGTAAGTAACCAGAAAGGCGGTCGGGTTCATGTAAATATCAATAGTTTTAGTTTGGATGATGGTTTTTATAAGATTGCTAGATTCACATGAGTATTTGTATGTACTGTAGCATAAACAATTTCGTAAATAAGAATAATTGAGGATTGATCGGAATACAAGAAAAATTAAATGACATTTTAGACAAATACTCAATAATTTAACTCGCACAAAGAAGTAAGGGAAGTGAACTGAAAAATGAAGACAAAATAGAAAAATACATTTTATAATAATGGCTTTATAGCTTTTTTACAAAAAAGTTAGACAAATGTATAAAAATTTAGTTAAAAAAATTATAATTTGTAAAGAATTGAGTCTAGTGTATATGTCCAATTGTTCTTTTCTGTCTTTAATCCGGTTTTATAGCTTAAATCGTAATTTTAAAATAATCTCTGAAAGTTTTAAAATACTCATGAAATCAGATATAATAACATGTTATTTCTTTAAAACATTTACATTAAATCTCAGTCAAATATAAGATTATCTATCTAAAAAAGATCAATGTCATTTACTTAACAGAAATGTAAGATTAGTTGGTGACTATACTCTTTAAAGAATATGATTTTTTTTTTTTTTTTTCGTCTGAAGGATTATATATTTCAATAATGAAGAATTACAACCGATATTCCAACTGGAATACAATTCCTATCTTTCCAAAAAATTTCTATGCCTTTTCTTTTTCAAAACCTTCGCTAGTCCTACAACTAGTACATGAAAGGACCAAACAAAACAGGGGAATCAAACAGAGGCTGAGAGTCTTTCATCCTCGAAAATATAAGCTAACCAATCTGGGCCACCCGTTTTCACGTACGACTGATCAAAACCCAGTTTAATTGCGCTTTGAGCGATGAAAAAAGCACCTCTGTTAGCTTCAATACCCTCCACGAGACAATTCCACTTCACAAATCTACCTAGCAACCCAACCAAAACCGCAACCTTAAGAGCAAAAGAAGGCCACGCTTGTGGTCTTAGAATGGCTTGCGAGAGGTTTGATAAAGTGGACTCAAACACCACATTCCTGCAACCATGGCTGATAATACTATTAATAGCCCATTCCAAAACTATGAACTCTCCTTCATCCTTAGACTCAGCACCAACAAACGATCGGCGACTGTGAAGCAACACTATACCATCTGCATCTCGCAGGACCCAACCACCTCCAACCATTTTGTTACCCTTATTCCAACTGACTCCAATGTTACATTTTGTCCAACCAGGAGGAGGTGGCTTCCACCTACATTTGTTCTTAGGATTAACAGAAGCTTCCACTGTTTCCAACTCTTTGTCCACTTCTTGAGCCAGGAACCAAAGTTCTGCTTCACCACTGGCTTTACCCATCACATCAGTTGCTGAGAACATTTCACCTTCAAAAACCAGCCCGTTTCTGTTTTTCCACAAAAACCAAATTATCCACGGCCATACTCTATTTGCTTCTGTTCTTGATGCCCTGTTCTTCCATATTTCAAACAAATATTGGAAGTTTACGAAAATGGCTGAGGAGTGGAAGCCATCCGGCGGAACAGGAATGTTACTCAAAGCCCACACTTGTCTAGCAAATGAACAACTAAACAAAATGTGATTGATGGTTTCGTCCTCCATTCCGCAAAGCTGACATCTGCTATCTACTTTCATTCCACGAGCCTGCAATAAATCACCAACCGGCAGGCAATCACTCATAGCCTTCCAAATAAAGTTCTGGATCTTTGGGGTAGAGACGACTTTCCAAGCTTTTGCTTTTACTCCATTAACCGAAGGGAGAGTTTCAGCCTCAACTAGACATTCTGGTTTGTTGATCTGAGTAAAGAGCCAGTATCCAGATTTAACCGTGTAAGACCCGCTCTTATTGTGCTTCCAAGACCAGAAATCTTTCTTGTGACATACGGGTTGATTTTTCATTATCAATGCAACATCACCAGGGACAAAGATCTCCTCCAAAGCAATCCGGTTCCATCTCTTGGACTCAGCATCAATAAGTTGGTTGGCCATCAGGTTGACATCAAAGGTATAGTTTTTGATCCAAGGTGCTCTAAGCATTTCACCATCATCCACCCATTGATCAATCCATACCTTGATTGATGACCCATTCCCAACATTTCGTTTCAGACCTTTCTTTAAAAGCTCTCTGCCAAAGAGTACACTTCTCCAAGCGAAGGATGGTCTTGTCCCCATCGTGGCCTCCATAAAATCACAGTTTGGGTAATATAGACTCTTCAACAGCTTCGCCATCAAACATTCGGGATCATGGAGTAATTTCCAAGCTTGTTTACCCAACATTGCCTGGTTGAAACCAATGACATTTCTGAAACCCATTCCTCCCAACTGTTTAGGAATGCATAGCCTCTCCCAAGACTGCCAATGAGTTTTTCTTTGAAAACTTGTAGAGTTCCACCAAAAAGACGCCATCGAACTGGTCAGCTTAGCACAAACTGTTTTGGGGATTTTGAAACACGACATGGCATAAATAGGTACAGCCGAAGCAACTGTTTTTAACAAAATTTCTTTCCCCCCTTGAGAGAGATATCTAAGATACCATCTATCCATATGCGCATCCATGTTTTCCTTGATGAAACCCATTGTTTCTACCTTCGACCCACTGAAACATTCGGGTAACCCAAGATATTTTCCCACACCTCCTTCCGCATCAATGCCTAGAATGGTTCTGATGTTCAGCCTTGTTTGCTCTAAAACGTCATCTCCGAAAGTGATAGCCGACTTGAGTAAGTTGATAGTTTGCCCAGTGGCATCTCCGTACACTTTCAAAATCCTGTTCAGAACCTCACTTTGATTTTCTTCAGCTTTGCACATGAATAAGCTATCGTCCGCGAAGAGTAGATGATGTATTGAGGGACCATCTGCGGAGAAGCGAATACCATCAATCTGACCATTCACCTCGGCTTGATTCATTAGGTGGGTCAATCCTTCAGTGCAAAGAGCGAACAGAAACGGAGATAGTGGATCACCTTGACGCAGTCCACGCTGTGGTATTATTAAACCGTGAGGTTGATCATTTATAAGCACCGAAAATTCCACAGACGACACACAGAACATTACCCAAGAGACCCAAACTCTATGAAATCCTAGAGCACAGAGGAGTTCATGTAAATAGCACCACTCGACCTTGTCATAGGCTTTTGACATGTCGGTCTTAATGGCCATAAAGTCGCTAGACACTTCCGGGTTAATGCGGAGACCATGCAGAGCTTCGTGAGCAATCGTAATGTTATCGGTAATCAACCTATCAGCCACGAAAGCCGTCTGATTAACTGAGACCACCAGAGGAAGAATGGGTTGCAAACGACGGACCAAAATCTTGGACACAATCTTATATAACACCGAGCACAAACTGATGGGTCTTAAATTGATCATTTCTTCCGGATCGAGAGTCTTGGGCAATAAGCATAAGTGGGTATAGTTCCATTCTCTAGGAAAGACCCCAGTGGAGAAGAACTTACACACCTCTTCCGTAACCTGTTCACCCACTGTTGACCAATATTTCTGAAAAAACAGGCCAGACATTCCATCCGGGCCTGGTGCACTTGATGCCTTAATAGAGCTGACCGCTTCAAACACTTCTTCTTTAGTCACCACTCTAATCAATGCTTCATTCATATGATCAGATACTCTTGGCTTGAATCCCCTAAACCAATCTGAAAAGTTTGTGGGATTGGAGGATTTGAAAAGAGTAGTGAAATACTCAATCGCCACCTCCCCTTTAGCAGCTTCTGACCATTGATACACACCATTCCTGTCTTTAAGCTTTTCAATGCGCATCCTCGATCTATCAGCTTTCACCGAATCATGAAAGGTTTTAGTACACTTGTCTCCTCGCTTGAGCCATTTGAGTCTACTTTTTTGTTGCCAAAACATTTCTTCTTCTTTGTACGCTTGGACCAATTCTCTTTTAATGATCCGCATTCTTAACGTGGATGGCATAGAACTCGATTGAATCTGCTCTAAACTCTTTTCCAGTAAGGATATCTTGTCTCTGGCATTGAACATGCGCTGTCTCTTCCAATTGCTCAGGGATTTGCGACATCTTCTTAGTCTATCCGAGACGTTTAATCTCCGAGAAGAGCTGTTCCAGGCCTTATCAATTTCATCTCTCACTAGATGTTGAGACAAAAACCTCCTGTCAAATCTAAACTGGCCACGATAAGTTTCTTGAGACGCAATCAGCTTCACCAAAACCGGACGATGGTCTGACCCTCTCTTGTCTAGGAAATGTTGATTCGAGGCTGGAAACTTTGTATGCCATTCCTTGTTTCCAAAACAGCGATCTAAACAGCATTGAATCCATAGAGTACCTCTCATTCCTCCCCATGTCAGTTTATTCCCCATACTTGAGAGTTCTTCCATCTCACATAAGTCTAGCATCTCATTAAAGCTCTGAAAGGATAGAGCTGATCTTACAGGGCCTCCAACTTTCTCGTCGTTGTTTCTGATCTCGTTAAAATCACCAATTAGGCTCCAGCATTCCTTCCTACAAGTGCCAATTCTTGAGATTCTTTCCCATAACACATTCCTGCCCTTTTGTCCCGGTATTCCATATATACAAGACATAAAGAAGGATAGCTCACCAAACTGAATCTGGAAATCTAGTAAGTTTTTATCCGCATACTTCATATTAAGCTTCACATTTTTTTTCCAAAACAAAGCAATCCCACCACTATAACCGATAGGATCAATACTGTACACTTGATCATATCCTAACCAAACTTGCAAATCAACAACAACATTTCTACAACTCTTCGTCTCCATGAGGAAAAGCACCTCCGGGAAATGTTTCCTACGCATTTCCTTAAGGCGTTGAACTGTCAAACCTTGTGCACGGCCCAAACCTTGACAGTTCCAGCTCACGAAGCTCATTATGCGTTGAGCGATCCCTCATTTGGGATCACTTCGGTGGTTTTGGCTTTAGAACTAGTCTGAGTTTCTCCTTCTCCAACTAGAGCTTTTCGTTTCCTCTGTCCTACGACTTCCTTTCCTTTTTTATTAGCTTCAGTGATTGTTTCCAGCCTTATATTTCCTTTTCTTGGCTTCCTGTTACTCTTAGATGGTCTTTTACGGATATTGGCCTTGGTCTTGATCATCCCGGATTGGCCTGGACTGTTATATCCGAGGCTGAAAACCGTTGAATAATCAAGATTAGCGCCAATTAAGGCCGATGAGGATGCCTCTTCTCTGTGCACAGTAGACAGGGTCAATTGAGGATTTCTCCAAGCAGAGCATCTACTGGCATTCATAGCCGACGCCATCAACTTCCCATCATTAACCATGGTGTTGGGAGCACTGTCGTATACATCTTTTAGCTTGTAGTCAAACACAATTCCTTTGTCTTTATTAACATTTGATGATATGATGATAGGAGCTTCCAGTCGCAAGATTGACCTGCTTGCTATCGGGTCTTTCTCTACCTCATTTACTGAGCTTTTAATCCTCTCTATACGAACCCTTATGTCATCTCCGTTGGCTGAAAGCAAGTAATTCCGCATTTCGTCCAGCACCTCTTTTGCAATTTTTGGGCGACCTGTTGCTGGATTCAGTCCCACCTGACCTTCAGCTAGCACTCCAAACAGAGGATCTGATTGCTTCAAAACAGGGGAAGAAGGTCTATCCAGACCAGCCGATATCTTCTGTCTATACGCCACAGCTTTTTCTTGACGCTTGAGAACTAAGATCGGGCAGATTTCTTTGTCATGATTGAGTCTTTGACAAGAATAACATCTTTTCTGCAGCTTTTCATAATTAAAATGAATCACCGTTGTGGATCCATCAGGGAGCTGGACCACCTTTGACATTCTTAGAGGCTTTGCTACATTAAACATGACTTTAACCCTGACATACTCCTGTACTTGGGGCTTCAAAGGATCGAAAGCAACTTCCTTTACCTCTCCTATTAGCCGACCCAACGCTTCAATAGCATCTACGGTGTAATAGTTAACAGGAATCTTGCTGATACGGACCCATAGAGGAATGAACTGAAGATAGTCCACAGGTTGGATCTCTACCCATCGCTCCAGAACGATGGCCCATTCTTCATAGGTTTGAGCACCTTTATCCAGCACTTCCTGTAGGTCATATTCATGGTCGAAAATGAACTGGAAAGATTCCTTCGATAGCGCAATACCACGACATTTACCCTCTTTACCCCATTTCCTTGGCATGTTTCGGATTAAACTGGACATTTTTTGATATTCAGGGTTAAGAGTTCTACCCATGATGCTCAGCACGTTGCTGACTGCTGACGAGAACTCTGGAGCATCTGGCATAATAAAAGGTTCGTCTTCTTCTTCAAGAGAGAGCGCCATTAAAGCGCGGTCCATAGCTACAGACATAATCACCCGAGGATTTATTGTACACCAACCTTCTGGCTTCGTCTTTAATTTCAGATCTGAGAATTTCTTCAATGTTCTTCAAGTGAATAGTGATAACCTAATGACTTTATGAGAATTGACCGGATAAAGTGGTGTTTACAGCGAAAAGCAGGTAGGAAAGACGTTGGGAAAGTGTTTTTCCAGACAAAAGCTCCACCCTCATAAAGATCAAGATACTCTTTTAGAAAGGGAGGTTTCTGCTCTTTAAAGAATATGATTTTAAATACTTTTAGAATTACGATTGATTATATACATAGGAGATATCTAAGCAGTTTTGGGGCGCCCATAGAATGGTTTTAAGATTAGGTGGTATATAATAACATATTCTAGAAAGGGGACATATAATAATTACATCACCTATATATAATTATAAACTCCAAATGATTAGATTCAATTTAAACTAATTAGAAAGATTAACCTAAGATGCCAACAGATTTATTTGTGCAAGCACGACGTACGCTTAACTTTTTATCTTGAATTTTCTTAAAATTTTAGTTTTAATACTCTCTTTTTCAAATAATTTTGTCTACTTGTTGAAGTTATAAAACGGGGTCTATGTCCGTACATAGCCGCCAATTTATAGAATAAAAACACATATTTTCCCAATTTATTCTGAAGAGCTGCATTAATTTTGACAAGTGATGAAAAAGGGACACGTTGAAAATGTGAAGAGCGTGGTGGATGTTGAGGTGGAATCAATTTGGGTAAGTGGTCCTTACTGTTAACCAACTGTTAAGTATTGTTGTAATTTATGCAAATGATAAAGACATCTAACTAATGAACAAATTCACAATTTCCCCCACAGTTTCCTCATTTTTTTTCATAATACTTTCTAAAATCTATTTATGCCGATCATATCTTGTGATATGACCGAGTAAAAATAAATCACAAGATATACTTTTATGTGATGCCGGTGTTATGTATTGATGCTGTTCACATGATTTCACCAAACTATAAAATAATGTCGACAACTTTTTCTCTTTTCTATCCGATGTGTAGAATGCGAAAAGGTGGACTTTACATGTAGACTCTTTTAAGCAAAGCGACGAGATTACCCTAATGAATATGGTGTCGTGTATTTTAGCAGTGTATCTAGCATGGAATAATTCGAATACATTTTTTTGTCAACTAATCCGTATGGTAAATATTTAATCCGGTTGGTACATACATATATAGATTCATGGAATAATCCTAACTGTTTTTGGTCAACTAATCAGTCTATACTTTATACTCCCTCTATTTCAATTTATTTGATGTTTTACATGAATGCACACATATTAAAAATTATTTTTATACATTACTAATTAAAAATAATAATAAATAATGCTTAAAAAGCTACATAGTTTTATCTTTTGTATTTTTCTATGTCTTGTAAAACTAAATTATGTATTAAAAAAAATATCAAATAATTTGAAACAAAATAAACACTCTAAAACATCAAATAAATTAAAACAGAGGGAGTATATATCAACTAATCAGCCTATATATATAACATGCTCAGTACAACTTGTTAAGATTTATACCTGCCATTTTAGGGATAATGACATATTCAAATCTCAATTTAACTCAAGTCTAACAATTAATGTATGAACTTAAAAAAACCATGCATATAAATACCATGACTCAGTTATTTTAAAATTTACACACTAAAACTTCAAATTAATAGTGTATCTAGATGGCATAATTCAATTCTTTTTTTTCTTTTGGTCAACTAATCAGTCTAGTAATTTTTTAATCAGGTTGGTACATACATATATAGGTTCATGAATAATCCAAACTTTTTTTAGTCAACTAATCAGTCTATCAAATATATGATCCCGTTGATATATATTCATATAACAGGCTCAGTACAATTTGTTAAGATCTACACATGTAATTTTATAAGTTTCTACTAGATTTTGACCCGCACTTTCTAAGTGCGGGTTTAATTTTCTTTACAAATTTTACTTTTTATTCATTTTGTTAATAGTAGTTTAGATTTTTAATTATGTAATCTAATTTTGATTATAATTGTTTAACCAACATTATAAACAGTGAGTTAGCAATTTAGTTTTTTTTAAAAATGAATTATGTGTTATTTGGAGGAGATATATCGTAAAGATTAAGAGATTAAAATAACGATTTCGCATTATATATTTTAATCTGCGTTGTATCGTAAGATCATAGTTTAGAAAAAATATATATATGTGAAAACAACTATTGTAAAAGTTATATGGTATATGTTTAATTGTTATTTTATTTATCTAAAATATTATTTTATAAAATACATATTGTAGTCGTATATATAATTTGCAAATTTGATGGAACTATCCGTTAAAAACTTCATTCAAACATAAAGCATAATTTGACGCTTCAAATATTTGAATAATATAAGTATGAAATTATTTTATTATTTTATTAATTTTAAAATATATCAGCTGAAATTATTTACTATATACGATTTTTTATAGAAAATTTATAATCAAGATTGGCTAATTAATTTTTCAACCCGTTTAATTAATTAAATATTTTTCAGCTTGATGGAAAAACCTGCTAAAAGTACAATCGTAAAAACATCAATCGTAATATGTGTATATATATATATATATATATTTGAAACAAAATAAAAAGATATTAAAATATATTTCAAATATTTGAATAATATAAGTATGAAATCATTTTAATATTTTATTAATTTTAAAATATATCAGCTGAAATTATTTACTATTTGCGAATTTTTAGAAAATTTATAATTGAGATTGGCTAATTAATTTTTCAACCCGTTTAATTAATTAAATATTTTTTAGTTTGATGGAAAAACCTGCTAAAAAGTACAATCGTAAAAACATCAATCGTAATATGTGTATATATATATATATTTGAAACAAAAAAAAGATATTAAAATATATTTCAAATATTTGAATAATATAAGTATGAAATCATTTTAATATTTTATTAATTTTAAAATATATCAGCTGAAATTATTTACTATATGTGAATTTAAAAAAAAAAATTATAATCGAGATTGGCTAATTAATTTTTCAACCCGTTTAATTAATTAAATATTTTTCAGTTTGATGGAAAAACCTGTTAAAAAGTACAATCGTAAAAACATCAATCGTAATATGTATATATATATATATATATATTTTGAAACAAAATAAAAAGATATTAAAATATATTATAAATATATTTTGAATTAAATCATAAATTAAAGAATCTTAATTTATATATAATAGTTGATGTATAAATTATTCATTATATTTATCAATTAATTTGTTTTGATTTTAATTAATTAGGAAAGTGGGACCCATTAGATTTTGGTTGTTTGGCTACATGTTTAATAATTGTCTTGTTTGGAAACATGGATTGTAGAGATAATGTTATATTCCCTAATTACCCTTAATGAATGTTACAAATCCTAATAATATCAAGGGCAAATTTCTGGAACAACATTTATGTACCATGGCCAAACTCCAATTTTTTAATAGTATTGATTTTAAACGTCTACGGTCTACCCCTTATGATCAAAAGAAAAATAAAGTAAAACCTTTATAAGAAAATAACTTCCCTCTCCTTTTAGTTTCTTAGTCACTAGTTTCTGATCCGCGCTATCAGGACGGGACAATTTTCTTTTAATAACAAATATTGTTAGTAAAACATTTTTATGGTTTTTTTTCAAAATTTATATTTGTATGTACCATTTTTATATAGTGTGTATCTATGCATTCATGTCTTACTGATAGGTTCATATTGGTTCTATTGAAATATATGTTTTTCCGGTAAAATGTTTTGGATCTATATAATAACCGCTAGAGTTCCGGTCGGATTTTCGAATCATTTTTATTTGGATCCATGTTAGTTCGTTCCGGTCGGATTTTCGAATCATTTTCATCTGGATCCATGTTAGTTCGTTCTTAATATTAAGAATCTTTAAATATCCGAAAACCGAGTCCACTTGGGTTCGAGTTTTACCCGAACACATAAAAATATCTAAAATCCAAAAACACATGAAAGCCTAAAAGTACTTGAAAATCCATGAAAATATCTGTAAACTATAATATAACTGAAATATATAAAATATATTTAAAATTTTGAAAACTAAAAAAAAAATCAAAATACTAAAATAATACCCATAAAACTCAAAAATAAATAATATATTTAATATTTTTGGGTCATTTGGATATCCGAACGGGTCTCCGGTAGGAACTAAAACCGATCTAGACCCGTTGGTGAATGTAAACTATTATTTTACCTTGAACTTTTAAATTATAAATATATTCAGCTAAAAATTTAATTTTAATTTCAATTGTTTGATTTATTAAATCTACGCAAATAATAATAGTTATACTTAACAACAAAAAATCGAATATATGATTCTTATATTAAAAGTTCAGATATTACTAATAATATAGCTGGGAGTGGGTCAAATCCGCCTGTTTGACCCACCTGCTACGATCTATTTTCGATCAACAAAATCCGTCTCGCATAACCCGTGAAAGAAAGACATTATATACGCACAAGTCTCACATAATATATTTTTTTTTGATTAACATGGGGGTATCCCGAGCCTATGGAGGGGCTCAGACTAATCCCCAAGGGGAGGTGCAGCCCATGGATAGATCCTCTCTCCGGGTATTCAAATGGGCCCCTAAAGCAAGGCCCATATCCATGTGGATGTCCTAAACAAATGTGACTTAGTTTCGCAAGGTAGGAGGATCGAACCCGGAACGTGGTAGCGTCCAAGGCCCGTCCCCAACCACTTGACCACAGGAGTCAGCACAAGTCTCACCTAAATTTGCAAGTTATTCACCAGATCCACAAATATTGTTTAAACACTTGTAAAATTATTTTATATGTGTTTTAGTAATTCAATACTATAAATTAAATACTATATAAAAAAATAAATAAAACATTTTATTAATATATTGAATTATTTAATATTTATATTGATATAGAGAAAGCTATATATAAAAAATGGTTTACTTTAATGTGGGAAACTTTTTTATTTTTGGAATATAATAATTATTTATTTAATTAACATAAAATATGTATGTAAAATATAATTGGTTTATTAATATGTAATCCCATTTATGATATTAATATTTTTAAATATGAACTAATATAATAATTATTTATTTAATTAATATAAACTATTTATTTAAAAATATATTTTGATTTTTTTAATATGTAAATCTCATTTATGATATTAAAATTTTCGAATATTAACTAACTAAAACTTTATGAAATTGAATAATAGTAATTAATATCTTAAATAATTTTTTGATTTCAGTTATGTTAGTTAATATTTTATTTCTACAAGATTAAATATTTTATAAAAATAAATACTATTTATTAATATTATTAGGTAATTTTGAATTAATTAATTTCTAAAAATAAATATATAATGGTTAACCAAAATATCTTAACTATAAATATTTTTTGAAATAATTTGGTATTTAGTTTAAAAAGATTTATTTGTAAGATTTTCTTACCAAAATAAGATGGCAATAAACAACTTTCCTTTTAAATAGTTTTTTCAAAATTATTTAACTTTAAAATTAAGAAAAAAATCCAATGGCATTGCTTGTAAATAAACTAAAAAGAGTGGGTAGTTTCTATTTTGTACTTCTGCTTTAATAGTATAGATTTTAGGATTATAAAAACTTAATTTTGTGACATGAATATTCTATTAATTTATCAAATATTAATTTATAGAAATTATCTTATAATTCTAAACATAAGTTTAGCAGTTTGTCATTGATTTGTCGAGTAAAATAACTTTGATAAATTATTTTGTATATAGATTATAATTTTACACAGAGTAGATGCCTTTTATACAAGGAAGCTTTGGAGTTCATGGCCTTTCAAAGAGAACATGAACTTGCTTGCTCGACATAAGGTACTTGGTATTGGTGAATTTGGTGATGTTTCTCATCTTTGTCGAAAAAGAAAGTTGTTGGGATCATTGGAATTGTAAACCACGGTGCGTTCAACAATAGCAGCATGACTTGTGTTAGAGGAGATGGGAGTGCTGTCGTTTGACATGGTTTTGAAGAGAAGATAAATAATTTTTAGGTTTGATGGATCAAAGCTTTGATACTATATAAAATTTTGTGATTGATACTTTATTGATAGCAAACGTAAACTATATATTGGTACATGAGATGAGAATCTAAGAGAGAATATACACAAGAATTTCCTATAGGATATATACAACAAGATATCAAATATGAGTTAGTTATTCATGTTGTTAGGATCATGTGTATCCAATAGTTAATTTAGACCATAGCAATGCATTTGACTTCCCAATTTCAGAGATGAAATTTTCACACAGTCACCCAAAAGATTACACATGGTTACACATTCAGAGACAAGTATCTGCTTAAACAATCTCAACACTTGTGTTGGCTACTTGGTTGTTTGTGTTGCAAACATGCCGTTAGGATAACATATAAAGTATTGTAGAAGTGATGTCTTATTCATTCAACCATAGAAAGAATATATACAAGGAGATGATATGTCTAGGGTTTTACAGAGAACTTAATAATAGGTATGAGTATTCGGATACCCGTTCGGGTTCGGTTCGGGTCTTTCGGGTTTTCGAGTTTTCGGGTACATGCATATAAGATCCATTCAGATATTTTATAATTTTGGTTCGGATTCGGTTCGGTTCCATTCGGGTTCGGTTCGGATCCGGGTACCCGGAAAATCATAAAACAAAAATAAAAATTTCGTATATTTAATTTATTTTGAGTATTTTAGCTATTTTGGTTTAAAACTAACCAATATATTTAGGTTTGTAATTATAATTTTAGATAATTATGTTATATTAAGTCTAAATATAATTAATATTTTGGATATATAACTATTGTTCGGATATTTCGGGTACCCATTCGGTTTTCGGTTCGGGTCGGGTTCGGTTCCGGTTCTTTGGGTATAGAGATTTATGACCCATTCAGATATTTTGTCGATTCGGGTTCGGGTTCGGTTCCTCTTTTTCGGTTTGGGTTCGGTTCGGTATTTCGGTTTCGAGTTTTTTGCCCAGGCCTACTTAATAACATAATATTGCTATACATAAATGGACAGTAGAGATACGATTGCATATCTGTCAAATATATGATTGCTTCCTTAATACGCTCCCTCAAGATGGATGTGCTTGCGTAAATCCAATCTTGCTAGAACAATTGTGGAACAATGAACGCGTGAGGGGCTTGGTAGTGCATCCACAAGTTGATCCTTGGTAGAAACGTGTATGACACGGAGTGCTCCGGACTGAACATGATTGCGGATGATGTGGTAGTCTAGGGCGATGTGCTTCATCTTAGAGTGGAAAATTGGATTAGCACACAAGTATGTGGCACCTACATTGTCACAGTAGATTACATGGGCATGATGTAGGCGTATTCCTAGTTCTCCAAGCAAAGAACATATCCAATTGAGTTCAGATGATGTGTTGGCAACTGATCTTTACTCAGCTTCAGTGGATGACCTCGCAACTCCCTTTTGTTTCTTTGATGACCATGATATTGGATTTGGCCAAGGTAGACAACATATGCATTTGTTGAGACGAAATAATCGGTGTCACCTGCCCAATCTGTGTTGGAGTAGGCATGTAGTGTTAAAGGTGCGTCCCGACGGATGAAGATGCCATGAGATGTTGTTCTAGCTAAGTATCGGAGAACCCTCTTCACAGCTTGCCAATGATCTGTGGTGGATCTATGCATGAACTGAGACAGACGGTTAACAGCGTATGACATGTTTGAACGTGTAAATGCAAGATATTGTAGGCTCCCGACAACACTGCGATATTCAGTTGGGTCAGAAAGTACCATACCCGCGAGGAGTGACAGCTTCAGAGAGGTGACCATCGGTGTAGTGATCGGTTTGGCGTGAAGCATATTGTTGCGAGTTAGAAGATCCAGTATATATCTGCGTTAACTCAAATGTAGACCAGAGGGTACACGCTTGACCTCGACGCCTGAAAATATGATAGATCTTAGTGGTCTTTAACTGAGAATCTCGTAGCCAAAGCATCCAGTGTATTTTGGAGTAACTTGTTGTCATTTCCCGTAACCAGGATGTCATCGACGTAAATCAACATGTAGACAATCAACTGACCCTATTTCAAAATGAATAAAGAAGTATATGCAACAGAGTTAGTGAAACCAACACGCTGAAGATAGGTGTGCAAACATAATCAGGTCGATCAGTATCAACGAAACCCGGCGGTTGCACCATGTACACCTCTTCAGACAATGTACCTTGTAAAAAGGAATTATTGACATCCAATTTGCGAATTGGCCAAGAACGAGTTACTGCAATATGAAGAACAGGCGGATTTTTGTCGTCTTAATGACCAGATTAAACGTTTCCGAGTAGTCAAGACCTTGTTGTTGATTATAACCCTTCGTGACAAGTCTGGCCTTGTATCTGCTAATCGTCCCATCTGGATTGTACTTCTTTGTGAACACCCAACGACATCCGACTATGTTAGTCAAAGGAGATGGTGGTGGTACAAGATCCCATGAGTGATTGAGGATTTGAGAATTGAACTCTGCCATTACAGCTTTCCTCCATCATTCATCTTGAAGTGCTTGATGTGCTGTGCGTGGTTCCGTCGAGTCCAGAGCAGCTGCAAGCATATATTTTTTGTTTGGTTTTCGTATACCATCTTTGGATCAGGTGGACATGGGATGGTTATTGAGAGGATTGGCTGGTGGATTTTGTGGTTGTGGTATAGGAGGTGGTGATGTCGAAGTGGAGCTTTGGGAGAGTGTTTGGTTGTTTAAGGGAACAATAGAAGATGAAGATGGGCTTGGTTGGATATTTTATGTGGAATGAAGTTGTTGGGTTAAGGCTGAATTTAAGGGAGATGTGTTTATTGGTGGGGTTGGCTAGGCCGTGGGTTGCAGCCAATTTTCATTTGGAGCCGTGGGCTCAGAAGAGGGGAGAGAGAGGAAGAAGAGGTAATTACGTTTAGGGGACATACCTGAGATGGAGAAGTGGCCGTTGTCGTTTCCGGTGGTTGTTGATGTTGAGGCTGGTGAAGGTCCGTGCATGGGGGATACATCGATGCTAATACCGGTATCTGAACTGAAATCGACCATGCCTGTGAGGTGTTCAAGTGAGCTTCTTCTATAACCGGTGAGTTTGATTTCGAGACAGAGAAGGGAAATTTGTGTTCTTCAAATCGAACATGTCTGGAAGTGTATATCCTGCCAGACGGGATGTAAAGGCTATGCACTTTGGGTGGGAGAATATCCCTGAAATACACATTGTAGTGAGCGATCGTCCAGCTTATGTCAAGCATAAGGGCGGAGCCATGGATAACAAGCACAACCAAAAATTCGAAGCTTAGCATAGTTGAGAATTGTACCGAAAGCTTCTAATATGATGTTTGCAAAGATAGAACTGGAGTCGGCAGTCTGTTGATGAGGTATACAACAACTGCGAATGCATAAGTCCAATATCACTTTGGAACAGAGGCAGTGGAGATAAGTGTGAAGCTCATCTCGATTA
Source organism: Orychophragmus violaceus (assembly GCA_030180135.1). NCBI lineage: Eukaryota > Viridiplantae > Streptophyta > Magnoliopsida > Brassicales > Brassicaceae > Orychophragmus > Orychophragmus violaceus. Next base: position 69,823,933 of record CM058236.1, on the reverse strand, counting down.
TGTGCCTATGTTTCCTCTCGGAGATGCCATTGTGCTCTGGCGTGTGTGGTGGAGAAGTCATATGAGAAATGCCATTTGTTGTGAGATATGCTCGCAATGCCATAAATTCTCCCCCGTTATCTGTGTAGAAGGTACCAACTCTTGTCTGAAAACAGTTTTCCACCAAAATTTTGAAAGCAATGAAAGTTTCTTTAACTTGTGATTTCTGCTTGAGTGGATATAGCCAAGTATACCGAGAGTAGTGATCGATAATGACTAGATAGTATTTATAGTGATCAATAGAAACGATGGGTGATGTCCAGACCTCTGAGAAGAGATATTCAAGAGGTATGGTTGAGGACCTGAGGTAATTTTGGATTGTGAAAAGGGACTTTATAAGTTTTATTGATCAAACCATCAGAACGATAAAAACTTTTGCGAAGAAGCAGAAATAGGGAGAGAATAAGCTGAAACAATAGTGTTTAAGATAGATGAGGAAGGGTGGCCTAAGCGAGAATTCCATGAGTGCATATCCGTTTTTGAGTCCATAGAAACATTCATGGCAGCAGCTTGACATTCTGGCCATTGATATAGCTCGTGCTCAGTTTACCCTTGGAGTAACTGTTGGAATTGTGTCTAGTAATCTCGGTACTGTCTCTAGAAAGTAAGAGTATGTCAATGATCAGACATAAGTCATATAATACTGGGGGTCATGATGGCTTGCTAGAGTCCGCTCATGATCTATAAGTCTTGGACTTATTGCCTTTATTATATGATCCCATATGGGTCACACGCCTAAGCTAACAGGAAAACGTGTAGGAATGGTTTAGCAGAAGTACGGTAAAAGTGCTAGGCATTTACTGTACTTAGAGAGAATAAAACGGTTTAGGCACTGTGTGTCGATCGATGCACAAGGCGTGTCGATCGACACAGTGCGCGAACGCCTCGGAATAAATTGGCATTTGGGCCAAATGGCCCAAAACGAACTGAACGAGTTTTATATAAACTTAAGACGAGTTCAGGTCGAAATAAGCCCTAGCCGCGAGCCTCCTCTCTCTCTCTGCGCCGATTTCCTCCTGGTCTAGCAGCCTCTTCCTGCTCGGTGTGCGTGTGTGAACCTCTGGAGGAGTTACCTCTCGGTGGCTCTCTGATCTCTGACCTGTCATCTCTTTCCGCTGCAATTAACAGGTATAAGGTGAGATCATCAATTGTTTCTATTCGAGAAGAACCTAGATCAGCATGTTTAGGATGATCTGAATCTGGAATTGAATCAGGATTGACTAAACATTCCTTCAGTGGTATCAGAGCTGTTGGTTCTGGTTTTTCTTGTTTAGATTCAAGTTTAGGATTGTTTTTCTTGTTTAAAAGTGTTTTGAATCAACTACTGATAAGAGAAATCACTTAAGTAACAAGAATTGAAACCTAAACATATGAAAAATCGCATGATCAAGCTATATGATTTGGTATGCGATCTGATCCGAGAGAATGAGTATCGGCTGCGATCGCATGGATCGATCGATACGATCGCATGGATCGGTCGATACAGACTCTCGGCAAAACCTGTTAACGCGTGAAAGCATCGATCGATGCAGGATCGATGCAGGTTCGATGTTGGTGCATCGACCGATGCGGTTGGTGCATCGATCGACACGGTTAGGGTTTTGGCTCGGTTCCGTGCATGCGTGAGAGCATCGATCGATACAGGATCGATGCACGATCGATGCAGGATCGATGCTAAGAGCATCGACCGATGCGGTTGATGGATCGATCGACACGGTTGGTTCATCGATCGACATGGTTGGTTTAAGGCTCGGTTTAATACTTTGATTAAAATTAAACGTCACGGTTTAATAAACAGATTTAATAATTTTATTAAGTCTGGTTAAACCGGGATAAGAAATCCAAAGTCGAAAAATTGGATTTTGTGCCTAAACCAGGATTTTCTAATTTGATTTGGTTGGACCAAATAAATTGAGAAAATCCGGTTTAGTAAATAACCGGTTGACAATTGTGGTCATCGTAGTAATTAAAATTTGGTTAGACCAATTTTAATGAACCAGACCGGTTATGTCATTTAATTGGACAATTGGGTCATGTCTTGGACATGGACAAATTCTTGGGCCTCGGGCCAAGAAGTTAAAACAATTGGGCCAATTATTTGAGTCTTTCTTCAGATTAATTTAAAATTTATTTTATAAAATTATAAAGTCGATTTTAAATTAAAGTTTCCGAAATTTTGAAATTAGAAAGTTTCTTAAATTAGAAGTTTCTGGATTTGCGGGTTTTGGATTTTAAAGAAATTTCTAAAGTTAGAAAGTTTCCGTTTTTAGAAAGTTTCCAATTTTAGAAAGTTTCCAAAAATAGTAGGTTTCCAAAAATGGAAAGTTTCCCGAAATAGTAATCTTCTATTTTGGGAATGAATTTTTTAAATAAACCTACGAACCTCAAATAATATCAAGCGTTGGATGTCTTGTCCATTCTATGTCAGCTGTCGAAGCCCATTCAATTGTATTCATGGCCTTACAGTGTGAGGGTGTCTGCTTTTGCGTGGATAAGACGGTTTGTGATTCATAAATGTCATTGGGAGTCCCAGACATTAATGATTACATGACTGTATAGTCTGGTTTTCTTAACTGGGCCATCGGGAGTCCCGGGCCTTGAGACATCAGAGTGAATTGGGCCTCGGGCCCAGATTCACAACCAAGAGTTATATCACGGATATAATTAGCCGACATAGGGCTTACCGATATAAGCTAAGGTTTGGTGACGGCCAGTGGCCCACTTTAATCTTAGTTATATGTGGATCTTGGAATCATTATATTCTATTGAGGGTAACTTATGTTATTGAATATAATGCGTGATTAATCATATTAAGTATAATACAAGATTAATCATATTGAACATATTAACTAAAATCCTTTTATCTTAATTTTCAGTTATGACTAGCACAAACAATCAAAACACTTTCTCGATCCGGTCTGTCCTTGAGATGGACAAGCTGAACGGATCAAATTTCTTGCTATGGTCGCGGAACCTGAGGCTAGTTCTCAGACAGGAGAGAAAGGACTATGTCCTTGAGAGAGCTCTCCCCGTGAGGATCGGGTCCAATGCTTCTCATGCAGTATATGATGCTTGGAATAAGCATTATAATGATGCGGTAGATGTGCGTGGTCTGATATTGGCTACCATGGACTCAGACTTGCGGAAGCAATATGAGAACATGGAGTCGCCAATAGAGATGATCAGCAGCCTGAAATTGAAGTTTCAGGAGCAGATAAGAGTGGAGAGATACCAGTTGGTTAAATCTCTCACTAGCTGCAAGCTACCAAATGATCATCCAGTGAGTCCTCATGTCAGTAAAATGATGGGTTACATTGATAACCTGAGGAAACTGGATTATCCAGTTAGCCAAGAATTGGCAACTGAGATCATACTACAGTCACTGCCGTCAAGCTATGATAAGTTCAGAAGGAACTATATCAAGAAAGGCTTAACGAAGAAGCTGACTGAACTGCATGATATGCTCAAGACAGTTGAGCCAAACGTGAAGAGTACCCTGAATAATCTCATGAATGAGAAGGGTAGGTTTGATAAACCTAATACTGACAAGGGTGAAGGCAAAGTTGTCCAGATTTTGAATCATGGCAAGCGTGTGTCTTCTGAGCCCGAGTCAGATACCTCTTACGTTGGTAAGTGCTGCTACTGTAAGGAGACAGGGCATTGGAAGAGAAATTGCATTAAATTCATGGAAGATGATGAGGAGTTGAAGTTGATGTATGAGACTACTTCCTCAGGTATTCATGTTATTACTTCAAGTTCTACCTTAAAGGTATTGGATACTGGTTGTGGCACTGATATTTGTGATAATATGCAGAGCCTAAGCAACAGTAGAACGTTGAAGGAAGGGCAAGTGAAACTACATGTCTGGAAGGAGCTTGGGATGCTGCCTCAGCCGTAGGGTTTTTTTTCACTTATAGATCCCTTTGAGGCTTGGTTTTGTATTAAGTAATTGCTACAATGTACCTGCTTTAAGCAGAGTTGTCTTTCATTTTCTTGTAAGAATTTGAATGTTTTTCATTTTGATAAAAGACAAGTTTTGTTCTTTTGATCTTAATGAAATATTAATTGTAGCACCCTATTCATGGAATGGGTTTTATATCTTAAACCAAAGAGTGCCTAAATGTAACATAAATACCGAATTGGTTTAAATCTGATGAATTAAACCTGATTTTTCTTGGCATAAAGTCTTGGTCACATAGAGTAAGTCGGATTCAGAAATCCCATAGTCATGGACTGTTGGGCTCATTTGATAAAATATCTTATGAGACTTGAATTCTGTTTACTAGACCAAAAGGTAAAAGGGCCTATCTTAGCCGAGCTAGAGAAAGGCCCAAAGGCTTATTGGACCTGGAACATACTGATGTATGTGGCCCAATGAGCAGTAATGCCAGAGAAAATTTCCTGTACTTCATTGTCTCTACTGATTACTTCAGTGAGTGTGACTGTGTTCATTTGATGAGACACAAGTCGGAATTCTTTGACATGGTCGAAAGAGTTCCAGAATGAAGTATAGGATCTGAATGACAGAAGTATTAAGACTCTGGATTAGATCACGAGTGAGAATACTTAAGTCATTGATTATGTGATCATCTAAATGAGTGTGAAATCGTTTCACAGCTCATTTCTCCTGAAAACCTTAAGGTGTTTCTGTGAGAAAGAATCAGATCTTATTAGAAATGATTAAAGATGAGTCACACGAATCTTCCATGATATTATTTAAGAATAACGCTCTAAAATATCTAAGTTTACGCTGAAATAGTTCCACAAATATCAGTTGAAAGACACCACGTAAATGTGGATTGGAATCGATCCAAATTCGTCTTTACTGAGTATTTGTAGTTGTACTACTTTGCTGGTTGTCCGAAGGAAACCAAGGCTTGTTACTTTTACGTCCATTCTGTTTTCTAAGGAGGGAAGTTATTTTCCAAGAATAACAGTGGGAGTAAAAGTATAACTCGAAGAAATTCGAGATATACAGGAGGCTGCTCAACCTGTTGAGGGAGAGCAACGGATGGATTTACAGATTTCTGTAGAATCTACACCTGTGGAGCCTTGTCCGAAGGAAACCAAGGCTTGTTACTTTTACGTCCATTCTGTTTTCTAAGAAGGGAAGTTATTTTCCAAGAAGAACAGTGGGAGTAAAAGTATAACTCGAAGAAATTCGAGAAATACAGGAGGCTGCTTTACCTATTGAGGGAGAGCAGCGGAAGGATTTACAGATTTCTGTAGAATCTACACCTGTGGAGCCTGAAGTTCGCAGATATGAATAAATCAGTTACTAATCCGAGAGTGATTTCTCGTCATTAGTTGAACCTGATAATCATTGAAAGTTCGCATGATCTGATGATCATTGAAAGCGACGAATCTGCGAAATTCAAAGAAGCGAAAGTGAGCCCGGACTCCGAAAAATTACATTTTATGTAAGTTAGCTTCATCGATCCATTCATGGATGGAAGCAAACATATCGGAGTTGGAATCTTCGTTCTGTTGAAGTAGTCAAGGTTTTGACTTGAACAGGAACGAAGCGGAACTGTGCGTTTACTAATAGATTAGTGGGAGCGATATTGCATTTCTCATATTGTATGTCGATGACATACTGATTCTCGAAAATGACGTCCCAATGCTGCAGTCAGTAAAGGACTGGATTGGGAGTTGGTTCTAATGATTGACATGAGTAAAGCCACGTATGTTCTTGGATTTTGGATCTAAAGATAGAGATCCAAAAGAGCTGGTAGGACAAAGTCAAGATTCTTAAATTGACAAAGTCCTGCACCTAATCAACATTCCAAGAAGGGTTTTATGCCAATGTCACATGGCAATACGTCGAGCAAGAAGCAGTGTCCCACGATAACTGCTGAGCTTGAAAGCATGGATAGGATTCCATATGCGACGGCAATTGGATCTATCATGTATGCCATGACACGTACTTGTTTTGATATTGCTTTAATGTTAAGCAAGACAAGTAAAGACCAGTCAAATCCAGCAAAGAATCACTGGATTGCCGTAAAGAATATCCTAAAGTATTTGAGGAATACTAAGGATAAGTTCTTTAGGTAAAGGAGAAAGTGAAGTGCTACTAGTCGACAGAGTCTGAAAGGCAAGTTTCCAACGGACAAAGATGATTTCCGGTCACAGTCCGGTTATATCTTGTGTCTGTCTGGCGGTGCAAGGCACTGTTGCTGACTCCATGACTTAAGCTGAACATTTCGCAACTTGGGAAGTGGCGAAAGAGGTTGTTTGGAAAGAAGAGTTCGTCACTGAACTTGATGTGATTTCCAGCATAGATGAGACTAGCTGCACATCAGAGGTCCAAACACCTTGAGGATAGGTATAACCTATTCCGTGAGATAAATGACAGAGATGTTAAGTAGATCAGCAAGTTTCAACGAATGAGAACGTTGCTAATCTATTAACGAAGCCACTCCTTAGGCCTAAGCACGAGTCGCGGACTATTGCTGTAGGATAAGTGAAATTAAGATATAGTCTTAATTTCAGTGGGAGTTATTAAAGGGCTTTATTTAGTTATTGGATATGTTCTTGAAATAACATTTAAGATGTTTAATGAAATTATTATTTCAAGATTATTTTAACTGTGATGAAATAATCGTTCCAAAGTGATATAAACCATTTTATAGGTCATCGAAGTAAATGACTTGATCTTGAGTCATCAAAGTCATTTAGCTTGATCATGAGACCCTATATTTGATAGATGGCTTATATCATCCTGTCCCTAGTCGAAGGTTGTTGAAATTGGAACACCAACAACCGTGTGAGACTGGATTGGTACGTGACTTATGACAAAGTCTCAGTGTGTCATAGATGTGCGGCATCAAAGTCAGTACATAGGTGTATGTTTGGGAACATACGACCGGACAAGACCCGCTTATAAGAACTCTTCAGGATATTTATATCTGTGTCATAAGAGATTCTTACTACGACTATAGAGTATAGTCCTTAGACCTGAGTTCGCATGCATGTGACTGCACATGGACTGATGCACTTTGATCATTGTCTAACGCTATCGTTCTGCGATAGTTATAAGGACCTTGTTTGGGTGTATTATGAAATGAGTAGTTTACAGTGATGGAACAAGACGGGATTTGTCCCTCCAATATAAATGGAGTGAATATCTCTGGGCCAATCGGAGATTTGAATACTGGAAAATGCATGGCCATGCTCAAACGGACTGTCCCGAGTCGTTTGGATTGTCAGTATCAAATCAGAGTCCGATGAACAAGATTAGGCTTTATAAGGATGACACTAATCTTGCCTTATGACTAATCGAGATATTGTGACAAAAGGATTATGAATACAGAGATTCCAGTACAAGTGGGAGATTGTTGGAATTGTGTCCAGTAATCTCGGTACTGTCTCTAGAAAGTAAGAGTATGTCAATGATCAGACATAAGTCATATAATACTGGGGGTCATGATGGCTTGCTAGAGTCCGCTCATGATCTATAAGTCTTGGACTTATTGCCTTTATTATATGATCCCATATGGGTCACACGCCTAAGCTAACAGGAAAACGTGTAGGAATGGTTTAGCAGAAGTACGGTAAAAGTGCTAGGCATTTACTGTACTTAGAGAGAATAAAACGGTTTAGGCACTGTGTGTCGATCGATGCACAAGGCGTGTCGATCGACACAGTGCGCGAACGCCTCGGAGTAAATTGGCATTTGGGCCAAATGGCCCAAAACGAACTGAACGAGTTTTATATAAACTTAAGACGAGTTCAGGTCGAAATAAGCCCTAGCCGCGAGCCTCCTCTCTCTCTCTGCGCCGATTTCCTCCTGGTCTAGCAGCCTCTTCCTGCTCGGTGTGCGTGTGTGAACCTCTGGAGGAGTTACCTCTCGGTGGCTCTCTGATCTCTGACCTGTCATCTCTTTCCGCTGCAATTAACAGGTATAAGGTGAGATCATCAATTGTTTCTATTCGAGAAGAACCTAGATCAGCATGTTTAGGATGATCTGAATCTGGAATTGAATCAGGATTGACTAAACATTCCTTCAGTAACGGGACCCCGTGCTGAGATCCTTCAGCTGAAAGGACGAGGGAAAGAATTCCACATAGACACGGTTAGAATTTCATAATTGATATACTGAGATTAGATTTTTCTGCATATCTGGAACATATAAAACTTTATGCAAATCTAATGAACGAGTGTTGGTGGAAAAAGTTGTGGAACCCGTATGTGTGATTGGGATATTGGTACCATCAGCAATCATGACTTCGTCACTGCCGTGATAAGGCTGGTGAAGCGACAAGTTCTGGAGATCAGACGTCATATGATGAGTCACCCCACTGTCAAGGAGCCAGTTATTCGTCGTGTATGGAGAGATGGCTGCAACGTTTGCCCGAGGTTGCTATGTCGTAAAGGGAGTGTTGGAGGCCTGGCTGGCAAAGGATTGGAACGACTGAAGCTGCGGACAACGCTTGGCACTATGTCCCTGTGTACTGCAGATTTGGCAGCAACCCAGATTGTGGTCCACATGATTCTGAACTTTGTTGTTGTTGCCATGTCTGTGTGTTAAATTGGTGAGCTGATTGGTTCCAGTTGTTGTTATTGTTATAGCGATACTGTTGGACCACATTTGCCGTGATTGGAGGCAGGGAGACCACTGTTTATGCTGCTGCAGTGATCTTGGCTTCATAGTTAAGAAAGCGTTCATGAAGCTCAATGATCATAGGCGGAGTGTCTCTGCCCTCAACTTGATCAACCATGGATTTTTATTCTTCAGGAAGACCTTCAAGGATATAATCAATATGGTCTTCATGTTCGATCGATTTCCCTAGAATGGCGAGTTGATCAAATCGAGTAGTGAGGCCCTGGATGTAGACATTAATGGTTTTGGTGTATTTCTTCCAGTTTTTGAATTGTCTCATCAATTGCTTGATGTGAGCTCGGCTTGATTTGGCGTAGGTGGACGCCATTGTGGTCCAGATCTCAGCGGCAGTGGTGGTACGAGAGACTAACGTCTGAATGGAGGGAGATTCGGCACCTATAAGTGCACAGTAGATCAACCTCTCTTCGCGCTTCCATATCGCATACTCGGGGTTGGCGGAAACATCATCGCCAACAGTAAGTGTGTTTGGAGGAATACGGTCGATCCATCAAGGTGACCTGCTAACTCATACCCATCAAGGAGAGCATGAATCTGAAGACTCCACATGAGATAATTTGTGGGTGTGTGTAACGCCCCTTTCCCATTATCCGCTGACCGACGAGCTGACCGGTCAACAATCAAACAAGAACATGACCAAGTCAAACCCGAGCAAGTCAAACAGAAAAGGTTTGTCACAAGACGAAGCCAAAGACAGATCGGTTTGAGACAAAGGCTCGCACTAACCCGTCTTTGACCCCGCTATCCTCACTTCCATGATCCAAAGCTTTGCAACTCGTACCATTTCCGTGAGTTGTGTCGGTTCGGACTAAACACCATATCAGGGAAACATATTCATTTCTGAGTAATCAAACGTTACATACAACGTTTAACAGTCTTTACAAAACAATTGCATTAATAAAAACGATCATCGTGTTGCAACACATAATGGTACTAAATGGTACCAAAAGCCGAACCGAAATAAAATCTCAAAACCGTCGAATCAAAATCCCGCCACAAGCAATCCCGAGACTACACCGAGGATCTCCCGCGTCCGCCACTGCTAAACCTGAAAACACAAAAGAGTCTAATGAGCGATCTAAGATCACCCAGCGAGACGGCTCCCCACTACGGCTGCTAGTCTATCTAGCATCTACAAATTCCCGTCCCCAAAATCCCAAAACAACAATCAATAAAATAAACGGTCGATCACGCACTACCACGTCGTGTCGAACCCACACCACACAAGTATTCAAATACCAACACCGTCACCAACACAAGAGTAACCAAAGGAATCGAGAACACTGCGGCACATGCTCTCGATTGGAACTCGATCTAACTATCGCGCAACACCAACAATGTAAACTCAACACAGGGCCCTTACGATCTCGGTAACTTCCACGGGTTCTCATTGTCACCAACAAGGTAACTAACCCCACGACTCCTAGACGTCAACACGAAGTCCAACGGCTAGGACACTGTTCTCAGCCCATCGATACGCAGTGACTCCGGTTACCCCCGGCAACCCGAGTTTCCATGCGATTCGGCCCTAGGACATGACCCCGTGTTCTACGAATCACACACCTACCGGCGTCACCCTGTAGGTTAACACCATAACCAGCCCCACTGCCCAAAGGCACGTATCTGATCAGGTAGCTACCCGAGGATCCAATCGGGTCGGAAGTACCGGAACGTAACCAAACACCTAGACTTACGGGATCTAACGCACCCTAGAGTCCTAGTGCAGAAAAGTAAACACGCAGACTCGCTCGGACTCTAGCAACCATACTCAATCATTACTCATCAACAACCTCAACACCACATCCCGCAAGTCTACACACGCACACACATACCAACACCACCGCTCTGACTCGGCACCACATCGAGTCAGCAACCACGACTTAACCGGTTCCGTGACCAAGTTAAGTACCACACGGATTGCTCGGCCCAACACCGAGACAATCTAAAAGGCCTGCACAACAAATCACAACAACCACACAACACCAACACAACAACAATCACCACACCCACAGGCCTCTTAGGGTTTTTAAAGTCTTTTAACCAATTCACGTCCGCTACCTTAGATTAGCGGATTGCTAACCCGTAGACGGCCCATATCTCATTAACGTTCGCTTTTAACCCATTCAAGTCCGCTACTTTGGATTAGCGGATTGCTAATCCGTAGACGGCACACCAATCACACACTTTCCCGTTTTCTTAACCTTTCCTGAATCCCTTTCATTAAATTCCCGATCCGTCGGTTTAGAGCTAGTAGCTTACTAAACTCCCGACGTCTCATCTTTCATTTACTTATTTCATTCACTTTTCTTTAATCTTCAACTCAAACCCGATATCGATTCATACACCTTACGCTTATTAGGTTTAATTCCATCTTTTAACCCCGTCTTAATTTCCGTACTTAGATTCATTCTACTTTCTCTTCGGTTCTCTCTCTACTTTCTCTCTCTACTTTCTCTCTCTACTTTCTCGCACACAACCATCATGAGTGTGCAATATAACCACTCCGCTACTCAAAACGACAACCGAAATACTTCACATCCACTACGTAAATAAAACATCTATTCACCACATCGAGTTTTAGATACGTAGGTCCGTCAAAGTCTACATATTAGCGGTTACCAATCCGTCCCACAAGAAACACCACTACACGCAACTGAGTCGTCAGAGACGAGCACAAGCCGATCTACACACATCAAACAACGAGTTAGAGCCCTTACTTACCTGGGCCTAACTATTCTAACCCTAACAGCCCCAAAACGACCGGAATGTCCAACACAAGCGACATTTCGGTTCATGGTGGTAACCACTGGCAGGTGTGCCGGGAGGATGTGGTGGGTGTGCATCTCTAAACGGTGCTCCAACTCACGACGTCGCTGCCGTCGAATGTAAACGTGCAATGTGTTTCCCCGCGACCACAAAGCTGACAGACGGTAACGGGCGCTGGGCGTGGCCCACCGTAACAAGATGGTGCCTGGTGATCTGAGGCGCCATACAATTGACAAGAGGAAACAAACTCCGAAGAAGGACCCTGAAGATACTCGGACGCACGATGGCCCGGAACTTCACATGCGCTACACATCCGGTATGCAGGCATTGCTGGTGGCGTCTCCAACGTATTTGCTGGTGTGGTCTCCGATGGTACAATTGGCTCAGACGGTGGAGTACCCGGCGGTGTCACTGACTTAAATCACGTGTCTGACTCAGATATCGGCTCGGCCCCCGTGAATGGCTCGGTAGGGTCAAATGGTGGTGACGCGGATCGGTCGAATGGTGTCTAAGGCAAACCAAAATATGGATCCGGCTGGTGATACGGACCAATCTGCTGCTCCAAAACATCTCTGATATCACCACTTGCTCGTCTACATGCGGCTCCCAATGCATGTGCTGGTCGGGATCGACGGGCTCCATGTCCATGTCTACGGCTTCGTGCAATGGGTCAACCATAAAATCTGTCTCGCTGAGCGGAATAAACTCTGAGACCTGTAAACTAGGTAATGGCACGTCATGCGCCTCAAGCATCGGCGGCTGAAACCCTGGCAGTACCAATGGCTCCGGTGGTGTTACCGGCTCTGATAACTGTCTCGTCCTGTAGAGCTTGAGGTAACGGGTTAGGGAACGATATCCAACGGCGGCTACTCTCGCTCCATGCTGTCCTCACGGTCAAACCAGTGGTCGATCAAATGCCCGAGAACCCTGTGACTGTCCACGCTGCGCCTTCAAACTCGTCTGGTGTTGCTCTAACTGCGCCCGATACTGTGCCGCACTGATCCAATGATGACTCATAATGCTTGATCATATCCCACTCTATGCACACACACACCCACACACAATCCGTCCAGGGACACTCTGCTGCTGACTGCAACCAAAAACGCAGATAAACATTAGTACAAATAATACAATTCCTACGCCATCCCAACCCCGAATTCACGGACGCGGCTCGGTTTCCTAATGGATGCTTGGGTAAAAACACAATTTTGACCGATAAAACACGGAAAACACTCAGAAATGAATAGCTTCGAAACCCATGCAGAACCATGCTCTGATACCACCTTTTGTAACGCCCCTTTCCCATTATCCGCTGACCGACGAGCTGACCGGTCAACAATCAAACAAGAACATGACCAAGTCAAACCCGAGCAAGTCAAACAGAAAAGGTTTGTCACAAGACGAAGCCAAAGACAGATCGGTTTGAGACAAAGGCTCGCACTAACCCGTCTTTGACCCCGCTATCCTCACTTCCATGATCCAAAGCTTTGCAACTCGTACCATTTCCGTGAGTTGTGTCGGTTCGGACTAAACACCATATCAGGGAAACATATTCATTTCTGAGTAATCAAACGTTACATACAACGTTTAACAGTCTTTACAAAACAATTGCATTAATAAAAACGATCATCGTGTTGCAACACATAATGGTATTAAATGGTACCAAAAGCCGAACCGAAATAAAATCTCAAAACCGTCGAATCAAAATCCCGCCACAAGCAATCCCGAGACTACACCGAGGATCTCCCGCGTCCGCCGCTGCTAAACCTGAAAACACAAAAAGAGTCTAATGAGCGATCTAAGATCACCCAGCGAGACGGCTCCCCACTACGGCTGCTAGTCTATCTAGCATCTACAAATTCCCGTCCCCAAAATCCCAAAACAACAATCAATACAATAAACGGTCGATCACGCACTACCATGTTGTGTCGAACCCACACCACACAAGTATTCAAATACCAACACCGTCACCAACACAAGAGTAACCAAAGGAATCGAGAACACTGCGGCACATGCTCTCGATTGGAACTCGATCTAACTATCGCGCAACACCAACAATGTAAACTCAACACATGGCCCTTACGATCTCGGTAACTTCCACGGGTTCTCATTGTCACCAACACGGTAACTAACCCCACGACTCCTAGACGTCAACACGAAGTCCAACGGCTAGGACACTGTTCTCAGCCCATCGATACGCAGTGACTCCGGTTACCCCCGGCAACCCGAGTTTCCATGCGATTCGGCCCTAGGACATGACCCCGTGTTCTCCGAATCACACACCTACCGGCGTCACCCAGTAGGTTAACACCATAACCAGCCCCACTGCCCGAAGGCACGTGTCTGATCAGGTAGCTACCCGAGGATCCAATCGGGTCGGAAGTACCGGAACGTAACCAAACACCTAGACTTGCGGGATCTAACGCACCCTAGAGTCCTAGTGCAGAAAAGTAAACACGCAGACTCGCTCGGACTCTAGCAACCATACTCAATCATTACTCATCAACAATCTCAACACCACATCCCGCAAGTCTACACACGCACACACACACCAACACCACCGCTCTGACTCGGCACCACATCGAGTCAGCAACCACGACTTAACCGGTCCCGTGACCAAGTTAAGTACCACACGGATTGCTCGGCCCAACACCGAGACAATCTAAAAGGCCTGCACAACAAATCACAACAACCACACAACACCAACACAACAACAATCACCACACCCACATGCCTCTTAGGGTTTTTAAAGTCTTTTAACCAATTCACGTCCGCTACCTTAGATTAGCGGATTGCTAACGCGTAGACGGCCCATATCTCATTAACGTTCGCTTTTAACCCATTCAAGTCCGCTACTTTGGATTAGCAGATTGCTAATCCGTAGACGGCACACCAATCACACACTTTCCCGTTTTCTTAACCTTTCCTGAATCCCTTTCATTAAATTCCCAATCCGTCGGTTTAGAGCTAGTAGCTTACTAAACTCCCGACGTCTCATCTTTCCTTTACTTATTTCATTCACTTTTCTTTAATCTTCAACTCAAACCCGATATCGATTCATACACCTTACGCTTATTAGGTTTAATTCCATCTTTTAACCCCGTCTTAATTTCCGTACTTAGATTCATTCGATATCGTTCTTTACATACGTATATATGCATATACAGCCTTATCATGCCACGGCTATATGCATGCAACAATCAACGTCACTACCAACCTAACAGCACACAACAGGTTTAATCCGTTTAATTTCCACAACCCTAACATGCGTCTTAAACCTTAACCGGTTTATCGTTAATCACCAAATTCAAGTCTCATTCATAATCAAATCACATCCGGGTATGCAAACCCTAACTCTACGGTTTATCATTTCTTGTTCTATATGCTTCATCTACGGTGTATGAGCCGACTCACAGTGCTATGATGACGTGGACGGACGGATTGACGGACTAGCGGAACAACGAGACCCGGCACGAACCCGACGCTAACCCGAACCTTTCCCCGAATCTCCGCTGCTTTGACCCGACCATGACCCGCGCTTGACCGTAACATTGACCGTAGTAATTCCGATCGAGCCTCCGGACCATCTTCTCTCTCTCCTCTGGTTTCCTCTCTTCTTCGGTTCTCTCTCTTCTTTCTCTCTCTACTTTCTCTCTCTACTTTCTCTCTCTTCTCTCTCTCTCTTCCTTCTCCTCCGGTTCTTCTTCTTCTTCTTCTTCTTCTCCCCCCTCCTCCTTCTTCTTCTTCTTCTTCTTCTCCTCCTTCTTCTTCTTCTTCTTCTTCTTCTTCTTCTTCTTCTTCTTCTCCTCCTTCTTCTTCTTCTCTCTTCCTCCCTCTCCCTCACGTTCTCTTCTCTCTTCTTTTTTTTTTCTTTGTTGTGTGATGAATGTAACAAAAACCAACCCAACCTCTTTATATAGCCAACCCAAATGCACATGCTCTTGACAGCTGCCCTCCTGACTCATCACCCCTGCCACGCCACCTAGCTCAGCCTTGGAGAGCAAGTTGGTTTTTTTCTTTTTTTCTTTTCCCACACTAACCAAATATATGCACCAAACATCCGTAGCTGCCTCTATAAATACACCAAGCCCCATATTCAGATTCTAGATGATCTTATATGAATTTAGCAATTTGAATCACCTCAAACGGACACCCGTAGCTCCGGTTATGGATTTTACAAGTTTGATCGGTTTTGTCGGTTTCCATTCCCGACGTACCGTCAAAATCATTAAAACTCCGTAGCCTCAGAAATAAATCCTCCAAGATTCCTTTTCAACTACTATACTCTTTCAGATGAATTTAGAAATTCGTTTCACCTTAATCGGACTCCCGTAGCTCCCGATATGAATTTTATAAGTTTCTTCGGTTTTATCGGTTTCCATTCCGATAGTCCAAAAAACTTGTTTAGACTCCGATTCTTCCATTTCTGGTCTTCTAAATGTTCTTTATGTTTAAAAATAAGAACATTCGGCCCGTCTCAGCTTCCGGCTCATATTTTGGTAAAATTACCAAAATGCCCCTCATCTTCTGGAAATTACGAAAATGCCCTTCGTTGACTTTTCCGCTGCCCATTGACCATTTCTTGATACAGGGTATTACATTCTTCCCCACTTACAGGAATTCGGTCCCCGAATTCTCCGTTACTAGCAAACTTCGAATCGGAAACTGAACGCTGTAAGTTTTTGTCTCTCGATCTACTCCAACTCCGCTTCGCTGCTTACGCTCTGATCTCAAAGTAAACCCGCTTTTCCAATGAATTCTGACTTCCGAACCACTGGTTTGCACCAAACTTCTCTACATCAATCTGCACTTTGTTTGCACATTCATGGCCTTTGATGGCACTGCTTCACCGTGAGTCTTTTTTTTGTCTGCGCCACCTGATACTGCTTGAATCCTGAGCCAACTGCAACTACACTCTCGATGCTAAACTGATTCTTGACACATGGTTTTGCTCCCACTCTAGCCACACTTGACATTTTACACTTCCCATGCTAGATGGCTTGACTCTCGATCAATCCTGACTTCTCCATTTGATTGCTTCATCGATTTTTTTTTCCCGGATTCCCAAATTCACTGATTCCGATTGCATTGCTATACTCCACTTCATGAATTTATCGGTGCCGATCAATACTCCAGGCTTCCCCACTTTGTCTTGACTTCTACGATCACGTAATAATAACTCGTCCTTTATTCTCGTTGCTTAACTTGTTTCCCATGATTATCTCCCCGACCGATATTATGTTCATCTCCAGTTTCTTCCTCTCGTCTAAACCGCCATATTCATGCACGCCGCGAACTTCCTTAATCACTGATCTCCACGCTTTATCGACTCCAAAACTGATCTTCCCACTAATAACCTCGAACAGACTCCTCCACTGACTTTGATGCTTCCGAATCTCTTTGCTGACTCATTAAACTCATTCATCTTGATTTCTTCTTCCACTGATACCCAACTCGTTTCTGAATCCACACTGAATTTCTTCCAGGCTCGGGTCAAACTTCTTCTTGAGATCACGTCTCGTCTCTCAGGTTCGGGTTCGGTCTCGTGTCCTCGTCAAATCGTCCATCACGTCCTACATCAACAACCTCAACAACACTGGAACGGTTAGAACTCTTTCTAACCTACTCCCGATATCACTTCCATATAGAAATATGGTTACTTAGTCATGTACCCAACGGTCACACATGCCTAAATAACAATATCCTATCATTCCGCTCAATCTCGAATAAGTTCTCTATAAAGGCCGTTTTAACAATCATTCAGAATGCAACACAGAAATTCTACACAACCTAACGAACATGCGACTGTCATGCTACCATCATATCCATTAAATGAATGCTGCAATTAAAATCTATCAACCTAGCGAACAATGCAATGCATCAATCAAGCTAACACCTTAGCGATCAACCAAACACAATGCTAGTAACCTAGCGATTTAACAAAAAGCAGCGATTCAAAATCAACAACTACCAACCTCACAAGGCAATTAAATCACACACAATCAATCAAGCAAATCGGCGATTGCAGTTGTCTCTTTAGGGTTCTGATGGAAACCGCTTGCTCGGACCATCATTTATTTTCACATCGCAACTATATTGCATTCACAACCATCATGAGTGTGCAATATAACCACTCCGCTACTCAAAACGACAACCGAAATACTTCACATCCACTACGTAAATAAAACATCTATTCACCACATCGAGTTTTAGATACGTAGGTCCGTCAAAGTCTACATATTAGCGGTTACCAATCCGTCCCACAAGAAACACCACTACACGCAACCGAGTCGTCAGAGACGAGCACAAGCCGATCTACACACATCAAACAACGAGTTAGAGCCCTTACTTACCTGGGCCTAACTATTCTAACCCTAACAGCCCCAAAACGACCGGAATGTCCAACACAAGCGACATTTCGGTTCATGGTGGTAACCACTGGCAGGTGTGCCGGGAGGATGTGGTGGGTGTGCATCTCTAAACGGTGCTCCAACTCACGACGTCGCTGCTGTCGAATGTAAACGTGCAATATGTTTCCCCGCGACCACAAAGCTGACAGACGGTAACGGGCGCTGGGCGTGGCCCACCGTAACAAGATGGTGCCTGGTGATCTGAGGCGCCATACAGTTGACAAGAGGAAACAAACTCCGAAGAAGGACCCTGAAGATACTCGGACGCACGATGGCCCGGAACTTCACATGCGCTACACATCCGGTATGCAGGCATTGCTGGTGGCGTCTCCAACGTATTCGCTGGTGTGGTCTCCGATGGTACAATTGGCTCAGACGGTGGAGTACCCGGCGGTGTCACTGACTCAAATCACGTGTCTGACTCAGATATCGGCTCGGCCCCCGTGAATGGCTCGGTAGGGTCAAATGGTGGTGACGCGGATCGGTCAAATGGTGTCCAAGGCAAACCCAAATATGGATTCGGCTGGTGATACGGACCAATCTGCTGCTCCAGAACATCTCCGATATCACCACTTGCTCGTCTACATGCGGCTCCCAATGCATGTGCTGGTCGGGATCGACGGGCTCCATGTCCATGTCTACGGCTTCGTGCAATGGGTCCACCATAAAATCTGTCTCGCTGAGCGGAATAAACTCTGAGACCTGTAAACTAGGTAATGGCACGTCATGCGCCTCAAGCATCGGCAGCTGAAACCCTGGCAGTACCAATGGCTCCGGTGGTGTTACCGGCTCTGATAACTGTCTCGTCCTGTAGAGCTTGAGGTAACGGGTTAGGGAACGATATCCAACGGCGGCTACTCTCGCTCCCTGCTGTCCTCACGGTCAAACCAGTGGTCGATCAAATGCCCGAGAACCCTGTGACTGTACAGGCTGCGCCTTCAAACTCGTCTGGTGTTGCTCTAACTGCGCCCGATACTGTGCCGCACTGATCCAATGATGACTCATAATGCTTGATCATATCCCACTCTATGCACACACACCCACACACAATCCGTCCAGGGACACTCTGCTGCTGACTGCAACCAAAAACGCAGATAAACATTAGTACAAATAATACAATTCCTACGCCATCCCAACCCCGAATTCACGGACGCAGCTCGGTTTCCTAATGGATGCTTGGGTAAAAACACAATTTGACTCGATAAAACACGGAAAACACTCAGAAATGAATAGCTTCGAAACCCATGCAGAACCATGCTCTGATACCACCTTTTGTAACGCCCCTTTCCCATTATCCGCTGACCGACGAGCTGACCGGTCAACAATCAAACAAGAACATGACCAAGTCAAACCCGAGCAAGTCAAACAGAAAAGGTTTGTCACAAGACGAAGCCAAAGACAGATCGGTTTGAGACAAAGGCTCGCACTAACCCGTCTTTGACCCCGCTATTCTCACTTCCATGATCCAAAGCTTTGCAACTCGTACCATTTCCGTGAGTTGTGTCGGTTCGGACTAAACACCATATCAGGGAAACATATTCATTTCTGAGTAATCAAACGTTACATACAACGTTTAACAGTCTTTACAAAACAATTGCATTAATAAAAACGATCATCGTGTTGCAACACATAATGGTACTAAATGGTACCAAAAGCCGAACCGAAATAAAATCTCAAAACCGTCGAATCAAAATCCCGCCACAAGCAATCCCGAGACTACACCGAGGATCTCCCGCGTCCGTCGCTGCTAAACCTGAAAACACAAAAAGAGTCTAATGAGCGATCTAAGATCACCCAGCGAGACGGCTCCCCACTACGGCTGCTAATCTATCTAGCATCTACAAATTCCCGTCCCCAAAATCCCAAAACAACAATCAATACAATAAACGGTCGATCACGCACTACCACGTCGTGTCGAACCCACACCACACAAGTATTCAAATACCAACACCGTCACCAACACAAGAGTAACCAAAGTAATCGAGAACACTGCGGCACATGCTCTCGATTGGAACTCGATCTAACTATCGCGCAACACCAACAATGTAAACTCAACACAGGGCCCTTACGATCTCGGTAACTTCCACGGGTTCTCATTGTCACCAACACGGTAACTAACCCCACGACTCCTAGACGTCAACACGAAGTCCAACGGCTAGGACACTGTTCTCAGCCCATCGATACGCAGTGACTCCGGTTACCCCCGGCAACCCGAGTTTCCATGCGATTCGGCCCTAGGACATGACCCCGTGTTCTCCGAATCACACACCTACCGGCGTCACCCATTAGGTTAACACCATAACCAGCCCCACTGCTCGAAGGCACGTGTCTGATCAGGTAGCTACCCGAGGATCCAATCGGGTCGGAAGTACCGGAACGTAACCAAACACCTAGACTTGCGGAATCTAACGCACCCTAGAGTCCTAGTGCAGAAAAGTAAACACGCAGACTCGCTCGGACTCTAGCAACCATACTCAATCATTACTCATCAACAATCTCAACACCACATCCCGCAAGTCTACACACGCACACACACACCAACACCACCGCTCTGACTCGGCACCACATCGAGTCAGCAACCACGACTTAACCGGTCCCGTGACCAAGTTAAGTACCACACGGATTGCTCGGCCCAACACCGAGACAATCTAAAAGGCCTGCACAACAAATCACAACAACCACACAACACCAACACAACAACAATCACCACACCCACAGGCCTCTTAGGGTTTTTAAAGTCTTTTAACCAATTCACGTCCGCTACCTTAGATTAGCGGATTGCTAACCCGTAGACGGCCCATATCTCATTAGCGTTCGCTTTTAACCCATTCAAGTCCGCTACTTTGGATTAGCGGATTGCTAATCCGTAGACGGCACACCAATCACACACTTTCCCGTTTTCTTAACCTTTCCTGAATCCCTTTCATTAAATTCCCGATCCGTCGGTTTAGAGCTAGTAGCTTACTAAACTCCCGACGTCTCATCTTTCCTTTACTTATTTCATTCACTTTTCTTTAATCTTCAACTCAAACCCGATATCGATTCATACACCTTACGCTTATTAGGTTTAATTCCATATTTTAACCCCGTCTTAATTTCCGTACTTAGATTCATTCGATATCGTTCTTTACATACGTATATATGCATATACGGCCTTATCATGCCATGGCTATATGCATGCAACAATCAACGTCACTACCAACCTAACAACACACAACATGTTTAATCCGTTTAATTTCCACAACCCTAACATGCGTCTTAAACCTTAACCGGTTTATCGTTAATCACCAAATTCAAGTCTCATTCATAATCAAATCACATCCGGGTATGCAAACCCTAACTCTACGGTTTATCATTTCTTGTTCTATATGCTCCATCTACGGTGTATGAGCCGACTCACAGTGCTATGATGACGTGGACGGACGGATTGACGGACTAGCGGAACAACGAGACCCGGCACTAACCCGACGCTAACCCGAACCTTTCCCCGAATCTCCGCTGCTTTGACCCGACCTTGACCCGCGCTTGACCGTAACGTTGACCGTAGTAATTCCGATCGAGCCTCCAGACCATCTTCTCTCTCTCCTCCGGTTTCCTCTCTTCTTCGGTTCTCTCTCTCTCTTCTTTCTCTCTCTACTTTCTCTCTCTACTTTCTCTCTCTCTTCCTTCTCCTCCGGTTCTTCTTCTTCTTCTTCTTCTTCCCCCTCCTCCTTCTTCTTCTTCTTCTTCTCCTCCTTCTTCTTCTTCTTCTTCTTCTTCTCCTCCTTCTTCTTCTTCTCTCTTCCTCCCTCTCCCTCACGTTCTCTTCTCTCTTCGTTTTTTTTTCTTTGTTGTGTGATGAATGTAACAAAAACCAACCCAACCTCTTTATATAGCCAACCCAAATGCACATGCTCTTGACAGATGCCCTCCTGACTCATCACCCCTGCCACGCCACCTAGCTCAGCCTTGGAGAGCAAGTTGGTTTTTTTTTTCTCTTTTCCCACACTAACAAAATATATGCACCAAACATCCGTAGATGCCTCTATAAATACACCAAGCCCCATATTCAGATTCTAGATGCTCTTAGATGAATTTAGCAATTTGAATCACCTCAAACGGACACCCGTAGCTCCGGTTATGGATTTTACAAGTTTGATCGGTTTTGTCGGTTTCCATTCCCGACGTACCGTCAAAATCATTAAAACTCCGTAGCCTCAGAAATAAATCCTCCAAGATTCTTTTTCAACTACTATACTCTTTCATATGAATTTAGAAATTCGTTTCACCTTAATCGGACTCCCGTAGCTCCCGATATGAATTTTACAAGTTTCTTCGGTTTTATCGGTTTCCATTCCGATAGTCCAAAAAACTTGTTTAGACTCCGATTCTTCCATTTCTGGTCTTATAAATGTTCTTTATGTTTAAAAATAAGAACATTCGGCCCGTCTCAGCTTCCGGCTCATATTTTGGTAAAATTACCAAAATGCCCCTCATCTTCTGGAAATTACGAAAATGCCCTTCGTTGACTTTTCCGCTGCCCATTGACCATTTCTTGATACAGGGTATTACAGTGTGAGTTTTTAAACATTGGACATGTTGATAGAGAGAAGAGCTTCGGTCTTTGTGGCAACAGTTTCAATAACGATGGGAGAAGAGTTGCCTGAAGAAGCCATTGGATACAAGGATTTGTAGAGACAAGAAAAGGGGATTTTTTTTAGGAATCGATGGCTCTTGATACCATATAGAGTATTGTAAAAGGGATGTCTTATTCATTCAACCATATGAAGAATTTATAAAGGAGATGACATGTCTAAGGTTTTACAGAGAAGTTAATGACATAATATTGCTATACATAAATGGACAGTAGAGATACAATTGCATATCTTTCAAATATATGATTGCTTCCTTAATATAACATTCTATAAAATAGAATATGTGTTGTCCCTGAAGTTTTCATACATCTTAAAACAACAGTGCAAGTCTGAGTAGAAGCTGTACATGGTAAGCAAAGAGTTGCAAATTGGAAGATCTGTTAGAAAACCATACTTGTTGATGAAAGAGTGAATTTGCATGCCTTGACTCAGAGACATTTCGTTTTTCTTATCACAAAGCAAAGAACGCAAGGAGATATCATCAAGAACAAAACAAGTGTTCCACATCTAAGAGAGAATCAATACAACCTCATCAGTGTATCAATCATTCGCAAGTCCAGCAATGATCGCATTCCATGATGTTGTATCAAGCCTTTCTATATGATATACACTCTTCTTGCATATCTCAAAAAACCACATCTAGCATACATGTCACAGAACAAGCAGCCTGCAATTGCATCTCCAGAGAATCAAGACTTAATGCATAACTCATGTATTTGGCTTCCATAATCTGGTCAAATGAAAATTCTACAAGCTTTTAACGAACTACCAAACATATATTCATTTGTCTGGAAAACACTATAGGGCATCATATATTTTAAGTGGCCTAGAGCCTTAAACTCATACCCAAATTGCGAGAATCATGCCATGATTGCACCCTACAAAATCACATCACCATTGAAGACTTGGCTAGCATCTTAAATTTGATCGAGGCTAACATACATAATAATCAGAGCATAAAAATTTAAACATGCGGTATACAGAAGAGAGAGGAATTTTTTTTTTAACTACTTCAAAATACATATGAAAAGTCTTGCACTCTACGGAGGAGATAAAATTATATATTGAAATAATTCAAAATCTAATATATAGTTGTCCAATTCGCTTTCTTATGGAGGCATCCACATGTCCTTTATTTATTTTCTGGATGGGCCTATACTAATTACTATTCAAAAATCCGCTTGAACAAATCGAAATCACACTATCAAAATTAAGCCCAAATCGTATAGCCATATTTATTGCGTCTCTGATAGTTCTTAATTCTACCATGTTTTTCTCAACAGCCCGATGCCTCCGCTTTGATATGGCAATTCACTGTATCCGCATGTCAAGTAATTTGCCGTATTCTTTCGATTTTCTTACATTAGTTCACTGCTATTGCATATGCGTCATTCTCATTCAATTAACCATATCCTTAGACATCTAGACGTTTCATCTAAGTCTCTATTTTGCCACATAAATACCTATCTACAGACCGACGAAGCATCCTCGCATCCTCTAAATTGCTTCTCTCTGCAGATCACCAGTCTATATTAGCACCTTCGCCTCTTGATTTCCCGTCATATCTTAAGTTGATTTTGTCGCCATCCTATCTTCCTCTCCCTACATCACTAACGATGATCTCCACCTCGGCCGCTCTTTGCAACAGGTTGTAGGCCGACTTATTCGCTTCCAGGATGCACAGAACATCAAAAGGATGGGGGGGGGGGGGTTATGGGAATAATCATTCTCCTATTGGATGAGAAGGTACTTCCTCTCTCTTAACTTGTATCTAATGTCCAGAATACTGATCAACTGCCTCGCTGAAAACTCCAACCACTATGTCCATAGATATGTCATCCATGGTTTCATCCCATCCGCTAGGACATACCATTACCACCCTCTATTGGAAGATGCCATCATTTTCAACCTATGTGGTTTCGAGGTATCCCAGTGCACAAAGTTGTACAAAATCACATACAACCCATTCATACTATGTTTCTTCCCTAAGACAACAATATTCAAAGTTGAAAGCGTACTTCCGCAAATTGAACCATAGAGACTCATGCTTCAGAATTTTGATCAACTACAAGCATTGGTAAACACAAACCTTAAGCTCCCAGGTAAAGTCACTTCTCCTATATAGGCTGCCATATTCGTTACTTATTTCGATACAACTCATACTCTGATTAGTGGCGGAGCTGAGCACAATCATTTGAGACATTTGTCTAGGGCCCCATTTTTTAAAGAACCCCATTTACGGTTATGGTAGAGGTAAAGGCAACTTGATAAACTCAAACAAAGCATAACCAACTTAAAAACAGATTATGTTATAAAAGCCTAAAAGGCCACGACAACAAAAGAAAAAAATGTTTTTTACACAGCCCAATATAAATATAGAAAACATAAGGTCCTTTGACCAAAAAAGAAGAAAAGAAACATAAGGTCCAATTTTTACACAGCCCACGACCAAAATATTGTTTTTCGCCTCTCAGCTTCTCTCACAAGTCACAAACGTCGTTTCTGCTTCTAGCTCTCCAGTTTCCTGAACAGGTCAAAGCACATCATTTCGCAGAAGATAATAAACCGTTTTTCGTGTCAACTAAAGCTAAATTATGACATGTATTATTTTTACTCGATTGCTTTATCTCAATTTCAAGTTGAAATCACGCTAAAAACTGATTTACCTTGAAAATTTTAGGAATTTCTACAAGAAAAACGAAAAGCCAATCATGATACGAATAAGACTTAAAAAGAGAAAGGTTGTAGAAGGTGTGAGATCTCAGTCTGGTGATTTGTTGAGGTATATTAAAGTATCAAAAACTCCCAAAATTGATGGGTGTGATAGAGTTGATAATGAGAATGGTGTTGGTTTTGAGAATGATAAGGCAGAGGGAACTATGAATGATGGGGATAAAGAAGAAGCTGAAAAGATGTCTGATGAAGATGATGTGGATTTGAATAAAATCCCTGAAAATTTTAACTTCAGAGAGGAAGTTGAGGTTTTGGATATATTGATCATCCTGCAAATTGGCAAAAAACTGATCAGGGTTTAAGAGATTCCATGGTTGAAATAGGTCCGATGAAAATAGTACATGGAGACTATGTTTTTCCAAGAAATGTTGTTGGTAGACATTTTTCTCATTCAAATTACAAAAGAGATATGAAGAATGGGGATAAGCAAGACAGGAATTGGTTACTTTATTCAAAGTATCATATAAGATCTATTGCTTTTTTGTAAGTTGTTCGGTCAGGAGTAAGATGCTACTCAATTATCAAGAATGTAATTTAATGACTGTAAGAATACCATGGTAAGACTTGTTCAACATGAAACAAGTAGAGCTCACATTGTATGTATGAGTCAATGGATGGAACTAGCATTGAGACTGTGAAAGAATCAGACAATTGATAAGTCTCTCCAAGAAGAAGTTAACAAGTTAACAAAGAGAAAAAAACATTGGAGAGAGGTTCTATTGAGACTACTTGCATTGGTGAAAAATCTTGCAAAACAGAACTTGGCATTTCGTGGAAAGAATGAGAAGATTGGTTAAAAAAACAACGAAAACTTTTTGAGCTTTATCGAAACGTTTGCAGAGCATATCAGACAGATGAAAGAAGGTATAACTCAGTATCATTATTTAAGCCACCAAATTCAGAATGAGTTGATTTTTATGCTAGGATCAGAGGTGAGACGTATGAACATCAAGAAAATCAAAGAGGCAAAGTATTTTTCTGTTATTCTTGATACTACTCTAGATAAGATTCATAAAGAACAAATGAGTCTTATAATTAGATGTGTGGATGTCTCCATGGAGTCGGAAGAAGTAAAAATTGAAAAGTTTTTGTAACATTCTTAGATGTTCATGAAAAACTGGAGAAAGACTTTTTGACACGTTGACTGATCTAAATTTGAGTATTGATGATGTTAGAGGGAAAGTCTATGACAACGGATCCAATATGAAAGGAAATCACAAAGGAGTACATAAAATACTGCTTGATATCAATACAAGAGCGTTTTATACGCCATGTGGCTGCCACAATCTTAATTTGGCACTTTCTGATATGTTTAAAACCATCTACGGAAGAGATTTCATTCTTCAGAATCATCCAACGCATCTACTGTTTTTTTTCATCGTCAACAACGAGGTGGGAATTATTTAAAGAAATGGTAGGAGACCTCACACTTAAACAATTATCAGAAACGCATTGGAAAAGTCTCGTTGAAAGTGTTCGAGCCATTCGATTTAAAGCACCAAAAATAAGAGATGCTTTAGAATACTTGGAAAAATATTGTGATGATCCTAGAGCTCGCAGTGAAGCAAGAGCTCTTGCTGCAAGTGAAACTCACGGAATTGGAGGGGAGTTCTTATTTGGTATGGTTATTTGGTATGATTTTTTATTTGCTGTAAATGCGGTGAGTAAGACAATGCAGTCATCGGATATTGACATTGATGATGCTATTGTTCAGCTAAACGGGTTAGTGTCGTATCTCCAAAATTATTAAGAAAATGAATTTGAAGAAGCAAAAGCTGAAGCTAAAATCATTGCAGAATCTATTAAATATCGAGCCGGTATTTCCCGTGAAGAAAAAACGTATTAGAAAAAGGCATTTTGATGAAGATGTGTAGAAAAATGACAAAACATGATGCTTAGAGAGGAAGAGAGATTTACACAAAAGGAGGATTGTAGTGTGTTGACAGTGAAATTGATAAGGTCATATCTATTAAAAGAAATTAATTTTAGTACTCCAAATGAAATAATTGATTACTTAGAACTTGCTGATATTGGTCACATTCAATGGCGGTGGCAGAAATATTTTTTACCGGGGTCAATATTAATATATTATAAAATAATATTAAATTAATTAAAATAATTTGTTTTATATTTTTTTAAATTAGATTAGTTTATCTTTAGCAAAAATAAAAGAATTAAAATAACTCTTTTATTACCACATAAATTATGATTATTTTCGAAATATATAAATATATAATTTTGTAATTCTAGAAATAAAAGAAGTTGTTATAAATAAACTAATATAATAACATTGTTCATCAGTTCTTCTTTTGATTTTGATTTTGATTTTTTAAAAATAATGGCATGACATATTTTGTATATGTTTGTACTAAATTCTGTGAATTGTTGTGTTTTAAAAGTGAAAGAACTTATATTTGGAGTGAAAAACTTGATCAAACTACATAAATTATCAACTAAATCCACTTTAATCACAATAATAATGGGATTGACATAATAATAGTAATAAAAACTGTCTATTTGAATCATATAATTTATAGGATTAACATTCAAAAAGAAATTTCTTGATTCGATTGACTGATGTATGGATCCTTGTTGGTCAAGCAGAGACTTTTTGTAGGACAATAAGACATGTCTCTCGAAGAACAGTACAATCTCCAAGTCCAAATTTAGTGTCGATAATGCTCTCACTTTTGAGGCTTTCAAAGGGAAAGGTCGGTCCCTCGAGAAAACTGAGAAAACTGTTGAAATGCTTTAATTGGTTAATTGGTTTGATAAGGTGATGAAAGACGACATCAAAGTAGATGTAGTGAAAGATTTGTTTTTATGTTTTTCTAATAAAAATGTTTTTTTACCAAAAGAATTAGGCTAAAAAGAAAAAAAAACAAATTCTCCAAATACTAATAGAAACATGAACGGTAGGTACTATGGACTATTGGGTATTCGGTCAATTTGAAATATTCGGGTATGGAGATTTATGATCCAATGTGTATTTTAAAATTTTTGGTTTGGTTTGGTTACGGTTCGAGTTATGTCGCTTCCAATTTCGGGTATCTAATTAAAAAGACTGAAAGAAAAGAAAAAATTGTAGTATTATGAGAAAAACGCCCACAACGATTATATGAAGAGTGTAATTGAGTCAATGGTTATATAAATAGCACTTGTTGCACTTACATCCATAAATCATTTGAGTTTTGACAATTATTTTGTTCATGTTTTTTTCGTGTTAGGGTATCTCCAATGTATTACTTCATTTTTGATTCTATATAGAGTAAAAATGGAGTCATGACTTAAACAATAAAATATTACTTCATATTTGGAGTGATCCTGTTTTTTACTTAATTTTGGAGTTGAAAATACAAGTCTATTGGAGAAGATTTACTCCAAAATAGAATTTGGAGTGAAAAATAGAACGTGGTTAGAGATGGTCTTAGGTCCAAAAGATTTAATTATTAGGTAACTACTAGGTTTATTGTTCTGATTTTAACGTCTAAAAATATATATTTTTGGATTTTTGGTTTGGTATTTCGGTTTTCGGGTAAAAATCAAAACTGAACCGATATCTGTAATTCTCCTATCAAAAGACCCATCAAATATTTTGGCTGCAACTGAAATCGGACCGATTGTTTTAGGTCGATTCTGGTTCAGTTTTTTTTTTTTTTTCAGTTCAATTTTTCTGTTCTTGATTTTTTGCCCAGATCTAGAGAGATTTTAATAATTTTTTCATGAATATTTAATTAGATAAATGGAATTCTCCTTATTTTGAATGTACAGTAGACCAGTCTGACACATCTACCTGAAAACTACCGGTTCGACGTCCGAACAATGATAATCCAAGCTAAAGACTGAGAGAAACTTTTTTTTTCCTCCCAAGAACGAGAGAGTTTAGAATATATAAAAAAAAAATCATTTTATGTAGACATCAAATTCATTGAATAATTTGAAACCACCAACAAAATTTCAATTCTTTATTTCGAAAAGCAAAATGCGATTTATAACGACCATATGTAGACATCAATCTCTTGAAAAGCTCAAACCCAAATTCCGAATCATTTGCTCTGGTGTTACACCATCGTCTCGTTTCCATTGTGCACACAACCTGTTCGACAAAAGTCCTGACCAAGTTCGAGAAAACTACACAAGCTTGCTCTTTGGGTTTTCTCGTGAAGGACGCACTCAAGAAGCAACGAGACTCTTTTTGAATATCCATCGTTCTGGAATGGAGATGGACTGCTCAATATTCTCCTCTGTGATAAAGGTTTCTGCTACTTTGTGTGATGAGATTCTCGGTAGACAGTTGCATTGCCAATGTATAAAGTTTGGGTTTTTAGACGACGTGAGTGTTGGCACATCGCTTGTTGATACATACATGAAAGGCAGTAACATTAAAGATGGAAGAAACGTTTTTGATGAAATGAAAGAGAGAAATGTTGTTACTTGGACTACATTGATAAGCGGGTATGCACGTAATTCGTCATATGAGGAAGTTCTGACATTGTTTATGAGAATGCAGGAAGAAGGGACTCAGCCGAATTCGTTTACCTTTGCAGCTGCTCTTGGAGTTTTGGCTGAAGAAGGAGTGAGTGGGAGAGGAAGTCAGGTACACACGGTCGTTGTCAAGAACGGTTTAGATAAAACGATTCCGGTTTCTAACTCTCTGATTAATCTGTATCTCAAATGTGGGAATGTTAGGAAAGCTAGAATCTTGTTTGATAAGACAGAAGTAAAGAGTGTGGTGACATGGAATAGTATGATCTCGGGTTATGCAGCAAACGGTCTTGATTTAGAAGCGTTGGGAATGTTTTACACTATGAGGCTTAACCACGTGCGGTTATCTGAATCGAGCTTTGCTTCCACTATCAAGCTCTGTGCTAACCTCAAAGAAGTGAAGTTCACTGAGCAGCTTCATTGCAGTGTTGTGAAATACGGTTTCTCGTTTGATCAAAACATAAAGACGGCTCTAATGGTAGCTTATAGTAAATGTACAGTGATGCGTGATGCTCTTAGGCTGTTCAAAGAGATGGGTTTTCTCGGGAATGTTGTCTCATGGACAGCTATGATTAGTGGTTTCTTGGAGAATGATGGGAAAGAGGAAGCCATGGATTTATTTAAGGAAATGAGGAGGAAAGGTGTTAGACCGAACGAGTTCACATATTCCATCATTCTCAAAGCTCTTCCTGTAATTTCTCCATCTGAAGTCCATGCACAGGTCGTAAAGACTAACTATGAGAGATCTTCAACCGTTGGGACAGCTCTTTTAGATGCTTATGTGAAGTTAGGTAAAGTAGATGAGGCTGCAAAAGTTTTTAGTGCTATTGCTGATAAAGACATTGTAGCTTGGTCAGCTATGCTTGCAGGATATGCTCAGACAGGAGAGACAGAGGCAGCTATAAAGATCTTTAGCGAGCTCACAAAGGGAGGGATAAAACCGAATGAGTTCACACTCTCTAGTATCCTTAACGTTTGTGCGGCTACTACAGCGTCGATGGGACAGGGAAAGCAGTTCCACGGTTTTGCTATAAAATCAAGAGTCGATGACTCTTTGTGTGTTAGTAGTGCTCTTCTAACCATGTATGCAAAGAAAGGTAACATTAAGAGCGCGGAAGCAGTCTTTAAAAGGCAGAGAGAGAGAGATCTAGTGTCATGGAACTCTATGATCTCTGGGTATGCACAACACGGTCAAGCTATTAAGGCTCTCGATGTTTTCAAGGAGATGAAGAGGCAAAAGGTGAAAATGGATAGTGTAACATTCATCGGAGTATTTGCTGCTTGTACACATGCAGGGTTAGTAGAAGAAGGCGAGAAGTATTTCGATATAATGGTGAAAGAATGCAAGATTGCACCTACAAAGGAGCATAACAGTTGTATGGTTGATCTATACAGCCGAGCTGGCCAGCTTGAAAAGGCTATGGAGGTCATAGACAACATGCCATACCCGGCTGGTTCAACCATTTGGAGAACAATCTTAGCTGCCTGTCGTGTCCACAAGAAAACAGAGCTTGGGAGAATAGCTGCAGAGAAGATCATTGGCATGAAACCAGAGGATTCAGCTGCATATGTGTTGTTGTCTAATATGTATGCAGAATCAGGAGACTGGCAAGAGAGAGCTAAAGTAAGGAAGCTGATGGAAGAGAGAAAGGTGAAGAAAGAAGCTGGTTACAGTTGGATTGAGGTCAAGAACAAGACTTATGCTTTCTTGGCTGGTGATCAGTCTCATCCTCTTCGAGATCAGATCTATTTGAAGCTAGATGATTTGAGTATGCGGCTGAAGGAATTAGGGTACGAGGCGGATACTAGTTATGTGCTTCAGGACATTGATGATGAGCATAAAGAAGCTGTTCTTGCTCAGCATAGTGAGAGGTTAGCTATTGCTTTCGGATTGATAGCTACGCCAAAGGGAAGCCCTCTGTTGATCATTAAAAACCTTAGGGTTTGTGGTGATTGTCATGTAGTTATCAAATTGATTGCAAAGATTGAAGAAAGAGAGATTGTAGTTAGAGATACAAATCGGTTTCATCACTTTAGTAGTGATGGAGTTTGCTCATGTGGGGACTTTTGGTGACAATAATAAAAAGAAAAACAATTTTTTTCTACACATTTCGAGAAATAAGCAAATGCAATGTTTTGGGATCGAATCAAACAGTGGTTTGAGGGTTTGTTTTCCTTCTCAGTACGTACATAAGGAGACAGTGAAGAGACTAAAGATAGATAGTAAGAAGTATTTGCTGGAATGACAAATCTATTAACCTTCTTCTCCAAATTCCTGTGTGAATCTCTCATGGACGTCAAGGTCGGATTTGCTCACTGTTGGCCTTTGTCTAGCAAGAACCTTCTCGAAATCGTTTCTGGTGATTGGTGGTGGAATAATCTGTAAAAGTACACAGTTCAGTCTTCAGATTAACAAGTCAGTATGATATGCCCACAAGAACCTTGCGGAATGAAATTATCTCAGGACCAAAAGCATCATTGCTAAAAGTTTATGCGTTCTCCAGCAGATTTAGGAGAAGATGGAAAAGGATTCAAAAATCTTAATATAAATATAAACTTTAATGTGTACGTTGTACCTTTTCGGCAAGGCCTTTAGCTGCTAGATCTTGCATCGTGGTTTGGATGGCTCCAGGTTGCCTAGGTCCACATGGCATCCATGTACCGTCAGGTGACTTGAAAAAGTACATCGCATCCTGAGTTTTGCGAACAGGCTCAAAAAGAACATCTTTTACCTGCACGAGTCCAAAAGATTCTCAAGATCGAGGCTTATCTGCCTATAGACACTTCAACACAAACTGTGGAAAATAGTAGATTACTAGGGCCAGTATACTTACACAGACGGACACATCTGAACCAGAAAACCCCTCTGTCTTGAGCCCTAAATATTCAAAATCAGCTTCGGTTAAGTTATGAGGTGTGTCTCCCAAATGGACCTGCATAAAACACACATATCATTAGTAAACGAATTATGTTCTCTTAAATGATTTTACTTGAGGAACTTGAAGCAAATGAACAATTAATACTTTGAACATGTGCTGCCTAGCCTTAGCTTCTGGGAGAGGAATATAGATACGCTTATCAAAACGTCGCCTAATAGCCTGAAATCAACATGGTGTTAACCAAAGCAGTATTTTTCTAAACTGGCAATGAAGATATAGAACCAATCCACTCTTATGACTTTTCACCTGATCAAGAGCATAAGGTGTATTGGTTGCTGCAAGCACAAGTACTTTATCATCACTGTGTCCAACACCCTAAAAGAAAGAAAAGGAGATAAGTAAAGAGTAGAAAAGTTTCTGCTAAAATTGAATGATAGAGAGACCATTCGGATAAGCTTTGTACCTGCATCTGCACAAGAAGCTCTGTTTTGATACGTCTTGAAGCTTCGCTCTCGTTTCCTTCTCCACGTTGACCGCACAAAGAATCTATCTCATCAACGAAAATAATCGATGGAGAACTTTCACGGGCCATCTCGAAAAGGTTTGATACTAGCTTCTCACTTTCACCCATCCACTTGGAGACCAGGTCTGATGAAGACACGCTGATGGTTGGGAGGTAAAAAGGAAACAACCATTCTTAAGCTATAACATGTTTCCAAGTATAAACACTGTAAACACAAGATGAAATAGAAAAACAACAAACATAAAGTACATAGACAGCCATGAATCACCCAATACCCAGCACAAGATTCTAGCTTAGAAAGCTTTTCATCAGTGTGATCATGAATTTCGTGCAAGCACCACTAAAACAGGAATGTGTGGCACCCGTAAACTCAACGATCTTCATGCTTGCCTAGTCAAAACAACATGTGTTGATTCTCTTATACGACATTAAAATTCTACCATACACTACATACTAGCTATCCAAATCTAGCTAAAGATGCTTGTAGGATAACATGTATGCAAGATACAGCTAAACATGAAACCTTTGCAGCCAGGATAATACACCGAGTCAGAACACATAGAAAAGAGCAAACAGAACCAAAGAAAGTAAAAAAAAAAACATAGCTAGGGAGTAATTCAAGAGCATAATCAAACCATTCCCAAAATACTCAGATACCCCCCCTACCTCTCCTAGTTACTATTCAAATCCATGAGCATTTGATCTATGGCAAGAAGCCAAAATGAAAGAGCTAAAGACACTGCACTATCATCCTCGTCGGAGAGTTTAACACTTTTAAACATATGTTACCTGAAAAACGTAGAGTCTGCTTCAGTAGCAACAGCCTTGGCCAAGTACGATTTTCCTGTTCCAGGCGGCCCATACAGCAGAAAAGCTCGCCATGGCCGCCTCTTTCCTAAGAAACGAACGAGCAAGAATTAATCAATAAAACTAGTCAAATTCACCACCTTTACCACATGGTTCCAATAAGCACAATTCATAAAGAGATCTATTTTCATCTTCAATATAACGCCAGCTAGCTTCACAACACTTACCGGTGAAGAACTGTGGAAACTTGACAGGCAAAATCACAGCTTCCTGCAAAGCTTGCTTGGCGCTTTCAAGGCCAGCAACATCTGTCCACTTAATGTTAGGCTTCTCCCTTACAATCGCAGAGTTCAATCCAGCTCGGAGCTTTGATTGTTCCGGATCTTCACCATCTTTACCACCTTCTCCTCCATCTTTGGGCTTAGTCTTCGGCCTCGTTGCGACAGCTGCGTCGCCGTTAGATCCCGGACCCGATCCACCTTCATCAAGAACGGCACGGATCTCTTCTGCACGACGAAGATACTCGGTGAATTTCTGGGTAATAGCTTCTCTGATCTTCGGGTTCTTCTCGTACTTGAGATGGGTTTTGAAGTACTCAAGCGCGTTCATGTAAAGAGGGAAAGCCTTATTGTAATTTCCGGCATTGTCTTCTTGAACCGCTTGCTTCACGTACTCGATCGCTTGTTCCTTAAAATTGCTGTACATAACTTAGGGTTTACCAATTTTCTCGACTCGATTTTGTTGTACTTTTGCTTAGTTGAAGGAATCAAGGATCGAAAGGAGCCTTGAAACCGTGATGAGAAAAATTGCAGATTGATTTAAGCAGAAGAATGGAGAGGATTGGGATAAAAGGAAGAACCAATGAATATATGGAAGCGATGAAGAAAAGCCAGATTTGACGTCGAAGACGAAAAGGTCTAGAAAACGACGGAGCGTAAATTTGTATAACGATGAAACGCTAACGCGTTTTCAACTTAAGAACTGGCTCAATGTTTTGAAGAATGACAAGGAAACCACTTGCCGTTTTTATCATATACATATTTTCCAACTATTTTCTTACTAAAAAGGAAAAGATTTAGTTCTTCAGTTTTCAGATCCACCTCCTCCTCGGTGGTTTGGCTCTCTTGCCTCCACCGAGGAGGCTCTTCCTCTTTATTTTTTTGATCCTTCCATTTTCTCTTATCGTGATCTTTAGTCTTCTCCTTCGGCCATCTTGGAGTATTTGGTGCATTGTGTTTCGATTTATGTGGCTCTCCGGCGGATTGCGTATAGACCTCGCTCAAGGGAGGATCTTGTCGTAAGCTGTGACGGTGTGGATCTCCAGCGTGTTTCCACATTAGTTCTCGTTAAGGGTGTTGGGTGGTTTTGGTGTCTCCATTAATCCGAGCATATTCCTCCTCGTCGATCTACTGTCGGAGGCATTCATGGTGGTGACGTTTTCATATCTCGTCAAAGGCTTGTCTCCAGTGGCGACAGTATGGGGGTTTATATATTTGATTTTGTCTTTGCGGTGGAATCACATATCTCTTCGGGAAGCCGGTGGTTGTTAGGTTCTTGTACTGCATTGGTCGCAATCCTCTCTTTCTCAAACTTGGATTTTGGAAATTTACCAATTATAATTATCAATCTGATTTGTGTATTGATGTTCAAGTTTTTCAACGGTAGTTTTAGAGAAGCTTTCTCCGGAGAATTTGACAAAGAAATTGAAGAAGAAGATCTATCCTTATTATGAGAATTATCAAAAGATATTAAAAGTAAAAATTCGCCTGCTAGTGTAGGATTGAGAACGTCTGATTTTCTATCTTGTTTCAGAAAAAGATCTGCATGATCTTTCCAGTGTGTCATTATCAATTGGTTTTCTTGTGAAAAAAACAATAGCTTCTCATTGTTTTTCGTTTTGATAACTTCTTCTATGATATAACATGTTCTAAATCAGATTAATAAACAGTGTTAAAAAAAAAAAAGATAAAACTTATAACTTGCTTTGAGCATTCAGATCCTCAGATAGAGTTTGTGTAAGATTCTACTCGGATCTGAATTGGTTCGGATTAAATAGCATATTTGTAAAAATCTAATTTCTCAGATACTATTCGATTCAAATATTTTTTAGGTAGAAAATATTCAAAAAACCTGTAAAATATCCAAAAAAATAAATATGTAAAACATATATGTATATATATGGGTAATGTATAATTATTGGGTCCATGAGTATCCAAACTGATCTCGGGTAAAATTCAGATATGATCTATTATTAGTGAATAATCTATAAGTATACCCAATATGATAAAATCCTAAGGCATGAACCCGTTTCGAACTGGTTTTCGGATTGGTTCTCGATCGAATCATAGAATCCAAATACAAGTGCCCAATCGTACTCATAACTCGATAATATGCAAGAAATGTTGGAGGTTTAAGAAAGCATATATTGGGTTCCTACAAATTGTTTATAAATTATAAATGTACCAACAATCTGAACGCTAATAATAGTTTCTCTATTCTTACAAAATACACCCTTAATGAATAATAGATCACGCAAAAGTTATGTAACATCTTGGTTTTTAAATGATATGTAGTAGTTGAAAGATGGATAACGTATTGAAAAATGATTTGATGTATTGTGCGGGTGAAGATAAAACAGGAAAAAAGTTTGCATAGTGATTGCATGGACATATAACACATTTTTTGAGACTCAAATTAATGCACCGACCATCAGATAAGAATGGGCTCATGGACCAAAAGTGAGTGTGGCATTATAAGTCCATTATCAAATTTTTAGTGGGAATCATAAGTTCACTTTTGGGTCAAAAGTTTGGGTTTTTAATATGTGGACTAAATCTATAAAAGCACTTTTAATGGTGAGAAATTTACAAGAGGTTCTAATCTATGTCAATATTATTATTTATTATTTAATTTAGTTATTTAAATAAAAATTAGTTTTAGGAAAATATTGAATTAATGCACTAATGACATGTGTGAGATGGAGTTTTTAATAAAGCTTAGAACCCATTTCTTTCTCTCCACAATTTTCTTTATTTTTCATTTATTTAATCCTAAGAATCCCTATTAGAATTTTCCATTAGAGATGCTCTAAGGTTGTGTAAGAAAATGTGTTTTTTTCTCCCTTTTCTCATTTTACTATGATGATCCATTTTTCAAAAGAGCTCAAATTTAGTTACCCCATATAAATTTTTTACACATACATAAAAGCTTTTTTAGTTTATAGGAATCTATCTGTTTATATAGTATTCTACTAGATGGGTCTTATCAAATCGAAGTTTTAAAAATTAAAAAAGAGTGATATGATTCGGTCTCATCCAATCTAAATTATACTATTTTAATATGAAAATAAAGAAGCGATTGCAAATGCGGGAAAGACTATGCCTTACACCTTTGTAATTGTAAATACATTTTCTATCACTTAACTGTAAATACATATAATGGAAATTAGTATAATTTGTTCGTACCATGTGCGAGCACAACCATTAATTAATAATTTGTTTTTAAAAAAATTTTATATTTAATTTAGCATCAATAATATTATAAAAAATATTTATATCATACTAACTATAATTAAACATATGTATATACATTATATTAATTATCATTTATATTTATCTAAATTCAAATTCATATTTTTTTTGTCAACATTCAAATTCATATAAATAATACAATTTTACTATGTAAAATCTTTTTATCTACATTAATCATATTTATCAATATTTAAACATTATATTTTAAAAATATTTTCATATTTATGATCTTATTTTTTATGAAATTATACTTATCCATAAAATAAAATATTTTTAATATAAATTAAAATATTTGAATATTTATCATCTTACTTTTATTTTATTTTTATAAAATTGTACTTATCTCTAATATAAAATACAATAAATTTATCAATATAATTAAGGCTAACATAGTCAGTGACGGAGCCAGAAATAATTTTAACCAGTGAAAAAATATTTAAATTAAAAAATTTTAAATTAAAATTATAATATTATCTTTTTTTGTCAACGGTTTTCATTGAAGAAGCCCAATGGGCTAAGGGTACAGTCTGTTAGAGCAAAAACAAAGAGGAAAATAGAACAACAAATGGGCCTTATCCTTATCGAAAACAAATCCACAAAACGTGGCACCAAAACATGTTAATTGTTGTAAGGATCGATCCACGTGTCGTCCGAGTAGAAATCCCGACATGCAATCTCGCCGACGAGACGGGGAGGAAGACGTCGTCGACAAGCGCAAGTCCAACTCTTTGTCCTACACCACAAATCCAGACTGCCGATCTGCTCTGCCGATTAGAACATTGTCATAATTCGCCGGAATGAGCCGCAAATACACACACGAACCAGCTTCTAAACCACACCTAAATAACTTGACCACGGAGGCTCCGGTGCCGACTAAGCTCAAATTGTTGGCTTAGTACTTGGCCCATCATATGCTCTTCCTCAGCGAGCGATGGAAGCTCCGAAGATATGATTCCGAGCGACGAGCAGCTGAGGATGATGGTTAAAAAGAAAATCGGCAAACATGGCGGAGAAGAAGCACATCGGAAGAGAAGATCGAATCTCACATGAAGTGAGAAGAAACCAACAAACAAAAAGAAAAACAGATCTCCACAGATTTGAAACACAAAAACGGTAATATATATATAAAAGCCGCTTGGAACAATAATCATACACCCTTCTGAAAGATAAGAGATTGAGAAGAAGGGATATGATTAAGAGAGAGAAGGCTCTCTCTAAAAGATAGAGAGAGAAGCGGCCCGACATATTATCTTAAAATATAGATAAAATAATAAAATTTTCAAATATATTATATTTTAACCTTTTTATTTTTTTCTAGAAAATTGACTATAAAAAATTATATATTTTTGTGTTTTGACTAGTTAGTTACCAATTTTATTAAACAACTTATACATATATATATATATATATATGTGTGTGTGTGTGTTATAAAGCATTTTTATAATTCTGTAGAAAAATGTTACCATGTAATTTACAGATCAATTAATATTACAAAAGAAGAAAATAGTTCTAAAAGTCCAAAGTTTTTTAGTCGTTAAAAGTTTTTAGAGTTACAAATTTTGTAATTAAGCTTTGTATACTGTAGTATAACAAAGAGAAGGTGTTAGAATACATAAGTCTTTTAGATATGTTAAGATCATGTGTGTACATATTTTTTTGATTAAACAGATATAAACTTATGAATTAGTATAAATAATTTTGATAGAAAAGTAACTAAATTTGCATCTCTAATTTAGATGGACAAAATTCAATTATATAAAAAAATTGATCAAATAAAGTAACTGAACAAATTAAATAAATTAATGAGGACAAGTATATTATGTTGTATGGGGGCAATTATTATTATCTTTAATAAATTACATTAGTTATAATTTTTTATTGGGGTCAGATGCCTCAGTAAGCTACTGGAAACCCAGAAGTGGAATCTTGGAAAACTACTGGAAACTGTTAGAGTTGGTATTAGCACCTTCCTAAAAAGGCCTATTCATGAGTTTAGGTCGGCCCAGAAGAGAAAGTCGGAAATAAAGCCCAAGGCGGTAAAACCTAGGTTAAACCGAACTCGGGCTAAACCGGCTTACGCTAGGGTTTGGAGGGTGACTAGCCCGAAGGCGCCGCGTAAGAAAGTCGGCAAAAGGAAATATTCCGTATCGAGACGAAGCCGAGTTAAAAGGAAATATTCGTAATTATCTCTTACTTTCCTTATTATGATAAACCGACTTGTAACCCTATATAAGGGAACCCCGATATTCAATAAAGATCACGCTTTTCTTAATATTCTTAGCCTGAGAGACTTTAGAGCGACTTTAACCTAAAATCTCTCCGGCGACTTTTCAATAAACCTTTATCGGCTTCCACCTCGGAAACGCCGGCATACAAACCCTACTTTCCTAACTCTCACCGTGTTCGTTAATTCTTCTTTTAGAATCCCTAATTACAAAACCTAAAACTCTTGCTATCTTTGGATAGACCGAGTTACGATCTTACAATTGGCGCCGACTGTGGGGATTTCTAAAAGAAATTTCTGAACGAGATGTCGGGAAACAGGAAAGAAATCGATCCGGAAAACCCAATGGTTGACCTAAGCGTTCATGATGAAAGTGATTACGACCAAAGTGATCACGAAGACGACGCAACGAAAGGCGGAAAGCAGCCGCGAGACGCCAAGAACAACAAAGCTCGAGATGACGGCAAACATGCCCCGTCACTCAGCGAAACAGAGGCTCAAATCGAGCAAGACAAGACCTTAGCCACTCTAATGGCCAAGATCGAGTCACAGAACGACTTGATCAAAACGTTCTCGGAGAAAATCGACCTGCTACAGACGGAGCAGGCAAAGATCCGTTCGGGTCAACAGTTTAAAAAATCCAGGAGAGAGGTGCCAACAAAGGTAAAAGACAAAGTCGCCAGACGACTGGTCTATAGTACATCTGAGGAAAGCTACCATGAACGAAGCCGTAGCAGCGAGTCCAGGAGCAACCCGCGTGAGGATAGCGAGGAGAAGGATACTCGCGAGCGGAGCTTACGTCGGAAGGAAGGGTCTGAAAAACCCAGACGAAGTGAAAGTCGGAGACAGAACGACTGGAGTGATGAGAGGTATTCACCCGATAGGGACGAACATACCAGTCACCAGACACGGGACGTGCACCACAGACGAAATTCGCGACATGAGAATG
The DNA here is from genome assembly GCA_030180135.1 of Orychophragmus violaceus. Lineage (NCBI taxonomy): Eukaryota > Viridiplantae > Streptophyta > Magnoliopsida > Brassicales > Brassicaceae > Orychophragmus > Orychophragmus violaceus. The sequence continues at coordinate 69,783,331 of CM058236.1, read as the reverse complement.
GCTCGCACCGAGACAACTATCGCCGCGAGCGAGGTATGTCGTACGAGAAAACTCATGGAGCGTCTATTCGCGGAGCAAGTCGCAACCATGTCGAGAAACAGCTGATTGAGCTCAAAGACACCCTAAAAGAATTAAAAGGGGAGGTTCATGGCGTGAAGGGGTCCGCACCCGAGATCGACCGGATCATCGAAGAAACTCGTAGGACGCCCTTCACCTCGCGCATCACAAACACATATATCAGGCAAAGAGAGAAACTCAGGCTACCAATGTACGACGGCACAAAAGACCCAGCGACCCATCTCACAACGTTCAAAATCATGGCGGCAAAGGCACGGTTCTCATCAAGTGAGGAACGTGACATCGGTTTCTGCCAACTGTTCACCGAAACCCTGGAAGGGGGACGCGCTAAACTGGTTCTCCCGACTCCCATCCAAATCGATCGATAGTTTCTCCGACCTCACATGGGCATTCGTAAGACATCACTTTGCCTACGTACGTAAGGATACCTCGCTGAGCGCGCTGATGTCGATGACGCAAGAGAAGAACGAAACCTTGAAAGATTTCGTGGAAAGGTTCAGGGCAGTGATGACACGAGCCGAGGCACCAGACAAGTTCACTATCGCGGCTCTGACCAATGCCGTCTGGCATGAGTCCCCCTTCTACCAGGACCTAGTCGTCAATCCACCATTAACCATCGAAGATGCCCTCCATCAAGCAAACAAATTCGTAGAATTGGAAGAGAAAAAGGTCGCGTTAGCAAAAAGGTTCGGCTCCGGCAAACAAACCGAAAAGAAGGAAGAAAGGGAACCTAGACAGCACTACGACGGTAAAGGTGCCAAAACAATGGTCGTTGACGGCTCCGATAAATCCCGATCATCAAAACCGTGGAACAAGAAGGGCAAAGAGGCTAAGAAGCCGCAGCAAGCGGCAACGGGGGACAAGTACTGCGAATACCACCAAGCTACGTCTCACGACACGACTGAATGTCGAAACCTCAGAAACGCACTCTACTCCCGACTTTCGAGTTAAGAAATCAAGGCGGCCATCGAAAGGTTAAAAAAGGAAGAATCGGGACAAAAGAAGGAAGACAAAGCCGACGAGCAGGCTCCCAAACAGGATAAACCACCACGGCGTATCAAAAGCATAGCTTTGAAACGTAACCGTGAAGAAGAAGAGGAGGAGGACGAAGAAGAAACCCCCAAGACCATCCGAAGAATCAACATGATCATGGGAGGTCTAATCTCCGTAAATGATTCGGTCCGGTCAATCAAGGTCTATGAACGCCTAGAATTAGCCGCGCAAAAGGCGCCTCAACCAATCCTATCAGATGATCCGCCCGTCATCTTTACCGACCAGGATCTCTATGGAACTCACTACCCTCATAACGACCCGCTGGTGGTTGAGCTTCTGATCGGAAGTTGCCAAGTATCTCGAATACTGGTGGACACCGGGAGCTCGATAGATCTAATTTTCCTAGATACACTCAAAAAGATGGACATTAAGGAGGAGGATATCAAGCAGAAGGCCAAGCCGCTCACCGGGTTCACAAGTGAGACGACATACACAATTGGAACGATCAAGTTGCCTGTTTTCGCAGGAGGAGTTAATAGATTGGTGAGGTTTCATGTCATTGACAAGCCAACCATCTATAACGTAATCCTCGGAACTCCATGGCTGTATAGCATGAAGGCGGTGTCCTCGACATACCATCAATGTCTGAAATTCCCGACACCTAAAGGAATCCAGACAGTTAAAGGATGCCAGAGGGCAAGCCGGTCGTGTTTCGCGAGAGAACGTAAGATCAGGGTGCCTTCCTGCATGATCAACACAGAACACGGAAGAAAGGGACCGGAGAAAGAACTGATCCAGCAAGTCATCATTGACGAATCAGATGCAAGCAAGTGTGTAGGCATTGGCGCAGAATTGCCAGACGACATCAAAGGGGAACTGATCACCTTCCTACAGCAAAACGTTACAACGTTTGCGTGGACAATGAAGGACATGAAGGGTATCAATCCAACCATTACAACTCACGAGCTGAATGTCGATCCGACTTACAAGCCAGTCAAGCAAAAGAGGCGAAAACTCGGCCCTGAAAGAGCTAAAGCAGTCAACGATGAAGTAGAGAAGCTACTTGAAGCCGGTTCAATCCAAGAAGTCAAATATCCTGACTGGTTGGCCAATCCAGTGGTCGTGAAGAAGAAAAACGGAAAGTGGAGAGTATGTGTCGACTTCACGGATCTCAACAAAGCTTGCCCCAAGGATAGTTTCCCGCTGCCGCATATCGACCGACTTGTTGAGGCGACGGCCGGGAACGAATTACTATCATTCATGGATGCGTTCTCAGGGTATAATCAAATCCTCATGAATCCAGACGACAGAGAAAAGACGGCCTTCATCACTGAACGCGGCACGTATTGCTACAAAGTCATGCCTTTCGGCCTCAAAAACGCCGGCGCCACCTACCAGCGGCTGGTAAACCGGATGTTTGCAGGGCAACTCGGCACAACAATGGAGGTTTACATCGACGACATGCTAGTCAAATCTCTGATTGCCTCCCAACATGTCGGCCATTTAAAGGAATGTTTCAACATCCTTAACCGGTACGGCATGAAGCTTAATCCAACTAAGTGCACGTTCGGAGTAACATCGGGAGAGTTCCTAGGATACGTGGTAACTCAGAGAGGGATAGAAGCTAATCCAAAGCAGATCACAGCCATAATCGACTTGCCATCTCCCAGGAACACTCGAGAGGTACAACGTCTCACTGGCCGCATAGCCGCCTTGAACATGTTTATATCCCGGTCAACGGATAAATGTCTGCCTTTTTACGAGCTCCTACGAGGGAACAAAAGATTCGTGTGGGACGATAAGTGTCAGGAAGCATTCATCCAGCTCAAAGACTACTTGTCGAACCCGCCGATACTGTCTAAACCCGATAATGGTGAGACATTGTTGCTTTACATCGCCGTCTCAACGACAGCAGTCAGTGGCGTACTAGTACGGGAAGACCGAGGGGAACAGAAGCCGATCTTCTACGTTAGCAGAACGATGAACGGAGCCGAAACCAGGTATCCTGCAATGGAAAAACTGGCTTTCGCAGTTGTCATCTCGGCACGGAAGCTGCGACCATATTTTCAGTCACATCCGATTGCCGTATTAAGCAGTCAACCTCTTCGAACGATACTTCATAGCCCAGGGCAGTCTGGCCGTCTAGCCAAGTGGGCAATAGAGTTAAGTGAGTACGACATCGAGTACAGAAACAGGACAACTGCCAAGTCACAGGTGATAGCTGATTTCCTTGTCGAATTATCGCCTGAATTGGATGTCGTTACCGAGATAGAAGACAAAAATTGGAAATTGTTCGTTGACGGGGCTTCATCCAAAAAAGGAGCCGGGATAGGGATACGTCTCATATCACCAACCGGCGAGATACTAGAGCAGTCATTCAAACTAGGTTTCACGGCTTCTAACAACACAGCCGAGTACGAAGCTTTGTTAGCCGGTCTCAGACTAGCCAGGGAAATCGGAGTACGACATCTCTTGGCCCATTGTGATTCCATGCTTGTAGCCAACCAGATCAACGGCGACTACGAAGCTAAAAATGAACGAATGGAGGCTTACCGAAAGACGGCGTTGGAACTCACCAGTTCCTTCGAGTTCTTCGACATTGTCCAGATACCAAGAAAGGAGAATGCCCCGGCAGATGCACTTGCGTCGCTGGCATCTAATCCCAATCTCTGTCGACGGATCCCGGTAGAAACGATCCACGAACCAAGCATCCCGCCCCCTGAGAGCTATCAAGAAGAACCTGAAGAAATAATCCCGAGTGGTGAGGACGACATGTGCTACAATATTCAAGCAAAGGGCACAGACCTCATCGCTGTCCTAACCGGCGACAATAAAGACTGGCGACTTCCGATAAAAGCGTACCTGACAGAAGGAAAGCTCCCAGAAGATAAATGGGAAGCACGACGACTTAAAGTCAAGAGCGCGCGATACACTATACATGAAGGTATCCTCTACAAGTATTCTGCTAACAAGATCCTCCTCAGATGCATAAACGGAGATGAAGTAAGTCGGGTTCTCGAAGAAACGCATTCCGGAGCATGCGGAAACCACTCCGGAGGCAGGTCTCTCGCCCTCAAAATCAAGTTGAACGGTCACTATTGGCCGACTATGATAACCGACTGCGAGACCTATTCTAATAAGTGTGAAAAGTGTCAGCGACATGCGCCATTCATACATCGACCTACAGAGTTGCTCACGACATCAAACGCGGCTTACCCGTTCATGAGATGGGCAATGGACATCGTTGGACCGTTACCATTATCCAATCAAAGACGTTTCCTGCTCATCATGACCGACTACTTCACAAAGTGGGTAGAGGCCAAGGCTTACGTCGCAATCCACGATGTCCAGGTTCAAAATTTCGTCTGGAAATACGTAATATGTCGTTTCGGGCTACCTTATGAGATCGTCACAGATAACGGATCGCAATTCATCTCGAAAGTATTCGAAGGATTCTGCAAGAAGTGGGATATACGCCTTAGTAAGTCGACACCAAGGTATCCTCAGGGGAATGGCCAAGCCGAAGCTACGAATAAAACCATCATCGCCGGCATCAAAAAGCGCCTTGAAAGCAAAAAAGGAGTTTGGGCGGACGAGTTAGATGGCGTCCTCTGGTCGCATAGAACGACGCCTCGCAGCGCAACAGGAGCCACCCCTTTCTCCTTAGCCTTTGGCGTAGAAGCAATGGTACCGGCGGAAGCTAACATTTACACTCTACGCCGCTCTCTCATGCCGCACCATACTGAAATCAATGAAAAGATGCTAATCCAAGCTCTTGATACCTTAGAGGAAGAGCGGGATCGAGCCTTGCTCAGGATTCAAAACTACCAACAGCTCGCAGCTCGGTACTACAACCAGAAAGTCAAGGAACGCCATTTTCAAGTCGGTGACTTCGTCCTCCGCAAAGTTTACGAAAACACCAAGGAGTGGAGAGCAGGGAAACTCGGGGCGAAATGGGAAGGACCCTACAAAGTCACAAAAGTCGTCAAACCGGGAGTCTACGAGCTTGAGTCAATGAAAGGCAAGGCTTTACCTCGTTCCTGGAACTCGGCAAGCCTGAAGGAGTACCACTAAGACGGCAAGGCTGATTTCTTTATTAAAAAAAAAAAAAAAAAAAAAAAAAAAGAGAGATTGTACTATGAACTACGAGTGACTTGATTCTTCCTCGGGAGATACGTAGGCAGCCTTTACCGGCACAATCACAAATCTAATAAAATCCTTATTTTTTTCAGATAATTTACCGTCTTGAAAGTCAAGCAAAGCCAAAAATCAGGTAAGTCCTTTCATTAATATTCAAATAATACTAACAAAGCCGAGTATCAACTCGCAAAAAGCCGAGTATCAACTCGCAAAAAGCCGAGTATCAACTCGCAAAAAGCCGAGTATCAACTCGCAAAAAGCCGAGTATCAACTCGCAAAAAGCCGAGTATCAACTCGCAAAAAGCCGAGTATCAACTCGCAAAAAAGCCGAGTATCAACTCGCAGAAAGCCGAGTATCAACTCGCAAAAAGACGAGCAAAACGACTCGCATCATTAGCACCATGCCTCCTGGCCAGGGGCGTGGTCTTCCTTGCGCACGAGGTGCACATCGTGGTAAGGAAAAGCCGGGATCCGTCCCGCAAATTCTTCGCGAAAGGAGATAACAAATAAGTCGAGCATAAAAGACTCGCGCATTCTCCCGCCCTTAGAACAAAGCCGAGCATTTATAAGTCTCGCAAACCGCCTTACGGCAAAAGTCCCTAAATCGTTTATAAATTTGACGACAAACTTAAAGCGAGATTAGTCCGACTACCTAAAGTCGCTAAATCGTTTAAATTTGACGACAAGCTTAATACGAGATTAGTCGGAATATATGAAGTCGTTAAATCGTTTGAGTTTAACAAAAGCTTAATACGAGATTAGTCCAAGTTTGATGGTGAGCTTCTAAGTACAAAAGTTTCGAACTAGCTGCGAGCACGAAACCGACTAGACTCACTAAACAACAAACCAAGATTAGTCCGATTATTCAAAAATCGCTACTTGGTTACCCGGAATATTTTTAATGCGGAAACGCGACTTAATGGTGAAGATTGATCCAAATCTAAAATCGCCATTTCATTAAGTTAAAAGCTTAAATACATAATTAAACCAAAGGTTTACAAAAGCAAAAATAAACTTTAAAGAAAATAAGGCCTCCTCAGGTAGCTTCAGCCGTCGACTTCTTAACTTCATCGGTTCCGCTCTTCTCAACGTTCTGATCCTGGGCCAAGGGAACGCCTTCCAAAGCCGCGACCTCTGAACGGACGGACGAGACAAGACCAGCAGGGACCGCCTCTGGGATTATCCCATGATTTTTTCTGAATTGGTCGACATCCGACGGAACAGGGGGAGGGGAGTCGTGGGAACGATCGAGAAGAGGATGACGCAATGGAGAGAGAACAAGTGTGAGCTCCTCCTTCGTTACGACATTCATGTCGTCAAGCTCCGCGTCAGCCGCAACCTCGTCCGCGGCGACCTTGTCCAAAACGGCCTGAGGAATTGGCACGCCCTGCTCGCTAAGTGTGATCAAACACTTCTTAAGCCCAGAAATCTGAGCCTGCTTAACCTGAAGAGCAACAGCACCCTCCTGGTCCTTGATGTAACGCTGAACGAGGTCAAAATGAGTCTGCGCCTTCGTCCTGACCGCGGCCTCGACTCTTTCCCTTTCCTTGCCGACCAGGTCAAGACAAGATTTTTGCAGCTTCTTCTTCTCCGACTTGAACTGGAGAAAGTCGGCCTTCGATTTCTCCTCCGCCTGCTTGAGCTTACCCTCGAGAACCAGCTTGTTCTCTTCCAATACTTTCTTCTCCCCTTTGATCTTTTTGAGAAGGTCGTCCCGCTTGGTGACCGCGTCAGCCAGTTTCTTTTGGGCCCAGGAACTCTCCAAGGCCACACGGTTAGAGGCCGCAATCATCTGAAAAATAGCAAGAGAAACGTTATCTCGGCAAGCAATGTAAAAATTAATAAAAAAAAAAAGGTTTAAAACTTACGGTAGCTTCAGCGTGCTTCAACCGGACGATGGCATCCGAGTGAGGCAACTCCTCCAAGACCGGCCAGTCCGACTCGTTCCCCCTCACACACGTTAACATGTCGAAACAGGCCCGAGGGTTATTGATGAAAGGGACCTCACTCGCATACTGATAGGCGAAGTTATGAATAGAAGGGCGAACTTCCCCTTCATTCACTTCACGCCTCGGACGTACCAGGACGAGCTCCTTGTTGGATTCAAAAGGTTTTAAGCCACCAGACGAATCAGAGACGGTCCCCTTAAAACTGTAGAGACGCTTCCATGGATCTTTCTGCTTAACAGGCTCTCCAGAAGCCGTCGCCACAGCAGAAACACTCTCAGCCGGCTTACCCATCTTGGGCACCTTTGACGGCTTATCTTGGACCGACTTGTCATCGGCAGGCCTTTTCCTTGATGGAGCCTTAGGCGGAAGATTGGAAGGATTCACCGCTGGGGCAGTCGACTTCGCACCTATATCAGAATGGTTGCCGCCTTGAGAAGAAGGAGCCTTATCCTTATCTTTTGACGATTTAGAGGAAGCAGGAGGTTTTGATGAAATCTCCTTGGAATAGTCCACAGAGTCAATTCTCTTAACTTTACCCATCCTCTTTGGCCTGACAAGTTGATCAGCAGTAACTTTCGCCTTGGTGTTCCACTTAACCGAAACAAAACAGGTCAGAACAAAGCATCGAAGAGAGTGGGGCAAAAGACGGTAAAACGAACCTGCAGAGATCCGCGGAAGGAACTTATTAATGCGCTCACGAGTAAGGTCTGCCCACTTGCGTATACCAAGAGCCTGAATCTGCTCGAGGATGGGGAAGTAGTTGGCAGGATACGGCGGAAGGAAAGGATGTTGCAGTGCAAAGACAAAAAAGAATTAAGTAAATTGTCACGTTCAGGAGACAGCAAATTTGGAATGATATCTACCATAATCCGTATTCCAAGACGTCCTGATGAGTTCCTTATGCTCGTCAGGAACCACTAATGAGGATAGTTCAACAAAGAAGTAAGATCGTTGCCAGTTGTTGATCTTCTTAGGCGCATCCGTCAGGACGCGGTTGCCGCTTTTGAACTTAACCGCAAAACACCCTGGGCTAGTAGCTTTCATACGGTTAATTGACGTCATCTCCTCAAAAATCTGAGCGGTTATTGTAATACCAGCCTCAGCCCCTAGTACGAGAAGGCCGACCATGTGGCGCACCGCAACGGCTGAAAGCTGGGAGATGGCAATCTCGCGACGGTGGCAGTATGAAATCAGCAAGTCGGGGAGTGGGAACCAGCAACGGCAACCCCCAGTATCAGTGTTGATGAAGTAAGACTCATAAAGCGTCATGTATCCCGGAGGCGGACTCCAGGGACGATCAAGTGGGAAGGGGATGACGACCTTGATCCGTGAATCCGCTCCACAGTCTCGAAGCATGGATCTCACCGTAGTCGCAGTGGATTTAGTCCCGAAAACGTTGCCAAATATTTCGCTAGGATCAGTGGGCAATGTAGGAGGAACGATATCTTCAGAACCGTCCTGACCAACATCGATGTCGTCCTCATCGTCATCAGAGTCCCGTAGTTGAGGAATGATAAAACTGTCTCGGCCAGAACTCTCGGCAACATCGGTCTGACGGGATGCTTCACGACGACGTCGTAGCTCTTCTATCTCCGAATGAATGGGATGATTCCTCAAGTCGGACGAGGTACTCGAAGACGAAGGAACATGAGTAGATTGACGACTTGATGAATCTTCCGCAGACGAGACAGAAACAATCTCCTTATCTTTGCTCGACGAACAACGGATCAAAGACATGATTTGTCGAAGAACAATGAAGAACACAAGCAAAAAACGAAAGTTTGATCTAAAAACCTATAAAACCCAAGGAGGAGCAGCGGCGGAGTAATGATCGGAAAATAAATATCGAGAGAGAGAGTATTACCTTCCAAAATTCTTCACTTGAGCGAAATGAGGAAATAAGAAGCAAGAAGGAACTATTTATAGTGAAAATGACGGCGCAGGAACCGAGGCACATCATTACCTAGGCGACGATTCATATTTCGCACCTACCCGGTGACCAAACCGAGAATCAATTCCGGTTTCACCGGATCACCATCGGTTCTAAAAACCGGTTCGTTTAGATCGCACCGTTCCGGACCAAGATGGATTAGCCCGAGAAGAACATGGGCCCAAACAGTGTCAGAAATCGCCAGACGAATAAAGGCCCGACCAAATCATTTCTTAAACCATAGGTTAACTCCTCGTAATGACGACTTGAGTCCAAGTCGCCACACTGAGGGGGGGCTTATTGTTAGAGTCGGTATTAGCACCTTCCTAAAAAGGCCTATTCATGAGTTTAGGTCGGCCCAGAAGGGAAAGTCGGAAATAAAGCTCAAGGCGGTAAAACCTAGGTTAAACCGAACTCAGGCTAAACCGGCTTACGCTAGGGTTTGGAGGGTGACTAGCCCGAAGGCGCCGCGTAAGAAAGTCGGCAAAAGGAAATATTCCGTATCGAGACGAAGCCGAGTTAAAAGGAAATATTCGTAATTATCTCTTACTTTCCTTATTATGATAAACCGACTTGTAACCCTATATAAGGGAACCCCGATATTCAATAAAGATCACGCTTTTTCTTAATATTCTTAGCCTGAGAGACTTTAGAGCGACTTTAACCTAAAATCTCTCCGGCGACTTTTCAATAAACCTTTACCGGCTTCCACCTCGGAAACGCCGGCATACAAACCCTACTTTCCTAACTCTCACCGTGTTCGTTAATTCTTCTTTTAGAATCCCTAATTACAAAACCTAAAACTCTTGCTATCTTTGGATAGACCGAGTTACGATCTTACAGAAACGAGTCCCAAATTAAATCAGTATAGATGAGAAGGACGTTGCATTCAAAATCATGTTCAAAGTTGAAAGATTTGAGAACAACCAGTGGAATGAAGAGTCAAGGAAGGATATTGTTAAACTCACTGATTGTATCACTCTTTTCTGAACATTAAAAAAACTCATCAGATTTCATAAGTTAAAGATCCAAAAAGAGGAGACTCACAAAAAAACATGAAATCTCTCATAACATGACTAATTTGTTTTTTTTTTTTTAACAAAGAACTTCCTTTTGCTAGCTATGGTACAAGTCTTGGATATATAACTTTGAAACCAATGTGTCCAAAGATAATAAGAAGCTGTTTAATAAAGCAAAACATAAAGAACCAGAAAATGGAACCTGAGCATGAGGATTGAGGAGCACGCTTTGTATGACAAAAATTGATCATAAAAGTCTTATGTCAAATCACTACAAAATAAGACGTCTAAGAGAGCTTACTTACAACGAAGTACAAGTAGCTAGCCAACTTAAAAAGATAGTATAATGGGTTCTACCATGCCAACTTTTGGTACTAGAATCTACACTTGAATTCGGCCATACCCATAAATGCTGACAATTAAGAGACTGATTTAGAGGTAATATCTTTTGGCCCAAGATGAATCTCATTAGACTTCGACCTCGTATACAACAAAATGATCATGTTTCAATGAGAACACTGTCAATCGGAAAATCAACTGACGGTCAGCTTAACAATCCGAAGTTGGTTTTCTCTCTCTCTCTCTCTCTCTCTCTCTCTCTCTCTCTCTCTCTCTCTCTCTCTCTCTCTCTCTCTCTCTCTCTCTCTCTCTCTCTCTCTCTCTCTCTCTCTCTCTCTCATCTCTTCCCATCTCCGCCGCCAAGGACATTCTTTCAGATCTGACGCAACTTCCGGTGCCGGTGGCTTCCTTAGCTTCGCATCTTCGTCTGCATCTTCGTCTTTTCCTTGCTCTGTTTTTTCGGTCTCTGTTGGTTGAAGGTGGCTGCGGTGGTCGATTTCGGACGGGTTCTCTTGCATGCGGCGCAGGCTCCGTGGTGTCGCGGTTCCTGCGGTGGAGTAGAGGCAGTCTGTGGCTTATGTGGATGGTTCTCCGCCTCTTCCATCTCGCCTTCTTCCGAGATCTAGTCTCTACCGCATCTCACCTTCGGTTTTCTATCTCCGACGGTGACCTCGGCGTATCCCTCTACTGGTGTGGCGTGCTCGCTGACGGAGCAGTGGCAGGGAGGCTTGTCTTCCTCTCCCGTTCTGGTCTCTCCCGTGGGCTGCTCCTTGCGGCGGGAGGCGGAGAAGAAAGCTTGTTCTCATCTCATTCTCAGCAGCGGTTATCGGACCTAGAGGACGGGTCCTTCTCCGGTGAAGAGTGTCGACGGTGGCTCGGGTTTTTGTGGCTAGTCTCTGCGAGGTGGCTCATTTCCTTCTCCAGCTACGGTGGATCCTCTGGCGGTTTATCCTTGCGGTGGTGCTGGCGGGTGGCTCGGCGGTTGTCTCCTGCTTTCCGGCGGTGTGCTCCGGTACCGCAGGCCATCGTTGTGGCATCGGATCTGCTCCGGTTCCGTCTCGCCTTCTTCCGAGATCTAGTCTCTGCCGCATCTCACCTTCGGTATTCTATCTCCGACGATGACCTAGGCGTATCCCTCTACTGGTGTGGCGTGCTCGCTGACGGAGCGGTGGCAGGGAGGCTTGTCTTCCTCTCCCGTTCTGGTCTCTCCCGTGGGCTGCTCCTTGCGGCGGGAGGCGGCGAAGAAAGCTTGTTCTTATCTTGTTCTCAGCAGCGGTTATCGGACTTAGAGGACGGGTCCTTCTCCGGTGAAGAGTGTCGACGGTGGCGGTTTTTGTGGCTAGTCTCTGCGAGGTGGCTCATGTCCTTCTCCAGCTACGGTGGATCCTCTGGCGGTTTATCCTTGCGGTGGTGTTGGCGGGTGGCTCGGCGGTTGTCTCCTGCTTTCCGGCGGTGTGCTCCGGTACTGCAGGCCATCGTTGTGGCATGGGATCTGCTCCAGTGTTTGTTCATAATAAGGATCGGCAGACTACGGTGGTGTTTGAGGTTTGTATTCCGGATGGATCCGAGTTAGACCGGTGATGTTGGTGGGATGGTTCTGGTCGAGAGATGTAGCGGCGCCGGTCTATTATTGCGGCTAATCTGTAGTTGTGGGAGCTGGTTCTTGAGAGACTCGTTCGATTAGGAATGGTAGTTGGAGGTGACTCTTCGATGGCCCGCTTGGGCTCCCTTGTCAACATCTGCAGGTTAGTCCGCTATGGAGTCCAGAAATCCCGTTAGTTTTCGGAAAAGCTGTAGGCATCTCTCTTTAGAGGTTTTGAGGGCTGACCTTGGGAGTAAATATTCACAAAGATTTCGACAAAAATTTCAGAAAATTTGAAAACTAAAAACTGTTGAACATATTCTTAAGCAACAACTTGTTTTCCAGGAAAAATTCGAAACTTGATGAAATGTTTCTAGAAAAACGAAATTTTTATCATTAAATCTAACATGTTTTTTTCTAGAACAAATACCATAGAACCATATAAACATGTCTAAATTTAGATCTAACAATAAAATTTTTAACCACAAATTCCAAGATTCAAAATTAACCTTAAAACCTTAACAAAAAATAGATTTAACAATATAAGATTTTCATCTAATAATAAATCTGAATTTCGTTTACAGAGTAAATATTCACAAAGATTTCGACAAAAATTTCAGAAAATTTGAAAACTAAAAACTGTATGAACATATTCTTAAGCAACAACTTGTTTTCCAGAAAAAATTCGAAACTTGATGAAATGTTTCCAGAAAAACGAAACTTTTGTCATTAAATCTAACATGTTTTTTTCTAGAACAAATACCATAGAACCATATAAACATGTCTGAATTCAGATCTAACAATAAAATTTTAAACCACATATTCCAGGATTCAAAATTAACCTTAAAACCTTAACAAAAAATAGATTTAACAATCTAAGATTTTCATCTAATAATAAATCTGAATTTATTCACAAAATTACAGGATTATCAAACAGAAACTACACATGATTGCTTTGATACCAATTGTAAGACTTTATTATTTCATGCTAGTTTTTGAATAATATAAATTGAAGCGGAAACGTACCTTTTGGATCCATAGCTTATGATTCTGAAACCGTTGGTTATGGCTCTTCCACGACAAACCCAGAAAAATTGCAGATCTCTGTTGATGGGATGCAGAGAATTTTTTCTGTATTTCTTGTTAGGGTTGCCCTCGACCATAACTTTCTATTTAATAGAAACAATTTCTAATTTGACACTTCATCAAATTAGAAATTACATAGTGTATCCACACATTAATTTTTCATAACACTTATGCCATATAGTCTTAATTATTTATCAAAGTGACCACATAATTTTGACTCTTTTAAATAATGACCTTAACATATTAAATATACATGTGTGACCCCAAATAATTCTTACATAATGAAGAATCAAGGAAGGATATTGTGAAACTCACTGATTTTATCATACCCTACCCTACCCATAAAAAACCCTATTTTGAAAATTCTATCTGTACCCTATACCCTTTAGGGTAACCCAAACAAAATCCTATAGCTTTAGGGTTATCCACGGGTACTCTAACTTTTATTCATACAATATTAATAATTTATAAGTATTATTTTCTAAACTAATTTCTAGTTAAATATATGAATTAACTTTGCAAAACGGAATTTTACGTTTTTGGCTGGAAAACGAAATATTACGTTTTTGGCGGGAAAATGAAATCTTAGGTTTTTGACGGGAAAACGGAATCTTACGTTTTTGGCGGGAAAACGGAATCTTACATTTTTGCCAGGAAACCGATTTTTTTTTATTTTTGGCGGGAAAACTGAATTTTACGTTTTTGACGGGAAAACTGAATTTTACGTTTTTGGCGGAAAAACGGGATCTCACGTTTTTGGCGGGAAAACAGAATTTTAGGTTTTTTTGGCGGGAAAACGGGATCTCACGTTTTTGGCGGAAAAACGGAATCTTACGTTTTTGGCGGGAAAACGGAATTTTAAGTTTTTGGCGGGAAAACTGAATTTTACATTTTTGGCGGGAAAACGATCTTACGTTTTTGGTGGAAAAACGGAATCTTACATTTTTGGGGGGAAAACTGAATTTTACTTTTTTTGACGGGAAAACGGAATTTTACGTTTTTGGCGGAAAAACAGAATTTTACGTTTTTGGCGGGAAAACGGGATCTCACGTTTTTGACGGAAAAACGGAATCTTACGTTTTTGGCGGGAAAACGGAATCATACGTTTTTGGCGGGAAAACGGAATCTTACATTTTTGGCGGGAAAACGGAATTTTGCGAAAAATGGTATTTTACATTTTTTGCGTGAAAATATAATCTTAAATATATCTAATACTATTTAAAAATTAAAATAATCAAATATTATTTTGTAGTTTAAATTATTAAAAATTATAAATAGTTTATTATAAAATTATTTTGTGAGTATTGATGTAATTGACAAAATCATGGGTACCCTAAATCCTATAGGATAAACCCTTTTTGAACCCTTACAAAAATGGTACCCGCCCATTTTGAACCCTCTTCTTTTTCAGTAAAAAGGTAGGGTTTTGAGCTTGAATTTTGCTCAGGGTTTAGGGTATCCTACGGATAATTACCCTTATTTAACATCCCTAATCACTCTCTTATGAACATAAAAAAAACTTAGATTTCATAAGTTAAAGATCCAAAAAAGAGGAGACTCACAAAAACATGAAATCTCTCATAACATGACTGATTTGTTTTTTAACAAAGAACTTCCTTTTGATAGCTATGGTACAAGTCTTGGATATATAACTTTGAAACCAATGTGTCCAAAGATAATAAGAAGCTGTTTAATAAGGCAAGACATAAAGAACCAGAAAATGGAACCTGAGCATGAGGATTGAGGAGCACGCTTTGTATGACAAAAATGGATCATAAAAGTTATGTCAAATCACTACAAAATAAGACGTCTAAGAGACATCGAAGTACAAGTAGCTAGCCAACTTAAAAAGATAGTATAATGGGTTCTACCATGCCACTCTTGGTACTAGAATCTACACTTGAATTCGGCCATATAAGACCCATAAATGCTGACAATTAAGAGACTGATTTAGAGGTAATATCCTTTGGCCCAAGACGAATCTTAATAACTTTGACCTTGTATACAACAAAAGGACCACGTTTCAATGAGAGCATTGTCGATCCGAAGATCAACTGACAATCAGCTGACAATAATCTGAAAATCACAAAAATCGTTTGAGCGAATGTAATACAGGATATACGAGATCTGGAGCTCAGCGCAAATATATCAAAGGAGTTCGAATGTTTTATAATTAAGAGATCTTACTTTTGACACACTTTTGTATGCGAATAAGCTCTAAATGTTTTTATAATATCTCATTTGAAATCTCTTTGTAATATTTTTATCATTTCAAATACAAAATAATTACGAATTCAAAAAAAGTTTAGAAAGTTCTTTGAAGTATTATTTGATTTATGAGGAGTTAATTTTTTACTAAAGTTTAATGATTAAGAAAATAATTAAATACATATTAAAATTCTAGTTTGCATAAATGACAAATGTTATGATTTAATATGTGAGACTCAAAGACTAATTATCGTAAAAATAGAAAAACATATGAGATATTTTTTTCTTAGTCATCACGAGTTCAAGTCTTCAATGAGATAGCAGTACGGCACAAGTCAAATCTGATTAGGGTTTTCCGTTTTTTTTTTTCTTTTTTTGCTAAATAACAAGATAATTTTTCTAATTTCTGTTTTTGTTATTTCTTTTATTTACTGGATTTATATTTCTATTTCTTTATGGTTTTGTTTTTTCTTTTTTCCCCTTATATGTAGCTCTATATATAATACCTATTGAGTCATAAATCACCGGAAAGATCAGAGAGCATAAGAGCCGAGTCGCAGGTTAGGGAGATAGAAAAAGCAGTCCACGTCAAATCTGATTTGGATTTTCTATCATATTTCTTCCTTATTTCTTCCTGTTTTTGTGTTTAACTGTTGATCGTTTTTTTATATATGTAGCCGTAGCTAAATACATACTATTGGGTCATAAAGCGTGGATTCCTTAAAAGAAGAATTTCCTTACAAATTAGCAATGGAAACAATAGTTTCTGATGAGGTCACAATAGATATGCCTCTTGGGAAAGAGACTTGCAGTATCTGTACCGATGACAATATCAGTACTTCTCAGATGTTTTCTGTTAGTTTTTGTGGTCATAGGTTTTGTTCCGAGTGTATGAAACGACATATAGAGGCGAGTCTACTTGAGGGAAGGTCATTGACATGTCCTCATGATGGCTGCAATCTTCAGCTCCTTTATGCAACTTGTGTCAAACTTTTGACTCCTACACTCAACATGATTTGGACACAAAGGATCATGGAGGACATGATTCCTGTAACGGATAGAGTTTATTGTCCGAACCCGACTTGCTCAGCTTTAATGTCAGCAACGGAGCTGTCTATTATTGAATCTACTGAAGCATCTGGAGTTAGGAGATTTTGTGTCAAATGCTCTGAACCCTTTTGCATCAACTGCAAAGTTCCTTGGCATAACAACTTGTCATGCCACAATTACAAGGTTAGGGTAGCAAACGATAAAAAGCTAATTGCTCTAGCCAATCGGAAGATGTGGCGTCAATGCGCAAAGTGTCAAAACATGATTGAACTTTCTCAAGGATGTGCAATTGTGCAATGCAGGTATATATCATCTTTCATTATTTATGTATTTATAATTAAGCAGGAGATTTTATGTTAATTTTATGTATCAACACAATCGATCGAGTTACTTGATATATGGCAGATGTGGACATAAGTTTTGCTACCGATGTGGAGCCGATGATGGACGTTGCCCTCATGGTCATAACTATTACGATCTCAGGACTGGACGTCTATTGTATCGACCATGGTGTGCTGCCTTGTGTGTATATGTTTTGACTGCTGGTTTTGTCGGCGGCCTTGTTTATATTATAATACATTTCGTCAGAAAGTAATACAATACTAATAATACATATGGCTATTTCATTCGCTTAATTTATGTTGTAGATCGTTTTGTGTTTAAGAGTACAGATAACATCAAATACTTCCTTGATTATTGGTGCATAAAAGTCAACCACTGAGTGACAAACAAAAATAAGATGTAAAAGTCGATACCAAAATAAGTGTCAAGTTTCATAGCTTTTGACCAAAATATAGCATAACCATAAAGGTTTGGTACACGAAACTAGAGGCTGACCGCAACAATGTAAGCATTCCAAGCATCACACTGTTGAAAGCTCTTGACTTGTTCGTACTTGATATCACGTCCCGCACCAAACCCATCTGTTCTACGCATTTCAGAAGCGTCCGGCATTTCTCTGAGCCAAAAATGGACTGATTTAAACCCGGCTTCCTCCATACACTCCTTTATCTCCGGCAGTGACCACCTACATACGCATGAACACAAGACTCCAGAACTTAATGTGAATCACAGATCTATGTGCAATAGTGCAAGTCAATATATAGACGCTAAGGATAGCAGGAAGATTGTCTTGACCAGAATATAACAGTGATTCTCGCTACTACTTATTAGCCAACACACGTATAACTCACAAACATGATAACTTAGATATCAACAGCATTCGAGCACATGTTTTGTGTGAGTTTTGATCCACAGTGGCTCCACTGCATGATATCTAACTCACCCAACTAACCAACATAAAGAAAGCTAACATAACAGATGAAACATCATCCTACGCTTATTAAGTTATCTCAAAAGCTAAGTAAATCCCTACGAGTCTAAAAATATGCTGTTTTTCGTTACTATACTGTCACATTTTGGATAAAGATTGAATATGGACAAAGAGTACAGGCCACTTACAGTCTCCAGCTATATGAGAAAGCATGGCGAATCTTTCTGTTCTGTTTCTGAAGGTGATAGTGAAGACTGATCCTTGTCTTGCGACTTACAATATCAAACTCAGCCTGCTCCCATGTATACTGCAAAAAGATATGGACAATCGTTAGTAAGTTCATCTTTCTAGCTCCGACACCAACTTTTACCAAATTAAGTATAACAGTTTTAACATTTCTACCGTGAAACTCGGGAATTTCCGCTGAAGCTTCAACTGTCCCTCAGCAGAAGCACCTCCATATAAGTCCATCACGAAAATACCACCTCTTTTGGACAATGCCTCACGTGCATTCTTGAAGTAAGTAACCAGCTCCGATCGTTTGTGGAGGCAACAGCAACTAAAATTGAAAGCACACACGATATCCCTCTTCGGTAAGGAATCAGAACCATCTTTCTCTACAGATTCGACACCAGTGTCAATCAAATCTTCTTTATCACCATCATCCAAGCTGATATTTTGTAACTGCTCGTGGGATTTGGATTTCACTTGCTTAGCTTCAAGAGGGGTTAAAACATTCCCATGTAAAAGCGACATTCTCGAACACACGTCGGCACCGAGTTTACTCAAGTTGTTATCCATGCACCATTCTAGTGCCTCAAGGTCGAAATCTAGCCCTAAAGCAGTCCGCCTTGTGTCAGTCTTCAGCCACTCCGCACTATTTCAAACGATCAACTTATAAGCATGTAGAGATTCTATTCAAGATAAGCATTTAAATCAGGTAAGAAACAGAAACCTTAAGAGAGCAGTGCCACAGAAATCTTCTTGAAAATGGAGAGGCTGCCTTCCACCAACATACATCAAAAAGAACTTCTGCAAGTAGCTTATGTCTCCTTTTGGTGACTGCACCAAAACATACATATTACAATGGATTAAAGATTAATGCTTCTTGCCATAAGAGAGACAGAACGAAAGATAATGTTTCTTGACCAAATCAAGAACTGTGCTCAGCCTCAAAACATATATGGATCACACTTAGAGGTCTCTTCAAATAATCAAACCCAAGAACTATGTAACTTAAGATGATTTTAACTTTTAAGTACTACTAAATAAACACAGAGTCGTGAGTTACTAAGATTTACCTGCACCGATTGTTGGTATAAAAGGAACTTTGAAGGTAAATCCGATGACTGGAGCTCGTCGTTTCCGTCATTTTCTTCTTCTTCTTCTTCTTCCTCAGAGTTTTCTTCATCTTCGTCGACGGTGGCGGCAGCAGCCGGCGGGTGTTGATCGTAGAAATCCTCGCCACTATTAGAGAATTCTCCTTTGTGGCGACGTCGATTAGGTTTTTTCTCTCGTTTTCCCATTTTCCTTCAATTCGATTACTGTTTCCTTCGAGTAGAGCCAGGGGAGGCGGAGAAGCGCTTGTGTGTGGTCAACTGCCTTTGACTTTTTCTTTCATGAAAGTGCCCTAATCGCTGCCACGTAGGCCCTATGCTTTTGCGTTTCCGATTTCGCGGCGCCGGTTTGTCTACCGATTTGGCGGTTTTAGATGGTTTGGAACGAATATTCTTGTTTTTTTTAAGTGCATTAATTATTTGGAAATTTTGGTCCCCGTTATTAGTTTTTTTTTTTTTGGTCAACATTTTCTTTCAGAAAAGCCCGAAGGCCAAAGAGTACAGCAAGGAATTACAATGAGCCCAAACAGAAACAAAGCAAATGGGCAAGGCCCAAACCAAAAAACAAGCAGATAAGCATCAGCGAGAGAAGCACAAGGCCACGTGTCCATCTGTCAAGGAAGACGGCATGCAAGCACCGCCGGTGACGGAGTGCCGGAAAAAGTCCCAGAATCGGCACACCGCTTCGTCTCTGCGTCGCGAAGCTTCCGAGCTGCCGATCTCACCTCACGCCGAACCGACCAAAAAAAGTCGATTCTATTGATTCCAGACCAGTGGAGAGGCAGCAACGATATTAATCCTAGCGCGGGAGAAGATCGGAAAAGAGAAAGAAGAACAGCGGACTCGCCATGGTAAGAAAGCACCGGGAAGAGAGATCAAAAGATGGTAACAGACCCCAAATAGAATCGGAGTACAGAACACCGGACCAACCCGGTCAAGAAACCCCATCCATTCTTCATCGGAAAAGAAACCGGGAGAAGTTGGAAGTTTATTTGCCAAGCTGAATCGAAGAAGGAAGAGATTCAGATGGTAACCAAAAACTAAACAAAAGTTTACAGAGGAAGACCAAATCGGAAAAATTCCGATTAACCGGGAAGCTCACCTCTCTCTCTGAAAGGTAGGTGTGAGAGAAGAGAGAGAGGTTGGTCCCCGTTATTAGTTTTGGACCTTGATTGGTTAACAAATCTTTTTAGACTCTGTTCTTCAGTTCCCATGTGATGTTTATCAATTTCTTAAGGCAGTGGTAATAGATGGGTAGTGGAGCTATTTCCCACCATAAGCAGGGGCGGATCTAGAAGAAAATTTAATAGGGGGCACTAGCATAATTTTCGAATTAATCGGGAGCATTATCATAAATTTTGAGCTAAATATTTAGAAAAATCACGATATATATAGTTCGAAACACAAAACCCCACAAACCGTGGATTACTTCGGTTTACTGTTTTTGACTAATCCCTAAATCATTTTTAAATCAATACATGACTCGATTAGCTATGATTTATGTTGGATTATGACCCGAATTAATAACCTAAACCCATACACCCAGACCCGTTTTGCCCTTAACCTAACCCATCCCTAAAAAGCAAAATCCACAATCGACGAATCCTAGACTTACTCTAAAAATTCGCAGA
Source organism: Orychophragmus violaceus (assembly GCA_030180135.1). Lineage (NCBI taxonomy): Eukaryota > Viridiplantae > Streptophyta > Magnoliopsida > Brassicales > Brassicaceae > Orychophragmus > Orychophragmus violaceus. The sequence goes on along the minus strand of CM058236.1, from coordinate 69,762,716 downwards.
ACAAAATTGAGAGACTGAATGTCGGAATTTGAAAGTGACGGTCTGAGGATGGATTTAGTTGTTAGTCAAAGTCCTGATGCTTTCGATTTCGACGAAGAATAGGCTGAGAAAGATGAGGTCGACATTGAACATATGGTCCAAGATTTCGAGGATGAGCCAACATATGGTTTTATTATTCCCATTGTTTAGAAACTACAAACATAATAGACACCATACGCATTACAAATGAAAGGAAATAGCTCGGCTTGCTTCAACATTTTCTTCTTCATACAACATCTTGTTTATCATCTTCTTTGTTTATGATTAAAGTACAAACGCCATGATTCCAACAAGTCATTCCACGGTTTGTTTCATCCAATTCGTCTTCAACCCTCTCAAATATCTCTTTCTCAATCTTGATTAGGACCTTCTCAAACACCAATTTCTCAAAAGCCTCACACTCTCTAGCCATCTCTTTCATCTCCTGCTCAAGCTTCCCATTTTTGATTTGCAGAGACTCAAATTCATTTAAGAGTCTCATCAACCCAATTAACAAGCTACAAAACTCATCATAAACATCAGTGGCGTTTCGATTTACAACATAAACAGCTCACGTGAGCATCATCTTATCGATTTATGAAAACAACAAATCGATATGAACACCGGAAGTATTGCATGTAAGGATTGTTGTCGGAATTAGACATCAAAGTGACCATTTGTTCACCACACCAACATTTCTTAGGAACTCCATTCAATCTTACACTTTCACGACGATTGCTTCCCCTTACGTTCGAGCTATTAGAACCACTCATTGAAGATCCTGACATAGCCTTTTTATTTTGATTTTAGGGTTCTAAGGTGTAACGCCCCTTTCCCATTCTCCGCTGACCGTCGAGCTGACCGGTCAACAATCAAACAAGAACATGACCAATCGAACCCGAGCAAGTCGAACGGGAAAAGTTCGCCACAGGACGAAGCCAGAGACAGATCGGTTTGAGACAAAGTCTCACACCAATCCATTTTCGACTCCGCTATCCTCATGTTCATAGTACAAAACGGTACCACCCGTACTACTTCTATGAGTTGTGTCGGTTCGGACGAAACCCACTATCAGGGAAACAATTTCATTTTTGAGTAATCAAACGTTAAGTACAACGTTTAACGGGTTTTACAAACAATCATCGCTATAAACACACAATCAATCAGAAACACGAAATGGCGCAGATGCCGAACCAAAATAAAACATCCAAAACCCCGAATCAAATCCCGTCACAAGCCATCCCGAAACTACACCGAGGACCTCCTGCGTCCGTCGCTGCTAAACCTGAAAACACACAAAAAATGTCTAATGAGCGATCTAAGATCACCCAGTGAATCGGCTCCCCACTAACGGCTTCTAGTCTATCTAGTGTCTACAAAGTCCCGCCCCAAAACCCCAAAATAACAATCAATGAAAGAAATGGTCGATCACGCAATACCACGTCGTGATAAACCCACACACACAATCAATCCCAAAGATAAGGAGAATTAGGGAAATCGAAGGCATTGCGGCACATGTCCTCGATTGGACTCGATCTATCTAACGCGCAATAAAAAAAACAACAAAACAACACTGGGCCCTACGATCTCGGTAACTTCCACGGGTTTACATCGTCACCTATATGGTAACTAACCCACGACTCCTAAACGTGTACACAAGGTCCCACGAATAGGACACCGTTCTCCGTCCATCGATACGCGGTGACTCGGACTACCCCTAGATAGCCAGAGTTTCCATGTGATTCGGCCCTAGGACATGACCCCGTATTCTCCGAATCACACACCTACTGGCATCACCCAGTAGGTTAACACCATAACCGGAATCACCATGATCCGATTAGGTAAAACCCGAGGATCCAATCGGGTCGGAAGTACCAGAACGTAACAAAACCTAGGCTTGCGGAATCTAACGCACCCTAGAGTCCTAGTGCAGAAATATAAACACGCAGACTCGCTGGGACTCTAGCACAGATCACGCAATCAACAACAACAATAATAAATCCCCAACCATTCCGCAAGCCACTACACTACCAATACCACCGCTCCGACTAGGTAAGATACCTAGTCAGCACCAACTAACTTACCCGGTCCCATGACCGGAGTAAGTGTCCATAATAACTGCTCGGCCCAACACCGAGCAGTCTAACAAGCCTGCACACAAAACTCACAGCAACAATCACAATAATCACGCAATCAGAACAATCATAACAATCACAACAATCACAACACAAGCAGGCCTATTAGGGTTTCTAAGTCTTTTAATCCATTCTTATCCGCTACCTTGGGTTAGCGGATTGCTAACCCGTAGATGGCTTACAAAACATACCACTTCCCGCTATTCAACTTATCCTAAGTATCTTTTAATAACTCCTCGATCTGTCGGTTTAGAGTTAGTAAACTTACTAACTCTCCGACGTCTCATTATTAATTAACTTAATTCATTACCCATCCCCGCTATTAAACCTAAACCCCGATCCCGTTACAATATTCTATAAATTCGTTTAGGTTTAACTCGTATTTTAATGTCGTCTTAATTCCAGTATATAGATTCATTCATTCTCGTTCTTATACATATATAAATGCATATACGGTCCTAATCAAACGGTATCTAATTAACCTTTTTAATTCTAAAACCCTAACATGCTTATTCGGTCCTATCTGGTTTATCATTAAAAGTCCATTTAATTACCAATTAACTAATCAGGTTAACAAAAGGTATGTAATCCTACTTCTACGGTTTCTCGGTTCCTGATCTATATGTATCTAAAGGTTTGTGAGCCGACTCACAGTGATAAAGGCGCGGAATGACGGTCTGACGCGGTATGAATCCCGAGACCACCGAACTGGAACCCGAACTTTCCGAATGCATGAACTCGAACCCCGAAGATTCCCGAACACCCTGACACGAACCGCAAGTCGTCAATGGCCGGAGTCAACGCGTTGACCGGCATTGACCACAGCGTTGACCGGCGTTGACTGTTGACCGAAGAGTTGACCGGCGGCATTGACCGTTGACCGTTGACCGAAGGTTGACCGTTGACTCTGACTTGAACCGGTTGACCTTCCTTGAACCAGCTAAACCAAATGAATTGAATCCAACCAACTGAACCGGTCTAATTAGAACCGGTTAGGTTAAACCGGTTTGGTCAAAGGTTGACCGGTTTGACCTAACCGTTGACCAAGGGTAAACCAAGCCCAAACCAAACCCAATCTTGAACCAAACCATGCTAACCCAACCACTGAAGAACCGGCTTGAAGATACGGCGGCGGTGGAGCTTCTCCGGCGACTTCTCCGGCGTTGACCGACGGTGGTCCGGCGTTGACCGGCCGGTTCACCCCTTTTTCCAGCGACTCAGAAGATGATCCACCTATCAAACTGACCGCAAGGAGAAGATCTAGCCAACCATGGCTTCAAAACGTTCAGATCTGGTGGAGGAAGAGAGAGAGATCCATCAAACCCTAATCCGCGGATGCTTTCCGGCCATATTCCGGCGAGCTCCGGAGAAGGAGACGACGGTGTCTGGATGGATATTGTAGAGGAGGGAGATAGGAAGCTATAGCAGTTTGCAGAAGTGGATTTGGGTTTATAATGAAGAAGTTATGGGATTTTTGCTGTTGGAAGGTATGAAGAACACTATGAATGTTCTTGGAAGTTCTTTGAAGATGCATGAGGATTTCTGGGTTTTTCTGGGTAAATGGGATGAATCTGGAGAGAGGTGAGAGAGGTAAGGTCGTGGGTATGAGGTAGAGAGAGGTTTAGATGAGTGAAATGAATTTGGTATCACTTAAGATGTCATGCAAAATGATTCATTGCATTTTCTCCATGCAATGCATCCAATGGGATTGAGGTGGCGCCCCTGGAGAAGGACACCTGTCCTGGTGTGAAGTTTTTGTGCCCAAAAACCATTACTAAACTGGCCCAAACCAACCTGAAACCCATCTCGACCCAAAGCTTCGGTTTCTTCGATTCCGCGATTACTATTTTAAAAACCCCTTAGATGTACCCATAAATCCTCAAACCCTTACCATCAGATTCTCCATGTTTTTTGATGAATTTAGCAAGTCGAATCACTCTGTTCGGGTTTACGTAGCTCTGGTTATGAATTTTTGAAGTTTCTTCGGGTTTGTCGGTTTCCATTCCCGACAAGCCGTAAAACATGTTTCTGCTCCATTTATTCCAATTCTGGTCTTCTAAATGTTCTTTATGTTGTTAAACATGAACATTTGGCCCGTCATAGCTTCCGTCTCAAACTTTGGCATAATTACCATTATACCCCTGACTTTGGTAAAATGACAATTTTGCCCCTAGTTGACTTTCTGCTGCCCGTTGACCGTATTTTAGATACGGGTTATCACATAAGGTTTTAGAAATTCTCAGATTTGGGGAGAATGGAGTAAAAGGGGTATGCGCTCGGGTTATACGATTATGGTTGGGTCTGGGTTTTAACAAGAGTAGGGTAGAACGAAATTGGTTTGATGGTTCGATAATTTACCAACGGTTAAGGTGCAAAACCAAGAAAATTTGGGTTTGGGGAAAATAGATTTCGTTCTTTAGATTCGGGTGGAATTAGATCTTTAAAGTTTAATTGAAGGGGATCTAGACAGAGAAAATATTTTGGTGTGAATCTGATGTTATATGATACTTATGGGGGTGGGGGAAATAGCTCGTCGACCCGTAATAGATCGACTCAAACTTTCCTACATCCCCTACACAATAACACTTGGTGAGACTCGAGCCCCAGATGTCACCTACAAGATGGACTCGAACCCACCATAGCCCATGATGAATATAACCATACTAATGGAATTTCTTACTCATAAACAAAAAGATGTATGAAATGCCTGGTAAATATCATTCATTGTATCTTTTACTCTTTTTAGTGCACTTTAGTATTTTTCTATGTTTCATTACAATCTTGTATATTTTCCCAACTTATTTTGTGTTGGATTGACCAGTTTACCCCTCGTGAATAGGTAAGAAGATCAAATAGCTCAAATAATAGATAAAAGTCACACGATTTCCCTTATATTCATAGTTTTTTTAATTATTATTTTTTCTTCTTTTTCCCTTTTTTTCTTTCTTACTTTACATATATTTTTACCCCTCGTTTTTTTTTATGGTGGATAAGATGTCCTTGGTGAGGTTTCCGGCAATATAGACCACCAGGATGGAAATATTATCGGTCGATATACTGGGATTCAAAAAAAAAAAAAAATCAGACTTAATACGGAAGTTTCGAGTGGATTGTTTAGACTAAGTGTCCACAAAATCGGCAATTTGTGGACACTACCACGATCATATCACATGCAAGTCACTTGCCATGGACGCTACCACGATCATATCGCCTATTCGTGAATTTGTGGATACATATTACAACGAGCCCCACTATCCACATAAAAACAACATTTCAGGTGTCTCTTGTTATCCATTGGCAGCGTCTAGGGTGTGACAATATCGGCAATTCGTGGACACTACCACGATCATATCACATGAAAGTCGTTAACATGGTCACTACCACGATCATATCGTCTATTCGTGAATCTGTGGGATACATATTACAATGAGCCCCACTATCCACATAAAAAAGCAACATTTCGCGTGTCCCTGTCCGTTCAAAAATTCTGTATTAAGCCCGATTTTTTTTGAATTCCGATACATCGACCGATAATATCTTCACCCTGGCGGTCTATATGGTCGGAAACCTCACCTCCAACATCCTATCCACCGTCAAAAGATATGAGGGGTGGAAAATAAATGTAAAGTAAGAAAGAGAGTGGAGGAGAAAAGAAAGGAAAAATAATAAAAAAATATGGATAGAAGAGAATATTGTGATATCCATGTCCATTATGAGCTATTCTTACCTGTGAGGGTAAGTATGGTCTTTTTACACTAAGACCTACAAAAAAGATACAAAATTGTAAGCAAACATACAAAGATACAATCTAACTATTAAAAACTTAAAAAGATATAGTGTATGCAATATTTCGATGAAATGCCTATGCAACTTGTTGGTTAAACGGACTAAAACGGTTTCCTTTTATCGGTTAACTGAAGTGTTTATAATAATTACTGAAACTAATTGAAACCGTTTTATCCGTTCTTGAGATAACTTGTCACAAACCTTAACTTACACTTCGAGTAACTTAAATAACTTGAGTATCCAAAGTAAACTAAATAATCCAACAAAAACAATAAACTAAATAATCCGAAATGAAATTAAAAAATCAGTTTAAAAATAAAATGCAGAAAACAGTAAAAATCTCCAAAGCATCCCTTCCAACAAGACATCTATCCATTCATCAGTCTCACCTGAAATGATGATAAAAGAGTGGATAACGTGGGAGTCACTTAATGAAGTATAAGATGCTAAATACGCAAGTCCATAGACTCGGTCATAATCCTTAAAATATAATAGTCTAACATAAACATAGCAATCACAACATCTAAAGCACCTAAACATAGCAAACAATGATCATACACAAATTAAGTGATCACTCATACCCTCCAAAAACATTTAATGATGGATGCCGTGTCTATTACACCACCCATGTTATGTTTATCGATCTCTTATGGCAGTGGTAATAGATCAACTCAAACTTTCCCACATCCCCTACACAATAACATTTGGCGAGACTCGAGTCCCAGATGTCACCTACTAGATGGACTCGAACGACCCACCATATCACATACTCAAATATCTATGTAAATGTCTCTATATAACAAACAATTAACATTTAACAAGCAACACAAGCTATGAGTTGACTTGACTTCTTTATATTCCCAAGTTCATTTAACAATAAAAACTAATTAGACTGGATTAGAGAAACAAATCATATTTAAATACTAAACTATCTATACGAGGGGTTATAGACTAAATACATGAGTTTTTGAAATAGCCCACCTTAGCAATCATGTAACCGAACTTTTAGAACTCTGAATGCTCAATCGGACTCTAAATCTGAAATCATGATGAAAAATCAAGCTAGAACAGATTTCAAACGACAGAAAACGGATTTGGATAAACTAGTCAAAATTAGCAGTCAAAGTTAATGGCCAATAGTCAACTCAATCAAAATCAAACCGGTCAATCTAGACCCGACATGTGACCCGACATGACATGATTTTCCGACCCGATTACCTAAGCCGACCCTCACAATATTGAACCAAACCAAACCAGCCAAATTGAACCAAAGCAACAAAACTGATTAAACCACAAGATGAAACAATAGAGAAGGGGTCACGAACATTGGAGTTATAGTAGCTTGCCATACAAGGAACGTCTCAAACTTCCCTTAGGTTGTTTCTCCTTACCTTGACGGTGTTGTGGTGGATCTTTACTACAGTCGCGACATCTCCGGTGTAAAAGGTCTCACGGTAGCAACAAACAGAGGTGGTGTGGTTCGTAATATTTTGTTTTGGTAAATAAATTATCTTTTGATAATGTAGGAAATAAATAGTAATTGTATTTACATAATTTTTTTCCTAAACAATGACAATTAAGGGTATTTTGGTTTCGAAATTTCAATTTTTACTACTTAAATCCCAAGTGGTACTAAATTAATTCTCTATTTTCTAATGCTATTACTGTAAGGGATCATCCCTCCTCCCACATGCCCAGAAGTTTGTTTTCTATTTCTTAATTTCATTATTATTCATTTTTATACTATGTTTATGTATGTTTTTATTTAGTATTATAATATTATTCTTTTCATTTTTTCCTATTCGTTTGTTGAGAAACTTTGAATAATTTATTTGTAGCTACTTTTATTTTTTAATATAAAATTTACATATTTTAGATTTTGTTTGTTCATTCATATTTGATATTCCTTTTTAATATAGTTAAGTAAACATAAATCTTGTTGTTTTTAAATTTATTAGTTTTACATTATATTTTTAATACCTATATCATTTTAGACTATTTTTGCGTATTTTTAGTGATATAATATTGTTCTTCTCATTCTTTTGTCGAGAAACTATTAACTATTTTATTTGTGTCAATTTTTATTTTTTATACATAAAACTTCATATTTTAGATTTTGATGTGGTTCATTTATATTTTGTATTTCTGAGTTTTATATCTTATTTTATAATTATTTAGTTTTAAACTACATTTTTGTGTGTTTTTCTTCTATAATATAATAGTGTTCTTTGCTTTTATCATTTTGTTGACAAATTCTTAACTACTTTATTTGTATATATTTTTGTTTTTAGTCTTTATACAAAATTACAAATTTTATATGTGTGTGGTCTATTCATATTTGATATTCCTGTTCAATATAACTTGATTAATATTTGTTTTGTTATATGAGTTTGGTTCTATTTTTCGAAAAAATATTTTTGTTTGGACCGTTTTTATAATATTTTAGATCCAATTAGTGATTCATTATCTTTTATTTGTTCGGTGAGTTTTTTTCACAACAAAATTTCATCTTTTTCCATATATCAGACATTTTGTATTTTATATATTTATTTGTATATTTGTTCTTTTGCTAAAACATTTTCTTATTGTAATTATTTGTCATGTGAGTCAATTTTTATTTTAATTTGTAATTTTTTAATCTCTGCCTCTATTTTTTTTGTATTATCGAATTTAAAAGATATATAATATGTTTTGTATAACGAATTTCACTGTTTCTATGTTTTCTGAATTAAAATTTATAAGTGTATGTACAAAAATTTTAGTAATGAAATTATTGTATAAATATTTGATTTAATGATTTTTGATTTAATATGTTTTTGAAAACAGATATTTTAAATAGATAGTAATAAAATTTAAAGGATTCATTTAAAAAAGATATTTTGATGATGTGAATATCTGGAGAATAAATTCTATTATTAAATAAGATTTTCCTTAAATAGTAATATACATTTTCACAAGTTAGACTAAGTTTTTTTTCTTTTTCAAATCTTGTGTTTGGTGAATCCAATATGAACTATTTGTGTTCAAGGTTCAAATAAGTAAACAAAAACGCAAAGCAAAGATTAATAAGACGTCTAATCAATATAGGACGCCAAATTTATTTATTTTTCTTAAAAAGAGGACGCCAATATTCTTTAGGTTTCATGGAAACTGGTGTTGTAGAGCATTTTGACATATGGAATTAACCACCAGTTACCTAAAATATCCATTTAATTAATTTATTATTTTAGAAAAGTCAACCACTAGTACAAGTGTACAACTTTATAGCATTGAGTAGGACTATGATAAGAAATATCAGATACATATATTTACATTCACAAAACCCAAAAACATCAATCAGTATGAAAATAGACTATTACAAGAAAACCCAAGTTTATTCAAATGACAAACAGTGCATAACAATAACACACTCACACAAATATATATGATATAGAAAGCTGCTTCCCGTAACTAAAATATAGTATGCATGGAACAACATATATTGTCCGGGAACGGAGAAGCTAGTTATAGCGGCGGAAGTCAGTTCAACGGCGTCTAGCGGCGGTCTCACGCTGGCAGTTGAAGAAAACAGCTGCGACGGGGAGGCCGAGATCGTTCTCATGAGCAAACATCCGAGTGTTGAATTGGTCTCTGTAAGACGGCACAGAAACCACACTTCCTCTGCGGTTCTGCTTGAAAAGCAAATACACAAATCGGTGGATCCCTATGTTTGGTCGAGGCATCTCGTAACCTACTATTTCTTTTCCTGTTTTGTATTTATATATAAAAATCAGTTGACATGTACATGAAACTCCTTTTTATCATCTACAACTTACACACGCGTACAGTTTCTATATTTAAACCGGGTTATAACACGACGGTGATACTAATACCAACACATAGATTACAAATCCAGATCATATGAAATTAATTTAAAAATGTTATTTGTATTTTTCATATTAAAATAAATTGACATGTATTTTGTTGGAACCATTTTCGCAGTCCTACAACTTTTTTGTTGTTTGTAACTCTCAAATGCATAACTTTTATTTTACGACCCGATCATGATCTCATGTAGTACCCTTTAGATATTTTGATTTAAAAATAACTTTCTAGACTAAAAATGTTTAAATCCGGAAGATAAAAAAACCAACATAAATACATAACTTCTGTGTTTATATCTGGACTACTACACGACGTAACATTAATACAAACTATAAGAATACAAATCTGGATGTCACATGTGAAACTAATCAAGAGTGCAAAATAACATTTTATGTTTGATAGTTCGATGTGTTATAGTATCAAATTTGACTTACCAAATGTCACGTCCGTTGTCCCCGGTATATCGGTAACGATCCTGAGAGGATTGATATATAATTGCAAGAAATGTTATATATTTGTGCATCAAATCATACGTCTTAAATAAAATTGAAAGGAACAAATTTTACCAGTGCAAGTGCTCTCTAAGATAAGGATCACTAGGTCCAGGAACATCAGGATCAGTCATAACCTGTTTGAAATATTCCATATTCGTGCATATATCAACACGTGACACATCCTATATGTACATAATTAAATAAACACAGAACACATGCATGTATCTGCAACAAACTAATTCGTTCTGCAAATCTGATTATACATAAGGTTCCAAAACACTCAGCAGCATCGATGATAATATCTAATATTATATATATATATATATATATATATATAAATAAGACTCTTTTACAAAAACCAGAGAGGAGAAAAGCTAAGGTTATATATATAACGACGATGGAAGAAATGTATTTAATTTATCAAAACAAGAAGAAGATATTTAACGAAAACAAATCAGCGAAACTTTGTTCTTCCGTCATATATTAGACCGGATCACCGATATATTGAAAATAAATAATAATAAACTTAAATTTCAATTATTTATACATATAGTAAGGTGGATTTCTAGATATGCAATAAAGAAATGCGTACCAAAGTGAAGAATGATCTCATGTCACCCCCATGAACTTCAACCTTAGGTTTGTTTGTAACTGCGGAAGGGAAAAGTTCATGTCCATTGTAGACTTGCTTATCGGAGTTATAGGTCACTGTCATCTTCACCTCCTGCAAACAACTGTCCACAACGTCCCCGATCACTCTCCCAACCATAAGCGGGTCTGATGAAATACGGGCCATCTTGATTGCTTGGTTCAGAAGAAGAAATAAAGAAATAAGTGTGAAAGACTAGACGTTTTAGATTATAAGTAGATAATGTTTTGAGTTTGATGAGATTGTGTGTGTTGGTGTGGGGAGAGACAAGCTTGAGCTTGCTTTAGTTCTCCTTTGGGGGATATGTTATGGTTGATTTAATGAAGCATAAAGTGAGACGAACATGGTATTTATAGGGTTTTAGAGAACAAATAGCTGCAATTGCCATTGATTTGACGTTTAGATCCAAGGAACTTCGAGATCTATGAGTTTACCCTAAGAAGACAAACTGGTATTTCCTTTTTCTACCTATATAGATGCTTTGCAAAAAACAAAACATTTTTATAGACGTACATACATCACATCATAAACCAAATTATATCAAAGTTTATTTATTTATGGAAAATTGAGCTTTTCCAAGTACGTTTTCAAAGTGATTACATTCTTTTTTCTACAATTAAAATTTATTTATATAATTTATTTAGCTCAATTGCCAATATAGTGAAATTTTATTTTAGATAATTTATATTTTGTCATTCCGCAAAATTTATATAATCGTATTATAAATTCTCCAGTTTTTAATTTTGTAAAATTCAATTCCACAATTTTTCATTATACAGCTTAATTTTTTTTCCATATATATTCCATAGTTACGCAGTGTTACCAATAAGAGCCCAGATTATTCATCAAATTTTTTACGTTTTGTAAAAGTATTTTTGGTATATATGTTATAAATCTATTGAACCGAATACTGTTAGTATTTTATAATTATTTTACAGAATCTGTACTCAAGGTAAAATGTTTTTACTATGCAATCATTTGACTATTTTCAAGTCCACTACTCATATAAGATGCTAATTAATGTCTTAGTAAACTCGTTACTAAAGTCCTAATTATAATTCTGATCTAGAATTATTACCCTATATGTTCAACGTTTTCTGAATGAAAATGCAAACAAAATATGGTAATTAACCAAGTGCGAGAACCCTAGTAGCCAAGTGGATACATTTATAATCTTAGTTTATAAATAAAGTTATGGTACAATAAGGGAATATCTGGACTTGGGAAAAGAAGAAGAAGAGATACGGCTACGTTTTTCTCTAGCCATTATTTAGACAGAACAAATGCATTATATGATGGCATCAGGAACTTAAGCTTTTCTTCTTTTGTCTAAATTTTTTTAATTTTTGTAAGCTGAGAAAATTGACATTTTATTTTTATTTAAATAAGCATCACCATAAGGTCGTGTCTGATAAAGAAAAAAAAAATGGTAATTATGTTAGTGATAGTTTCATTTGTACTACCAACCGTGGGATAATGCACTACACTATTACTTGATGTTAATAAAATGATGTTACCTCAGTTGAGAAAATACTATAGATAAACTTTAGATGTCATAAAATTGTTGTGACATTTGAAATTTTGAAACGAAACTAATATTATATGTTGTGGTTTCGAACCTATAGAAGTATGAACTTCTTTTTATAACTTCGCGATAATCTAAAAAAATAATGATGCTAATAGATCAAATCAAATATAATTGTATTCAATAGAAGTGGATTTTTTTTTTTTTTTGAATACATTGGAAGTTCCGGACCTTAGATCCATAATCTTCCAAGAGTCCGAAGTCAGCTTTTAAATAATCCGATTTAAAGATTAATCATTAGTACCAAAAGGGATTTGAACCTGAAATACAAGGGAACCAACCCACTTGTGTTACGACTAGGCCACCATCTCTTTGGTAGAAGTGGATTTCTTTTGGGTTTATTTTTATGGAAGTGGATTAGTATGAAAACAAATCTCGTAACATTTGAATTTCGTTGGTCGAGCTATCTTATCACTTAGCAAAGAAGAACAGGTTCTGGCCTTCGATCTTACATAACTAAAGAAAAATTGAAATAGTTAAAAATATCAATTTCAAATTTTTTATCAGAGGATTTTTAAGGAGATTGAAATCTAAATTAATTTTCCGAATCTCATTGAGCTCGGGGCCTTTTTGTCACAGAAAGCTTTTAAATTAGTAAAACTAGTTGAAATTGTAGTAGAATGACTCAAAGTCTACTAAATGAGCATTCAAAGTAAAACTCTTACACCATAAATAACAAATATAATTAACGTGGTTCACTTTTTTTTGGTTTATATAAATCTCTTCGTCTTGAATTTGATATGAATTATTTTGAGTATCCTTCTTTAGCACTAAAAATGGAATTTGTTCGTAAATATTTTTAAACAAAATTCGAACCTATGAGTGGATGAGAAGTGGCAGAATTTACTACTACTGTCCTTAAAGTTCCTCAATTCTTTCTTCAGATGTATTACATAGAAGTAGAACATATATATATATATATATATATACATGCATGCGATTTCTTCAATTAATTAAATATTTAATCATCAAAGAAATGTTAACAAAAAAGCATATCTTTTTTTTATATATATTATTATTCCAAGTGTCAGAGTCCACCATGAATCACAGCTTTCGTTGCATACTGTTTTTCTACTTTTATCGTCTTCTTACTTTAATATGAAAAATTAAAGGAAGACAGAAATTGCTGGTGTCCTAAACGTCACTTTTGCAATAAGGGTAATATGAAACTTAAAAAGAATTAAAAATTGGAGTATGTGGAAAAGAAATATATTCTCTATTGGGTGGATGGGATGTATTGCAAAAGAATAAATCCCAAAGCAACTAATATTATTCATAGGACTTACCACATTTGGAAATTTTAATGTTTGGCGAATGGCAACCCACAAGAACAGTGCGTTTCCAACACATACAAAAGGCTTGACAAATTGTGAAAGGTCACTTTAATTTTTAGAAAGAGATTCATTTCGTCTGTCATTTTAACTTCTTTTCTTTAAAAAATTATATTTTATCTCCTTCCGTATTTAAAAAAAAAAACTATGAAATGGACAAACAAGATCTGGGTTTCCTCTTATAGAAACCCTGATTGGATCTAATTGCCTTCAGATTACATATTTCAAGTGTATTATGCATGTGATTATGATAATAATTTTAATATTAAACTATCTTAACTAGTTTAATTAACCTTTTTAATACATTAATATATTAACTAATTTAATCCACCCTGTTCTATTCTTGAGCATATGCCTCCCACAACAATCCGTCACATTAACAATCTGTATCATGCATTGTCTTCATTTTTCACGTTAAAACTGAAAAAGTTCAACAGCCAATAAAAAGTCGTTATCGCTTAGAGCCGTTTATTTACGATTTCAGTTAGCTAAATATAGTTTTATTGGAAACTCTGTACAAAATAGCATTTTTAAGACATCACTGTTTATAATTTGATTCTTTCATTTTCCAGAATTTATTGATAATTAAACGCGCCTACACATAAACATAAATAAACGTTTTGGGTATTCGTGGCATATTTCTGCACCGACGCAATATTCCTAGAAGCCGTCCACAAATATCAAAAGACTTACCAATTTTTATCCACGTTACATACAACAAAAATATTATGTACGCATTTGCAGGTATTGGTGAGCTTATATTACTTACTTCTTTTGTGTATATCTATAATGCTATTTGGAATATAATTTTTAATGTTCTGTGTTAGCCGAAGATATTTACCATGGTTAGAGCACCCACAGCGGTGGGACGCTGGTGAGTCTCTTAAATTATTTTTTTTTTTAATTTTTTTTATAAATTTGGCGAAAAAAAAAAATTGAAAAAAAAAAAAAAAAGTCGACCAATCCTGTAGCGCCACGCTACAGGTCAAGGAACCGTATACTAAATAGAGACTTTTAGAGGCGTATCTAAAACTATTTGAGTGGGGCCCGCAAATATTTAATTGATTTTTTTTTTAGAAACCCGCCTAAGGAACCGTTGCTGGACGTGCTCTTAGAATAACAAGTTTAGGGTAAATGTTCGGTCTTTAAAAAGGATGAGGTACAGCCTTCCACCTTAAGTCTTAAATTGGCAATTGGTTGAATTTGTCCTGCACACATGACTTTCTTTTCCAAAGACCTTACGACAGAAGGATTAGGCGCCTACCACTGAGAGTAATATATTCGGAATGATGTGTACGATGAGTGTGAAAACTCAAGGACTTAAAGAGTGTGTACGACTTAGACAGTGACGTGTATGATATTGGATCATGACGTGGAGTACAAGTCAGAAAAAGAGATCTGAGAATTTTGAAGATACAAGTCGTTTGGATGAGGATAAGAAGATTTTCATATTTGACAAGGCGAGTATATTGTACAAGAACTTTAGTATGCGACTTGGTGAAGTATATAAGCCGACCTAAATAGTTTTCTTAGGTTAGCCGTTTTTTGAGATAATCTTGTGTAGCACACAATATGAGTTGTGTTGCTTCAGTTATGTTCTTGAAGAGTGAATCAAACAAAGTGTTCAACTGTTATTGAACGGTAAGGTTTGGGTAGGTTATGATTTGGTCAGTCTCGATTCACTATTGTGAAGTTGAGTAAATCTGATTGAATAAGATAAAGTGTATTTTGTTCAAGTGAATTCTAATAAAAAGATATCTTTGGAGATTTGTACGAGTTCATATTCGTAATTTGTATGAGGATTGAAACTACTTTCTATCGTATGTTTGAATAGCATAAACACTCTATCTCAAACTGAAGCTCATAAGACAGAGAAGATAAGTGTTCAAAACGACATAACATCAATGAATGGAAAATCGATTATGGCCCAAGAAGATCCAAAGCACAGAAATCTCAAGTCCAACTCAAACCTTCAAACAACTAGTCACTCTCTACACTCTGACAAAATAAAAAGTGCAGAAGGAGCCATTGGCGATAAGGTTGCTTAATGGTATCGTACGATGCTCCAGTCCAATCCGGTCAAGATGCTATGGTCCCTACTATAAATATCACCACTTACGTGACTTTCACTCTTACCGCGAAGAACTATTTTCCGTAGAAGTTTCAGTTTGAATCCTTTATCTTCGAGCATCATCATATTCTTGGGTATGTCACCGATCACACGGCTAAACCACCTATTGTACTTTTCATTCCACAGGCTGATGGTACCAATTATGAGGTTCCGAATCCAGAATATCACACTTGGATCCAAATCGACCAGGTTGTTCTCTCGTGGTTGGTTTTCTCATTCGGTGAAGACATTCTCAGTCTGGTTGTGGGATGCTCTACTGCGACTAAATCTGGTAGTTGTAAATCCTTAGTCGGTAAATTGCGTAGTCGTAAAAATAGTCGGCGGTTTACGACTAACAGAAGTAGTC
The DNA here is from genome assembly GCA_030180135.1 of Orychophragmus violaceus. Classification (NCBI taxonomy): domain Eukaryota; kingdom Viridiplantae; phylum Streptophyta; class Magnoliopsida; order Brassicales; family Brassicaceae; genus Orychophragmus; species Orychophragmus violaceus. Next base: position 69,746,377 of record CM058236.1, on the reverse strand, counting down.
GTAATATAGACGTAGCATTGTCGCATTATATATGGACTACTTTGCGACTATATTGACGAAAATTGTGCGACCAAAGACATAGTCCATATACAGTTGGAGAAATGTAGACACCAAATAGTCGTTAAACTAGGCGACCAATGGCCGACTAATATGTGACTGTATAATAAAGTAACAATGGAGTCGCTAAAATCGGTGATTAAATGGCGACTGGGTAATTACTAGTTCAACGACTATTCATTGACTAATCGGAACATCCAAATACGATTATGGTAATGATTCGGCCACTACATGGCGACTATTATGTGACTGTCTAATATAGTCACAACTTAGTCGTAATATATGGTGACTATTTGGCGATTGTTTATTGACTAGTTTACCGGTGATACAACGACTAACCGGAACATCCATATATTATTATGGTAAACATTTTTCACTGATGGGTGACTGGTTATTGACAAATTTAACGACTATGCAGCGTCTAATCGGAACATTCAGATTCTATTATGGTAATGATTGTGTCACTACTTGGCGACTACTGTCTCGCTTTCTAATATAGTCACAACTTAGTCGTAATATATGATGACTACTTGGCAACGGTTTAATGACTAATTTAACGATTATGCAGCGACTAATCGGAAAATTCAGATACGGTGATGGTAAATATTTTTTGACTACTTTGTGTGTGCTGTGCGATTAATTGACGACTGTTTAGTGACTTTTTATTCATAAAAATAAGAATTTGGTATCATTTCAATTTATGAATTGGTAATTGGTGAAACCGTAATTTGAATGGTACAAGAAATATAAAAGAAATTTGCTTCAAAATAACATATGTAACTTATATACTTATGTGTAACATATATACACAAACGATCTACATATGCAAACTCCAACATTAAGGAGTTGTCAAATCATGCAAAACAAAATTAACAAGTGCAAGAGACAGTGTAACTAACCTACGAAGAATATGGAGTTGAAGTTTTACGTTGAGCTTCCTTCAATTGCTCTTGCTAGACCACAAACGCTGAAGAGTCTCCCGGCTGCTTGCGCTGCCCATTAAAAGATTCTCTTTGAGGCTTTCAACTCCATAAGTATTTCCTCATCCATCCTTCTCAGTGGCCTGTGATAATTAAAGACAGTAAGAGAAAAACAATTAAATAAAGAACATGACATGACTTTATAAATGTGGATTGTGAAAAAATATTACTTTACATGAAGAAAGATGTAGTTATATTCATTTGTTGAGAGCTATCGAGGTCGCAGTTATTTGCAGTTCGTCTGCAGTCCTTTGCAGGGCTAACCATGTCTTTCATCCGTCGTTGACAGATCTCCTCGAAAAATGTTGATCCTCTGTCATGAGTAAACCTGGAAAAACGCTTTAACAAAAGAAAGTTATGAATGGTTTGGTCATGTCTCAAATGATACAAACACTATCTTGTAAACACTCAGACAATCGAACTTAACAAAACACATAGAGTAGTTAAACTGAGACATCAAACTCAATTGCTTGATAACTATAAGATTAACATCCTAACCATCAGAGACTCGAACTCATCAAACACTCATAAAAAAACAACCAACTTATCCAGACTATAGAGACTTATTGAAGCTGATAGAGGAATATAGGAGTCTTTTACATCAAACCAGAAGCAAAGCATAAGCAAACCAACAATCAGATTCAGAAGCAATCCCGTTTCAAAATCAAAGCAAAGAAGAAGCAAACTAGACGGTTTAACACACACCCT